>JBAMYA010000005.1:10513489-10528809 GCA_037176975.1 Arrhamphus sclerolepis
TAAATATTCATGTAAAATTTCTTACTGTGAAAAATAGTAAAATGAGGGACTATTTTATTATTTTTCACAGCAATATATTTTATGTGAATATTTGTGGTCTAACACAAGCAGGACTTGAAATTAAAAATTTATCTACAGTAAATAAAAAGCATGCTGACATTTAAAGACCTTTTACTCCAAGTGTAATGTGTGATTTTTTTGTGTTTCAGTACATCTTACCATGGTGGAAACTTCTGGATCCATGCCAGTTTATAATCCACAAACTAAAAACTGTAAGTCGTGGACAGTTTGTCAGTAGAAAGAAAAAGTTGTTTTTTTTAGCTTTTAAAGAACACAAATTTATCCAAAGCATACTTCAGTGCTTTTGCTAAATTTGTTTTCCTCTCAGTGATTGTGTGGGTGATCAGCAGAGCAGCAGCAACTGTAGGAAACTGTCATGGTTTTATCAAAATATCTGACCCATGTGCACCAAGCTCTCCAGAGAACAATGATAGTTGAAGGGGTTTATTAGAATAGTGAAGGGTCTGGGGTGGCCCAGGGACGGCTGTTCCACTATGCTTTAAACAATTCTGTAAGGCTGTCCACCCTCCACCAGACGCTGGAGGGTGGACAGGTTGCACAGTGGTGGTACAGGTGCTCCAGAAGGATTTGCCTCCGCAGATGAGGGTCTTTGGAGACTGGCTCAGGTGAGATTTCCTCACACGAAGATGAACAAAGGCTCAGGGGAATCCAGTGAGGGTAGTTCCTGGGGAGAAGACACAGGTAATCATTTAGTCTCAGGGAGCCATAAGATTCTAAGGTAACACAGGGAGGCTTGATTTTACCACGAGGTTCAACACTCAAGCCATGAGGGACTGGCCACCAGCTCCTTATATACACCATGATGACGACTGATGAACTGTGTGTTTCCACACACCTGCTAAGATCCACCCTCCAGACTCTGGTCCCATGGCGCCCTCGAGTGGAAACCTGGAAGCACCAGACAGAGACAGCCCAGATCCCTGACAGTGGCATACCGGCTAGAGAACTGGGCTGGCAACCGGAGGGTCGCTGGTACTAATGATGTGGGCGGGGGAGTGCATGAACACACGTCTACATCCATGGATGAGGTGCCCCTGAGCAAGGCACCCAAAACCCCCATCCGCTAACCAGGCGCTGCACCGCGGCAGCCCACCGCCCTGGGTCCAGCAGCCCAGATGGGTCAAATGCGGAGAAAGAATTTCCCCACAGGGATTAACAATAGTATATAAAAAAAAAAAGTGTTGAAATGGCATCACTGACAGGTCACAGGGGAAGTTAATTGTACCCCGATTGCTCCAAATGCGCATGTGCCGAAGCCAAAGATGGGCTGATGTCAACAATGTGTAAATAAAATGTAAATACACCAATATTTATTTCACAAAATTGAACCATTTTAACTAATATACAATCTATGGACTGCTGTACATTTGTGTAGGTTTATCTGTCATAAACAAGAGGTTATGGGTAATGGGTCGCGTTTGTGTGGCGGTGCCAGAGGCGAGAGCTGGGACTCACACTGAAAGTTCAGCATGTTTTTGCAGTTTCTTATCTGATTGTTGCATGCATCTTTATTAAGTGCAATCTCTTGCAGAAGTTTTTTTCTTGAAGATATATTTGTAAAATGTTTGATGACATGATAGAGAGACAGTATAAACATGTTTTTATGATTCGAAATAGATCAAATCAAATGAATTCCACCGTGTGTTAGAAACACCACGAGACAGCATCTCTCACCATTTACAGACACTGATGCAGATTGAGAAGCTGAAGAAGCCCAGCCTGGGCCTGCAGTTCCATCACTCCAAAAAAGCCATTATAAAGCAAAAATATCTAATTACATCACCAAGCTGATGCTCTGTTCTGCTGATGGGTTTATAAACTCTTTCTCTTTCAGATACACAGACAAAACTCACTCAGCTCTAATGATGCGTATTAATACACACCTCCTGTCACAGTGTCCATAGTCCAATGCAACCACTTCCAGGCCCTATATAGGGAACTCCTCGGGAGTCTTACAGACTGTATATGCATCAAGTTGAATTTGGAGAACGCTTTTGTGGTTAAACATGTTTTTCTCACCAACTGGTTGTCTCATCCCGCTGCTTCTTTTGAACATTGTTGATTCTGGTGAGCTGATGAAACTGTGAAACAAAATGTTATGGATTTTAAGTCTTGGTATCTTTTTAGTCTTGTCCTTTGTGCTAAAATTAGAAATGCTGAGACTTGATGGGATTTGGAATATCAGATAAAAAAGACTAACTATTAATATATGATTCATAATATTTATGAAGGTAGGTCACACTTCAGTCTCACATAAGGCTGAAAATTATTGTGATTGGTTAATATTCTGGCAGCATGCTCTACCTGGGCTTTGACAAATTGCTAGAATTTTAATTGTTTGCAATTCTACTTCTTTTTTCAACTGTTTGTGTGAAGCAGGAAGAAAGATCAAAACAAACTATAGTCAAAAACTATTGTCAGACTTTTCTTAAAATGAAGCATACATTTAAGAAAGAGTTATAGGTCTTTAGCATATCAGATAAATGATCATCAAACACACGCTTTGGTATTGCCAGAACCCGAAATGTTGCATTGTACAGGAAACACTACTGAGGTTTGAAATTCATGAAATTATCCTTATAAATACCACAATTATCATCCTCTTTTTCCTGTATCTTTCTTCCTTTCCTGTTGGCAGGAAGGATTCTGAGGACAATCAGGAATCGTATGCAGGAACTCCAGCTGCAAAAAAACAAGCAACTTCTCCTGATGCTCATGGACGGTGGTCAACAGCCTCTCCAACATGTGAAGGAGGCCTGGATTCATCAGCCGCTGGACCACTTCAACAGACAGAACCTCAACACCTTCCCTCAGGTGGAGAAACATTAAAATATGTTTTACATTTTACATTCAGCAATGGTTTTATACAATGGTGTGGAATAATAAACACATCCAACAGTAACTTCTGGCTTTTCCCAGCTTATTTAGAGAAATAAGCATTTGGTCCTTTACTGTCACAAAGATGATATTTAAAGCATAAAATAAAATGCAGTGGCATTTTTCTTAACATTATTTTGATCAAAGTAAAACTGATAAAATAGTTGCCTTGTCAGCCACAAATTACAAATGTGAACTCTGCTTCTCTACTAGTGAGTGAGCAGAGAAATACAGACTGGATGAACTTTTTTGTTATTTAAAGTTTGCCAGTCACAGAAAGTACAAAATTTCCAGATTCCAAAATTTCTTGTTCTGGTTCTTTTAAAATTTTTGCATTCACTGCTATTTGAGTTTTTGTCTATTTGTTTATTATTATCATTATTATTATTATTATTATTGTTATTATTATTATTTTAGTATTATAGTAGTAATTATGTCTTGCTCTGTTTGTCCATTTGTTGCACTGTTTGTCTGTTTTTCCAGAGGTTTTTTGTGAATGAAGCATACTGGGAGCGTCCTTATGGCCCAGTGTTTCTTTTTATTGGTGGGGAAGGACCAATTGTTGAGTTTGATGTTCTGTCAGGTACTGTCAAAAGCAGCATCAGATGTCTTTTGCTGATCATACTTTTCGAGATCCAATCTGTTATCACGTTCAGTTGTTGCAGGGCAGCAAGCACAGCACCACATTGCATTCATTCAGCCAACCATCTCTCTCCAGTACACATTATACTCTCCAGCAACTGTTCAACTGAGGTCTACTTTAATTATATATTTTTTCATAAAGAGTTTTTACACAGCAACAACATAATTTCCTCTACAAGCAGGTGATATCTCTGTTTAATATCTCTGAAGACTCTGTTGTAATTGTGAGAAAGGGGGCACATGTTGCAGAGGGAGGAAATGTGCTTCTAAGGTGGTTATGATAGGTATATGGTAACATAAACCACTCATGTTTCTGTGACGATATGGTTAAGAAGTACTTTTACCAACCTGACTAAGAAGTGGGTGTAAGGTTAGGCATGAGTGAGACATATCTACACCTGTGTGCATGTGTGGTTCAAGAAAACAAGTAAAAATATAATACAAATAGATTTATTGTATTTAACTTCATTCTTTATTACTATATAATATTTAAATGTTTAAAAACTGAAAAAAAAAGTATTAAGCAAATACAGAAGTTCAGACTTCTTGGCTGATCTCAAAAAGTTGTAGTAAAAGGGCTTCTGACTAAACATTAATATTCGATCATGAATTTAGAAAACAAACAACAACAATAAAATGTAGAGTTGTGAAATGAAAAGAATACTTAAATCATCTGGCTTTACTTAAACGATTGTTCCTTCTTGATTGAGAGTTTGTAATCACCTAATGTCCATATTGAATTGTTTTAAAAGTTACAGTTCTGTTTTAATCCTGTCAAGCATTATAGTTGTATTTCTCATGAAAATGTCACGCTTTGATGGAGACTGACTTTTTTATGTTTTCTCAGGCCATCATGTTGAGATAGCCAAACAGCATGGGGCTCTGCTACTTGCTGTGGAGCATCGTTTCTACGGAGACAGCATCAAACCAGATGGCCTAAAAACTGAGAACCTGGTAGACCTGAGCAGCCAGCAGGCGTTAGTATCTGCACCCATCAGTTGTGTGGGCGTGTGTGTGTGAGTGCGAGTGTGTGTGTTACTGTGTACATTTAAAGTTGCTGTTGTTGCTCTCTCATTGCATTTTACTTTCTTTAAAATACCTTTGTGTCAGTTTGGTTTGAAAGCCTCTGGTTTCTAGCTGTACATGTATGTTTTTTTGATGTTTAAGCTAGTGTCCAGAAAATCTTAGGAGCGCTGTATAGTATGAATATCTCTCAGCCACTTACACTTTCATATAGTTGCATAAATTCTGGTCATGGAAAAATTGTCATTTTAGGCCACTAATAGATCAAATAAAAAAAGTAACATTTTTGTCCCAGGAAAACCAAAAACATTTTCCAGGACAGTCAATCAAAAAGGACACTGTCCTTAAATCAGGACAGGTGGCATCCTAATTAATCATTTGTCCCACTATATAGTCCCTCATCGTCTCACATCATTTTTATCCTGAAAGGCAAATGTGGGACAGCTAGTGTGTTTTTGTGTGCCTGTCTTAAATATGCCTCTTCTATGGCTGCACAGAGGTGTACTATATATACTGATCATTTATTGTCTCTCTCTTATGGCTCAGGCTTGCTGACTTGGCTGCATTCCACCAGTACATCAGCCAAAGCTTCAACCTGAGCAGCAAGAACACATGGATCAGCTTTGGAGGCTCATACTCTGGAGCCCTATCTGCTTGGTTCAGAGGAAAGGTGAAATAAGGGGCTCATTTATGCACAGCTCTCTCAAAGTTCTGCCACAGCATTTAAATCAGGTTGAGGTCTGAACTTTGGGCTGTGCAAAATCCTAAATCATTTCTTTTTGAGCCATTCTGTTGTACTTTGCTGGTGTACTTGGGATCATTTTCCTGACCCATTTTCAACTTAGAGCATCAGACAGCTGGCCTCACATTTGACTATAGGATATTTTTTATATCGAGAGGGGTGCATGGTCAAGTCAGCGCTGAGAGGTGACAAGCTTCTTTTATTCCAAAACAACCCTGAATGTGACTGATTTACCACTGTAGTTCACAGCTGGTATCAAGTGATTAGGCACGATATGCTGTGTTTGATTAATTGCCAAACCTTGGGCTGTGTATTATGTGTATCACTAAGTGTTTGCCCTTTACAGATTTCTTCTGTTTTTGTCATTTTGATTTAATTATATTGAATTTATTGAGGAGAGAAAAAAAAATAACTACCCAAACCAACCTGATCCTACACCTAATAATTAGTTGTGCCACTACAATGTTTGACTGTCGGTATAATGTTCTTTTTCTGAAATGCTGTGGTAGTTTTACACTAGATGTAAAGGGATGCACACCTCCCAAAAAGTTCCACTTTTGTCTCATCTGCTCACAAAATATTTTCCCAAAAGTCAAGACATTAAGATGTCTTTTGGGCTTCTCTCTTATTGGTGAACCATGAACACTGACCTGAACTGAGGCTAGTGAGGCCTGCAATGCTTCAAATGTAGTTCTGGGATCTTTTGTGGCCTCCTGGATGAGTAGTTGATGTGCTCTTGGAGTAATAAACCAAATGCCTTAAAGGTGGGAAAACAGTCCTCGCATAAAGTAAATGAAAGAAATGAATGTGACATATTGTGTAATTCACATTTTGATTCAACACTTTTCTCTTTCTTCCATTTGCAGTTTCCCAATCTGGTATATGGAGCTGTGGCCTCCTCTGCTCCAGTCAAGGCCAAGCTGGATTTTTCTGCATACAACAATGTAAACTATGCATGGTTACAAATGTAACAACCTATGAATTTGGACATTTTCTTTTATGCCCTGACCTTCCATTGTCTATTAATTTATTTTCCTTCTCATGCTCCAGTTTTATGATGCAAAAACTGCTTTAAAACTTGCCCTGCAAACCAATGCAGCTTGTTTTAGTGGAGAATGATAAAGATCATGTTCCTGATATTTCTTTTTCATGCCTAAACCACGCATGTTTTAAGAAACTAATTTCTTTTCCCAGTTTAGATTTCCTTCTCACTCACCCGTCTGCCATTCCTCCTCCTTCAGGTTGTTGGATCAAGTCTGATGAATGAAGCAGTTGGTGGCTCAGAGAAGGTGCGAAGGCTGCCACCTGTCTGTGACTCATAAGAGATGCATTAACTGCCTGTTACATTTTGTGTTAAATTTAGCCCCATGCTCTTCCTGCAGTGTCTGGCTAAAGTGCGGGAGGCATTTGTTGCTGTGGAAGCAGCACTGATTAATGGAAACTCCAGTCAAGTGGCCCGTGATTTTGGCTGTTGTCAGATTCCCAAAAATCTTGATGATCAGGTTTGGAATTTATGCTTTATGAAATCTTTTCTTATGTTTAGGAAAGGAAGTACATTCAGGCCACTGTTACAACTTGTTTTGTTTTTGTTTTTTGTTTTTTGCGGCTCCCAACAAATTTGTGGGATGAGCTGCAAAACTGATTATATAGATTGTGCCCACGAAAGATCTGACAAATTTTCTCTGCCAACGCCAAACAGCTTCTTTTTTTCCCCCAACTGTTGACTCTTGTTTGGTGGATTGACTATTAAGTATTAACTATTAACTATTTAGACTTCATTTAACAAACAGGAGCCTCAGTAGCATGTGGAAGAACCATACACAGCCACAACAGCCTCCCCATGCTGGTCCCTCCCCAACGTGGTTGTGTTGGTCTCTGGTCCAAACTGATCCCACAAGTGTTCAGAGGGGTTGAGGTCAGGACTGCTGGCAGGACATTTCATCCTGTCCTCTTCCAAATTCTGGAGGCAGGAGGCTGGAGGCTTTTTACAACACATATGAGAGAAAATCACTGGAATATTTAACATTTCTTCTCAAAGGAATATCTGAAAGGATTCACATATTTCCCCTTTAGCAGTGCTTAGTATCATTGAATGATCTGAGGAATTTGGAGGTACATCAATATGTAAAAGACAAAAAAAAAAAAGTAGATGATGATATTATAGACGATATGGGATTGGCCTACATCCATTCATCCATCCATTATCTATACCCGTTTATTCCTGTGCAGGGTCACAGGGCTCTGCTGGAGCCAATCCCAGCTCCCAACCATTCTTGTTTATGTAAGTTGATATGGGCAGGGGATCAGTTTGAAAAATGGCACAACATTTTATTTATTTTTCTTTTGACGAAATGAGCTCTTTGATCATTAAATGTTCATTAAACAGTCTCAAAAATAAAACCAAAATCGGACTTTGTGATGGTATGGGGTTGTATCAGTGCCCTTTACTTCTGGCATGGCAATGTTAATGTAAAAAAAATCCCACTCAGATAATGCAACAAATGCTACCTTGAAGAAGATTTTTATAATCCATATTGTGAGAAAGAATGGCAGCATCAAGGTGGTAAAAGACTTACTGTCCTAATTTTTTTTTCTTACTCTGTTGTAGACTTAAAAAAGAAAAAAAAGAAAGGAAATACACACACACACACATAGAGAGAGAGTAACAAGTGAAATTAAGTTGACCAGAAAAATATTAAATACGCTGGGCTTATTCCATCTGCAAAGACATAAAAAAAAACACAGCTGCTTTTTCAACCTCCTTACTTAATTTAACTCAGGTGCAGAATAAATGCTCCTTAGCAGAACATGAGCATTTTGCCTCACTTCCTTTTTTTCCAGATGGAGCTGATGCAAAACTTGGCTGACATTATAATGGGAACAGTGCAGTATAATGAGGAGGGCGTGCTCATGTCTATCAGTGACATCTGTGGTGTTATGACCAATCAAAGTGGGCTCTACAAGAACGAGATGAAAGCCTATAGCCGCCTTGTAAAACTCTCACAGGTATGACAAGCCCACCAGATGGCACCACAGAGCCACATTGACAACCCTCCCCCCTCAACCTTGATGCAGTTTTCAGACCAGGTGGTCTTTATGTATTAAGTGTACTTCTGTGCAGATTTATCGATCAACCATGGAGGAAGAATGCCTGGACGTCTCTCATGAGAAAACTGTAAAAGATCTGATGAGCACATCTCTCCAGATGGGCAGAAGAGCTGAGAGACAGTGGACCTATCAGACATGCACAGAGTTTGGCTTCTGTACGACACACTCATACCAGCTCACACTAATCATGTCTTTATTCATTTGTAGTCCTGAGCCTCATTTTTGTATGTGTGCGTGTAGATCAGACTTGTGAGGATGTGGCGTGTCCATTTTCGGGGATGTTAACCCTGCAGGCTCAGACCAAGCTCTGTGCCATGGTGTTTGGGATTTCCCAGCATTCCCTGCCAGCACGCATTGCCTTCACAAACAGTTATTATGGAGGAGAAACCCCCCACACACACAGGATCCTTTATGTCAATGGTGAGACTTGCTTTACCAGAGACAGAATTCCCAGTAATCCCAGCAAATAGCTGAACCTAAATACCACAGTTCAGCGGGATTAGGCATGTGAGACAGTGGTTTTACTGCTTAATTTTCTGCATAAGCAGTAAAACATATGTATTATCATTACCACAGGTGGAATTGACCCATGGAAGGAGCTTTCAGTGGTTCAGGACAGGAGTGATGGGGGAGACGAGGCTCAGACAGTTTTCATTGAGGACACTGCACACTGTGCTGACATGTCAGGCGGAAGAGCCACAGACCGCCAGTCACTTAGAAAAGCTAGACAGGTATGTGTACCTCATTGAGATGCTGATTATTTTGAAAGGCTAAAAATTCCAGAACATTTTTAGTCAGTTTATTTTGTTTGTTTTTTGAACCTTCCATTTAAACCAATGTTTCTAGCTCAATATTTAGATACTAATGTGTTTTCTTTTATAACACTGCTCCTTTGAAGGATATGCTCATCTTTTTCATCATCCATCCACTCGCTCTACGGGGCACTGAGCTGGAAGATTTTTTAAGAAATGCCTTCCAAATAATATTACATTATTGGGAACATCTATTGCGTGACGCTCCATACAAACACATAAATAAATAAACAAATGCATATTAATTTAAAGCCTTTTACTGAGCTTTTTACTCTCTTGACTTTTCGTTAAGAATTCTCTGCACTGAATCGTTGAGGTAACACTGTCCAGGAAAACAAAAAAGAGGCATATTTGCACTTATTTTACGTTATATTGCACTGCTGTTGATGTGTGACTTCCCACAAAACAAAAACAAAAATTTGTTAGACTGAACATACATACTTTTTTTTTTTTTTTTTAGCACAAAAAGATCAGGTAAAATAGCTTTTAGTGTTACACAACCCTGAAATGACACACCCAGAACTGAGTTTTGGAATTTGATGACTCTTACCAGCATAAGTTGGAACACATTAAAACATAGAACAAGCACTTTTTTATGTGCATTGATTCTACATTACGGTGGACAGATGTCCTCTGTATGGAAAGAGGAATGACTGCAGTTACCAACTCAATATGAACATGTGAATAGTTTATTAATACACGACAGAAAAATATGAACAACATCATTGTTAATCATAGTTTTTATTGAAATAGCCATATTGTATTCAGCAGTAGATATTCAAGTCTAATTGCCTAAGGATAATGAATTGCTTATACTCTCAGTAATATACACAGGCAGAGTCACAGGCTTCAGCAAAGCCTCAATAAAATCGTCCGTTCTTCTAAAATCACATATGAGCAATATTACTTTGCAGTTGCATCATAAGGACAAATTCAGGAGTGCATCTCTGGAGACTCTATACATGTTTGTTTTGCATCTTTCTGCCTCACAGGAGATTGGGAAACATGTTACAGACTGGTTAAGGACAGCAGCCCAGCAGAAGACAGGATAAGATCACATGATCAAACTTGAGCAGCTCTTATCACTGTCCCCTGGCACTGATAAGAAATAGTAAATAATCTGGGCTGACTGGTCTGCTCTGCTTCATCCTCGTTCTCTGCTTCCTTCTATTCTCCACCTCCTGACACTCCATATCTCAGCTCTGCCATTAATCTGTGGGTGTAATTTTGATTTCATTTTGAAAGATTTTGTTGTTTTTTGCAGATATTTCAGACTCTATATCCTTGCCATATTTGGTTTTGGAATTTCTAATCAGCTCTGGGTATATTTGAGGATTTTAAAGGTTTGCTTTTGTTGAATTTTATTTTTTGCTGCTTGCTGCTTTCAACTGGATAACTTGTTATTGTTGATGATGAAATAAAATGTTAAAACCCATTAGGTTTTTGGTTTATTTAAAAAACAAAACAAAACAAAACAAAACAAAACACTGATCAGTTGTCGTTACCCCGTCTTACCACTAGGATGTGGTATTACAACATAGGTGGGAAACATTCTTTAAATGGTGCATATCAAAGTTCAGAGTGTTAGTTCTGTTGTTTCTGATTACACATACGGTCAATGTAAAACATTTTTCTTGGGTTTTATGTGAGGGAAATAATGAAAATACAGATATGGTGTTATTATTATCACTTATAGGTCTTCATGACCAGACAGAAATCTTTAATCAAGAGGCAGGCTTTGACCTGAGAGAAGAGAAGATACCTCCTTTTTCACATCTACAAGGCCGTGTTATGCGTCACTCAGATATTGTTATCCTGCCAAACTTTTCCTGCAGCTTCTGTCATTTTTGTGCTTATTCTTATATTCATTGTGATATCCCATGTTGAGTCTCACTTCACCAGGATCTGAAACGTGCTGTCTGACCTCTTGCATTGAAGTAAACTTCATGAAACTTAAGAGACCTTCAAGTCTTTACTTTCGACCCTACTTAGAGATATAGTCACAGAAACATGGATAAATATAAATAATATATTATGCCACAACACTTTGTTTCTGCTTTTTGAGTTTTCTTTTCTTTTCCAAAAGAAAAGAGACAGTAGAGAAAGAAGACAGTGTGCTCCCACAGCGTGGACATGATGAGGTTGTGCCGTTCACAGTGAAAGAAATCACAAAGATATAGGGTGCGCTTGTGGGAGAAAGGTGAGGGGAGCACCAGTTGTCCCAAGGCCATCTGTTTTTGTGTGTGTATTTGCGTGCGTGTGCGTGAACCTCTCAGCAGGGGGGTCAAAAGTGGGAGGTCACGACCCCTCTGACCCCGTGGGAGTGAAGATCATCAATCAACTAGAGGCTGGACAGAACAGCAGGAGGGGACACGCAAACACGCACACATTTACACACAGAGATTACTGTAACACACACACTCAGCAAATACACCTGAGAAGCAAATATTTGGTACTGAACACATTAAAAGTGCATTTGAATCCATTAGAAAGGTAATTGTGAGTTGATTAGAATATAACCTCTTCTGTTGATAGAATGAGATGATAAGATCCACACACACACACACACACACACACACACACACACATGCACGGTTACATGCATGAAAGCCTCGAGGATATTTGCTGCTGGCTGAATGTGCTCTGTGTGTGTTTTCTGTGATACTTAATGTGCTTTCTTATTCAGAGGAAACACTGATGCTATCACACAGAAAAAAAGTGGGACAGGTGGAGCAACAACAAAACCCTAACCCCCTTTTTTTTTGGCTGCAATCTTTCCCATTCATCTGGTTTCAAACAAGTTTTGCCCTTTTATTTTTGTAAACAAGAAGATGAGCACACTTCCACAAAGTCCAAGAGCCACTATCTGGATTATCAGCCAGCACTTGCAGAGCGACAGGGCATGCTTTTTCTCTCTGCACTGCTCCTCCTCCTTCTGCAGCCTGTCCTGTTGATCAATGAGGAAGTTCTTGGGCCTCAACTATTAATCAGAGCCTATCGACTATCTGTCTGCACAGCCAACCAATCACGGCCTTCCGACAGCTGGGCCATGAAAAATGTGGCCTGGTGGATGGAGGGTAGGTTGGTTTGGGGTGGCAATGGGGTCGTGGAGGAGAGGAGGGAGGTGAAGGAGCACTCTATCTGATCCAAGTCAGGTCATGGCCGCACAACAGCACTTAATGCCGGTACACTTGATTCTTAACATGGTGATGGCCTCCACACACAGAGCTCACATATTTCATGACAGAGAAGATCAGTACATTTTCTGCCTGTTTTATATCCAAGAGAGGTATTTTGCAGCTGCGCAGCACCCTCTTTGAGAGCATTTGTTTCGAATAGGGTGATGAAGTTTCAAAATGTGACAAAAAGCTCAAATGAACACTGTCTTTGTTGTGTTTTTGCTGCAGAAAACTTCCCAGTGAGAACTATAACACTGTTGATCCCATGTCCAACAACGAGGCTTGTCCTCACTACTCAAAGCTTCATCAACGCACCGCCATCGCTCTCCTGCATAATCACCATACTCACACTCATCCATTTACATCTTATTGCCATGATTAGATTACATCTAATGCTATTACACCCCCCTCCCCCTCCCCTTCACTGCACCTCTGTCTCCATCATCATAGATTTCTTGAAGACCTTATTAGAGTGTGATGTGGTGCAGCCCCCCCCCCTTTTTTTTTTTTGGATTTATGAACCCTTAGAGTTCTCTTCTTTAATCTGTCTCTCCCCCTCCACTCCCTTCCCTGCATCTGTCCATCTATCATTCCCAGGGTTGGTCTGGACAGAAGAGTATTAATCCCACCATCCCATCTCTCACTCCTGTAGACAGATGAGGAGATGTAGGAGGAAGATGTGGACGAGAGGAGGAGGGGTAGAGGGTAAAAAACCTCATATTACTTTTCATAACATTTACAGCATGAGCATTGTGGGAACAAATGACGAGGTATGGTAGAGGTCTGTATGCAGATTTGTTCAATGAGCTTTTGGTCCCTTCAACAGGTATGAGGAGGAACTGAGGAGAGGGTGCGTGAGCGAGGCACAGAAGGAATGACTGCAGAGGATGCACCTTGCTGTGTGAGTCCATGTGTGTGTGAGCTGGTTGCCTTTTCATGCTTATTGGGAGAGTTGTAGAGTGGATTTATAAATTGTATTCATTTCATTTATTATTGGGGTTTAGACTAACAAAAAAAAAAACTCCTAGCAAGCCATCCATGTCTTCAAATGGGCAACAGAAACAACAAATTCTTACCAGTTGAGACCACACACACACACAGTTTTTATTTTTTAATAGAATCCAATCAGCTCTGAGAAAATCAGTTGGACAGTTCAGGACATGAAATAAATCCAGTCTCGCACTCTATATTCTGAAAAAAAAAGAAAGAAAAAAGTGTTTAAAAAGAAAATCACGGAAAAAAGAAAAGAGAAATAAACCTTTGACCAGAAGTAATGTAAAGCTGACTCTCCTCTTAGCCTCAGCCCTCCCTCTCCATCCAGGCTTGTGCAGTGACAGGTAGATTAAGGGGCATGATAGATGCCCCTCTCTGTATCTCCCTCTCTCCACCCCCCCACCCCCCTTCCCTCCTTTCCATCCATCATGGCGGCTGGTGTAATTGCGGCTGCGTGGGGCTGGCAGAGGGGGCCTCCATCCATCTCCTTAACAACAAACAGTCACGAGGACGGATGGTGCTGCACTCCCCAGTTAATCTCCATCTATAAGGGGGGGGTGGGGGTGGGGGGGTGGGGGGGTCCAAAGGAGGAGGAGTGGAGGAATAGTAGAGGGAAAAAAATAACAATCCTAAAAACAAAAAGCGATGGTGGGGAGTGCTGGTGGTGGATGTTGGTGGAGGGAAGGAAAGATGGTCACGAGCTTTTTCTTAACAGGTAGAAACAGCAGCAGAACATAAACGATCTGCTAGTGGGGGGAATGAACGAAACTGGGGGGAAAGTTTGCAAACACGCTGTAAGAGCAGGTCGATAAGGGTGGATTTGCCTTGCGAGAGTGCCAGAAGAAAGCAGGGGTCATGGAGAGAAAATATGTCTGCATAGGGAAAATTTATCCTTATGCTGCCAGACGACCCAGAAACTAGAGAGGCACAGGCTCATAAAAATGCACTCTGCACCCCCTGACTGCCCCCCACCTTTACCCCTCTCTCTTTCCTTCTCTCATTTATCCAACTCCTCTACTTCCCTCCATCACTGTGATCCCTCTCCCTCTGAAGCAGGCAATGTAGGGTCACAGTTGTCTGATGTTTTGGGTGGTTGTGTATGTCGTTGCCAGAGGTCAAGGCAGCCATATTTCCTTAATGGTGGAGTCACTGAAGTCAACAAGGCTGGGTGGCCTTCTGAAGCCTAGTAAAACTACACTTTTGTGGCACGATGACTGCATTAAGGGCAACAGAATCTAGTTGTTTTTCACCTTGCCGACTCATGGCTTCCCAAACAGAGTGTCATGGTGGAGAAAATCTGTAAAGGACAACAATTATCTGAAGAAGAGGAAGGTCTGTTATTACATAAGTGGTTTAGATTATAATAGCCAATCAGTTCTCCAACAAAGAAGAGTATAGAGACACTCATGCATTCTATTGTCCACACAGGCACACACCCAAATTTCTCTGCTCGTTGTGTCCTGGTTTCTGGCCCTGGGCATTGCCTGCAGCAGAGCCCAACTCAGAAGGGGAGCACCATGACCCTCCAGCAAACAAGTGGACACACACATATGCACATACTTGCACACACATGCACACACGGTACATTCATTTCTTTCTCTGCTGTTATGAACACATATGCATGCCGGCACGAGCACACACACACATACCAGACCTTGGTAGGGGCAGAGCAGCGAGTGCGCGAGTCTTGACAGGGAGTGACAAATAACTGCAGCAGCTCTGACATGCAGAATGGCCCCTGCACAGAGAACCTGCCTGACTGATGTTCAATTCTGTGGTGCAGAAAATGAGCCTGTTTTTTTTTTTTTTTTTTTTTTTTTTAGGAGAGCTCCCCAACAGAAGGCAACCACACAAGCCTGAATT
>JBAMYA010000005.1:10545790-10563628 GCA_037176975.1 Arrhamphus sclerolepis
ATAAGCAGAAGACTATGAAAGGCAAAATTATTTGTGTTGAGGGGCTGAGGTAGCTAAAGAATTACTTGCACTGCAGTAGTAGAAGTAGTAACTTTACAAAGTAATAGTAGTAGCTGTAAGAATAACCTTATTATTATTATTATTATTATTATTAGCTGCTGCTACTACAGTACAAGTAACTCTTTCACTACCTCAAGTGCAAGTACGCAGACTACCATAAGGTGGTCATGATAAAGAATCTGAAACAACACTTCCTTGTGTATTGATTGGCTGGAGGAGGTGATCCAGTGATTGGCTCCTCCTTTTCTGGATTTAAAGATGTCAATGAGACAAGTGGTGTAATGGTTTCAGAGATTCATGGAAGTCTTCCTTGAGGTTATTACTGGCCACTCTGAAGAACTCAGCAAATACCTGAAAGTAATAAAACAATGAATGAATGAATTAAACGAAGTAGCTTGTTATGTTCTTCTATGTCTCACTTTCCTTTCTTACAAAATATTTTAATGACATAATTTTGCAATGGTGGACCAAATGAAGACATGAAAATAAACATTAAATAAAAATTACTAGGACTACCATCTGAAAGATTTTAAGCTGAGTCTAGCAGTTACGGAGGAGGTGAGGACCACCAACTTCACTGAGATACCATCTATGGAAGGAGAAAAAAAATATATTAAAAAATCCATTACATAAGCACAATTTTAACAGGCATGTTCTACCTCATTCTCACATCCTTATATGTAAGCAAGATGAATGATGAACTGATTTTGGTGCCAATTTTATCATTATCTTCATTATCATCATTATCTGCTCTGCGCACACGTACACACAGGCTAGCAGGTCAACGTTCTCAGAAAGCCAGAGTTGTAAGCTGGTTTCTTTGACCAAGTCACATTTAAAAAAAATTTATTATATTGACAATATTATAAGCACAAGCTTCACCCTTACCAAAATCAACCCTCCTTGAGAGGCCTATGGCTGCGGCTGTGTCCACGGAATTAACTGCCTTGTGCTTCCTGCGTGCTAACTGGAAATGTGCATGTGGAACATAGATGCACAGCTCTGCAACTTTATGAGCACTACTATGTGCTCAGAAAAACCAAATCCATATAATTAAATGACACAAGCCTGCGGGTAAAAAGTAAAGAATACTTTGTGTAAGAAAGTAAACATAAAAGTTGGCTCAGTGCTAGAGTATTCAGAGTATTCAGCCATGAACCTGCAGGTCGGTGGTTTGAGTCCTCGTCCCTCCTGTGTCCACAGAAGTGTCCTTGGGCTACACACTGAATCCCCAGTTGCTCCCTGTTGTCTGGCCAGTGCCATTGTGTGGCAGCTCTGCTGACAACTGGTGTGTGAATGGGTGAATGGCTACAGTGTAAAGTGCTTTGGCGTTGTAGAAATACAGTTGTAAAGCGCTATTTAAGTGGAAGCCATTATTCATCTGAATAAAGTTAAATACACTGTTTGTACATTGTTTGCACTTACAGGGCAGAAGACCACACACATTGTTTAAATGCTGCAGCATACCTGAATATTGTTGCTGACCATTTCCATCCCTTTATGACCACAGTGTACCCATCTTCTGATGGCTACTTCCAGCAGGATAATGCACTAAGTCATAAAGCTCATATCATCTCAAATTGGTTTCTTGAACATGACAAGTTCACTGTACTCTAATGGTCTCCACAGTCACCAGATCTCAATCTAATAGAGCACCTTTGGGGTGTGGTGGAACGGGAATTTGCATCATAGATGTGCAACTGACAAATCTGCAGCCACTGTAAGTACTGTAACTCAGTCAGGCCAATGGAGAACTCTGTTTGGATTCTATAGCATCATACAACTCCATTAAATGCATTTTTTTTTAAAAAAGGCCAAATGTTTGGGGAGAAAACCAAAAAAGTTGAGTGTGTGACCTTTCTACATGTTGCTGGTGAAGGCATGATAAACATCATAGTCTTTGATGATGATATGGATCTTTAGACCTTTTTTTTGACAAGTTATGGCAGGGAGCTAAAGGAGAGCATAACATACCTAAGACCGTTACATTTCACTGGGGATCAGGGAGGTTGTTTTACCTTTGTTGACCACAGACCAGAAGCCGTTTGTAAATCAAGTTATATTTGTGTGTACATCGGAAATACACGTGTGAATCTTGTCCTGTGCATTTGCAAATCGTGCTGCGCATTTGTGGCTGTTGAGACTGTTCTAACTCCATAATACAGAGCTGCTTATTCTGTTTATACACAATTTATATATGGTGTGCTTTACCTCCATGGTCACACACCAATGATCATATAAGGGGCAACGTGCAGATTGAATGTTTTGTCATGGAGCACTTTGACACATAGAGTTGAGGGACTGGACTGCTGACCATCTGACTGGAGGATTTTACAGACAACCTTCCTACTGATTTTAATCCCAAGTATTAACTAATATAAATAATTAGAAGAACTTATTTTAAGAAGTTCTGGGTTGTCCACTCACTCCCAGTGATGATTTACTGTCAAACATGTGCCCACATAATTTACAGTTACTCTAAAATTAACCCAGCTGAATCAACATAATCACTTTTGTTAATAATATCAATGAGGAGAAATCTAACGTTGATATCTAATGTAAATGTGTTAAATATTCATTACTGAATGATGATACAATGCTGCACAGAAATAGTATACACAGACAGAACAAAAACACATGCTTGTGTAGATATCCATGCTTATCAACATACAGCTCCAGCGCCTTAAGCACCCTACAGTACACACAGCATCTATACTAGAGGAGTAGACACAGGCTTAAGGTACACATCAGTGACTGAAAGTGGAGACAGACTTTTGAGATATGGTGTCCTTGCTGATGGTCTATAGTGTTCTCTGGAAATCAGACTGCAGACAAACTGCAGTGACAGACTGCCATTTAATCTTGCTGGTTGTTCAATGACATAGAACTGGTAAAACATTAATGCTGTGTTAATAAAACTTTTGTAATAATTTCAAGCCGCTTTTATTTTGGTCTCAGACATTTGGAAATTATTGCACATTTTTGTAGAAAATATACAGCGTAAATGAGCTACACAGACTTTTTTGCCTTCACCTCAGAGTGCAAGTCAACTCCATGCTAATCTCATTAATAGTTCTCCTAGTTCTTCCTGACATAATGTTTTTTTGCTGTTGAGGAGGCAGATGACCCATCTGTCCATCTGTCTGCATATGCAACATCCATCACCCTGAAGGGGAAGTATTATTGATGGCACTTTGGCTTATGGCTGCATGTAAAGTCAAATGACTAAGTGCTGATGTCGTCAGACTTACTGCCACATTACAGAGAGGGAAAGTGACAGCTAATACTTATTGGGTAATGTTTAGAAATTTTCAGACTACAAAATGAATGAGTTAAAATTTACAGAAGAAGGGTTTTTAAATAGTTTACAGTGATTACACAGTGAGTAATTTCTGCTAAGAAACAACATTAGCAATGATCTAACTTGTTTTGATCACCATTACAGCTCTTTACACATATGTGGTGGCAGGGTGTGATTCTGCTTGGCTGCAGAGGAGAGGTGAAGCTGCAGCGGAGGAAACAGCACCTGCACTGCATGTGCCAATCAAGCTCTCAACTTAACCAGCAGCACTCTGGCTGGAGGGAGAGGACAATGAGAGCAGCTGTACCTGTACCTGTGGTTGGGTGTGTTTTGTTTGCCACTGGAAAGTTCTGCAAATAAAACATTCTGAAAACTGAGCTCTGTTGGAGTATTTTATGCTGGCATGGACCCTAGGAGCGAAGGAAACGCTACCAGATATTAGTTCCATATTTGTGCAAACCTCTTCTACGTGGTTAAGTGAGAAGATTGATACAACCCCATGTATTCTGCTTTCTATGTCCATGTATATCTTTTCTAATAGCCAAACCCAGCTGACAGTTAGTGACAGGTTGCTAGTCAATCACAGGGCTGCCAGAGATGGAAAAAATTTCACATGAAGACAGCTGAGAGCTGCCAGCTGCCTTACCTGCATTAATATGGACCTGAGCCAACAAAGGGAAGATTGAAAACTCCACACAGAAAGGCCAACACCCAAGATATTCTTCCTGCGAGGCACCGACACTAACCACTACTCATACATGCCATCACTGAATGTTAGTCATGCAGCAAGATCTTTTGTGAGTTTGGCAGACAACCAACAAGGACTTAAAGAGGTCTCTGTGCTTGGAAAATAAAACATTCAGTGCATTAAACACGATAAAAACACAAATGAGCAAATACTGAAGCAGGTATAGCGGCATGGTATTTCACTTTTCTTATCCCATCCCCAGTCTCGTCTGTTTTCAATAAAATGTCAATGTCCTTTTAAAACTGAGAAATGTGAACATTAGCATTCCAGTTGTAACAAATGTGTGACAATGACAATGGTGTTTTGATGAAAGTTACATTTACTTCAACCATAAATCAGAAAGAATTGGTGGCAAGAAAGAGAAGAAGCCATTTTTACATTTACTTTGATTTTCATTAACTTTCAATATGAACCTGATACATTTGATGTTTTCTTTACACATCAGCCTCATTTAATTTGTTAATATACTTTTTGTTTTAATTTCAGGCCTACAACATTTTCCAGAAAACGGTGAGACACAGGCTTTTACCACTTAACACAAAACTAGTATATTAAACAGTGGAGGGTTTCACTTGTTATTTTGTACCATTCTTTCATGAAGCACATGTTACGATGTGCAACACTGCAGGGTCATCACTTGCATTTTTCATCTAAAATGCTCCACACGTTCTTAGCACCCTTCAGTACCCTTATCTTCCCCAGCCATGCTTTTGTTATGTGTGCAGAATGGTTTTAAGTTGCCTTGTTACAAGGATGTCCGTAGAAGAACTCTCATGTTGAAGACGGGACTTGTAATTTTCTGCATCAATGCTGCCATCGCAGAAATGTAAATTATTCTTGCCAAGGGTATTGATAAAACCCCATACAATCACAGACCCTGGCTTTTAGACTTTTTACTAATACATGTATGGTTGGAATGGGTTCATCTTTGTGTGGAGCACACAGATGCTCATCTGTCTGACCACAATAAACATTTCCACTATATAATAGTCGTTCCCAAATGTCTGTAAACCCAGGGACATATATGCTGCCTCTGGTCAAGCATAACAGCTCTTTATTTAAAAGTATCATCTGTGAAAATAGCTCCATATTACTGTGCTTGACAAAGCGTAATCCCTAACCCATGAGATTATATCCTCTATTAATGAATGACAGTTCATGATGAAGTGCCATGTGAGAGTTTGGAGATCACATGTACAGTCATCCAGATTTTTTTAAAAGTGATTTAGTGATATTATGTACAGTAGAAGAACTGTAGATGAGTAAAGAATATTGTTATTAAACATTTCAATAATTTTCATACCCATTTGTTGACTGAATGAAGCTCTGCTGCCCATCTTTGCTCCTCCAGAACATAAATTCTAAGCATCACCTGACAGCATTATTTTCCTCTTTCACCTCCTTACATACTTTATACCTGAAGCTGAAAGTTATTCAAAAAAATGTAACAAAACCCAAAATGTAATAACTGGTTAATAGTGTAACAAGATGCTGAGCTCAAAACATGTGTTACATTATAGATAGGTTATTAAATTTTGGGTTTGATTACATTTATTTTATAACATTTTGAGTTCTTGTAACATTTTGGGTTCTAACATGCCTTAACATTGCATTATATGGTGGACGTGCATTTTCATAAACTCAGACAATCTTCTTGAACTGTACTAAAGTCAGAAGGCAGCAAAATTCTCCTTTAGAATTGCATCCAGTGAAATCACTCTAACAAATGTTGCAATCAAAAACCTGTAACTTTCATGTGTGAGTTGCAGATTGATGATGTTTTTTGTCCCCCTGGTGAGGAGAGTTTGGAAGCCTTAAACAACTGATTTGGTTGTTGAAATAAATAGCAACATCCCATCAGAAAATACTGGTTAGATGGGATCTGGGAAATAACAGGTTCGGTTATAAAAGATTACCCCTGCAGGTTATTCATGTCTTTGTTTTTTCCTCAGGCACACTGTGTATTAAACTTCAACACGTGATTAATACCATGAGAGCATTTTTCCTGGCACTGGTAACAGCACCAGTGCCACATCACTCAGCTTACCACAAACAAAGTGGCAGTGGTTCCAGTAATAGATTGAAGCCTTAAAGCTTTTGTTAATGTTCTCTTGTACTTGATGTTTTCTAGTAGTTTTTGATTAATATGATTCAACCTGTGGACAGCACGGATGCTTGGTGTTTAGTACTGTTGCCTCCCAGCAAGAAGGTTCCAGGTTCAAACCTCCATGGGGACCTTTCTGTGTGGAGTTTGCATGTTGGCAAGATGTTACTTAGTGAAAAACTGTGACTTCGATCTAAATTTAAAAGCAAAACCCTAAATGATTATGATTGGATGTCACTGTAATATTTAGTTAAAGCTAAGCAAGAAAAATCAATAGTGAAATTTACATCAGTGTTTGATAGAGAGCAGCTGAAAGTTTGGACATTATGAAAAAAAGCCAACTCAAATCCCCCTGTCCCGTCCTCACTGCCTAATTTGAAGTCCTGGGCATTGCTCTCCCTCTGCCAACCCCATTAGGACCCTGCATTGAACTCAAGTCTCTTTCTAAACCTTTCTTTTCACCCACGTGCAGGGCTTTCCCCAGCTGGACATATCACATGGAAGATTCATGTTGTGACAGCAACATCCTCCCTGCCCTCTCAGGCACCCCAGCCAGCCAGGGGAGGCTATGTGAAGCCAAGGTCTACTGCATGTTTTTGTGAGGGCAGCTCACATTAGCTACCCAAGGGAACACGGGAAGAACATACAAACTCCAAAGGCCCTTTCACCAACCCCACCCAGGGTATGTGAGCTGATGACGTGGAGAAGCAAACATGCCCCCGGTGGGAATTGAACTCAGGACCTTCTAGCTGTGAGGCAACTGCAATACCACCTAAACCAGCTGTTACAGTTTTGCTAAAACTAAATTTAGAATGTACCTGTTTATTTTGTGAATTTAATTGCTTGCATTTCTCCTTAGACTAAGGATGGTGTTTCCTCCATTCCTGCTCTGCTATTGTGTTTGATGTTGTTGGTTTGTGTCTGCCTGTGTGTTTGAGTACTTAGATGTGTGATTGTGTTTTTCTAATGTGTTTGGGTGGTTGAAGCTGGGGTGGGGTTCAAAATGTAACATAAAGACTGGACTCTGAAGCTGGAGAAAGCGTCATGTGATCTGATGAGCCTAGATTTATCCTGTTTCAGTGTGATCAGAATTGTTAATAAGGGAAAGAGCAGCTAAAGACTTGAAGACATGAGAGAACTGGCAAACATCACGAGTTTGTCATGCTTAAAGTAGCACACAAGACTTATTCATGTTAATATACTGGTTTCAGTTTCATTTGCAGAAATATTTACCTTTGCAAGTTAAAGCAGTATTAATTTGTGTGTGGCCATTACTTGTATGCACAGTACTCACTGTACACTGTATATGTATTCTTATGCTTGTTGGTATATGTTACCGTGCCTGTTTTTTCCATAAGTGCTCAACAGACACAGTCCAGTTATCCTTTTAAGAGCTCCTGTCTAATGTCCACTGTAACTCTGTTCTCAGGTATTATATAAAGAAACCCTGAAGCCTCATTTATAAAACATACTCTCTGACTTCATCTGAACAGTCGTTCCAACTGTAATGACAGGCAGATATCAGAACTGCATTGTAAACATATAGCATGGAGTGAGCTGTATTTATTTTTAGCCTCATCTATATTTGAAGAAAAAAAACATAAGAAGATAAATCCTCATTCTGGAAAAAAAACCAAAAAAAACAATTTAAGCTCTTTAGAAATACACTTCTCTTTACAGTCTAACACTGTCTTTTGTCTTTTTTAGAGGTTATATAAATATCTATTAATTTGTTTGAGTTGTCCGTTTAATTCAAATCTCGTTGTTAGGAGGCTGTAATTGTTAATTCAATGATTTGATTAAATCCTTACATTGGGGCTGATGGGGAAAGGAGGAATATTAATAAAAAGTGTCCACAACAAAAAGAACAGGCACTCTCCTATGGATGGTAAGCAATATGTAGAAAGTTTTAAAGAAGAATAGTCAGAGAACATATGGCAACAAAGGATTGGGAGGAGGAGGAAAGATCTGCCTACGTTTCACTCAGTTTGAAAAATTATTATTATGGCTTTTATCAGTTATGCATTATTACAAGCAGAAGAGCGAATATTTCACTGATAATTCAGCGGAATTCATTCCCATTCATGACTTAAACTCTCTGTAATGCAAGAGCCTGCTAGACATGTTCAATCAGGCCGCTTTAAAGGGCATGTCAGGCTGAATATGCTCTATTTATGCAACCTAATGCAGCTTGTCATTTGAATCCGATATAATATCCTCAAGGTCATTTAAGTGGACAAAATAAGACGAGCAAGCCACATGTCTTTGTTCATGTGCGAAGTAAATGTTGTGGTAAAGTTCAGCAATTAAAATTCAAGTGAATGAATTCAAATATGGCAACAATATAATTAGCGTCAAAAGGCTTCAGTGTGTCGACAAGAAGGTACAATATTTCTCATGATGTGTAAGTTGTTTGAAAAGTGTTGCAGCATGTTGCCCCATTTACATTACGGTTGTAGTGCCATCATGAACATGCTCTGTGGCTGAGAGACAGTTATGACCATTTCAGAAGTGGAGTTTCTTACTGCTTGTTAATGCCATCAACAGCTCCTTTTAATTTCTTTGCCATTGCATCTTGAAAGACAATTAAAATGTAAGTGACTGCACTGTTTATGACTGATCTCAAAATTATTATGCAAGAAATTATTATGCAATACCACAGTGAATTTCTGGTACTGACTTCTGTCCCACATCAAAACTTAGCTATTAACTTGCTTTTTTTTTAAAAACAAACAAAAAAAAAAAAAACCTTTATTTAAATACTGCCAAGACATTGCTGGGAAATGTCTCTAGAGATGAGGTAAAAAAAAAATTTGAATGATAAAAGAGTGGAACCCTAAAAATAATACCCTATTTAAAAAAAAAAAAAAAAACTTCACCCATTCCTCATTAAGTTATTGAGTTATTGGCTAACATTGTACAGACATCAATCCATTTATAATGGTTTTATCTTGTTCACAGCTGCAGGAGAGCTTAAGCCATCATCAGGTGAGATCACCAACATTGTTTCTGTAAAAATGGTAATTTTTCTGCATGTGATTGGTTGAACTGAACTGACATATCATATGAACATTATAGTGACAGAGAAAGAAAACTGAAAAGTCTTGACATTCAGGACAAGCCACACACAAGCACACAGCTGGAATAAAGACAAAACTGAATAAATAAATAAATAACTGAGATCCGACTGGTTTTGTATACTCAACCTCATCCTCTGGCTGAAGTGTTTCTGACAGCAAACTGATTTACTAAATAGCAGCATTTCTCAGGCTGTATTTTTTTAAATAAGAAACTTCAGTCATGCTTCAGTGCAAATCAGTCAAAGCATTTCTGAGTTATTATCTGTATTATGTTTGGATACTTAAAAAAACACCCATTGGTTTAAAAAGTAATATGTTTTGCCACATCTTGTTTGCTTAGCTACATATATCTACTGATATCATGAATTACTAATGGAAAAGTATGCATAATATCTCCATTTTTAGGACTCACTTTCAAAAAAAGCCACTCTACTTTTAGATCACAAAACAAATTAGAGCCCTGTGCAGGACTGTCTGCTTGCTTTCACACATCCTGAAGATTCACACAAAAAGCTCCAGCAATTTTTGAAACATCTTGTGTCTTGTAAAAATGTGTTATTTGCAACAGTAACATCTATCCAGATGTAACACTGAGCTAACCCTGCTTTATTAATGTAATATAAATAAATAAATAAAAAAAATAATAATAAAATATTAAATAATCTTAACTGTTTTGGAGCCACAGTTTCTTTTGACTGCTTCTATGTTTAACTTTCCAGAAACATAAACTTACACAGTTTAACACACTCAATGGCCTGCACACCTTCACAGCTCATCCTGTTGAACGAAAAAATGGAAAACAGAAAAAGAAAATTCTTCTGAAATCCTGAAAAGCGTGCTAAATATAATAATCTCTGGAGAGATTTTTTTTTTCTTTAAAGTCAGCTTTTATGAACTTATGAATTTCATACCCCCAAAAAAGACATATTGCATTATTAATCCTTACATACTTTGACTTACAGATTTACAGATGTTGTTACTTTTACGACACCCAGACACTTAAAGTGTCCAAGTGCTTGTTACAGAACTGAATTCTTACAAATGCAATAAAAAAATGTAACTGAGCAACTCAAAGACAGAAAACCATAGAAGAAGAACGTGGCACTGTTGTGCAGTGTGACTTGTGACTTTTCATTAGATTTGCTGTGCACACTTTATGTAAATTGTCTTATTGGACACTACATGAATTGTATATTAGATGGAGGATTGTTGGCCATTTTGTCACCTCACTCATGCCACCATCTGACTAGTATATCTGTGTGTGCATGTATGTAAAAGTGCATGACCTCTTAAGAGCCATGAAATTTCTGCAGAGCTTCTGTGAGTTCGATTTCTGTTGACTAAGCAAAGCGGATCCAGGATTCCCTGCAATGCTCCATAATGAGTGTGTGTGCGCCAGTGTGTGCACATGCTGATGGAAACTATGTTCATGCTGGCGCTCAAGGAGGGCGCCTGGGAGAACTGGTGTTTGATTGGCGCATGCCGCCGAGATCTGCTTCTTCCTGTTAGGGTACGCATCACTTCCTCTCACCCTGCCCAGAGCTAATGCCTTGGCGTCTCACAATCACTGTGACACCATTCCATCCCCTCTCTTTATTTCTCCTTACTCTTCTCATTCTTCTTTTCCTCCCATTTCCACGCCTCTCAGGTCTTACCATCTTCCTTACTGACTACCTCGCTACTCAGTCCTTCTTTAAATGCCTCTTAATGCTCTGTGATAATTTCACTACTCTTTCTCCTTCATTTCCTTTTTTTCTACTCTATATTTCTTTCTGTTTTATTCCCTTAATCATAGTGCTCATTTCCCCCCAAGTCTTTCTCCATTTGTCTCTCTCTGCACTCTCTCTTAACTCTCAGTGGGGTACTTTTGTTTTAACAACGTGACAGCCAGTTCATCATCCTCGATGAAGCATTGCTTTGCCTCTCACTCCTTGTTTGTCGTTCCTTCTAAACCCTCCAGTTTCTCTTTATCCTTCCCTGACCTCTTTCTCTCTCTCTCTCTCTCTCTCTCTCTCTCTCTCTCTCTCTCTCTCTCTCTCTCTCTCTCCATATCTGTTCGGTATTCAATCCTAAAGCAAAATCCTTCCTCTTCCTCCTGATCTTACTCGCCCCTTTTTTCCTCCTCCTCAGCTGCTCTCCCTGAAGACAGAGCAGAGGCAGCCAGGCAGAACAGCCAGTATGTTCCCATGTTCTCTTATTCCAGCTCTGCTGCAGCCCTCTTAAACCTTTCCGATTCTCTCTCCATCACTGCTTTTTTCCTCCACACAAGCATCCTTTCCTCAGCATACTTTATTTTATTTATATTCTGATTTTCTCTATTATTTCTTTCTCTCCTTTGTCTCTGTTTTCTTAATTTTCCTTTCATCTTCTGTCTCTTCCTCCATCTTTGCAGTGTGCGTCTGTACCTCCTCAGCCTCCTTTCCATTTCCCTCCAGGCTTTATTCTTGGTCCTTTCATCACTCCTCTTCTCAAACCTTACTAAACATTCCACAAGGCCATACTTGCTTCTTCCTCACTCGATCCCCACTCCTTTCTTTCCTTTTCTGGTCTTAATCATTAAAGTTTCTGCACTTTCCTGTTTTTCTCCACCGTTCTTCAGCAACTCCCTTTCATTCTTACTCCATCATCACCAGTTTTTTATTAGTGTCATATAAGGTTCTTGTTTATATGTTTATGGTAATGAAGGTCTTGCATGTTCGTACTTTGCCCACGGCCATGTAACATCATATGAAGCAGAATTGTTGGAGGCAGGGGTTCAACTAGAAAGAAAAAGACGAAAAGAGATGTCCATTTAAATGACAAACACTGAGACAGAAGCACTTATAGGATCTGTAGGATGTGACTGCTCGATAGTTTACTCATAAAAGTTTCAGCTGTGGGCTAACTGCTGCTTTGATACAAGCTCAAATCACTTTCCGTTTTGTCTCTTTGTTTTGAACTCTTTATTCATATTTGATAACTTCAGGCAAAAATTGGTGTTTCTGTGTTTCTTATCCCTCTTGATGAGGTTACTCATATCACAGTCATGAATGGAGTGATTAATGTGCCTCAGCAATTAAATCAAAAATCAGTTCAGCTAAATGTCTTTTGCATATTTCAGAAATAATTGGAAGTGAAAGCATTATAATATCCTTGCTTGCCCATTTTATTTTACTCAAACATCCAAAGACAGACACTGTCATATGCTATATAGAGTGTAAATCCCCTTGAAGCAAATGTGTAATACCAGGCAAAATCTACTTAAATTTCAAGTTTGGGGCAAAATTATACAAGAGATCTGTTTCTGTTGCTTTATATTTGGATAAAAGTGGAGTCTATACTAGAGTTATTACAAATCACCTCCAGGAAAGCCAAGGTATTCAAATTCCAAAGCATTTTACTCTTACTCACCAAGGTGTGTCCCAACATTCATGACATTATATTACATTTGGCACATGCTTTTAACCAAAGAAACGTACAACAGAGGAAATGCAAACCAGAGTAATGTAGTAGATACCAAAGTGAGTTCAGTTAAATCAGCATTCAGGTGAGTAAAGCACACAAGTCAACACAGCTAGGACACAACTCTTAGAAGAGGAAAGTTTTCTAGAGCTTCTTGAACATAGAGAGGGGCGACTTTGCTCTTGTAGCTTCTGACAGCTTGTTCCACCATTGAGGAACCACATGGAGAACAGTCTCCACTGAGATCTCCGTGTGTAAAGAGAGGGCAAGGCCAATCCATGTTCTTGTGATGAGCACAATGCACAAGAACAGATGTAAGCCTTTACAACTGATTTCATATAAGCAGGTGTGGACCACAAAAGCAGCTTGTGGGCATGTGTCAACAAGTTTTTTCTTGTGGCTTAATGAACAGAGGTGTGACATGGGCTCTTATGGGTTTATTAAAGACCGGACATGCCACCATGTCCTGGGTCTTTGGTGGAAGTCTTATTACACAAGTTGGAAGGCCAACTATGATGGCACTGCAATAATCGATGGCCTGAACCAAGAGTTTTGTTGCATGTTGAGACATGTATGGTCTTATTTCTTGTATGTTGTAAAGTGTAAAGTAACACATCTGGGAAACTGAAGCAATGCGGTCAGAGAAGGATAATTGGTCATCCATCATTTCACATCACATTATTTCACATCTCCAGTGAACTTATGATCTGACACACAAAGAGCAGGAGAAACAGAGAATCTACTTCAAGATGGAAAAAATATACTTGCATTCAGCTGGAGTTTACACCTTGAAGACTACAGACCTCATACAGGTTTGCAAAAGAGTACGACTATAAAAGACCCATGACAGCACTTTAGGGTTTGAGGTGTTTTAACTTTGGACCCTTCAGACCTTCTTATCAGAATGAATGATTGCTGAAAAACAAATCTAAATCTAATCTAAAAATCTAAAATCATGTAATGTTATCTAAATGTTAAACCTGCAGAACAAAACCAAACTTGGTCTATTTGAGGAGCAACAGGCGCCCTCACATGTCTTCTGGTGTATCTGTCCTGCGAGCATTGTCTGACTGAAATAACATACCTGTATACTTATCAATACCTCTTTAATGTCAACCTTATTGTCTAAAACATCAAATCATCGTGGCTTTGGGTTGAGTGTGGAAAGACAAATGTGACAAAGTGAAGTTTGTTATAATCTCCAGCTCCTGTTTTAGCCAATCATTAACAGTCATTGATAAAGATTAAAGTAGAAAGATTAACTTAATCATGGTAATTGCGTCTGTAAAAGATGTCTGTATTTACCATTACTACATTTGTTGAGGATGTAGTGCATTACGGGGTGGACACAGTATGCAGGGTAGATGGTCAGTGGCACACTGGAATTTATTTATGTATTTATTTTGCTCAGTAATATATCACTTGGCTGTTGGTTAGTTTTGCTTTGCATTATTATGCATAGTGCAGAGAGTTTACATTCTGAATAGATGATAAAAATAATTTCCTCCCACCAGAGGTTTTGAAGGCAGCCTCAGACTCAAACATTGCCAGATTGTAAACCAGTTGTCACAATGTGTGTGTTTGTTTGTTTGTTTTTTAATTCTTGCTACTTACGTACTGAATCATACCAGTCCCTCCCTGTCATCACTAGAATCACGTGTCCTGCTTCTACGAAGGCTGTGTGGACCTTCTGCTCAGATTTCTCTTCTTTTTTCCATGTTGTGGCCAAAGGATTGACATCAAGGACTAATGGAGCCAGATGTTTAAATGCGTAAACACGTAAACCATGCTTATGCATTTTACCACACACTGGTATTTACTCAGACAATGCACATGCTTTTTTGAGCATTATAAGCCTGAAATGGTGAAGTGGAAGAAAATCTGGCAGAGTTTAACAAAGAGCAAAATAGATTATTTAGTTAGTATAGTGATGTGTGTTATTTATTTTTATTATATGTGTCTTTTCATTAGTTGTTATAATACACTCATATATGTTGATGCTCTGTGATGGACTGGCGACCTGTCCAGGGTGTACCCCTGTCTTTTGCCCATAGTGAGCTGGGATAGGCTCCAGCAGACCCCCGTGACCCTGCACCGGAAAGAGCAGGTTTAGATAATGGATGGATGGATGAATGTTGATGCTGGTGTGTAAGGAGTGCTCTTTTCCAATTTTCTGATATGATATAAGAGTTGGCTCATGGACCACTTTAAGTTTCAAAGGGCTACATGAAAAAAAAAAAAAAAAAAAAACAGTCAGCAGCACATGCTCCATCTGCACAGCTGTGTCTCCCTCCTGATCATCTTCATGCAAGACTGCGGGATGAGTTCGGCTTCAGCGCAGAAACTCAGAAGCTGCTGCACAAGAACGGTGAGACTTTGCTCTGTGCCGTTAACTTCTTTGTGTCCAGCATCAACATGTTATTCAACAAAACCATGGAGGACATGCTGATGACCGTCAAGATGTATAAAAAAGCAGGACTGGGCTTCAGTATACAGTCTATGTAGTCGTTAGTTCCAGATACAGCAGTAGTTGCTTCTTCCCCTCCTGTACTACATATACAGAAATAATAATGAAACAACATAAAAAACATTGATAAATAGTTCAGTCTCACAATCAGCAAAAGTCTCATTTTTTGCTGTTGTTTTTTTATACTCATTTTATTGTGGCACAAATAATGTTTTTGTTTAAATAGGGGATATTTTGTTCCCATTTATGGAGATATATGGATGTGGAAATCAGACACACACACTTATGTATGATTCTGCAATATTCATAAAAGTGGATCATACCTTCAGTTTTTGTTTCTGGCAAAAAAAATAAAAATTCTGTATACTCATTTCGTCTTTTGTGCATAAGCGCTTTAGTCATGACATGACACATGAGTTTTATGCATCTGGGCTCTGGACTTTAGATCGGGCTACAATGCTTTCTCTGAGTTCAAGCATGCCATATCTTAAATAAATCTGTTAAACTGCTTATACATCTGAATCTACTTTTGGGTTCATCTCTCAGTACAAGCTTAAAAGGAAAGCTAACTCAACTTTGGGTCATAATGCAATTTGAAAAATATCAAATGTAATAAAGAATAATGCTCTGAAAATAACAAAGGCTGACATGATGACTTTGCCTGTACTAAAAGTTGACAGCTTCCAACATTCAGCCCTTTCAGACTAAATGTTTAGTTTTTTAATCTGCAGGGTTTGCTGAATAAAATAAATAAAGCTATCCACTGAAAACATTTGATTTTCCTGCGTTGTTTCAGACTGATGTTTATCAGTTTTTTGTTCTGTGGAAATGATGATAAATACTCAGTCTTGTAATGTAAAAGCACACGTTCTGATCAAGTCAGAACAAATGAAATAAGCTGTGAATAAAGACTGATGATGTAGCTCTGAATATGTTCTCTCTGCAGTGCTGTGTGCTTCAGATTCATTATTGTTGAAAGGAAATGACCCCTTTTGTCACGAAAAATGCATATTAAGTTACAGAAAGATGTTTCTGTATTTTGGCTGAATTTTTAATTTAATTAATACAATAAGTCACATTATAATGCATGTCATCTGAGGTTATATGAAACTCTCTGCTTTGACTTCACTCTTCTATCAACTATTAATTTTGATTAAAAATAAGTGTGTAACCACCATAAATGTGATAGTGAAAACTTCAGTAAACAGTTAGCAAAATGTGCACACTTTTTGAAGGGCAGGTACTTATAAGGTCATTTTCATTGTCATGCTTGACTTATTCTTCACTACTATATATTAGTAATTAAGCAATCATGGTAAAACCTTTTTCTTTTCTTTTTTGTCATTGCAGTAAAGCATTTTACATTTTGGTCACAACTATTTTTTTTGGCTTGTCATTGTCATGAATTATCAAAATTTCAGGGGCAGAACATTATTTTTCATCTCATCTCAATTTCCAGTTTCTGAGTAAAATGAAGAAAACCAGAAATTCAAAAATCCCTCTGAGCCTGTAATTTTTATGAACTTGTTTCAACAGGTTTGAAACAAAGCAGTAGAGCACAGGAGGCAGGAAAACAAATGTCAAGCAAAGGACCAAAGACGTATGGGGTATGTTGGGAACTGCAGCTTATGAATATGCAGCACCACAGCTGGAGACATGTAGAAAAATGTGAGGAGAAAGAGTTAGAAAAATGCAGAGTTATGGGACACACAATTTACAGTCCTGTGAACAACCTCTTTAAATTCTATGATTTGAGGTGTAATGACATAATTATAAAAAAAAAAATCTGGTCTTTATCAGGTCTTAAAACAGTATAAATACAACCTCAGATCAATAACAGATGACATATTATCCTTATCTATTTTCCAGAAATTACAACAAAATGCAGGTACAAGTACTCTCCAAGATGCAATTGCTTCTACAGCCAAATTCAGCAGCAGTAAATTGGAGTTTGACATCTGTCTTACATTTTGCAGGACTTTGAGCCTCACTCTTCTTTGCAACAGTTTTGCTTCAGTTTATTGAGGCACGAGTCAGACTGAGGTCTGGTATTTGAATGGGCCGTTACAATGCCTGAATTATTTTCATTTTAGCCAAGAGTTTTTTTTTGTTTGTTTTTTTTGTTGTTTTTTTTTGGGGGGGGGGGTTGCTTGTTTTTTCTGCAAAAGGGAAATAAACAGAAGTCCTCCAGGTCTTTGACCAATTGCTACATAACTAAAGGTTGGTTCACTGTTTGTTTTTTAATATGTTCAAAGCTCTAAATGACTTATCTCCATCCTACTTTAGGTCCTGTTCCCTACTAACCTGTGAGAGTACTTTGCTCTCAGAGTGCAGAATTACTTGTGGTTCACAGAGTTTTCAGGGATAGAGTGGAAGGTAGAACGTTTACCTATCAGCTGTGGGACCTGCTCCAAGTCTGGGAGTAAGAGACCTCTGTTTTTAAGAAAAAGCCTGAAACGTTCCTTTTTCTGAAGGTATAAATGTCTGTGTATGTTTCGAACACTTGCTTTTTTTTTTTTAGTAGATTTTCTTTTTGCTCTTTCCATCTTTCCTCTTCACAGCACTTTGTGTTTTATTTGTGCAGGAAAAGTGCTGTATAAATAGCACTAACGCTACTTATACCCAAACAGGGCATGA
>JBAMYA010000005.1:10563728-10578678 GCA_037176975.1 Arrhamphus sclerolepis
CACATATATATGTGTGTGTATATATATATATATATATATATATATATATATACACATATATATATACATATCGTGAGTGCATGCTGAGCATTGTGTGCCATTCAGTAAAAACTAGAATTCTAAAAAGCACTGGCCTGTACTCTCAAGAGATTAAGTCAGCACTGTACTACGAAGTGACACTCCAGCAGGAGCTGCATATAGAGCGGGACATTGGCTTGGCTTTTAACCTCAAGGTCACCATTTAAGCTTTCACTAGAAGCACGGTTAATAATGGGTAACAAAACCTCTATTGTTAGTCGTCTGACTTCCTCTGTCAATAAAGTTGTCCTTCCTAGTATATGCAGAGGACTTTACACATCCCTGCTGAGCCCCATAAACATGCTCAGAGGAGACTAAATCTGGAGATAATCACCTGTAAGAATCCAAGAGATTATGACAGTGGGAGTGAATGGACAGTAATTCTGCAGCTGCATTAGCTGTTGCCACAGCATATCAGAGCAAATATGATTTAAGAAATGTTTGTCATCTGCCAAAATACAACCTTATAGGTTTATTACAGATGGGAGAAGTAGACCATCTAAAATATGAATATCAAGTTGTTGTTTTTTTTTTTTTGTTTGTTTGTTTGTTTTTTTAGTGGGCCTATTTTAAACCAACCATGTTGTTTTCCAAAACCTATTCAGCAAGTTTTGGCGCTAAACTCAATTAGAAAGCCAGAAGAAAATTGGTAAAAATGTAAAATAACTTCAAGCCCACGACATGGATGCCCTATACCTTTAGTCCTCCAGCCTCCTAGTGAGTAATTTGTCAGCCCCCACCTGCAAGATACAGATGTAGACTACTATCCTCACATCCCCGCCTGTTGAAAATTAGGCTAAATCCCAACTCATCACATGCTGACACTTCTAACCGGCATGTGATTAGTTTGCAGAGAGATTGCGTAGAAACACACAATCTCACTGTATTTGTGTCTGTGTATCTCAGTCACCTGAGCCTCCTCACCACAGAGTGAAAGGACAACAATGTGCTGGTTGAATTCATTTCTGTATGTAGCCACGTGAGTTTCAAAGCATGCTGCATGTAGTGTAGCAAACTGTCACTGTATCTGGTTTCTTGGGCTCACAATGTGTCAGCTTTATACGTTAAATTATGCATTTGTGCATATATGTCAGTGTTCAGAAACACAACCTTTGTCCCAACATGAGTTCCTGCAGTCTGCCACTCTTCCACTCATCTGCATTAATCAAGGTGCACCACTCGTTGCCATCTTCACCATTTTCTCTGTCATTCAGGCTGTTCTCTTACTTTCCTTTTGCAATGCATGCAAGTTGAAACCCAGTCAAGAAAAAACAAAAAGAAAAGCCACTGAGACACAAAAACACAACTGTCCTTAGAGAGTAATTACTCATCAGTTACACAGCTTAATCATCCAAGAAACACTGCGTCATGTAAACATGCCTTACCGAATAGCTAACAGGCCTCACCTGCCTGAAGATGTGCAGCCAATTTAAAAAGAAAGAAAAGGCTCTGAACACATCATCACATAGGAAAATATGTTGTGTGACAGCTCAGTTGACGTGCATTTTGAAACGCAGTTCATTCATTTTGAAAGTTTTCCACAGTTGCCAAAAAAAAAGAAAAAAATCGGCTGCACATCCTCAAAGCATTTAATAACAATGCTCACAAACTTGTCCCTTCCCATCCCCTAGACATGCCATGAATCAGGAAATACGTCACACAAAACAAAAATGAAAAGAGAGAGAGAGAGAAACAGTTAATAAATAAAAAAAAAGGAAAAAGAATAAAACAAACAAACATGACATCCAACCAGCCCACCCCAAAGATAAATAAATCTATTTGGATATACTCTCAGCGGATAAATAAAATCACTGTGATATACTCTGGAACTCTTGAATAATAATTTGATATCTTAAGGATGGCACCATCGCTTTCTCAAACAAAAATAAAAATTGTAATTCTTAGTGATATATTTTATAAAATTTATTTAAAGTTATAATAATGTGATGTGTTCCTCCTCCTTGATAATTTTTCATTCCCCTGCACTCTTCTTCTGCTTCTCTGTTGTTTTGCACTCCAAGATGCTGGAAGGGGGAAATTTGTGCTTTAGGGGAGACTGAAGCTAACCCACCTCTGTGTCCATTTGTTCACTAATTTTTCAAAGTTTACTCAGGTGGAGAGCAGCAGCGGTCATTACTGTCATCCAAGACCCATAACTGTGCAGCTGCCAGCCACAGAGCCGAGAGAGCAGGAGACAGAGGACAGTGTTTATGGTAGCCACTCTCTGTGTTTGTGTTGAAGTCATCTTTTGCCAAGAGACGGAGCATAAACATCGTCAGTCTTTTTCTTTTCGTTTTGGCTTGTGTCGATGTTCCAGCAGAGGCGAGACACAATGTTTGGAGGCACCTCTGTCTTCTCTTGGCTTCCGTCATCCCAGAAATCTTTAGTGAAGACAGGTCGGAAAAGAAAAACATTTCCTCTCTTTCCTCCTCAGTCTCTTGTTTCATACATTGTCCAAGGACTTGACGTCTCCCTCCTATTATCCTCTCTCTCACAAACATCTCTCCCTTCATCCTCTATGGTCTGTCTTGGCTCTGACAGTTCTTCCGTTCCTCTTTTAATGATGTTGCACTTCATCCTCCCTTCCCATCCTCCATCCTGTCCTCACTCCTTTCACCTTTCTTTCTTTTTCTTTTTTTCCATTTTTTTTAACAAAATCTGATAAAGTCCAGATGAAAAGCACCATGGGATGCATCAAACACCTCAGTCATCTTCCAGTTTTCCCAGAGAACACAAAACAGTCTTTGCTCCATTCTGTCCTCTCGTCCTCTAATCCCTCGCACTTCCATCTCCATCCCTGTGTGGATTTAGTTCTTACCAGTACAAGGGTCAGAGGAAAAGTAATCTATTAAAAAAGACAAAAGTATAAAATGGCAGGAATATCTCCCCATGAGATTGTTGTGTTGTGTTTGTTTTTCAGAACAAAACTTTTTGTCCTGTTTGTCATGTTCTTTTTCCTCTCGTGACTCTCAAAGCTACATAGACAGAGTTTTGTTTTTTCTTTTTTTTTCTTTTTCTTTTTTACATTCTCTTTAATTCCATCATCACAGGGAGAGTTGTGTTATTTGACCCCCAATCTTCAGGAAATTAAGATCATATTTTTTTTCTTGCACATTCATCCTACACCTCCTTTTCTTTTCACTCCTCTTCATCATCATCGTCATCATCAACATCATCAAACGTAGGCTGATTCACTGGACTGAGTGCGTCCCAGGTTGGGCGGCTGGGACAGATGTGCCATGTCTTTCTTCCTGATCTCACAGATAGACTTCCTGCGGGCCTGCACGCCCCGAATGGCGGCCTTGATCTTGCGCCAGCCCAGGTGGTTTAGCTCAGCCAGATTGAGCACGACACAGATGCCACTCACTGCAAACATGAACACCAGGAAGACTGTTTTTTCCGTTGGCCGCGACACGTAGCATTCCACCTCCTTGAGACATGGGTAGCGGTCGCATTCAAAAATCCCAGACACACTGAAGCCATACAGGAAGTACTGGCCTGCCAAAAAGCCGATCTCCAGTGCATTTCGGAATACCACCTGGATGATGTAAAAGCGGGAGATGCCTTCTTGCCGGCGGACTTTGGAACTCTTCCCGTGGGTGAGGCCCCGTGGGGCGTTGGGGATCTCCTTCACTTCCAAGCAGTCAGGTTCCTCCTTCCCTCCTCCGCCATCACCACCATGCTGAACTAAAATTCCATTTATATTGCGGAGCTTTCGCGCTCCATCTCTTCCCCCATAGTCCTTCTCCATTATGGGATAAAGAAACGAGTAACGGCGGTCTCTCTGCTTGGCCGACTGGTGGACAGAGTAGGTGATGAAGCAGAGGCTGGGTGTGCACACAAGTATGATCTGGAAGACCCAGTAGCGGATGTGGGAGATCGGGAAGGCCTTGTCATAGCAGGCCTGGTTACAGCCCGGCTGCAGAGTGTTACATATAAACATAGTCTGTTCATCCTCGTACACTGTCTCCCCCACGATGGCCACAATCAGAATGCGGAAGATCACCACGACTGTCAGCAAGATCCTGGAGGAAAATAATAAACAAAACAAAAAAGACATTGTGTTAATGTAGTCTGAGATTCCAGGTGAAAAGAGAGACATGAGCTGTCAGATATTTATTTCTTTTATTTATTTATTTATTTTTAGCTAATTTCTAGTGTATTTTTATACCTATACCTATTTTATACCTATACGCCATTTAAGAGACAGAATAGAGTAAGTTTATGTTTGTGTAGAACTGTGGGTGGGGGGGATGTTTCTAATTGGTATATTTTTGGTGTGCCATGATTTTTATGTGTTTTTATTATTTTCTTTTTTGCAATATATATATATATATATTGTTTTTATTATGTAAAGCACTTTGTATTGCCTTGGGGCATGAAAAGCGCTTTATAAATAAAGTTTGATTTGATTTGATTTAATTTCAGATAGGAGCAAACTTATTTCTTTTGCTTGGGTATCATGCTCTGAAAAGCACCCAAAGGTAATTTGTATATATATTCACAGCGTATAGCAATACATATATCATTTAAAAGCAATATCAAATCTCAATTCATTGGGAACATGCAGTAGAAGCTTGTGGAATAAAGGTGAAGCAGTAGACCTGCCAGGATTCATGGACTGGGAATAAACTGTCACGTAGAAGAGCAATCCATCTTGACAGTCCTAAAGGGAATAAATGAATCCAAAATAATGACAGCTGGTGTATTAACTAGTTATGCTGATTTGTTTACTTCTTAGTATGAAGTGCACGACAGAACAGTGTCGTTTGTATACAGTTATTCAGCACACACATTTTGTGAACAATGTAAAGTAACTTTTAGCTGGTATGTTAACAAGTTTGAAATAATTTCACACTGGTAAACTGTCATCCAGACCACAGGCTAAACAAACCCTTCCCCTGATTATAGTCTTTTACTAAATTATTTGCAGGTCACACAATACAATGTCAGTAGAAAGTAAAAAGTATCAACTGCTGAGTGTACCGTAAGGGGTAGCAATTAGAGGCATGAATGATTTTCACTGGACCACTGAAACACCTTAATATGAGTCAATAACTATGAAAGATACAGAGCTATTATAGCTGTGCAAAGTGTCTAAAGCAAGATTTTAGTGCAGTTAACATAACTGTAATCATATGTGTAAATGTATGTATAGACATAAGAAAAGTAAAATAATTAAGAATAAAATACAATAGAAATCTGATCAAAGACAAAAAAAACATCAAATGAAAAACATCCAAATCCAGGTTGAGAGGATATGACATAAAAATGATAGCATCATAGCAGGGGCTTAAGGATGGATTTTGATACCCTTATCGGCACAAAAGGTGAGGGAAAAGTGTCAGAGGCAGCAGTAGAAGAAAAGAAATTGTACAAATGAGGGAGAGGGACATTATGTCACTGTGAAGACACTGTTCCTCCTGACAATAAGCAGACTAGAGGAGAGCTCCAAGTCTCATTTATAAACCAGAGTAAACACTCCAGAAGAAGTACAGTTATGAGTGCTGGAGCCACAATGTGTTGTCATTCCCAGTAACTCTCATCCTGTTACCTGTGATTCAAGACCAAAAACCTGTGCTTTGTTAGGTCCTTGCCTGGTTTTATTAATAAAAATCTTATGTCTTAAACCCGTTTTGGTGTTTTCTGCATCATCAAGCCCAGTCAGCCACAGTTCAGACTCACTCAAGTTGGAAATAGAAATGCAACAAACCTCTCTGTTTCTTTTTTACATACTAAAAGGTATAATAAATATATTTCTTCTATTTTCTTCTTCTTCTTTTACGAGGCTCAAAATAATCTTCAAACTTCCCAACATGCATTCTCTGCCTTCAGTCCCATGGCAACAGGTGAGAGCGAGGTGAACCGTGTTTGGGGATTAGGTGCTATTCCTGTGTGGGGCATGTTAGGACAGAGAGATTATTGTTTCTAAAATGATTCACTTCTATCCAGGATGTGTGCCTGTGTGCATTTTAAAATGCCTCCACCGGAAAAGTCTTATGTGTGCTGACTTTACATATCTGAACACTTTGTCTGTGTGCTTCCACGATGTAAGACACACACAGTAGATGGACGGCAGTTTTATCTTCCTTCCCCTTCCTCCCCCATGTTTCCTCTCTTGCAAACATCTTTCTCTTTGTTCTTTCCTAACTTTACTCATCGCTCATTCATTTTTCAGAACTTGAGGAAGCACTTTAGATGGGAGGCTTTTTGCAGCTGTATGAGTCTGCTGGCTCTTTCACACGATGGCAGAGTCTGGGATAGGACTGCATCCATACGCACCATTACAGGTGATCTAATGTTCATCACCTTATAGTTCAGCCTCACAGAAATGAGGAATTCAGTTCTGCACAAGATCCACTGTCATGTATCAGCACTATTTATATATTAATGATATTTATATGATAAATCTCTGTCATTATTTAACGTGAACCCTTAGCATGCAGCATTACAGTAGCCCATAAAAATCTGACCTCATTACATTTCTCATAGATTTATGGGTTCTGTGTGCAAACACGTCAAAGGATTTTGGAATATAAAAGTACTTATAGGTGGTAAAATATGAGGTAGGTAAAGCAATCTACTCTTGAAAGGCTTTACAACATTCAGCTGCTGTATTTAGAGTTTAATAGAACATTGTGAGATCATTTTATATTTTAGTCATGGCTAAAAAAAAAATCTGCAAATACCACTGTTTGCATATTCTGAATATTCTGGCCATCGTCAGACTATGAAATATTTGTTCAAAAGTAAAAAGATAAATAAATCATGTAACAGCAGTATGCAATTTCAGACATAAAAAGAAACCATACTGGCTTGTTGCTGTAAATGCCTACTGTATATTCCTATAAAATTTCTATATACCTGGATTATAAAAGCTTGCACGGTATTATAAACTTACAGCTGCATTCACTGGTGCACACTGAAACAGACTAGTGTCTCATAGAGGAGGCTGTTGTCAGAAAAGGATTTTACACTGGAAAAAACATTGTCTATTGTGGCATCAATGATGACAGAAAATATGTGTGCTTTGAGGCTACAAAAAGAAACACCAACGCTATGTTTAAAAAAAAATATGGCAAAACCTTCCACAATGTGAGTGACTGTTGGTGGTTTGAGGAAAAGAAATGTAGGACGTGTAACAGACCACAGGACACAAAGACAGAAGGCAAATAAAACCCGACAAGCAACTGCACGTCAGAACCAAATATGACACAACCGGACTGGCATGCTTGAAGTCACACAATAACTGAAGAGTAGAAAGAGATAATCTGACTTGTCCCAGAGGTGTCTGGTGTTAAACAAGAGATGGAGCCAGACACTTGATCTGTTATTTTAAGACCTGACTGCAAATATTTGCTCCTCACCCCAAGATTGTTAGATGTGTCACTCAAGACATATACAGGTGAGAGAGTGTCCAACAAGCAAACTGAAAATGAAAGATATGCTCAAGGCTGGCAAGCATGTAGGATGTTTGTTTTGAAATATGGATTACCACCACTCATCTCTCTTCAACTAGGCTCTACGTAGGTCTGAGCAAGGTGACTACAGGGGATTGACAATACCAGTGATTTCTGTTTGGATCTGATATCAAACAATAGGGCAAGCATCCCAATATTCATACCAATGTTTTTAAGTCTTGTTGTGTACACAAAAACATAGGTTACTTGTAATTTTAGTATATTTTTTTTAATATCCTACTTACATTTTACTTGGTTAACACCTGGGAAATTCCTGCCTTTCCTAAAAGCCTCCACTAGAAAACCTCAAAGAAGTCTCATCTTTCTATGATTTGTGTCATTTTATTCCAGTAGTGACACTTGAAGTGAGGATCTCTGAACAGATTTTAATCAAAATTAATATAATCAAAATAATATGATTTACTAATAATATGAATTTAGATTACTATTCTGGGTTAAGACAAGCCAGTCAATCTGAAATAGCTAACTGTAAAGGGTGAGTGTGCTCCAGCTGGTTTCTCTGCGCAGCTTTTTCTGAACTTTTGCAACATGGTTCCACACAGTACAAGGTGAAAGAGTCTTTAAAATCAGGTTCTAGAAAATCTATGGGTGATGTCATGGAAAATTTGTCCAGTTCTTCCTGATATAGTTCATGGTCACTGGCCTTAGCGTAGACGTGCTAATGAGTATCATCAAAATTCCTGATGTCCTAGTCAGGCAGTAGGGTTAGCTACATATCTGCAACTGTACCTCTGCTCTGAAGCAAGCCACTAAAACAAAATCTTCATTGCACATTGAAGGTTCATCTCTGCACCAAGTAACGTGCATGCACAGTAAAGTGTGGGTCTCAGAGACTTTGCTGTATTTTTGACTTCATCAAATTTCAGTGTAGTTCAGTTTAATTAAATCTATCCAATATGAATCAAAGCTGTACAATGTGAGAGCAAATGCCCAAGCTCTACACATGACATACGCGAGGCATCAATCCAGGATTATGACTGAGCTGAAAGTAAACATTGAACCAGTTACTGCAGAAATAAGCTCCTTCAGAAGCCTTAATTTCCCAAACTCTTCACGAGACCTGAAGGTTTTGTGTATTCACATCTTTTCTTTGTGTCTTTGTCCCTTCTTTTTCTCAATAGTAGCACTAGTGCTAGTGTTTACCCTTTGCACAGGACAGACACATATTTGGCCACACAGCACATCAGCTGGAAGCTTAAGCTTGCCAAACATTGTGCAAGGTTTTGAAAATTGTTCCTAGTTTGATCTGTACTCAGTGACTCCCTGATCACTAGTGGTTTGGACCCAGTGGTGAGCTCAGTGCACGTTGCATTCACTTGCAAGAAGCTTTAGACTCGTGGGTCAAATGAGTCAAAGTACAATAAGTACTTGCTCACTTAATTGCTACTGCTAGCTGCTCAGTTACCACGACTGGTTCTTCACTGGATCAGCTGGCATCAGCGGGGCTGTAACAGAAAATGCTACGCCTATATCACTATAGTGATAAGACTGATAAAGGTATAAAGCAGTGAGCAGAGGAAATATCCTATGTTCACTGCTCACCGTTATTACTGAACCAAAAAAAAATCAAAGTCAGTTCTTTTTAATCAGTGGTTGGGAAAGCTTAGAATTAGATAATTTTCTAAACTTCAGCACAAATTAATCATTTCAGTTTGTGAAAAGTTAAACACAGATTGGATTGAACAACAAGGGCTTTGTGTTTGATTTGTTAATGCGGGCAGTGTTTGGAGTGGACAGTGGATTGAGGGGGGAGCCCCACACGGCTGCACCGTAGACAGATAATCATTAGATGGCATTTCGCTGTATAAAGGGTAATCGCACCGTGCCATTGCCAGACTTGTGCACCACAGATGTGGAGTCGAAGGGCAGAAATAATCTCTTCCAGAGTCTGATGAAGGTTCACATGTAACCCACATCAAAAAGGCAGGTGACCAGTGATGGCCTCCAAACTTTAAAAAAAAAACCTTGTTAGTGTCAGTCTGGCCACCTGTAAACAGTCAACATTGGTAGGGTGAAAGAATGGAGGCGGGAGGGAGGGAAGAATAAACACAAAAGGATGAAAATGCTTTTGCCCTTGTTGTGACTCCATTAAGGAGCTTAGTGAGCAGGGAAATTCAAAATACCAGAGTGAGAGTGCATTGCACAAAACGCTCGCACATGCACAGACACAGGAATGTGCTGCACAGCCATGCACGTGCACACTCCACGCAGTAAAATACCAGCCTGAATGAGAAGTGTTTTAAACTGAGTGAGGAGAGAAAATACCAAATTACTGTTGCAGATGAATTAGTTCCAGACAGGGATAAAAAGATTGTAAAGTCGCCAAAAAAAAAAAAAAAAGCAGTGTAGCTCAGACATTTTGTCATTAAATTAAAAGACAAACCTGCCAGTCCTGGGATGGACAGATCGAGAGGGGTTAGTAAGGAAAACCAGAAACGGAGGAAAATCTCATCATGGAGAATGAATTATATAATAGCTCTTGCACGCAAACCCAGTTCTGTAATCTGTGAGCTGGCCAAGAGAGGGTTCTTGCATTAGTTTTTTTTTTTTTTTTTTTTTGGTTAATGCCATCGAATAGCTGTAGATTATCATACCATACCCAGCTACCCCCTCCCACCTGTTTTTTCTCTGCTCTTCAGAGCATCTTTCTCTCTTTTCTTTCATTTGCCCCGACCTTTTGTTCCTCTAAGTAATCCTCCCCAACCCACCACCTCTTCCACCTCTGTGGCAGGAATAATCTTCCCGCTGTGTCTGTAGGAATCTGAATGTGTTTATGGAGAGCCTCATTTAAAGCGGTCCCCATGAGAATATAAGTCATTAATTGTTTGTACTGTTGCTCTTACATCAAAGGTAATATTTAAACTTTTTTTTTAATGTGTGTTGGTTCATCTATCGACCTTGTGGTTTTACTGATTCATCATTTTAATTAATTAGCAAAACATTTAATGAATCATATGTATTTTCTTTAAAGTTTTTCTTGTTGCTGATGCTTGCACATGTGTACCTCGTGCCATTTGTTATTTGAATATTTGACCAATCAGCTTATTTATACATTGAACCCAAAAACATACCCATTATTCATAAATGCACAAGGACACACTAGTAAAACATGCTTTCACACAATACCCAAAAAGACCAAACAGTGTGCACAATGTAAATCTAAAAGAAATTAAAATGCAGATCACAGAGCAATGCTCCTGATGTTTTGATTTTTTAAAGTCTCCCTTTATGTTTGACTTCAGCATTTCATAAAAAGCTTTGAATGTCGTTAACATGGCAATTAATGACACAGGGCTGAATAAAAGCAGCAGCAGAGGTGCAGAGGGAACAGAGCTCAGCATGTCTAACCACAGCTGACTTTTAGGGTTTAATGAGGCAAAGCATATGCAAAAGGTACACACCTTTGTGCTATAGTGTTCTGTTGTGTCTGCTTAAAGAGTACAGGGTGTTTTGAGGGAGAGGGAGACTGCTAAGATGGTTGGACTGTGAAAAACCCTAAATTCATGACAATACAAGTTAGTCAATGAAGAACATAAAGATACACTGAAAATTTGAGAGGCATGATGAGAAAGAGGGGCTAAATGGCAGAGCATAATTGTCTTGTAAAATCAATGGAAGGCATAAAGTTGAATAGTGAAAGATTTGGCTGTAAAGACTATAAAATAAGAGGAGGATAAAGAGATAGATGGAGGAAGAGCAGTTATCCCTCCTCATCCCCCTCACCCTCAACCCCCACCCCTTCAATCCCCTCCACTCAACTTCCCTCTGCTAGTTACCACGGCAACAGGCAAGGGGCAGAAAATGAAGATGAAAAGAAAGAGATGTGTCAGCTGGAAGCTAATTCAACTAAACAGAGGCACATTTCTAAGAAAGGGGGAACAGATTTTTTTTTTTAGTTGTCGTTATACCAAAGCAGAGGTGCCTCAAACAGCTTCATGTCAGCTAATTTTAAACGTCTGATGACCTCAGTGAAATTACAGTCACAAAAATAGAAAGGACACCTTTTTATTTTTTGGTTCTGAGATCCAAACCGCAGGGCATAATTTAAAAAAAACATAATTTTGTTCTTGGCAGGTCTTAAAATTAGGTACAGATTAAAATACTTGAAAACACTGTCACTGTAAAGAAATGTAAGCCGACACAAAGTAAAACCCAGCTTGTGGAACCACCTTTAGTAGAAAATAAATGATGTTTTCAGTCTTTCATTTTTCTATAGAGGGATTTTAGGCCAGTACTCTGTACATTGTCACAGGTTTGCAGATATTTGTTCATGCAAAGCTATTTAATGTCCCACCACAGCATTTGATGTCTGAACTTTAACTGGACCATTGCAATTTTTCTTTTTAAATTTTGTTTTAGATTTACTGGTGCTTTTAGGGATTATCATCCTGATCAATGACCCAGTTTTAGACAAGCTATAGCTCTCAGGAAGTTAATCTCAGATACTTTGGTATGCCTCGATGCAGAATTTATTGACTGCCCAAATTATCATCCTACCGTCACCATGTTTGGTAGCTGGTATGAGGTGTTTGTGTTGATATGCTGCCATTGTTTTTTGTTTTGTTTTGTTTGTTTGTTTGTTTTACCAAATATGGATTGAAAATATTGTGACTTTATTCAAGTCTTTTAGCTTTTTAGTTTTCAGCAATTTCATTAGCAGCTATCTGTAATCTTTATTTCCACTTACAATAATTTTTTGCAGAATAATGTACTCCAGATTGTTTTTTTAAATTTACTTATAATGCATCCTAGATTGATGGGTAGCAACAGCTCCTTCTTTGATATTATATTTGATATTATATTTCGTTCACCACTGGCATTGCAATAATAATTATCTGAATGCTTCAAACCAGCAAATTCCCAAATCCTTTTTTTTATATAAAAAATTTCAGTTACTGATGATCAGTGAATTAATTTGATTAGCAATCCATAGCCTCTTCATTTCAAGGGAAGGCTGTACTTTTAACTGATACTGGATTTTGGGTTAGTTTTTGTTTTAAATAAAGACATAATGATATTTCTTTTTTTTTATCTGAGGGTGTATTTATTGTATTTTAACAACTAAATGATTTTTTTTATATGTAAAACCTTGGTATTGTCAAGTTAAAAAGGTTAAAAACTGTGTCAGGTTACCATAAAATAATATTTTGCAAAATGTTAAACTTGCAATTTCATCATTTAGATGGAGAAAGGCTTATGTGCAATGTTAGCTTAAAGTGTATGTTGTTATCTTGTGTTTATAAATATGTATATATGTGTGTGTGTGTGTATGTATGTATGTATGTAGTGTGTGTGTATATATTATGAAACGATATATTAAAACTACTGAATCAAAACAATTACAATATTTAAAAATGAGTACAATTCTGATTCAACTTTAGCCAATTCTGAAGCCTTGAAATGAATATTTTGATGTCAGTTATGTTCCCACCACAATCTGGTGTGTGTCCAAAGTGAAGAAGAACTTGCTGCTTTTATTTTATTTTATTTGATCTTTGAGCCAAGTTTATTTGTTTTAATGAACCAGATTTTTCATTATTTCTGTTGCAGTGGCATACAGACAGCAACTTTTCTGTTGTGGTCAGAGCGCACGTGCCAATTAAATTCCTACCTCAAAACTGGTGTGTGTCGAAGTCAAGCAGGTGCTTCTTTATTTTAGTTAATCAAATGGTGTCTGTTTACGACTTTTGAATAAATGTTCTGAAATCTGTGTGGAATTGTCATTTTTGTGATAGCATATATATTCCTTTAAAAAAAAAAATCACTTTTCTTTTATAAGTTTCATCTAGTGGGCCAGGTATTATTGGTGGCTGCCAGACCCTCACCTTGTGAAGAGAGACCCTCACAATTTATGCTCCAACATCACACGGATCATCCAGGTTCGCCGGCACTGTCTTGGGAGACATTGTTGGTGGACGGGCGGTACTTATAAGGGGAGTGGTTAAGCAGAAACCTCAACTTAACCAAGAACATAACCTGCTTGGACCAGGTTTGAGATGTGACTTAAACTGACATGACAGCATACCTTGATCTAAACCTATCCACCTTTCACAGTATGGGCTAGTCAGGAAGTTACTCTTCACATGATCAGATTACTCTCAAAGTTACCATGGCTATAAAAACTCAATACCGTGCTCAGATATTGTGATTCACCATCAGTAAACAGATGAGATCCTCCTACTCTTCTTCGTTGATTTAAATATTTTTTTGCAGTCATGACTTCCTGCAGCAGCTGACTGTAATGGTGAAGGAAAGACAGTTGATGCGTCATTTAAAGATTTAGTGGCAGGTACTGCTAACAAGAAAAACTACTTTAAACCAGTTGAAGATGATGTATAAAACACACCCATCCATCTTCTTCCGCTTCATCTGATGCCGGGTCGCGGGGGCAGCAGCCTGAGCATGGATGCTCAGACCTCCCTCTCCACAGACACCTCCTCCAGCTCTTCCGGGAGGATCCCAAGGCGTTCCCAGGCCAGCCGAGCAACATAGTCGCCCCAGCGTGTCCTGGGTCCTCTGGGTCTCCTCCTGGTGGGCCATGTCTGGAACACCTCCCGAGGGAGGCGTCCAGGGGGCATCCGATACAGATGCCTGAGCTACCTCAGCTGGCTCCTCTCGATGTGGAGGAGCAGCGGCTCAACTCCGAGCTCCTCCCCCTATCTCTAAGGGAGCTCCCCACCACCCTGCGGAGGAAGCTCATCTCAGTCGTTTGTATCTGGGATCTTGTTCTTTTGATCATGACCCAAAGTTCATGACCATAGGTGAGGGTAGGAACATACATTGACCAGTAAATCGAGAGCTGAGCCGAAAGACGACAGACCGATACAATGACCGCATTACTCCGGCCGCTGGACCGATCCGCCTGTCAGTCTCACGTTCCATCCTTCCCTCACTCATGAACAAGACCCCGAGATACTTAAACTCCTCCAAATGAGGCAGGAACTCTCCACCTACCTGGAGGGGACAAACCACCTTTTTCCAGTGGAGAACCATGGCCTCAATCTTAGAGGTGCTGATTCTAATCCCAGCTGCTTCATACTCAGCTGCAAACTGACCCAGCGGATGCTGGAGGCCCTGGCTCGAAGGAGCCAACAAGACCATATCATCTGCAAAAAGCAGAGATGAAATCCAGTTGTTCCCAAACCGGACCCCCTCTGGCCCCCGGCTGCACCTAAAAATTCTGTCCATAAAAGTTATGAACAGAACCGGTGACAAAGGGCAGCCCTGCCAGAGTCCCACATGCACTGGGAACAGGTCTGACTTACTGACGGCAATGCGAACCAAACTCCTGCTCTGGTTGTACAGGGACCGCATGGCCCTTAGTAGAGGGCTGCCGACCCCATACTCCTGGAGCACCTCCCACAGAATGCCACGAGGGACACGGTCGAAAG
>JBAMYA010000005.1:10578778-10633727 GCA_037176975.1 Arrhamphus sclerolepis
TACATATATATATATATACATATATACGTAGGGCAATTCCATCAACACAGAAGAATAGAAGACCATTTGTACTACAGACTGCAGTCTTCTTTCTAAAACAAGAAGAAATGGTAGTGTCTGTTAGCTTATGATGCCTTTGCCAGTGATACAATTGAATTTGGGGTTTTTATGTCTGCATTTTTTATGTACGCTTTTAAGTTTAAATCTCTGTCCCGGTGTGGGTGCAGGTGCACAGTCCACTAGCTGTCTGTCCAGAAGGGTCCAGACCAACCTGGAGGGTGTCTTGGCTGAAGGAGCGGGCTGTTCTGTCTGAAGCCAGGGGAGGCTGCTGACGAGCTATTGGTAGTGTGGGTGGATGTCCCCCAGCTAGCAGCCTTCAGCAGCCATTAGCAACTTCTTCCCTGGATACACCCCAGTCTAACTCAGAGCTGGCCGCAATGGACTATTAGTGCAGTAACAGTACAGCAAACTAAATTATTTAAAAAACAAAAAAACAAACACATTATGCTCTTCTGGTACTCTTCTCACAATTATTCATGCAATTATTAATTATTCACTTTTTTTTTTTAAATCAGGTTGTAAATATGTTTATTACTGATCTAAAATCATAAGTTTTAAAATGAGGTCTACAGAGACTGACTTGCTTTTGGAGCAGCTCCCTCGTGGTCATTCGATGAAGTGTATTTTTACTTTTACACTGTGGCCAGCTTTGAAAACCGGATGTTGCCCCTTCTTCATAGCCAAATACTTCTTCTCATCTACTGACTTTTGTTTTTCATTCTTGACTCCTTCTGACTTTCCAGGTCTGTGTACTAATGGTACCAGCTGTACCCTAAATCAGAAACCAACAGTGCGACATATCTAATCCTGTCAGATCAAATATGGACTGACACTTGCCATTCTCTATCTCTCTCTCTCCCACAGTCTCAGTTCCTTTGCCAAGATTTATCAATAGCTTGTAGTTCATGGCAGGTCATCTGGCATCGAGCTGAATCCAACCTCACACGGAAGCCCTGACATACACACATCCACACACACACACACACAGATATACCCAGAAGGGGTGTTCCGGTGCTTCAGGCCAGTGACAGAAGGAGCGAGGGGGCTGCACCCTCCCATGCTGAAAGACCTTTATCCTGCATGGCCACCCACCTCCGACATACACACAAGCACATACATACAAATGTGGGGACCAGTATAACAAGCATCATAGCAGTGTGTGGACAAGAAGGACACCTGTCTGTGCCCATGAGAGCTGTATTTAGCTTTACACCTCTTTTAGCAGGTGTGGAACATCACAAGCCTGATTGTGTGGCTTCACTCAGACTCTTTGAGATTGGTTCACATCAGCGGTGTCCCTAAGTTAATTTACTAAATACATTTCTAAGGTACTTCCACAATACATAATTTATGCCTTGTCCTCCATTTCAGTCATGATGCCCCAGAATTATGTTGTGAACCCTCTGAGAGTACATAATCTGTTACAAAAAATAAAAACTGTGTTCAGATGTATCATCCACAACATCAGCAAAGACTAACACGTTACACTCAATATCTGCACGGTAGAGATGCCAAATCTTCAACATTATAGATTATTGTGGAGAAGAAAAATTAACATTTGCCCTGATGTCTAAATTCTGTTGACAAACATGATGACGCCTTAACCATACCTGAGCCGGTTGTGCAAATATACTTTTGAGCAGCTGGATGACTGCGCACATCCTTCCAATTAAAAAATGATTTTTCTGTCATGACCAAGTGATGACCAACTGGTGAGTGTCATTTATAATATGAAGAGCAAATATTCACTGTTGGGAACCAAATGGACATGTTTCACTTCATGCACAGGTACATATGTGCACTTTGCACAAGGGTCTCTGTGATGATAAAAAAAATAATGGAAGTTACCCTAACAACATATTAGGCACTCAAATAAGAATGGATAAAGAGAACATGAAATTAAAATAGACATAGTCTGAGAGATCATTATCTATGCATCAGTGGTAGAAATGGGAAGAAAAAAGTAACAAGAGATCACCATAGCAACAGACCAGTCAGTAGGATCACTGGGTTTTTGGGTAGCTTGTAAGGTTATGATGAAAGGGAGAAGAATATGCAGAAAAAGGAGCAGCAGAAAGAGGAAGACAGTGAATGTGTGGGCAGCAACTGAGAGAAGGATTGAGAAAAGAGAGGTGGTCAATAAAGGGAAATACTGAGAGAGAGAGAAATGATGGCTTTAATCTGGATTAAATCAGTGGGTTTTGGACAATCCCAAGCCATGCCAACTCCCCATCCACCATGCCTTTCCCTTGCCAAGCTCCAAACCGCAATCAGATGCTTTGGCACATGCAGGGGGCCTCCATGACACACAAGCTATGCCGGGAACATCCCAAACACACTCAAACAAAATAAAATATTTTAAGTTCCAACTTTTCTCAGTGGACCCTGTAGAAAATATAATCATGGTTCACATTTGACTTTAACACACATCAAAGCTATAGTGGGTATTTGTTAATAACTATGAATTCAATTTACAAAACAAATTATGTTATATAGCTACATTTTTTCAAAAAGAAAAATAACATCTCATTTAATTCAGTCCTACTTTCTGTGCTCTTAATTTAGAAGCATGTAAAGAAAGTTTTAAAGAAAATGTCAGTGTCTTTAAAGGATGGCTCTTCCTTAAGATTTGGACTGAATGCATTTTTTATTGATGTCCTTGAATTCATGATCAAATGGTGTTCAGGCAAATATTTAAAACTGGTTGGTCCACTTAGAGAACTTACCTGAGCAACTTTATTTTCAACTTGTGAGCCAAAGTGGACTCATGCTCCTTAAAGAACCCATAAAACAAAGCGCTGAACAATTTTATGACAGCTCAACATCTGCTGGGAAAAACATGCAAAAACGATAGAATAGAAAAGCTTCTGAGTGGATGTTATACTGGTTTTGTCTGAGCCAACCAATTTGAGTTCATGTTCTATGCAGTCCAAACATTATCTTGACAAGCCAGATGGTTTGTTACACAGAACCATCTGGGAAGTCTTTGATGGGAGGTGTTATGCAAAGAGCAGACACTTAAAAAGAAAATACATATATGCCATATAATATTTGTGATCTTAGAATCCAGCTTTAAAATTTATACAAACACTGCTTTGCGGATTCAGTGTATCGTGCATTATCATGACAAAAGCTACTGTAAAATTAAATAGGCTAAATTATAAATTTAGTATTGAGTCTCTACGCTTCGCTTCCAAGCAATGTATTAATCCTCTCACATAGAATTTACAGTATGAAGGCTTTAAAGCATATGGTAAGTATTTTTAAGAGGAGTATCTCTGCTTTGCCATCATCTATGAAATGAATGTATCCTCACATTCCTCAAATGTCAGACAGCTGAAAGGTGAGAGATGCAGCTTTCTATAGCAGCCAACGGCAGCCGTATTGCTGCTTTTCCGCAAGTTGTGAAGACTAAATTTATCTTTTTCACATCACAGTGCTGTCTAACAAGTAGTCTTTTTTTTTTTTTAAATAATTGGCTGAGAGACCAGTGAGAAGGCAGCATATTGCCGAGCGTAAAGAGCTTGGCTTCACCTCTTAATTGAAGAATCTGTAAAAGGGATCGTGCGTGGATTGTGTGTGGTGAGGCGTGAATGCATTGTCACACTTTTTTATGGTTACTGTCATGAATGGTGCAGACGCAGACACTGTGACAGTTTTTGGCAGCATGCATGCGTGCGTGAGAAAGCGTGTCTGTGTGTATGATCCTGCCCCTGAGATGTGTGTAAATATAGTAACCATGCTTACGCACATGCCTGTATATTTGGATGACCATCTGCTTACGAGAGTGCAGGCTTATTTGAGAGGGTTCGTTTGTGTGAGAAGGCAGTGAATCAGATGTCTTTGTACAGTGTTTTCACCCTGGTGGAGATGGTGTGAGCATGGTGTGCACTCTTCATTTGTTATTTATGTTGAGTCAATCACACTGAGCAGAAGCTGATACTGTTTCTGAGTGGCTCTGTGCCACAAAGTGAGTGACTGTCGAACTCTAACCTTGTTCATTTGAGACATTCAGTTGACTGATAAGACGGAGAGATGGGAGTTGGAGTGGGCGGAGGAACGGAGAATAAATCAGTGGCAGGCAAGCATCCTTTTCATCTTCAAAGAGCAAGATGGAGAGAGATGAAGGAGGCAGTATAATAATAATATTAAAGAAGAGGCTTATATGGTGTTGTGCAGAGGACCAGCATTATCTCGGAGACACATAATGATCAGTCAGACAAAATGAGAGCATCAGCTTTTTGCACAGAAAGGCTGTAAGTCATGTGTAATAAAAGCACGTTGTCTAAATAAAACTCACAGCCACAAGCACACACAAATAGACCCACCAGAGAAAACTTCAAAAGCAGCTTCTGTGCCAAATAAAGATCAAAGTTGGATATTTATTTTCCATTTTAGACCTCATACTTTATGTAACTTGGTTTATTTTTGTGCATTTTTATACCAGTGACAGTCAGTTCAGTGCTGTGGTGCTTTGTGTCTTGTTGGCCCAAATCAATGATTACAAACCTGCCTCAGTCTTGAAGATAAAATCGTTGCCTAAAAATCTTTCCTAACTGCTTAATGAAGCTCAGAATACTTCTGTACTGTAAATAACATACTTGAAGTTTCTGAACCTTAACTAATTGTGGTGTGTAAATATTTATGGGAAATTAGGAACTGTGTTATTTTAAAGTGAATTTTATATCATTATGCAATGTGCAAAAACTGTAAGGATTTCAGTTGTTTCTGGGTCAGTTGGATTTGTAATGTACAATACAAGTCAGTAGCATTGTTACATGATGAGAGATGTGGTGTTAGAAAGAAGTAGCCACCTGGGTACCATATTATTTAAGTGCATTTTTGCAGTTTATATTACTTATTCATATTATTACCTCACATTAATTCTGGCTCCTGTATCTTTTGGGGGTTAAGTTCTAAGCTTAACAAGCGCAAAGATACACTTAAGGCAGAATTGAGAATACTAAGTTATTTAAAAGTCAGGGTAAGAATGATTCTAATATCCATGAAAAACTGTCGGTCCTATCCATGCAGGGTTTCCATATTGTGCTATTATAAAAATTGACATGTGTGCCTGCTTTGCATACAGTGTGTGCCATTAAGGAGGAAAATCAACGTGCTCAGATGTAAAATGTGGCTGAGATAAATAATTTGTGTCATGGCTGTTTAGCATCATGTGGCAGCGCTGGGAGTGCTTTTCATGTATGAGTGTACAAGCACTGATTTTTGTAACAACATGCAATGCAGCCTGGTAGGTGATCTTAATGCTTAGATGTAAAAGCATCTTCTCAAACCCAGTTCACTTTTCAGTTTCACTCAGTAAGAAGTAGAATAAACACTATTTCACTGTGTTAAGTTCACAATCTTAAGCAACATTTCCCATTTGCAAGATGATTTTTGACTTTACATTTCTCAAGTGGAATGAAAGTGATAACTTAATGTAAGGCTGGATAATATATCAGTCTAAAAAAAGCCACAAAATAAGGAGAACTTCTTCTGCCACTGGAGTAAAATGTAAGCCTTCTAGTTATTTCAACCTTTTTTTCTTCTTTTTTTTTGCAACTACTCCTGGGTATTTCAGAATGCTATAAAAACAGAGAATGCGCTATGAATAAAGATGAGCTTAAATGACTTTTTTGAGTGGTTATTTTTGCAGGGATGGTCCCCAGTGTTTGAGTGTGAGGTAATGCCCGGGTTAAACTAACCTCCCAGTATCATTCTAACACTGACCTGCTCTGTCCTACAAGCAAAGTGCTAACGCTAAACCTGTAAGCTTTGCTGAGTCACCCTGTCAACGACAACTTCCCCCCAAGGCCCTTTAAACTGAAGTCTGCATGAACTATGACCCCTTCATCTGCTATAATCTCACTACCTTTATATGCTCAAACCAACCCCAACTTGAGGCCTCCTGTGATTTTTCTTTCCCATCATCCACCAGTGTTTCCCTCAATTGCAGACACTCCAAAGCTGATGCAAAATTGACATAAATGATCAGCTTAAGGATTATGATTTATTTTCTAACATAATGTCTCTTGAACACAATAGGATCTTCAATCCATCGCCATGCAAACACCACACCAACTCTGATCTCAGCATACGTATGTGGACCGTGAGAGTGAAGACAAGCAGAACAAGCTGCTGAGACAAGGAGTCAAGATGGTAAGGAAGAGAAAGAAAAACACAAACTGCATAATTATGTGCATGTACTATCTTTTTCCTCCTCAGCCACAACCCTGCTTCTTTCTCCAGCAGTCCCTGTGGAGGCTGACTGTAATACTCCAGCTACAAAGCAGTTCTTTCCTGCTTCCAGGGCTCATTTCCTGGATCTTTGTATCTCTAGAATAACAGCCATAGTAGATCAATTCCACTATGAATACCAGTAGCAGTGCGAAAGCATGTCTTTAATACATCATTAATAGTAAAGGGAAAAAAGGCTCTGATGATAGGGTTGTTTTGCCAGATGCTGTTGGATCTAAATCTGCTGCTGTGTATTAATTTGAAAGTCTAAGATGAAGGACATGTGTCTACCTCCCATCAGGAATTCATAACCTCCCAGCGGAGCAAGTTAAGTCATTTTTAATAACAGTCTTTTTATGGCAAAATTAAGGCTTTACCATAAGTCAGCTCATGGAGCGAGTAGATGGTGGTCTTGTTGTGGTCCTCTGTAAGAGTGTCTTTTTAACAATCTCTCCAGGGAATATGCCTTGAGAGGCGATATGACAGACTCTCTCATTTTCTGCCAACATTTGCGAGATAAGCCTAACGCTGTACAAACACAAGCAGACATTACAGGCATGAGAGGGACGTTGTGTGTGCTGCACAAGGATTTCCAAAATAACAGCACCATGAGCTAAAGGTTATGTGACAAAGCTGTAAACTGTGACCAAACAAAGGCACAATGACTTGTGTATAAATGCTGTTATTGCATGAAAATGTTTGTTTTGGCTCAGTGTATGCATCATATTATGCATGGGTCGTATACAGACTCATGAGCACACATTTTCATGAACAACAGTTCTTTGGCATAGAGCTTCTCTCCAAACATACACAATTGTCCTCCTGCTAAAATGTCTGTAGAAACATGCTGAGATGCAAGCAGACCTTTCACTATTTGTTCTATTTTAAGATTTCTATTAGCCGCCCCAAATAAACTCAAGCAGAAAGGAGGGTTTCAAATGCATATTTATATATAAGGACCACTGAGCAGATTTATAGCATAAAACGGTTCCATTTCACAAGGGTGAAACAGTCATTTTAGCAGTTTCTTTTAACAATGTCAAATATATATAGTGTACGAACATTTTTTAATCTGTCTTTGAGTAAGAGAAGTCAAAACTTCTCAATTTACAAAACTTTTCAGGAATTTAGATGTCACATCTTTATGTTCTGCATTAAATTACAAAAGTATCAATAGTATCAGCATCCATAAGACTGAATAAACACTAAAGAAAAAAAAAACTTTGATTGATATCATAATCTATAATTCTCTAACTAGATCCCTATTCTGTCAGTTTTTTTGTCACAGTGGATGCAGATTTCTAACATCTCTCTATATCTCTGTAGAACAAACCCACCACAGACCAGATGAGGTGCCAAGCAGTCTAAAAAAAGCAATAACCCAAAGGAGAGTGGAACTTGTTCTGATGGCTCTCCAGAACCTCACAGGGATGAAAAGATGTGACTTACGGGCAAGGAACAAGATGAAAACTATCACATATGGTATTTGTACAATGTGTTTTTCCAAGAGGATCTTTAAGGAAATGCTTAGCTGCATAAAAACAGTAAGAATTATAACAATCCAGTGGATTGTTTAATTTCAGTAGTAATACTGATTCTGAAGAGTCACCGTAATTTTGACCTTGTTGTGCTCTAAGCAACTGGCTTTTTCACTGGGACTGCTATTGTGAGAATAAACATCTGAGCTGATGGTCCTATCAACGTTTATTTAAACAGGTAGAAACAGTGAGGTTTTTACAGCTTCAATCATTTGCTTCTTATTCAAGTCAGCACTGTCTGAGACTATTTGTACTGCAAACGGACAGGTCTAAAGACTTTTTCATTAAGTGTCCTGTCTTCCATCAAGCTCCACTTTCAATTCCATTATTGGAAATCAATATGAGGGAATGTGGGAGGATACATTTGCATGTTTAGCGGTTCCAGTCTCACCTGTGGCAGCTTGAAAAGAGAATGTGGCCTGTGGGAGTAAGACCACAGCAGTGTGAGTGATGTGTTGATGGTAGTTAGGTGTACAGAGGTCATCATCATTCAGTAGTTTATTCTCACAGGCTTTGTGTATTTGTGGGCTCAGCGGTGCCACAGCCCATCAGACAGTCCATCAACTTTCCCACTGCTTGTAATAGCAGGAATATATCACTGCTGGCAGGTTAATACACAAAAACACAACACAGACAGAAAGGACTGCAGTCTATCTGTGCGCATGTGATCTACCCACAAGTACACCAGAGCTCACGTTTTATGCACAGTTTGTCTGCACACACACTCTGACCGATGAAGGGAATCTCTCGAGCCCCCTGTAATCTTACACAAATGAGTGTTACATTCCCCCTAATGTGACTCGTGTGATGAAGGACTCAGACACTGTTGCCATGGTGGTTTCACGAGCACACGCTTACATCGCCTCAGGGACAGCAACCTGTCCATGGTGTCCTCCCTCAGGATGGTAACTTGGTTTCCCAAAAGAGACACATGAACGTGGCAGCGCCGGGACCAAAGGGTTTCAGGACTGAGGGAGTATTAGTGTGCATTTATGAAAACTCATGTCAGCAGTGATGGCCCAGATTAGATGGTTTAGAGCAGTAGAAAAGCCAGATGCAGGGTGAGCACGTTACCACGGAAATGTACAGACTATTAGAAAAAACAAAAGAAAAAAAATGTTGCCTGGCTCTTGCTGGTTAGGTCAAGAATGAAATGAGTATATCAAATAACATAAGAAATTTGTCAGTAGAATGTTGAGAACTTACTAACTAAAATCGTTGTTGGGCACCTAGTATTTCACCATAAATTAAATATCTGTAAAAATGTCAAGTTAAGCGCTTACATAAGTTTATAGGAGTCTGCCTGGTGGAGAACATGAATACCATTTCCAGATGTAGCAATACACGTTCTTCAAAACCAAAAGTGTCAAAGTCGTGGTTGCATTTGAGGGGAAATCAGGGGATCACCAAAGTCTGTAAAAGTCATCCTCTGGGGAGCATAAGATGATACATTTAATGCTCCTCCAATAGAATATATTATATTATATTATATTATATTATAAATAAATGTTTCTCATCAGACTCCATATACAAACACAAATGCAATATAGAGTATATGTAGATATATGAGCTTTGCAAAAATGAATATGCACAGGAATATTCCTTTGGCAATATTCACTTTGGCACAATTTTTTCACCATGATCCAATGTTGCAAATACAAAAAAAATTTTGAAAAATTAAAATCCTTTCACTGAGGAAAATGAAAAAGGTTTGATGAGATACTGCTGAACTGTGTAGTTCACTGATTTGCTGGACATGATACATCCTGGCATTCTGAATGTTTCTGAATAAACTGAGTTAAACTATATAGAGCTGCTAAAAAAAAAGAAAATGAAAAACAAACTCTTGTAAAAAATGTTGATGAAGTTTAGGGTCAGTTTAACTTTTTAACTGTCTGGTCAACAGGAATAGTCAGTGCTCCATGTTTCCCATTCCCTGCACTGGTCCTACCATGCAGCCCTGTCTCGTGACTAGAACATCCTCTTGGCTCCTCACCAACCCCCCCTTGCAGACCGAGGCATGTGTCTGCTAGCCTGTCTGCGAGTAACTGCTCCTCGCTGCCTTCGCCTTCACTTTGTCTTTTCACTCTTTCCGTCATCTGTTTTGCGTCTCCAACATCTTGCAGTCTGACACTCATTTCCGCTTGTCTTCTCCTTACTTGTCACCTAAACTTTCTTGCTCTGGATCTTACCTTTTCTTGACCACTTACAAAAATATTGTGTTACTTTAAATCATTTTCGCTTCTCTTGTGGTCTCATCTCTCAGTACCAGAGATCTTGGAGCCGGTGTAACCAGTGAAGTTGATGAGCAACAATGTGCTTCTAGCGTGTCATGAATGATTGGAAGAATAAGCTGACCAATCATTTGTCGTAACAATGAAAGACTGCTTTTACAGAGAAACAGTGTTCATAAATAATTGCTAAAACTGTAGCTGACAAGAATGAGCATTTCAAACTATAATACCATGTAGGAAAATGCATAAATCATAACTGTTGTGGCGGTGCAATGACTATTTTTCTTTAGGTTGGGAAAACAACTAAATGAGATAAACAGGGGAGGATGGATATTGTTGTAAATTATGAAATAAGACACTTAAAACAGTGACTTTTGAACCCCCTTTGGAGTAAGAACAAGGAGGAACAAAGACATCTGCATGAGAAGCCAATCAAAATCTCTGCATGGTAGCATGGTGGACCACCCTGGGGAGATGTCTTCACACTGCTCTGGATTCCCTGAGTCCTTGCACAGACTAATGTAGCCTTTAGCAGCTGCAAAACCTACCACTGTGTCGCTCTAAGGGATTAAAGAAACCAAAGCTCTTCTTCAATCTAGACTGAGCTGCTCTGGACCAGGAATCATTGGCAGCAGAAAAGAATTCATATTCTGATGGCATGTTAAATTCAGTATATTCTGAATTCTTCATAAATACGACATGAACTAATAAAGACAGTTGAAATTACCATCCTACGAGCTAAAATTCTATCTCACACTGTCAATCACTCACCTTCCTATCATAGTAGAGTGCTGCTGCACAGCAGCCTCTAGGAGGCGCTCTAGGATGGTCCATTCCCCCATGGTTGGAATTAGGAGGCATCCACTGGGTAAAGGAGATCAGGACGAACTCTACAGTGCACCTCCCAGTGAGCAGAAGAACCAGCACTGGTGTTCAAGTCCACTATTCTGAGTCTTCAAATCCACTTGTTGTGTTGAGATGAGGTAGAGGGTGACTTCACTTTACCACAACTCTGAGGTGGCTGCAGTGTGTTTGCTGCACACACCAAGTCTTTAGTGTGTGTATGCCTCTCAGTCCATGTGCTCGCTCATGTGAACGTGTCCTCTCTCTTTCCTCCTTGTTTCCTTCCTCTGACAGCTCCTGACCTCTGTTCACCCCTAAAACAGCTGTTCTTTCAAATGTTCTCAGACACACCTGATCTAACACAAGCGCTCATCTACTTCTGCTGGGTTTCGGGGAGCAGCAGCAGTTTGTGCAAACACACATCTACCACCTGCACACTAACACTCTTCACAGCTGTTTCCTGACAGCATCTTGTTGGCACTCTGGCCGGGCAGAGGTCCATGGAGTCGTGTGAGCTGGGGTATCAAAGGATCTCTGCTTGTGTTCTTGTCCTCCATCCTCTTCATTTTCTTCTATTTCTTCCTGAACAGCCCTCCTCTTCCTCTGTTGTCTCTTTCAGTTATTTGTCAAGAGATTCCTTCTCTTCCTCCCTGTTGCTTCTCTCCTTGCACCTCATTTGGTTGAGGCAGAGCAGGTCTGAAGCATCGTACTCCTCCTCGATCTCCTTCCTACCTCTGTAAGACTTGCAGGTTTTTCTCCCTCTGTCTCTGTGTTTCTCTCAGCATGTTTTACGAGAGGCAGCTCTCCTTTCTTCAGTTCCCTTCATCTTGTCTCCCCCCCTTCCTCTTCCTCCTGTTTGCCTTCACCTGCCTCCGTCTCCCTCTTTCTTTTTAAGCCAGTAGGCAGCCAGACCGAGCGTGTGTCTAGAGGATTAGAGAGGAATCATCTCTCTGCTCCTCCCCCCTCTAGCTCCCTCGCACTCACTCTCCATCACCATGTTTATCCTCACTCCTCCTCCTCCTCCCCATCCTCTTCATCGCTTACTGCTTTGCCACCAACAATGCCACAAAACTAAAAATTCAATTTTTCTCTCAGATACATTGGACATTGGATCAAAAAAAAAAAAAATCCCCTCTGTTATTTTTCATCCTCTGTGCATACCTGCTGTGGCTAAGAGCGAGAAATGAAAATCAATGTGTGGATATGGATTTAGTGGCAGTCATTAACATGTTGAGAATTTTACTATAAAGGATTCTCCATACCACCTAATCATGCACACACTCAGGAAAACCAAATCTCTGGTTATTCTCATTATAATTCATTCTCACAATTGTAACAACTCCACTGATTGTTTTGTCAATAAATTATCATGACATGCAAGCCTGTATTGTGCAGACTCATATTGATTTAGCAATATCATTGATGAGTTCATTGACACTTTGCACAAATCAAATCCACAGATCCAGTCACACTTCAAGCTCATATTTCTGGCTCTGCTGTTTTTTGTTTCTTTCTTTCTTCTTTTCAGCTGTTGTGGGAGTATGGGTCATGTATTTTAAAGTCCTTATTACTACAGTCAGTGTAGAAAATGATACTGGTTATGTTTTCCTGTTGCAACTTTCAAAGCAAAGCATTCAGCAGGTAAATAATAGGACTGTAATGAAACATCGATCTACATCGATATATCAATTTCATGATGAACAATAACATTGATACAAAATGAAAAAATATCATGCACCAATACATGTAATTCTCATCAATGTACACTATGGGTCAAAAGTTTTAGAACACCCAAATCCTTCCAGCTTTTCATTAACATATAGCTCAAAATGGTATCAGGGCAAATAATGAACTTCCAGAAGTTAACAAAAAAGGCAGAGTTACCCAAAAGCCAAAGGTGGATAGATTTTTTTTTTTTTTTTTTTTTAACTTCAGTTGTTTATTTGTTCTATGCTTTCATTTCAGAGTACAATGAGACATTTAACTGTAAAATTTTAAACAAAGAATTGGAAACATTGGGGTGTTCTACACTGTTCTTTGACTGGTAGCATTTTTTTTTTTTTTATAAATGAACAGATTTTTTGTCATTTATCTCTTAGATAAAGCTATTACTAACTATTAGAACCCTGAAGTAAAATATTAAATGTTTCAGTTGCTTACTGCATTTGATATGAATGGAGGTGATAATGATCAATGAACACACAATATCTTCTCATACGAATTGATAGCTCCTGATTTGAATCGAATCAAAGTCATATTGTGAAAGATATCAGAAAACATCATAATCATCTCCCAGCTGATTAATGTAAAATTGTCCTGTGGAAAAAGCTGCGATTTGATGGATACCAAAAATGGAAAAAGAAAAAAGAAAACATAGAGAACAAATGGATTTAGATGCACCAGGAAGATCCAAACGCAGCCCACACTCCCACATAAATTAATGCTGATACAATTCAGTTTTATCTTCATGGCACCAACTGAAAACAAAAATAAAGACTGCAATTAACCACAGATGCCTGCGTTTTTTTACTGACAAATTGCTAAGGTCATAACACAGAAATGCTGTTTTCAATCTGAAATTACTGATTCTTTTAAAAAGAAAATAATAAAAATAAATAAATAAATTATTATTTTTCTTGCTCGGCATCCAACCTCTCTTTGAAAAGTTTACTTGTGTGAATTATACAGTATGCTGACCTCAATTATCCTGCAGCACAAAGCTCATTGTGTTCACGTGCCTCCATGTGTGCCTACTACTTTATCTGTGTTTGAAGAGGTGAAGAAGGACGGTGCTGGAACTGCTATGCAACAACCTCTCATCCCATGGCAAACAAGCTTGGACTCTCAGACGATTAATGGTACCCCTTATATACATATTAAGTCAGGGACATCTCTGTGCCTGAGTGTTTTAGTGGCTTCCTCCATCACTCAGCTGTTCAGAGCCGGAGGAGTAGTAAGTCTATTCTGTGATGAGGGAGTACACACACACATATAATCCGTCCTACCCCATGTCAAGACAATCTGGCAGCACTGCGGCTCACATGTGAGGATAGGAATTCAGAAGAGGGGTACTAAAAAACAATATGAAAATTAAAGAAAAAAAAAAAACTTGACTGCAGCCTGGCACAAGAGCACAAAAAGACATCTTTCTGAAAACTACCCTTGCCAAGTAAAGTAACTGGATACTTTATCTTTATTAGAAGCAATACCACTTTGGTCAAAATATTGTTCCAACTAACATTTCACTTTCCGTCAATACACACTCGCAAGTCACTGACTCATTTTGTACATCCTGGACAGACTGTCAGTCCATCACAGGCACTTCTACAGCATCTTATGCAAATACTGAGGCTGTTAAGGCTGAATCCAGTTTGTGCAAGTGATTCTTTGATTCTTCTTCAAAGTATCCAACTGGTTCAAGTTGGCTGATGCTAAAAGCTACAGGACAGCTACTGCAAATTAGTCAAACGCAACAAAGGGGTACACCCTGGACAGGTCGCCAGTCCATCACAGGACTCATTTAAGTATAATACAGTAAAAATGTCTTGCATCAAGATGTTTACTGGCACATGAAAGCACAATAAAATGTGATTCAGAAGAATATTATTGTATATATTATTATTGCTATTATTCTAGAAAACATACAAAGTTGCAAAGCCAAAGATTTTGGATCAGCTCGAGTGTGAAATATAGCCATGCATTTGCATCCACAGTTGCATTTGTGTTTTCAGGTGAGCTCAGGTTGTAGCATGTCAGCGTTACAATGTTATGTTTTTTGTTTTCTGCAGCAGAAGTAACATTAAATTAATCGAGCCAATCCACATACAAAACTGGAGTATCTAACATACCACCATCTCCCCACAATTAATTAGACCTGATGCTTACAAATGTCATTACTTCGTCAAGATGATTTCATAAACTCTCAGGTTTTTGTTTGTTTTGTCTTTTTTAATACAATATAATACCATCTTTACTGTCTGAACGTTTTTTCCGTATAGTTTTTCATTAGTATGTCAGTGGAAGTTATACTGACCAATCTGAAGTGATAATCTACTGGATCAAGGGTTTAAACAAGTGTGTGGTTGTACGAGTGATCCAAATATAGTCATTCTTGGCTCATGAATAAATGAATAAATATATAAAGTCTTTAAAAAGGCTGTTCAAAAGCCAGCGTGTGACGTCACTGTATCTATTTTGATACATACAAGTGATGGTCTCAGCTTGACTTATTCTTTAATGACAAAGAAATCAGCTGTGGAGAATTCTCCCAGAGGCTTTTAGGTGTTGTTTCACTTGACTCCACAGCAGCTGACTCTTAGGTGTGAGAAAGAAGAGACAAACCAGCAGTCAATGAATACCTCAGAACCAAAAACTCCAATTCTTTGTATGTTTAAAAAAAAGAAAGAAAATTAAGTTTATAATTAAAATTCACAGATGATACTGTTGGTGTGTGGGATAGTCCTAATATACTCAGGGTTTGTTACGCAGGAGCTATTTGGTAGTTGTGGTTGTTTTGTTTTCTATTAAGTTGTTAATAATGAACTATTATTAAAGAGTCAACCTTGAAATGTCCCGTTTTCACTCCAGAAATGTGGTTTCATGAAAATAGAGCTCTTTAAAGTTGAGTATGGTTAAAGTAAGGGACTGGGTGAGGTCAAGGCTGTGGTGACCGGGTGCATAGTGGCAAGACAGCAGACAGCCCCTTCTAAGTAGATTAGTTGCTCTTTGTTTTAGGTTAAATATTGTGACCGTGTTAAAAAGTGGAGATTTATTTGCAAAGTGCCCCGAGATTACTCTTTTGTGAATTAGTGCAATTCAAATACACTAAATTGAAATGAGAGTATTACGATGTCCCCACGACGAAGCGTAATCCTGGTTTTGGCCTTATCATTTTTATTAACCTTAGTTTGACTTTCTGTTCAACGCCTACTAGAACATATAAGCCGACTAACAAACCAATACAGTGGCTGGATTAATTTAGAAGCATGAATGCTTAATCTACATGTTCCCCCACAACATTAAATTAGTATCTCCGAAGTCCGAGTAAAGACAGAACGAGTGACTTCAGCCTCCTCTACAACTACAGCAGGTGCTTTAATGCATCCTACGGTAAATCCCATCAGTAAAACGCGCTGGATGAGGTTCCTTGGGGACAACCTGTGGCTTTATGAGTCAGCAGGTTAATTCATCAGCAGCTAATTGGAGTAAAATGTTGATGAAATGCTGCTCAGTACGGAGTATGTACTCTGTCCAGAGATGAGATCAACCGATTTAGGCAGCTTCATGGGTGGAGGGGGGGTTTTAAAGACTCCAAAAGGTAAAAGATTACATTTTCACACTGATTAATGGATAAGAAGCTTTGGCACAGGCCAAGGCACCATGGGACCAGCAGGACACTGAAGGCAATTATGGTTTTAAGCCAGCCGGCTGGAATCTGTCATCACATGCCAACCTTCTTCAAGAATATCTGACTAAATAAAAGTAAAACTAAAAGTTAAATTGTTTTTGAAAAATGAAGAAAAAGAAAACTTGTAGCTGACTTCACAAAGTAAAAATGCCTTGCTTTCTGATGCTTTTTATTTCTCTGTGAGAGTGCAGCACAGAGACGCAGTCCAAATGAAATAAAAGGTTTCAGCTGCTGCAGTTCTTTTTCACTCCAACACTGATTTGAATGTTTTATGAATTTGTGTGTGAAGTTGCAGTTATTTTGAGTAACTGCTGTAGCGGCAGCTGAAACGAACTGGACGGAAACCCTGCTGTTGATAGTAACACTTGATGTGGCTGCTGACCCTGATACGAACCTTCATTCATGTGTGAGCACAGAAATGGCACACTGACACTTGGACTCAGCTGTACGCTAAAAAGCCTTTGATAAACTTATCCTCATAGGGCTCATATTACATAACACCAAAGTAACTATAATTAACAGATAAGTTATATAAAAGCCGTTAAACAGAAGCCACAAAAGGAAATGCTCAACACTATTGTTTGTCATGCTTTATTGAACATTGCTGCAGGTGATTAAGTGATCTCTTTAAATGCCCTCTTCTCGACATACTTCAACTTCAGTCTCCTCTTGAACCTAAAAGGCAAATAAGAGAGGAAACACATACATTACTCACTATACACTTTATACAACTATAAAACACTGCAAAGATGAAAGCAGACATCCTTACTTGACTCTTTCTCTGGGTTCAATGAGGTTTCTCTTCTGCAGACTCTTGAATCGATCTTTGAGGACACTGCCCTCTGGCTGCAGAACCATGACATTACAAGAAGTTAACATGGAAAGACAATTTGAAAATGAAAAATTTCAGACAATGTCACTCCACTGTGACTAAATAAGAAATTTTCACCCAAATCAGAAAATCCCATTCACACCACAAAGTCTGATTAAGGTAATGTCATAATAGCGGGAAGCTAGAAAGAATGGAAAATTTCCAAAAGCAAATGAAACCGAGTGAAACTAATGATTTGTGTAGAGAAAGTGGGTCACCGCTGTATTAGAGAAGAGGATAAAGCTTAGAATAAAACAATACTGTACGTACCAATGTAAAACATCAGAAAAACTCTGTCCTTACAGAAAAGGGTCAGCATAGATGAGAAATCACAAATTACAAATGTTAGAGAACGTTTGTGAAGTACCTTGAGCTGCCGCAGGGATCCAGCCATTTCATCACTCAACTTAACCTCCAGGTCTGGAGCCTGGAACCTGACAACAAGTAATAAGAGGAAACATTTGAAATAGTCAACAAAAGAAAAAAACATTAGTTCACTACCAAATATTTCTCTGCAGAAATAACCACAGGCCAAACTTCATATTCTTACACAACGCTGCTCACATCACACTCAAGATGTAAAGATGCGACACTCAATCACACAAGTAGGCATTAAGCAAGCAGAAGCTTGAGTAAAAAGAGGGATAAGTGCATACTTGAGTTTGCCGAGACGTCTGGGCTGAGCTTTCTGGGCCTCCTGCTTGGCTTTGCGTTTAACTTGACGGGTCTTGGTCTTCAGTTCCTGCTGTTTGATGGAGGACTTTATGGAGCGAAGCTGGAAGAGCTGCTGCTGCTGGTGAGTCTGATGTTTGCTGGCCACTCGCTCCTGGTCCTGCGACAGAGTTTCAAATAAAACAGCTCAGGGGCCTGCACTACAAAGAAGGGTTAACGGCTTATCAGGGCAACGTCGAGAGTAACGCGATCATGTGAGGAGTAACTTCCTGACTAACCTGTACCACGAAAAGTGGATAGGTTCTGATCAAGGTATGCTGCCGTGGCAATTTACGCCATGCCTCAAACCTGACCAAAGCAGGTTTCCGCTTAATCACACCCCTTATAAGTACCGCCTGTCCACCAACAACGTCTCACAAAGACAATGCTGGCGTGCCTGGATGATCCATGTGATACTGGATAAAAAGACAATTCCACACAGATTTCAGAACCTTTATTCAGAAGTCGTGAACTGACACAATTTGATAAAATAAAATAAAGTAGATCTGCTTGACTTCAGATGCACACTGGTTTTGAGGTAGGAATTTAATTGGCACGTGCACTCTGAGGAAAAGGAGGAAAAAAGAAAAGCTTCTGCCTGTGTGCCACTGCAACAGAGAGCTGGTTTCACTGAATTAAAACAAATAAACTTGGCTCAATGATCGGATAAATAAAAGCATAAAGTTCTTCTTCCCTTTGGAAGCACACCAGATTGTGGTGAGAAATTGGGACGTATGTGCTGCGCTCCTGAAATTACAGAGCAAAAACAATCCTTTGGATGTCTGGCGACATAGATGTCACTTTAATCCGCAAAGAGGTCCCCAGATTTTGTGTGTCAGGCGGTTCCTCGCGTGCGTCTTCATGGCGTTCATTAAAGAAAAGCTCAACTCACAAGCATAGGTAGACGGAAACATCGTCAGCACATAAAAGGCGAGTTTCTTAATCCACCTGTACTCCTCTGAGCATGAGATCCAAAAATCATCCACAGATTGCAGCCTGAGCACATCACTGCCCAGGGAGCTTGTCTGAAAATCAATAGATTTAAGATGAAATGCAGCCTCATCCAAGATGGGGACAGTTTTTTTGTTGTTTTGTTTATCCACACTTCGGACAGTGAGTGGGTCACGGCCAAAAGTGATAATGTCCCTGATGAAGATGCAACTTTGGCCAACCACTGAGTTGGACAGGAAAAAAAATTTGGCCCGCAGCCAAGCTTAGTTGCCAACCCCTGGTCTTAGGGACCGCCAGAATCCTCTGACATACCCAGAAGATATTCTCTAAGAAAGATACAGATTCTCAGCTGAGGGAATTTGCTATCTTTGTCAGCTGATTGGTCCAGAAGTCTGCAATATCACCCAATGTAGCAATGCCCTTATCGAGCAGATAATGTGCCTGGCGCTTAGATATTTTGCCAGTGGACAACTTATGTATTCCATCCATGATGCTGAACATCTGAACAAGAATGCTGTATGGCGGAAGATTCGCAAGGTGGTACTTCCTCTATGTAACCTGTTGGATGCATTTGTCGTTTTCCCTGGCCATTTAAACGCAATACAATATCAATATTTCTGTAATGGCGGTTTTCTTCTGCATCTAGCTCCATAACTATTATAGACGCATCAAATCTGTTAACATACTTCTTTTTCAGCAGACTGTCAATAACAATTTGGTGTTAGTTTCATGTCTGTATCTTCATTTGTTACCTCACAGTGTTGAAAAAGATGATACCCCTGACTTTTTTCATGTTCCAGATCTTAGTATGCAGAATATTGCCAGGATCCAGATCATACTTTTACACATTACTGATGCTGTCATGACCGTGTCCCGTATTTATTTATTTTTTTTACCAAGCATTCAGAGCATTTATTGTCGAGATATATACACATATCCTGAAAATGGCCCTATCTCACAATGATAAAGAATCCTTTAAAAAATTTATGGATCTGGAGAGTGATCCGGATCACCTCCAGAATTTAATCATTTGTTCGCTGTCGAAATTTGGACACATCCTGAAATGTTTATGAAAATCCGTCCATAACTTTTTAAGTTATGTTGTAAACAAACAAACAAACAAACCAACGCTGGCAAAAACATAACCTCCTTGGTGGAGGTAATAAAAATAAATCAACAGAATATTTTCTGATGTCACACTTTCATTTTAAACTCGTCTAAAAGATAAAATAGTATTGACCTGAATATGAAACAACACATTTTCTAAGACACGTCTTTTAGGAAAAAGGAAAAAATCATATGATCACCAAATCCTCTCGTCCTCAGACTTTTTTTCTTCATTGATCGAGGTGTGAGGTATTTATTATTTCTTTGTACTTCCTAAAGTTAAATGGCAGTGATGAAAAGACAGCACCTTGGCAGCACTAAATGAGGCAGTTTGTGTGTGTTTTATGTATAAACAGAAGCATTTTCTCTTTAAAGAGTAAAAATAAATGTCAAATTGGTTAAGAGTTTAAATGCCTAAGCTTGATTTATTTTAATTACATAGTGTTTGAAGATGTTGTGACTTATGAAATGTGTACACACACTCACCACAAGGATGTTCAACAAATACTGGGCTCCTGAGAGGTATGAGGCCCCTTTGATGACCCCTTACTTATAAAATCCTTCATCCACCACACCAAAAAACGCAGTCTGCTACATCCCCACGTTCATCTGCTCCAGCTAAAACTGACTTTAAACTCAGTAGTGGGTGTTTTCAACTCACTGGTGATTTCAACTGGGTAATGGCTCAACTTCATTTATTGTTTCATTCACATTTGTGTGCAACCTCTGCTCTGGTTTGTTTGTTAAATTACATTATAATGTCTTTTTGGGTTCACCATTGCCATGTATTACATTTTGCAACGTCATCAAATGTTGCTGCTTGGCAGTTATCTGGACAGCTCTCCAAGCTTCATCACCATCATCCTCATTTGCCCCACTTCTTTCTTCTTTTTGCATGCCAGTGTACATTCCACTAACTAGAATACTTACACATGTGCATTTCCAATTGGGATGACTGTCAATAACTGGCATGAAAAAGTTTGATTTCTCAACTTTAATCTGACGGTGTAAATTATGTAGTTACTTAAATTGATATCTTGGAGTTTCCGATATCAGTTTTTTTATTTTAGCTGAAGGACATTTGATTATTTGTGCAAAGTGTCATCTACATCCTGCAGCCCCCTGTCTCTACTCTTAGCAAAAATCCACCAAAGTAACTTTGGACTTCCATCCCAGTCGTCTCTCACTACTGCTGCATCGCTTTATGGCATTATGTCAACAAATGAGCTCCGAGAGCTACGGTGGACATCATGGAAGAGGTGAATAAGGGAGTGGCCAGCAAGTTAGCCTCTTGGATTATAAAAGTAACTGAGTTTCTTGGGGCTTTAGGCATGTTTTAGTGATCGAGTGAGTACCTTAATTTTTTCCGCTCTCTCTCTTTTCCTCTGTTTCTCAGTCTTCTTCTCGCCCACGGTGATGGCAGCCACCGCAGCGTCTTCATCATCCTCATTAGGAGCGCCCTCTTCTTTGTCATTCTCCTCCTCCACCAGACCTTCTACCTGCTCACGTAAGACTGTTTCCTGAAAATAGACACAAATCACCCAGAAATTAACCTCCACCAAGAATAAAAGCAGCATACAATGAAGGCTGTTCTGATGATGTTCACCTCTGTAGCTTTGTCTTCTTTCTTGACAGCCAGTTGTCTCTCTATTTTGTCGCCCTGCTTTTGTTTCCTGATCTCCACGTCGTGGGCGTCCTGAAGCAAGGCCTGGTTTCACACAGAGAAAGCCAATCATTGCAATTTCAGTCATCAGTCAAGGCAGTGTGGCTCAGAAAGCAACGCCCTACTCTCTGCACTTTTGTTTTCACAATGCCGCAAATGAAGGTTTCAAAAACAATCATCTTTGATAAAGATTTTTATTTTCATCTTAAAATTTTGTGTAAGTAAGTGTAAATGGAGAAGCAGAGCTACCTGGTGGGAGAAGAAGTCTGGGTTGTAGGATCCTCCGGGAGCAATCACCTCCACAGCTGGGAGCACCGACGGCTTCTGATTCAGTGTCTCTGGACGCTGATGAAACAATTCCACAGTTGAGCAACGCCCTCACCCACACACAGAACAATATATCACTCTAATCAGTGGTTAGTCTCACCGTGACATGCCCTTTGGCCGTCTGTTGAAGATACCAAGGATCAGCTGAATTTTTGTCTAGGTTCAAAAGACAAAATTATGTTGTTGTACAATATATCAAACTTTTACTAAAGACCAAACAGTGCTGGTACATTCTCCCACCTCTGCATTGGGCTGAATTGTTACTCAACTTGGATTTCAGAAGTGAGATGGAGACTTTCATATTGCAGGGGGCCAGCATACGCCAGCTCGGTAAAGAAAACTGACGGCGTCTTTAAATGCCATTGATCATATCAGCTGACAGAGTCAAATGTGCACATTTTTCCTCTTAACAACTCAGTCAGATATATCTACACATCTAAGGCTCTTATCACAGTTCCCTGCTAGAAATCACATGCATGGAAATCTAATTCAGTAGAGTCCTTAATGGTATACAACATTCACTATGTGGTTTATCACTCTGTTTTTAAGTCGGTTCATACTGTTTTCTGTAACATCTTGGGAATTTATATGCTCCTTGCCTTAAATAAGTAAACTCTTTGAGTTTGAGTATACTTTACAAATTAATAAATATAAATCAGTTCAGACACATTAATGTTGAACTTGAACCCCTGCAGGCATCAAAGCAGTTTGAGCTTCATAAACGTACATGTAGTGGAAATTTCATCGTCTGTTACACCTCTGTTACTTGATTTTCCATGTTCACATTTGAATCTTAAAACAAACTAATTACTCTGATTTTATCAATCAATGAATAAAGTTTCTTGTGCATCCTCAGATCCCAGATGAGCGTTCACACAACAGTCATCTGAGCTCCATGTTGGTCTTCACATTTCCATGAAGAAATACTGGGAGCGCAAGGATGGGATCATCACCGGATGACCTACAGGAACATGCTCCTCTCACCTTCTTGTTCCCATATGTCATAATACGCTCTGTCTGGGTTGTTGTTGGCCTCTGTCGCTGCCTTCTTGACCGTCTTGTCAACGGGCTGTCTGTTCAGCAGCTGCTTCTGCCTTCGAGGCACCACACCTTTAGCTGCCAGCTGCTCAGCCTTCTGGGTGATACGACGGAGTTTCTTGGCATTTGGTTGCTGGTAGGCCAGCACGCTGATGAGGGAGGCAGAAGAGATTTTAACTTGATTAGAAGATGCTGCAGAATGTGAACAACAAGAAGATATAGAGGGCTAGAGGATGGTATGCGTTTTAAAATCCTCAGATCCCAGGACTCTGTTCACACAACAGACTCCTGAGCTCCTGTGTGTCATCTTCACATTTCCAGGAGGGAAATACTGGGAGCGCAAGGATGAGATCATCATAGGATATGCACAAAAGTTAATAAAATATCAATATTGATTTGTTTTTTTTCATGGATACATCCAATATGGGCTTGTTCCAGGACAGGACCATGTTTTGGACTTAAATAAGTAAGTAACTATAGCAGACTGATCCCCTATGCTGCTCACATTCACCCTCCTGTCATATTTAGAAATGTTAGAAATGGATTAACTACTTCTGCAGTAGGGAATTGTAGGATGGGATTACTTCCGTTCTTTTGATATAAGATGGTTAAGTCCTTCAAAGATAAGTGAGTAAGCACCTATGCTCCTTTTGTCGCATTTTAGAGAGACAGGCTTTTTTTGTGTGGCTATTGACAGCTTTGCTTAAATGGCACATGCTCAAGACTCCAGTGTGAACTAGACCCAGTCCTGAAGCAGCACACAAGCCAAGAAGAACAGTAATATCCCACGCAGCACACTGTGCACATGCAAGTACATTTGGATACTCAAGCGTTTACAGTTTAATTTGGTGTGCAGTGTGGTTCAGACTGAGGCCACGCTGCAAAAGATTGCACTCAATTTTGAACAAGAAAGTGGCCCAAGACTGACACTTTATTGAATGAAAAAAAAAAAGCCTTACAGGTTTTTGGATCATTTTCCTCACTTTGTAAGAAGACTGTTCGACTGGACTCCTGGATAGGAGAGTATGTGGATTTCAAAACATGGTGTTAGATGACAAGTTCTGCACTTGACCCCAAAAAAGCCAATCATTAATGTTGTTGCTCTGATCCAGTTCACAGGTGTGAGGGTGACAGATTTTAGCATTGTTTGAACAAAAAAAAATACAAGAGAGGGATCTTGTTCAAATATACTGCTTATCTTGGCAAGATGAGTATCGAGTAAGAACAGTCTTAAATGGCTGTTTATTATTTTTCTTCCAGGTAGTTCTGTTTTTTTTTTTTGTTTTTTTTCTGGCTTAAAAACCACTCTTTTAGATGGGTCATGTCCACCCAAAATAACTGCAAGAAAGCCTTTCCTAGATGGCTAGGAACTCCCTCACGAGTAAATGAGTTCATGTTTAAATACAAACAAAGACTAGATGCGCTCTACTGTGGTATAAAGCGTAGCTTCATTGTCCCTCTTACTGTACGAAGGAAGACTAGCACTGATGACAACTGCGAACATTTTTGTTCACAAGCAAACAAAGCTTCTCCTCACACAGGCACCCAGAGCTGCTTTCACACGAAAAACTGGAAATTTGCTGAAGAATATCTGGTTATTTTTGTCTCGAATTTTCCTGCAGATGCTTTTCACACAGACGCATCACAGCAGATGCACTCTCATAGGAGGATTGAAAAAGGTAATGGAAATCCTTATACAGGAAGCAGAATGTGATGCAAAAGTATCCTAGCTGATCCTGTGAAATTACTGTTTAATTTAGAGAAAGTCATAACTCATGGATGAGGTTCATTGTTGACCAATTTAGTTATTGAAATCCAATTTGTCCACAACTTTGATGAGCTAGTCCAAAGCGACACACAGGTCAGTAAAAAAGACACATAAACTCACTCAGCAATCTTACTCTTAACTCACTGACCGCCATTGACGTCTACAGACGTCAATTTTGTTTTTGAACAGGGGTTGCTAGGAAACAGTCTAGTGCAGCGTTCTAAAATGAGTATTTAGCGTTGTGATCCTCTAGATGGCAGCAACGCCACTCGCTATAAAAACGTGGTGCACTGACAACGCAGTGGACTGTATGAGAGGAAGAGACGGAGAGATCACGGCGCAGCAACAACAACTTGAAGCAGCTTCCAAGTGAACGGTTTTTCGGTGGAGACAAACCTTCTTTTCCTGGTGAAAGAGGAGATTCTAATCTTTCTTTTGGTAGCTTCAGTGTTTCTATAGTCAAATAACACAATATTCTGTGGACCTTGGAAACTCAGCCAAACTGCTCCAAAACGCTGGCAGTATGGAGCGCTCTGGTCTGAAACCTGCTGGCAGGCAATGAGTTAATCAATTTGCTGGATGGAATATCTGGGCAAGAACTCAGGATCAAAAGGTTACAGACATTTGCACTCTCATATACCTCTGACTTGTATATTTCTACCCACCATAGACCTATGACCAAGCAAATGACCTCAGTTCAAGTGGGAAAAATGTCTTTTCTAACAAAATCAATGAGCTAAAGCACTGGTCACCATGCACAGAGCAGGGCAAAAATGCACTTTAGCTGCATTCGCTCAGAACGTTTTTGTGTGACGCATTTCTGCAGGTTTGTGGGAGTTATTTATGTTTATAGCGAGTACAAGATGAGGTCCATGTTGGGGTGAAGGAGGTCCGCTCCTGCAGGTCAGTAGGCATGCAGCAGCAGGGAGCATGGAAACATCGGAACCAGGCATTAGACCGAAAAATCACCTGGGCAGAACTTGGAAAGGCTGGGACACACAGCTTTAGATTCCTGATCCAGTCAGTCAACAACAACCTCCCCAGTCCATCCAGCCTGTTTTGCTGGGGTCTAGCAGAGACTCCAGCTTGTTCTCTATGCCAGAGAAAGGGGTCTCTGGAGCATATCTTGAGCTGTTGCCCAAAAGCCTTGGGAGAGGGGCGCTATCGCTGGTGTCATGACCAAGTGTTAAGGGCTATGGCTGAGGTCATCACCACAGGGATAGCTCATAGCAGACAGCAACATCCAACAAGGTAACCCACTGCATTTGTTAAAGCTGGGGAGAAGCCACAACAGTGTCTAAGTCCACCAGGGGGACTCCTGGCAACAGCACGCGATTGGCAGCTGAAAGTCAAACTTATGAGGCATCTCAAATTCCCAGGTACCATCACAGTGACCACACTCAGGCCAGACATGGTCCTGGTCAAGTCAAGTGGTTTTGTTGGAGCTGACTGTCCCCTGGGAAGACCGCATGGAGGGGGCCGTTGAGAGGAAGAGACCAAAGTATGAGGGACAGGTAGGTGAATGTCGAAGCAGGGGATTTGAGACCCGAAGCGACCCCATCGAGGTTGCCTGCAGAGGCCTCGCAGGCCAGTCTCTACCAGGTATTGGAGCACCTGGGTTTGGGGGTGCTGCAGATTTGAAGTGCCATCACGAGCATCATAGATACCGCAGAATAGGCATCCAGATGGCTGTGGATCAAGTGGGGAGATCCCTGGAAAATAACTGCTGCTTGGGCACAAACCAGGGACTGATCACCCCAAGTTGGGTCGTTTGGGTGAGAATCTGATGTTGAAAGACACAAAACACCCGATGACCCCAGGTTACATCACTGATGATGTGCTCAAATCGAATCAGAAGATATATGCAAGAACCTGTGTTTGCTAATGAGAACATCCCTTTAAATGGAAAACTTATGAAATATTTTATGTGCAACAGTGAAATTTAAACCTTTGATGCCAGAATGGCAGAAATAAAATTATTGGTATTAGCAACCAATTCAAAATGTTAAGCGCTGAAGGCCCCACTGGCACACAAATTATCCTCAAAAGTTCCACCACTTTACCAGGACTTTTCTACAGGATAAAATGTTTTCCAGAACTCTGTTTAGCTCCTGGATCACGGAGTGACAACAGAGGAGGGCTGAGGACTTTACCCCTAAAAGGCACCTACTTCATTCAACAGTAACGGTGCCTTTACATGTACACGTCCTGGCAACGCACAGCAGAGGAGTCGTCCGACGCTTTGGGTTCAATGTGTTGTCATGACCGGAGAAAACAAAGTGCTGCTGAAATATCCAGGAAGAGGGGTATTTTGTTGTGTTGACCAGCTACGTGTTAGTAACTATGTTCTATGGAAAATTAGCCAGTGAGCTAAATGAAAGGAAACCTGGTTTTCATTCAACAAGAGTTGGCTCTGATAGCTGCCACTGCAATGGTTTGATGTCACGGCAGCTAAATTTAAAAACATGGATTTGAGACGGTTTGTTTGTGAGTGACACATCACTGCTGTCCACAGCCACACAAATGCAGTCGTACCAGATTTACCCACCATCTCTGCCACTTCCTCCAAAGCTTTATTTCTGAGACTTGTGACCACAAACACAGCAATTACCATTTCTTTTTCCTCCATTTTCCTGTAATGCAGGTCCGATCAGAGAGCCGCTATAGACCCGCCCCCCATTTATGATTTCATTGGCTAGAAATTTCTGCCCAACTACAACCGAAGTAACTGCTCTGTTGTCAGCCATGGAACCAGACACATACATACGGAGGCAATCATGGATAAACAAGAGATTTCACAAAATATAATGTTAATTTCTGATTGTTCCACCGCAGTTCTGTTCTTTGGTACATATACATACAAAAATGTATAAACAGCCAGGCAAGTGTTTAACACGAAGGACTTAATATGGCTGTAGCGCACTTAAAACTGTCCATGTGGGCTGCCATGACCAGCGCAGAAGTGTCGACACAGAGTTTTAAAAATTTTGGGTGCTGTCAGTGGAAATGTATTTTCACTGTCAGGTGTAAACAAGGCAAAAGTGCAAGGCTACTGACTCTTTAGGAGGTGGGATGTGGGAGTCATGCTGAAGGACCAGGTCTATCCTCAGAGGACGCACCGCTTTCCCTTTTCTTCTTTTCTCCTCAACAGGCTGTGTCGCTTCATAGAGAAAAGAGATTAAAACAGAATAATTAACCAGCATTAAAAATAAATAAATAAATAAATAAATAAACAAAACAGAAACTATATTTCAAGAAGATAGTGTGATAATATAAGAAAGCTAGTAAATCTCTTATGATATGATCATTTCTTTACACATACCACTTTACATCACTGCTGTAAGAACCAAGAAGTTATATTTACCTTTTTGTTCAGCTTTCTTTGGCTCCCCAACATCTAAAAAAAACAAACTGTCATCTGACTTCTCAGACAGTAGACCCCTGAAATACATAAAAGTCACATTGTAAAGTTTAAAGCAGAGAAAACAGTTATTTCCAAAAACAGAAATAGTCACACAAGAACAAGCAAATTCCAGAAAAGTTGGGACAACATGTGAAACATAAATAAAAATTGAGCACAATGACTTCAAATCTCATAAACCCATATTTCATTTGCATTAGAACATGCAGGACGTATCAGATGTTGAAACAGACATGTTATCATTTCATGGAAAATATTAGCTGCTTTTGACTTAATTGGCAACAGGTCAGGATCATGACTGAGTATATAAATGGAGTATTTCAGAGTCAGAGCCTCTTGGATGTAAAGATGGGCAGATGTTCATCCATCTGCGACAAACTGTGTAGGAGCAGTTTAATTTGAGGTTGGCATATTAGGTCATTTTTGTTTATTTAGGTATTTATTCATTTTTGTTTGAGCATGAAGTCACTGTTATTTTTTGACACGTATGGAACTGTTAAGGAAGGGGAAAATTGCCACTACAAACTGCATATAAAAGTGCATCAGAAAAAGTGTTCCTCAATGTTAAATTGCAAGTGTTTTTAAGATCCAACCATTCACAGTACATAATATCATCAAAAGATTCATAGAATCAGGAGGAGTGGCTGTGTGTCAGGGGCAAGGCAGTAGGTCAAAACTGGATGACCTCAGGCAGCACAGCATTAGAAAGTTATCAGACACGATGAGACACCTCCAGAAATTACTGTCTTTGGACACAGTCCTCTCCTAAAACTCCATCAACTGGTCTCCTCACTTCCCAGGTGTTTACAGACGGTTGTTATAGGAATAAAGGATGCTACACAATAATAAACATCACCATGCTCCGACTTTTTGGAGATTTGTTGCTGCCATCAAAGTTAAAACGAGCTGATATTCTCCATAAATGATAAAAATGTGTCAGCTCCATCATCTGGTATGTTTGTTTGTTTGTTTTTGTGATGCATTGGGAATAAAATATAGGCTTATGAGATTTTCAAATCATTGCGTTTGTTTTGAGTTACGTTTTACACCGCGTCCCAAGTTTTTGGGAACTACAATTTGTAGATTAAAGCTTAATCAAGCACACATGCGGACTTTGCTTCCGTGTGTATATGTTTTCAAAATGGATGGTCAGTCAACGGTTTATACTGACCAACATGTAAACATTTTCACTTATAATTATATTCATTGCGTAAATTGGGGGGGGGGTCTATATGAAACATCACGAGCATTTGCAAATCCTGATACACATAAACACGTTCACAAGCGTCTGACCAGCAGCTGTTGTGGTATATTAGTAGACTGACCCAGCACATAAGATTTAAATCTGCTGCTTTAGATTTAGAACGGGGGAGTAAACACTTATTTGAATAACTACATACAAAAAGGGTGCTACTGTGTGTGAAAATAGCTAGGAAATTACAAGAATAAGAGGTAAACGTCTTGTCCCTGTTCGTTCACTCACCCCGTGGTCCTCTCTTGGTGCCTTACATCCTCTAAAAAGTCCTCCACGTCATTGATATCGCTGTGTTTGTTCCAGTTCTTTTTCTTGTTCTTGTTGATACGTTTTCGTCGACTGCTGACCAAGTCCGCGGGATCTAAATTAGCTTTTAAAGTTAAAAATCCAGGCTGTGACGCCGCCACGCGTTTCAGCCTCCTGGCGGCCGCCATTGTAGGATGTTAGAAGAGGAAAAAACAAGTTTTTCTTGTTTCGACAATGGTGTCGCCATCTGCTGGACGGGACGTGTAAACACTAATAACATACATTTTAAAGTAACTTATATGATTTATTGTTGTTGTTGTAGCGTAATCTTTTACAAGGTCATACAAATTATATCGGAAGCAAAACCTAACCGGGATTTTGAGAATTTGGATGAAAGTGGAATTTATTATATAATATTATTATTATATTAATATGACGTCATGCCATTGCATATTAATATTTGATAAATATGAATTAAAATTTAAAAAAACATGTTAAAGTGATGTATATAAGAAAACCACTTTCGGCTTAGTTTCGAGGAAGCGCTGCTGGAGTGTCATCGTCACTTTTTACAAGGATATTTTTACTTTTGTTTTCTCAAAAATGTTTTATCAAATATATTAATTTAATGAACATGACTGTGAATAAACGTATGGCTCTGGGTTGCCTTTCAACGTGATCACACAAATGTTTATAATGTTTGAACATGTGTGTAATATGTTTGTGCCAAGTGCATGATGGGAAACGTGTCTCGACTTGCTTTCCTATGTTCATTTCTTCTTTTTTTTCCTTCCTACATTTTATGGTGAGAACAACGCTTTAAAGACCGCAGTCTAAATTCGCATTTTGAGGCCGAAATCTTTCACTACTTTTTCAAAGGTGAGTATCACTTTTTAAATAAAACTCCATAATATGATTTAATCTGGTTTTGGTTTCGAATCGATCAGTTTTTTTCGTTTATTTTCGATGAAAAAGAGAACGCAGATCAGTCTGCTATTATCTGCTTGCTCGGGGTGTCAGGGACCTGAGAGGTACTTGGGCTCTGGTCGAATTTGAATCGAAAATGCGCCTAAAGTGAGGGACCATCTGACAAAATTTTGTTCATGAATCGATCCCTTGACATATCTAGTGTAATATTCAAAAATGATATTCAGCTTTCCTATGGCGGTTTTTATTATTTTTCGTCGTTTTAGTCATCACCCTCTTCGTTTGGTTCAACGATTTTCCTTCCCGTTTACATTCTTCAAGCCAGTAGACAGCCATCATCTTTAGGTACGCTGGTTTCTTAACACTGGGCAGCTGGCGCGAGCGGGATCACTAGTCTTTTCTTCAAAATAGCTAATTCTGTGTAAAATGAGCGAGACGTGTGCACAAGCGGGGAACACTGTATGAAGAAACGAACAAACCCGCCTTGAATACGCAAGGGGCGTGGTTTGTCGCGAAAAAATACTATGATGATTGGTCGAGAGGACCACAACGTCCCGCCTCGCATTCCCTATTGCAGAATCCGATTGGTGCTGTGTTAAAGAGCTCTGGTATGATTGGACGACATAGTTGTCGTTTCATCTGAAACCATTACATAAGCTGCCTTGGATATTATTAAAAAAAAAAAAAAAAACTGAGGCTTTTCATGCAGTTTTTTTTTTTTTGTAACATTAATTTTACCTAAAATAGAGTATGTGATAATGTAAAATAAATTCATAATATGGAAATAGGTTTCTCTCTTTATAACATCATCAAACAAACTTTAATCTCTTTACACACAAAATGAGGTGTAGTTATTCAAGAAAAACTCTGTTTTTGATTTTAAGTGATCTGTAGAAGCAATGGCTCGTACCAAGCAGACTGCTCGTAAGTCCACTGGAGGCAAAGCCCCACGTAAGCAGCTGGCCACGAAGGCCGCTCGTAAGAGTGCCCCTTCCACCGGTGGTGTCAAGAAACCTCATCGCTACAGGTGAGGACTCAAATAGTTCTTCTGATAGAGCCTTCAGTGTTTGCACCTGTCTGTCAGATGTTGTTGATGATCGCTGGTACTTACTGACGACTGACTTAATGAGGTCAGTACTAAATAGAGGTATATTCTTAAATTTAGAAAGGATACAATTATGCATCGGCTTGAAATATTCATTTGTTAATTTATTTTTTCTATCATCTCCACTCACTCCAGGCCTGGTACTGTGGCTCTGCGTGAGATCCGTCGTTATCAGAAGTCCACTGAGCTGCTGATCCGCAAGCTGCCCTTCCAGCGTCTGGTGAGAGAGATCGCTCAGGACTTCAAGACTGACCTGCGTTTCCAGAGTGCTGCCATCGGAGCCCTACAGGTCAGTAGCAGCCACAGTGGAAAATTGTTCACTTTTACCACTTTACCAAATATTTAAATATTTAATGCTGTCATCTGCAGGAGGCCAGTGAGGCCTACCTGGTGGGTCTCTTTGAGGACACCAACCTGTGCGCTATCCACGCCAAACGTGTCACCATCATGCCCAAAGACATCCAGCTGGCACGTCGTATCCGTGGAGAGCGTGCCTAAAATGTTGAATCATGATATTCTTTGAATTATTATTTACTTTCCTCTCATTACTCTCTCCTATCTCTGTACTTTGTAGTTTGGTTTGAGATTCTTTCTGTCTATATATACACCATATCATTGTGATTACCGTAAACGTGTGATGATGTCTTCTTTGGTGCTACTAGTAGGAGTTTTTTTATAGCAGTATATTCATGTATGCTTCAAACTCTGACTCACAGTAACACTCATCAGTACCTATTAGTAAGCACACAGGAATACCTTGTTACCTCAATGAATAAGGTGTTTTTGCTGGCAAGATTAGTGAAGGATAAGAAATGGGCATAGGAAATAGCATTAAGGATGACATTTTCATCTAATAGCAGACGTATATGCTTAAATGAGTCTTTTATAAAATAGAAATTAGTTGTAAAAGTACTGATCTTTTTCTTTTTACAGTAATGGTGTATTTCTACTGTTAGTGTTCAATGTATCAAAATTCAAAAGTTTGATCCTGGTTGTCAGTTGAAAACGTCATTGTGCTATAATGACACTGCATGGTTTGACAGACTACAGGCGGCATATATGTAGCAGAACTATTGATTTTTTTTTTTTTTTTCTTTCAGCCACGTTATTATGTCTGGGTAATGTTTTTTGTTCCTCTCTCAGGTTGATATGATAGCCTAATTTTTTCTACTTGTTTTCGATTTATGTTTTCAGCCATTTTTAAAAGCAAAATATTTGTACTCTGGAATTCATATTAAAGCATAATAAACAGATTCTTGTGGTTGAAAAAGCTAAGTGTTTACATTACAGCACTTTTAGTATTTACCTGAAACAATCATGTGGTGGCTGAACATGGAAAGAAAAAAAAATCTAATATATACTGTATACTCAATACATTTTAAGTCACACATATACTGGGAAAATATATTTTAAACGTATATATATATATATATGTGTGTATATACACACACAACACTTAAATGAAACATGTTCTTATATAAAGTTTCACAAGTGTGCTATTTACCATATTGGAAGACATATAGGCTAATTAGTATCATTTTTTTTACTACTGTTTTTGAGTTAATTTATGAATCTTCACCAATAAATCCAATTGTTAATACTATTTGAACAAACTAACATTTAAAGGCGCCTCTCCTGATACAGTTACTTTCAATGTAAACAAAACAGTAACCATTCTAACATTCCTTCTGTAGAATATAGTGCATATTTTTAGTTTGTCCATTTAAAAAAAAAAAAAAATTGTCAAGTGTTTATTCCAGTTGCCCTGAGAACAGAAAGTGTTGAATAAAGTGGAGTAAGCAAAAGCACAAGAAAATACAAATTAAATCACCAAAAATATAATGATAAATTATTGGCTTTTGTTTAACTTTGTCAAGTATATAATACAGTGGCCCTGAGACTCAAAACATTCCACAAAATAACACAAAAAGAAAATTCCCAAAAATATAAATAATAATAAAAGAAAAATAGAGGGAAATTTTTAATGTTAAAATTATGTTTTGTATCAGTTGAACCACACACACACACACACACACATATATATAATGTTGATCCAGTACATCTGTTTTAACTTTTCTTGCAAGTTTAAGTTAAATTACATTCCTAAAACGCTGACATTTAAAGCACTTTTCCCTCTGACACGAGTTACTTTCAGCATAAACGGTAAACATTCCAAACATAACTTATGTATATTTTCTTTACTTTGTCCAATTTTTTTAATCTGTAAAGACTTAAAACTTTAACCGACACCGAGAAACCGTTGACCCCGGTCTGCCCCGCACGAGCCCAACGGTTACCACAGAAATGATGCGTGAGCACTGTTGCATTGTGGGACACATGATTGACGCGGAGGCCATTTTCCCGCTGGACGCTGCTTCTTTGTGGAAACGAAGAATAAAACAGAAACGAAGCGTTGTTAACGACTTCAACTCGACTCTCCCTGCGGTGAGTTTCCTGTAACGTTTTTTTTAAATAACGCTTATAAAGACACCTAACATTTTCTTTAGTTGTGTTCTTATAGATTTAGATGAAAGAGCCGTCGTTTGGTCGTGTGGGTGATCACCCGCTCGGTCGTCGGAGCGGCAGTGAAACGCAGTCTTCTCTGCAGCCGCTCCGATGAGCGCAAATTCAGGTTCAAATAATGCGCCGGTCGTACGCTGTCGTTAGTGGCTGTTTAGCTCTCCTGCGTGTATCTATGAGTTCCTTGAAATGTTGTCTGCGTTGTCGTCTTGTTTTCCGACTCTCTTGGAAAGCTGTTGTTTGTAAAATTTAAGTTGTTTGTGAGTCGTTCGTGTGTTCCTCTGCTCCGTCTCTTTATCCCGTTTGCGCATCAAACCGCCGCCATCATCAGAGCGAGGTGGGCGGGCCTAGCAACAGTGGCAGGCAGCTGTAGGTCCCGCTCACTTTCTTGATTCAGCACGTTGATTGGCTCATACATTATTATTTTCTTAACAGTGTTTAGTGTAATAGCCAATAGTGTCACTATTTGCCATTGATTGACGTTTGTCTTACTGATTGTAATCGGGAAAGCCTTTGTTTGTTTACTTATAGAAAGCTGAACTTAAAAGAAGTTGCCGGTAACAGTATGGAACCCGTTTTTAAAAACACAGGGCCTTATATTGTCGCTACTTGGGAAGTGACATCCGCAATATTAGATTCATGACAAGCACAGAAGTATCCGACCAACAAAGTGAAATGATCAAGTAAATGCGCTTGCACTTACCTATTTGCTATAATGCTGTTAAATCATTATATTTTGTACTTATTTTAATTTGTAACTACCGTAATAAATAACTGAAAGGTTTACAAAAATAGTACTTGTCTATTTTTGATTTTTTTTTATTATTATTATTTTTAAAACAGTAATGTAAACGCCACTACTGAGCAACACATACTTTTTGTGTACCCTGTTCCCTTTTTGACTTTTTAAAAAAAAATTATTATTATTACTCATAGTGACACAAAGCTAGCTTACTTAACCTGCAAGGGGGTGTGTTTGAGTTTTTATGGGCGGGTATGATGAATTTGTAACATGAGATGAATGATAAAGGAGAAGGAATGCAGCACAACATTTTTACTCCATTGTATGCTTTACATTGTTGTTGAAGGCTCAAGTCATAGAAATAAAACTTGATGAATTGCTGATGTCTGTAAATTGTCATAAGAAATCAAAGCTGCTTAATTAATCAGCATTATTTTCTTTGTCGTCTTCAGGTGATCTTTAGTAGCCATGGCTCGTACCAAGCAGACTGCTCGTAAGTCCACTGGAGGTAAAGCTCCACGTAAGCAGCTGGCCACGAAGGCTGCTCGCAAGAGTGCCCCTTCCACAGGTGGTGTCAAGAAACCTCATCGCTACAGGTGAGGACTCAAATAGTTCTTCTGATAGAGCCTTCAGTGTTTGCACCTGTCTGTCAGATGTTGTTGATGATCGCTGGTACTTACTGACGACTGACTTAATGAGGTCAGTACTAAATAGAGGTATATTCTTAAATTTAGAAAGGATACAATTATGCATCGGCTTGAAATATTCATTTGTTAATTTATTTTTTCTATCATCTCCACTCACTCCAGGCCTGGTACTGTGGCTCTGCGTGAGATCCGTCGTTATCAAAAGTCCACTGAGCTGCTCATCCGCAAGCTGCCCTTCCAGCGTCTGGTGAGAGAGATCGCTCAAGACTTCAAGACTGACCTGCGTTTCCAAAGTGCAGCAATCGGAGCCCTGCAGGTCAGTGTTAAAAGTTTTGTTAATTGTGATTGTATTCGTGTAAAAGTAGACTTTTAATGGGCCATCGTTATCACAGAAGTTTTATGTAGAAAAGTGCATTTTTGAGAGACAAGTAAATTTCCACTTTACCAAGCGGGCAAGTTTTGAGGTGAAGTTTGAAAAAAGCTTTTAAATGTATTCATGTCCGAATAAAAAATGTCTGAAGCATTGCAAGCAATAAAAATGCCACTGCAAAACTAAATGAATAATTGAGGTGACTGAAGCTTTATGAAAAATACTTTTTTAGATTTCAAATTTTACATACTCTTAAATATAAAAAAAAGAATGCACAAACAATAGAGAAAATAAACAAAAACAAGACTGCACAGTTCATAAACAAACCTTCCAACCTCTTAACAAGTCCTGGTAAAGATATCCCAAAACATGGCTAAGAAAACAGGAGTGGCATGCGGAATAAAAACAAAAACATGTAAGGGGGAAAATTCAGCCACCAAGTCACCATATGAACTTCTTGAATCAAATAAGATCCCAGAGAGTAGTCCCTTTTCCCTTTGTGTCTTTCAGTGGACCAAATATCGCCGCCTCCTTTAATTTATGGATGTACCCAAAGGAGACATATTCTGGTCTTTTTTCCCAAACGTTTACCAAAAGAAAAATTGATCAAGACTACTAAAAGTCTTTGTCTGTCTGTGATATATAATCTGTCTCATCATTTCATAACTGGAAATGAAAACAATAAATGTTATTAGTAGCAAAACATATATAATTCTATTCCATCAGCTAAATATTGGATCACACTGAATTGGTTAATCACTGTTTATGTATCTTTGTAATGTTAACAACCCATTCCTGAGAAGCAGAAAAAACAAGCACATGATACGGAATTCTTTTGAGCACCATTTGCAAATAAAACACCATTCTTCAGGCTGGGTGCTAAAATGTATGATTGTTGTTCTTATATTGTGTTTTAGAGATATTTATAATTACTGCAGTGGTGTTATAGCACCCAGCCCTTCTACAATGTTCAAAGTTGAAGTATTTTAGGCCATTTGGTTAAAAAAAAAATTAGGCCATTTGTTTTCTGAACAGGATGTCCAAAAGACAGTGGGACACTCTCCTGACTAAATTCTTGCTTTGATCCCTATAAAGTGAAAAGTAGGTGTGCAACAATACGCAAAATTCATGGTTCGGTTCGATACTTTAGTGTCATGGTTTGATATATTTTTGATACAAATAAAGAGAAATTTTAAACTTGCAGTTTATTGAAATTAATTACAAACATTTGTTTAAACTCAAAAGTGCAGTTTTTAAATTAAACGTTGCTGAAACAGCAGTAATAAATAAATAATAAATGTATCTGATGGAGAAATCACCAATATTCTGTGGAAAACATCAGGGTTCTAACTGTACAGGCATTCTAATAACCATTAATTAATGTTACATCAGATCTTAGATCAGACAGCAACGTGCTGTCGGATCCAGCTGTTAACTCATTAGAAACGTATATCATGCCACCAAAGTCTATCAACAGACTCTTATTTCAGTGGTTGTACATCATGTACATTCAGATAAATGTAAATGATACAAAGTAGTGGTAATATGCAGACACAGAGTTGCAAGTTGGTGTGTAGGAAATGTTTGTGTTACCTGGCAACAGTCTTGTCTCCCTTCCAGTTGCCGAACTATTTGTGTTGGCGGAGCAAAATAAATGATTAAATAAATAAACAAATCATAATCTCTTGTCATTTATTACTGTTAACTAATAAAATGTGCTTGTAGAACTTTTGTATGATAGCAATATCACACACAAGATCGTGCTGTTGTGCTGAATATCAGCACTGGTGTGATTATCTGCGGCCTTGTGCCTACGACCGAATCACACCAGTGCTGATGTGCGTACCAAACCAAGAGCGCTGTATTGAACGGTTCAATACCGATACATGTATTGTTGCACCCCCAGTGAAAATGTTGTTTGTTGGTACTTCAGACACACAAATATATGCTCATAATATCATCAATTTAAGGTTTCTTTTCCATCATCATGTTTTGTATGAAATATGTTTTTGTCAAAAATAATAATTTAGCCTTAAAGCATCATGCCATGTGCCTTCAATAAGAAATCAAAAATAAAAGTGATCAGTGAGTGAATGTGCTGATTACTCTTGTTCTTCTTGTCCCCCCCTGCAGGAGGCCAGTGAGGCCTATCTGGTAGGTCTGTTTGAGGACACCAACTTGTGCGCTATCCATGCCAAGCGTGTCACCATCATGCCCAAAGACATCCAGCTGGCACGTCGTATTCGTGGGGAGCGTGCTTAAACTCTCTTTCTTCCTCATGATCGTTCTCCTTTTCACCTCTTCCTGTCCTACCTTCACCATTCTATCTATCCGTCCCTTCGCCCCTCACCAGCCCCTTCCCTATTCCTTCCCCCTTTGTTAGTAGTGTGTAGAAAAAAACTGATTATATTATAATTAAAGTGTATAGATGTGTTTTTCTTAGTGCTCTTGGCAGCAAACTTCTAGGGTACTCTCTTTTTGTGCATGTACCAACTCTTTGGTGATGAGACCTCCTCAAGCACACATTTCCTAGTTTGCACTGTTCCTGACTCTGTGGGAGTGGATAATTTGTGGATACAACAAGAAAAAGCATGGACAACAACAATGCAGATTTAGGAGGGACAAATGGGAGAAGAGGATGGCTATTTTTCTGCTGGGGGGACTGTGGTCTCCTTTCTGCAGCAGGGTGCTAGAAGAACTTGCTTTCTCCTCTTCTCCTATTTCTTGTTCTCTGTCAGCTATCACACAGAGATGAGGATAAACAGCTGGACGATCTGTCCCTGTATGTGTCTGCATGAGTGGTGGTCCTAATCACTACAGCAAATTTGTACACAGTCCATCAACATTTATATGTACCATGATGAACATTGCTGTCATTTTTCTTTCTTTTTTTTTCTTGCAGTTAAGTCTCACGCATTACTGTTTTTTTTCTTACTATTTGTGAATGACAGAGATGGGGGGGATGAATCAGATTAAATCACAGAACAAAAAAAGGCAGATCTGAAATATTTTTTTCTACTGAAATGTGATGCTACTGACATGTTTCTGACACCAAAGTTTGATCCTCTTGTAAATGACAGCTTCCTAACATACTGAAGAGTTTGACCTTGCCTGTTTTTGTGGTTTTCAAATTGGTTTCATCTAAATATTTAAAGCCAAAGTTTAAGAGCTAAAGAATGGTGTCAGATACTTTTTTTGTAGCAGTGGCTCTTTTTTAAATAAAGGACCTTTTTAAGGTTCATGGAGGTTTGTAATGTTATCTAAAACCAAAAGTTCTCGATGTGTAAAAATGATTTTTTTAAAAGCAAAAATAATTAATTCAAATGACAATTTATCCTAAATTAGTGTGACATGACTGTTTTTTTGTATACATCCCCCCACTTTTCTTTTTTCCTCTGGTTCAGTTGATCATCTGTGTACCTTTTCTCAGGTTGACTTGTCACACTCTTAACTTAATTTTTAGTTTTTTGTTCAGTTTGATTTTCTTTCCTTCAATTTTTTTTGTTTTGTTTTGTTTTTTTGAAATGTTGACAAGATTGTTTCATTTCAACCATGTTTGTAATTTCCACATTTGTCATATAAGATGGTAATAAATGGATGTTACACACACTCCTCTGTGCAGAAGTGCTTAAAATACACTGAGAGTACATCTGACATTGATGTTTATTTTTATTTTTTTAACAGATAAAGCATCATTGTTCCTCACCTGTATCTTTTTACAACAGTATGTTTTGGTGACATGACAACCACAATGCTATATGGGCCCATTTGTATCTATATGCTATAAGATAAACAAAAAACAATAATGCTAAATATTGTAAAATAAAGAGAAGATGAGTATTACATAACCCTTTAATGTCTATACAGTTTGTTAGAAACCAAGTCAGAAGTCAGCCTGTGGTCCTGCTGTTTACTAACGCATAAATATTCTGACAGTAAAACATGCACCTTGTTCACACTCAGATATTTCCACACCATTAGTAAACATTCCCTGTCATGATAGACTGAATATTGTTAGCATTTTTTTTTTTCAAATTCATTATCGAAAGAAGAGGTTATATAGTTTGACAGTTTGTAATTTTGTATGATTTATTCTTTAACACTTATGAATATATACCACTAGATGGCAGTAGAATACTGTCTACGGCTTTCAATTCCTTTGAAATTCCCATATCCAGAATAATGGACATCTTGGGGATTACACCTAAAGCATCCACTCATTTGGGATGAATGAAAAATACAAATATTTACAAAGTTAATACAACAGCAGTCTAGAAACAACATGCCAGCCAATATTTAATGTAGGCATATGGAATGTTTTGCATGTTGGAGTGGCAGTAGCTGTTTGATATAAATGTATGGAGATTATTTTACTTGAAACTCCTGAAATGTTGCAAGCAGTTATTCCTCTTTTTCCCCTCCATGCACACTTGTTTTTTTCTGTCTTTTCTCATAGAACAGATGAAATCTGATTTTAAAATTAAGACAAATTCTAACAGACTGAAAGAGGAAGCCAAACAAACAGTAAGACATGGACTAGCATTACAATTAATATCCTTGTCTGGGCTGACATCATTCCCCTCATCAGTGTTTCATTTCATCCTTCTACTTCCTTGATTAAAAGGGATAAAGCTGTGCCCTCAGTCATATTCAGTTCAATGAAGTACGCACACACAGATGAACCCTCAGACTGCTGTAGCCTCGGCCACGCTCATTACAATGAAACACACATCAGCAAACAAACATCTAATCAAACACCAGCCTTTAATCCTGTTGTTTTGCATAGACACATTGATACAGATGTGCAAAAACACATACATACCCACAAATTGACAAAGTCAAACAATCACTTCAGTGGAACGAAGCTGAAGGGAGTTGTAGTTCAGTGTAGAGTCACTTTTGACCTGCAGTCCAACTGCATTTAATGAGCTACAAATTGCTAAACCAACCAGTGACTATTATTTTGTGTTTCTTTGTTTATGTTTTTCACCACAGTTGATGACAACACAAAAATAGGCATATAAAGGCATATATAAGCTTTTCATCTTGCTTTTTTTCTTTTCTTTTTTTGCATGTTTCAAAGAATTGATTTATTTGGTTGGATACTTGTGGGGAACTGGCTTTCTGCTGCTGGAGGAGAGTCAGTGTAGCCAAACTTTAGTAGGTGGTTGTTATTTAGTTTAATAAATAAATAAAAGATTATGTTCTCAGCTTTTAGTCTCCAGTTAAGCACAAAGATATTCTGCTACAGTTGTACGTTCCACCTGGAAGCAAGCCTTTTCTGGTGTTAAATATACATATGAAATATACACATGAAAAGCATAATATTTATTGTATTGTATTTCCGTTATTTAGGCTATTTGTGTTGCAATATTTCACGTCTTGTCTAGCGTTAACACAGAGAGAAAGGGTTAGTGCATTATTATAATTGCTTATTTATTGTATTGGTGGAAGTTTCATCGAATATAATCTCTCACATATTGATTTCTACAATTAAGAAAAAGAAAGAAAAACAAACCAATTCATATCTGGGTGAACTTCATGAGTTCTGTTGAAGTGGAGCAATATCTTAATTCTTCCCCCCAAAACGTTTCACATTTTTCCCATATTACACTGAGAACTGGGTTCACACAATCAGACCATCAATTACACAAGAAATAATTTCATTGTTTGGATTAAAAAGAGAGAGAAAAAAGACTAACTCCTAGTTAGTCTAACAACAGGATTATAAGGCGGCATATCAAAAGAACAGTTTCTTTCAGGATTTGGACTCCAACATTGGATTGCGAGAGCTTGGCCTTTATTGTTCTAAATAAGCTTTAATGGGGATGAATCATAATGATTGGATTATTTATGCATCTTGTAATAACTGAAACTACTGTATTTCCCACTAAGGTTTCGGTAAAGCAAGCTAACAGTGGAGCACCGTAGGCCAACATGAGCCTTTTGTTTTTACTTTAATGTGCATGGTCTTTCTTTGTTTATCAGACATATTTGGTCAGATACTTTTTTTTTTCCTTAAATTGAAACAGCATCTCGTGAGACTGCAGCCACAGATTACCAGCATGTTGCCCTAATTGCAGCCTGTGTAATGGACTCTGAGGGCCCATCTGAAGAGGTATGCCCGTAATTTTCTCTCTCTCTCTCTTTCTATAATTGTATGTCTTTGTGTGCATATGCATGCATGTGTGTGTTTGTTCACAACAGTACGTTCACCTTCCCCAAGGTCTGCGTCGTGCCGCTCCATCTGTGGCACTCAGGGGATTACAGCCAATCTGTCTGTCTGCAGCTCAAAGTGCTGACCGTCAAACCAGCACCAGATTAACACAGCGCTGGGATTGGGGAGGGGTGAGGGGAGATGGCGCGGGTGGAGTGAGGGTGAGGAGAGATGGAGAGATGGTGGGCGGGTAGGAGAGGGGAGCGGATGGATGTTGAGGAGACATGAGATGTGTATGTATTGGGGGTTGTGGGAGTTGTGTGTGTGTGTGTGTGGGGGGGGTAGATTAACACACAACTTGTACATTGTGTGTGTTTGTGTGTGTGTTAACAAATAGGGAGGTGGTTGCAATAGCAGAGAGGAACAGAAGGAGGAAGTGGGACAGATGTATATGGTGAATGGATGAGTGATGATCATAGATGATGCCAAAATCAGTTGCTGATGTAGTTTCTATAGTTAAGCGCACAATAGTTTGTTGTTAAGGTGAAAGAACAAAAACAGGTAGATAACTAAAGTCCAGCTGATTCACCAACTTTGCGTCTTAATGTTTAAGTCTGACCAGTCTTAACAATGAACAAAGTAGTATCAACCCCCCTCAAAGATGGGGGTCTGGGTGGATTAAGCATGTTCAGCCATGAGTACAACCTGTTAGCGAGCTAGTGTCACAGCAGGGTTCAGTGCACACACACACACACACACACACACAGACACACACAGAGACAAACACATGCTCTTTAACTAAATTTGTAGCTATAAGTTCAAGGTGGGCGACATGATGTTGCAGTGGTTAGAGCTGATGCCTCATAGCTATAACGTTACTGGTTTGAATACCTGGGGCCTGTAGAGTTTTCATGTTCGATTCACGCTTTAGTGGGTTTTCTCTGGGTACTCCAGATTCCTACCACAAAAACACCCCAAAACATGTACATGTGGATGTGTGTGGTTGTTGTCTCTATGTGGCACTGCGATGGACTGGCAACCTGTTTGGGGTGTGCACATTTCCCACTGGGATGACAGCTGAGGTAGGCTCCACCCCTCCCTTGGCCTTCAACAAACAAAAGTTTAATGAGTAATAGCTTAATCATTATCTATGGACAATGACTGGAGATTTAAGATGACACAAAAAGCTACATTTTGCGGATTGAAACAATCTGATGTCATTTTCCTTGTGTTTATGCCACGGTGTGATTCCATTTCTTACTTTTACTGAGGTAGGTGAGGTCCTACAGGCAGAGGATGATGATCAACTATCACCATATTCACAGATAATTACCAGAGAAATACTGGAGAACATGAGCAGAATTACTTCTTTTTCAGAAGTCTCTGCACATCCTCTTCATACCAGTTGATTCTCTGCTGGGCTCTCATTAGAAATGCTCCGGAGGTGCACCTGGATGGAGTGCATGGAAATGATGCAGAAGGTGTGCTGAGGAAATCACAGTATTCTGTAAATTCTGTTTACACTCCACTGAGAATGGTGGAGGATCGCTCCTACCTGCTAATGAAGACTGTCTCTGTGTTGATATAAACATTGAATGTATTTGAATGTATTTGTCATGCTGAGGAATAAGTGGAAGGCAAGATACAAGTCAGCAGAAAAGACTACAAAAAACATAAATGTTTACCATAAATTAGATTGCAAACCATGCTCCATGGGACTTGTTATTCTATTGTCTTGTTTTATCTTTTGATTTTTGCTGCAAGAAGTCCAGAGTGAATGTTGAAGACTGTGTTTTTGCATGAAGGATGTCTGAAACATGTCTAGAAAGCTCTGCATATCAGATGAGGCTATCTCCTTTTTGTGGACTTTTAAAATAAATTCAGTTTATACTTCCATTTCTTCACTCTGTGTGAAGTTAGGTTTGGGCACCTGAAGTTCATTTAGGCCTTAAAAACAACTTGGCTTGATTCAGGGGATAAAACTACTTGGTCTTTAAAACTTCATGAATTAATTTCTAAGACTACCACATGGTGGAAGACTTCATGTCCCATTTGCAAACAACACAAATGGGGAGCCAGAATACAAGAAATATACATATTACAGCTTTAACATATTCATTTTAATGTTCTGCTATTTGCCATGAAAAAAAGATGATTCATTTCCAAGTACACAAATAAAAACATTTTGTTTTAGCTGACTAAAGTCCTTACTGTGAAATGTTTCAGTTTTTGTTTTCACAACATACTTGATCTTATGGTAGGTAAACATTCTATCATCTCCTTCACTAAAAGAAAATAAGAATCCATAAACACACACATATTTTAATAGTTGGATTAATATAAAATGGCTTAAGCTTCACCAAAAGAACTGCTCTGGATAACATGCCCTTCATGATTTTTCAAACGTTTGCAATATATTAAAAAAATCACTTGAATTGAACTAATTTAATTTACAAAGCCTTCCCAATTCAGCAAATGAGTCTGTTGTGTGTTTGCACTCTGCCCTGTATTTAAATTACTCTGCACAGTGAACCTCAAAGAGTTAAAACAATAATGAACATATAAAGTTTCTGACCTTAGAAGGGCTTTAAATCAGCCTGCAGGAGCAAAAAAAGGACTTACTCGATATGTTTCACTTCACTGAGTTTACTTGCAATGCAGCACAATAATGTGTGTGTATGTGCGTGTGTGTGTGTGTGTGGTCAGGCCATGTGCCTGTCTAGTCACACTGCTAACAAAGGCAAAGGGTGGGGGTGGGTGCAGGAGAGATAAAGCACAGGTCTCTGCACACACATGCATGTGTATGAATGCATGCACGGTTACCTTCATACAGCTCCCCCCAGTGTCTCGTCATGGCATTACAGTGAGGTAGAGGGACAAACTCAGGTGAAGAAGCTCCCTGTTGGCCTGTGGTTTGAGTTGCTGAGGATGAGTTGCAGTTATCATCTAAAATCTGTAAAATCTGACTGTGACTGTTCTCTACAAAGGCAGCATAGCAAAGGAGGCTGACAAAGGTGAAGTTAGAACAACTATAAAAGCACACGTTTGGGTGCATGTCTGTAAGTAAAAGTACTTATGCAACACTGTAATCTTACTCAGTTAAAAGTAAAAACCCCTGCATTAAAAATGTTACTTAGTTATGATTACGTCTATAACCTCACAAATATTTAGTTAATCTTGAAAGTATAGTCTTAAACTATTCAATTATGCACAGATTGTTCTGAAAATGTTTGACTCTTTGAGAACATTTTTTGAGAGGAAAATGTAAAAAAAAACAACAAAAAAACAACAACTTTGATTCCAGCTTGTTAAATTTGAATATTTTCTTATGTAAACTGAAAACCTTTACATTGTTTTGAGAGTTATCTTGGACTTTTCAAGACACTGAAACATACTGTACTTATTCAATTTTCGAAACAAAATAACCACAACTTGAAGGCAGAAGCCCTTTTCACATTCTGACACAGTTTCCTGAGGTATTAATCATTAAGTCCGTGGTGTGCTTTGGTCCAAATCCCACGGGAGTACAGTCCCGTCCAAAAACACACTTTTCAAAAGTCTTAACACTGTTCATAGAAGCCGGTGAGCCAGTCAATCCATCACTACCCTCTATTTCCGTGGGAAATGCCTTTGTAAGATGTGTCCTACACCTTTAAATTTCCATACAAACCTAAATTTGGACACAAATTGCACACAACTATATTTGAAGCCCATCATATACAACACTTAGCATTACAGGACCTTGGTTGAGAGATCATACAAAACCTCACAGTAAACCAAATTCAGCTATTACATGACTGATGCAAAAAAAAAACAAAAAAACAAAAGAACACATGACTGGACATTTTATTCCTAAACACCTAACTTTATCAGCTGCAGGGAGTTTGTACTGATCATGCTTTTAGGTAGAATGTCATCTTGAACTGGTCAAGGTTGATAAAACACCACATGACAGATGTTGAAGAATGCTGTGAGACACTTCAGCAATGTAACCAGCAGCTTCATAGACAAGTCAAGATGATGTTATACTTCCTCCATCACTGTAAACCCTGAGCTTCACTGTTGCCTGGGATTTTAGAGGCCATCGTTAACTGCTGCCTGTATCGTTGACATTGCATTGATGATTGATGTTGCTGATGCTGATGCTGAATCCAGTAACAACTATTCAATAAGATTTGAAATTAAAGAACAAAAGAACACAAGAAATCTAATGTCATCGTCGGGATGTAAAACATCACACAGATGTTCGTAAAGGGATATTAGCCAATTTCCTTTCTTGGGTTAAGTGAGCTATTTAATTTCTGGTTGGAATTTACTGACTTTAATAAAGTTCAATTGATTTGCAGCATGATTTGAAGTTAGATGGAGATACAGATGAGGAGGAATGAATAAACTGGATAAACTTTGCTATTGCTATTGTGTGCTATTGTGACAGTACCTTGAAAATGTGGACAGTTTACTGAATAACGTTTTCAGAGCAAAGTTTCAGAACAAAGTCATGTCAAACATCCAAATAATTGCTTTTAAAAATTTTCATGAACTATCTTCTTTAACAAACTACAACCACTAGATAAACACAGGAAAATAAGTCATCAGTTCACTTCACTGTATATATTGCTAATTATTAAGTTTGCAATATGGTGAAACAGGATTTTACCTTTTAACTTGTAAAGTAACAAATAATAAAGGTGTTTAAAAGGAACAGTAAATTAAAAAGTGTATTTTCTTAGACTCAAATACAAAAGCACAAGTACCTTAAATTTGCACTTGATGCTGAGTATTCTAATAAATGTACTTGTATATTCAATCAGTATATAACTAAATTTAATAAATTCTAAAATGTATGTTTAAGCTGTGATGTCAGTTCAGTATCAATCAGTAGAAAAATTGAAACCAAGACGAAAGAAAGAATTTTTTTCCTTCAGCCAGGGCCCGATTTTAAAACATCTATATGTTTGCATAAAATTTTTTATCCACAAGTTTAAAGCAGTATTATGATGGTTATAAAGTATGTAACATATAAACATGAAGAACAGATTTTAAGCTTGATACAGGCTTGATACCCATAGTTAAGAGTTTCTCTAAGCATAAATTATATAATTTAAATATAGAGTAACGCGCAGCAAATATCTGTATATGAGACACAAACAAGGTTGTTGTTGACGTGTTTAGAGTTGACAAACTGGCATGTAAATAGTCACTGAGTCACAGAGATGAAACAAACATGTTGACTTCTTGTTTCCAGGAGTGTGTGTGTGTGTGTGTGTGTGTGTGTGTGTGTGTGTGTGTGTGTGTGTGTGAGACAGAGAGAGAGAGAGAGAGCATCAGTCCACATCTAACTAATATTGTGTAACTTAATGGAGGCCCCCCAGGCCCCCCACCCCATCGGTTTATGATTGGTCTGCAGCTCCAGCATCGGGGATTAGGCCATGTTTCCCCACTTTCTGTCCCCTGTTCCTGTCCCTCTTCTCTTTTCTATTTCTCTCTGCCTTTCTCTCCACATCACATGATCCGTTACATCACAGGATTGAGGTCAGAGCTGGATTAGGGCGAGCTACGTGAGCAAGCGAGAGAGGCATCGCTGGAATTACTGAAAGTGAAGAAGGAGAGTTGGTTTGGTGGTGGTGGTGGTGGTGGGGGAGGTGGGGGGTGAAGACCCACACAGATGAAAAGAGAAAGAGAGAGTGGAAAGAGTGATGAGAAATAGTGAAGAGATTGAGACAAAGAGATAGGAGGCACAGGGTGGGGAGGGTGAAGATACGAAGGTGCTTTACACTAAAAGCAGGATTGAATGATTCAAAGGTCCTGTGGTGTCATGCGAGGGGCTCTAATGTAGTGTTTGGACAGAGCGGAGCTCCATAAGAATAAAATTGTTTTTCTGTTTTGTTTTTTTATTCCTTTTTCCAAGAAGACGTACAACACATGCATCGTGCAGTAAGATAAAGAAAACAGCAGGGAGTATGGAGTGTGCTGGAATGACAGGGTCAAAGGTCAGCAGCTCAGACAGAAAGTCACTGACCATGCTGTTCTGCACTGAAATACACAGTAAAGCACTTTCATTTTGGTCTTTCTTTTTTTGTATTTTTTTGTTTACAATATTGATATGGTTTAGGTCCTTTAGATAATTACCACAACAAATAAGACAGAGAGGTCTAATTGGTATTTGGGTTTGTTCTGTGTTGCCAACTTGGATTAGTCTCATTCCTTACAAAAGCAGCACCGATAATGAACACAACAGCTATACATTTATTTATACACTTAACCTCTTCCTCCCTTGAGCCTCCTATTTAAGGTCTGACTGGTTGACTTGTTTACTTAAAAGTGGGCCTACTTATTTCCTTTTCATGGGAAAAGGCATAAATGTTAATTATGATAAGTAATAAGCAAGAAAATTAACCTGAGATCTAACAAGAAATTCTCATTATTTAAGATTAGACATTATTAGTCCAAATAAGAGTGCTAAGTTTCCTTCCTGGTTCTGCATCTGCTCTGCTAATGATCATCTACATGTTATTGCATTTTATGGCCATATGGGAGCAGTTTCAGAAATGTGTGGATCAGTATAAATGTGGCTTCTCTTGGTTACGTTCGCACTTGTTTGTGGAGCACGTTGGCACTTTCTATTAATCCCAACAGAATAAGTGTTTACACCTAAATATAGAGGGGGTACAGAAGTCCCAACTCCATCTTAGTTTTAGCAAAATGTTTGTTCTTTTCCCAGGGGCTGAGTATTTTTACTGTAAATGGCTTGGATCTATAAGACTGACAGGGCGATTGGTCTTTCAGGCAGATTACAACAAGACCTCCAACCTTGAGTTCAAAGTGATTTTCTCAAGAAGGACCGTTATAGCCTGGCCAGCAATACCCAATTGTTTTTTGAAAATTCTTTTATAAAATGGGTCTGGTACCTCTTTTATTCACAGCATTTCCACCAAAACAGAACATGGCAAACCAGTTTTTACTGGGCTTCTGGTGTTCTTACACCTCAGTATTCTGTCTGCCATTGCAGATGTCTTTTCTTCATACTGATCAGTATCTCTGCCTATATGTACTTCACATGCTTCGTCTCTGTGATTGGTTGTATGCCTATCCAAAAGTGCCCAGAAGCAGTTTTTTGGATAATAGCCCTGGAAATCAAAGTTGGATCAGAACCAGAACCTGGAGACAGATTAACCCTTTGTGTTGAAGAGAGGAAGGATTAGGATGGCTGGCTAGGCTACATGACAGATCCCGTTGGTAATAGCTTTACATCAAATGAAATCATGTACAGGAGTAGATTAACATCTGAACCTGTTTACGGACCAAATCAACTGACAAATATTTTAAAGTGACTCATGATATGTGACATAGTATCTGAAGTCATTACGCTTAAAAAATTGTGGGATAACATAAAACCACCAGACAACCAGAAAGTTCTACCACTCTTCAATGCTCTTTGGTTGTATTTCTGTGCTGCTGCTGGTTCTGCTTCATGAAGCTTTGTTGATGCTTTATATCGCAGAGTAAACAAATGCACTGCAGTGGAATAAAAACAATGTTTAAATTGAGAAAGACTGTCCAGGGCAGAGCTTCATCCTCTTTGGAAACCTTTTATTGTCAGCCTCTTTTTGTCTCAGGCTAATTTTCAACCAATCGTGATTCAACACGTGGAGCGTCATCTCTGAGCGCTCTGCACCGGAAGATCATTAACAAATGCACACAGGCAGATGCAGACAGATATGTACTTTCAGAATGAATTATCCTAATTTGAAGCTTCAGATTATGTCAGCCCTTCTCATCCAGCATCTTTCTTTTACAAAAGTAAAACAACAGATGCTCTATGTTGCCTATCCTTATCACTTTCTTTCATACATGTCTGGCTCCTGCCCATCCATATTGACTGGAGACACTGTTGCTGAAAGATTGTGTTGTGTCGAGGATATTCAGGGTTGTCCATGATGTTTTTCATTTTATTAAGTATCCTTCTTTGCAAAATCAGCTCCAGAGCAGTCCCCAGAACACATCACTGCAAAGAAGACTGAACTCTAAGGACCTAAGCTTCCTCAAGAAGTAAAGTCTGTTCTGTTCTTTCTGTCACTTACCATCAGTGTTGCATCTCCAGTCCAACCTGTTGTTCAGGTGAACACTGGGGTATTTATACTCCTTCACCGTCTCCACTTCTTCTCCCATGATGAAAATACTATTTGCTTAATCCTGGTCCCCCAAAAACCCTCATCTCCTTTGTTTTGTTCACATTTAAGATGAGATGACTGTTCCCACACCATGCCGCAGAGTGGTCCACCAGTTCTTTGTACTCACTCACTTGTCCATCACTGATGCACCCCACAATTGGAGTCACTGCAGATGACAGGACTCTGACTGCTACTGGAAGTCTGAGGTGTACAGAGTGAAGATGAATGGTGAGAGTACAGTCCCCTGTGGTGCTCCTGTGCTGTTGACCACCTGCTCAGACACACAGTTATCCAGTCTCACAAACTGTGATCTGTTTGTCAGGTAGTCAGTAATCTAGGTGATGGTGAACGCATCCACCTGTGTCTTCTGGAGTTTCTTATGTTGTAAAGCAGCTGGATGGTGTTAAATGCACTGGAGAAATGGAAGAACATGATCCTCACAGTTCTGCTGCTTTGCTAAGATGACTGTGAGTTTGTTGAAGCAGGTGTGTAATGGCAACTCCAGGACCCACAGCAGTTTGCTGTGGGTCCTGGAGCTTGTTTTCTGGTGGACTTGTTTTCAGATGGACAAATAAAAGTCTCTCTGGGTCTTTCATGATGTGGGATGTTAGGGCTACAGGTTCATCACAGTTAGGAGGAGATGGATGAGATATTTTTCTAACTGGATCAAGGCAGGATGTCTTCCATAGCACTGGAACCTTCCCCTGGTTAGGACTGACATTGAAGAGGTTGAGGAGGTCTGTGTTGACCATAGCTGATCAGTACAGACGTTCAGGATTATGTTTTGCATATTCCACTGCATCAAGAACTGTTACTGATTAATAGCTGATGTAACAATATGGGTAAGGATGAGGATTACTTTGGGAAACCTTTGTAAAGAATCCCGCTACAGAAGAAAAAGAAGCAGTGTGTTAACAGTGTACAGCACTGGTGTAACCATCTCACCATGGGAAAACATTTGGTGCATCATAAAACAAACAAACAAACAATAAAAACTGGCTATAAAAGCCCAAGATTGATGAGTAGCTTGAATCCTCCATCAGACACAATGGGACTACATTTCTAAGAGTGTAATCAGCAACACCTAAAGTCAACATCTTTAATGGTATGGGGTTTTATTGATAATAGGCTTGTCCAGAGGTGGAATCAAGATTTTTGAGCTCTGAGGCACCTGGGATGGACTGTTACACAGTCGGAGCATTTGTGGGAAGACAAATTACTATATATTACTACTGTGGAGAAAGGGGACGTAATTTTCTCCTCACTAACAGGTCCAAAAGTCAAACACTGCGAAGATACAGGGCTGAAAGTCCTGAGACGATGTGGAGAATCTGGAAATTTAAATTGCAACACCAAGACCCAGTTCTGTTACATCCTAAGACATCTTTGCAGGAAGAATGGGACACCATAACAACTGACATGCTTCATCAGGTGCACCTTTTAAATGTGAGAAGGAATGCAGCATTATAGCGGTAAAAGCTTCTTTTGGAATGTACAGCTTACCTGGAATGCATTAAATATGTGTATATCAGCTGTTAAAACAAGATATCTTTGGTTCATACTAACATAAAAATCTAGATAAATTTAAAATAGATTTTTTTTTCTCAGTAGCTTCACAAGGTTTTCTGTTTTGAGCCTAAAAATAAATTATGTATGGAACAATCTAGAATCTAATTGATCATCAATATAAATTTAGAGCATCTCTAAATTTATTAATTTTTGAAATCGACCAGGATGATTTAGCTTTTAAAATAGCTGTTGACTATAATTACTCCAGCAAATTGGATTTCAAGCACACTTTTAGTTTTAATAAACTGAATTGTGAAAGACGAGGTTCAGGTCTGAGGAGAAGGATCAAGAACTGCTTCCAGTGCAACAACACCAGGCAGGTGTGGCAGGCAGCTCAGCACATCACCAGCTACAGATCCAGAAAGCTCTCAGTTGTTGATCCTTCAGTAACAGAGGAACTGAATCACGTCTTACCAGGAATAAATAGTTTCCAGAGGCAGAAAGCCACATCTTCACGATAAAAGAGCGTGAAGTGAAGCTCACGCTGAGGACCATCAACTCAAGAAGATTCTGGACCCTGTTGCATCAACGGACATGTGCTGAAGAACCTTCAGTTAAATTGAGAAGAGGTTTAACACGACTACTTACAAGTCTAATTTTCAGATGAATCTCCTGCATTTTTTTTCGATTATCACTGTGTTTCTGTGATAAGAATATATAAACTTATAAGAATGAGAAACTATTTTGAATTCACACTCTTTTTTGTGAGACCAAGGATCTTAGTGCAGCCTTACACTTGTCCTGAATTAGTTTCAGGATCTCAAGTGGAACTTTCCAAAAAGAAGAAGAAAAAAAAACAGGATTGAACCCCACCAATACCTTGACTCATGCTCAAGTTGAAACTGTTTTTTTTTGTTTTGTTTTTTTATTTCATGAACGTTTTAATGAAAGGCTTATAGGCACAGACAAAAGCAAAGCTTCCCATGCAAATGAGATTCCCTGAACTCTTTTAGTCTCTGCCATGTACACAGGTTATTTTGACAATGTTCAGGAGAGGCCAGAGGACTGGACTGAACCAGGCTTTCAAAATGAAGCCGACACAAACTCTTCAAGAAATGTGTTTACTGTAGATCAGTCCAGGACTTGAATCCAAAGCACATTTCTAAATTAGATGAAAAAAAAAAAAAGTGTGTTTTTATCCCGACAAACAGGACCTAAACTGACCTGCGCTGACTCAGTTGAAGTCAGAGTGAAGCTGCGGGAGCCATACCACAGCTAAACCTGGGTATCCGTCCAGCATGAAATGGAACAAGATTGCAGGTCCCTGCAGCAACCAGTCCAACCAGTCTAATGCATCTACAGTCAAACAGGCTGGAAAATATCATACCGACATTGCTCTTTTAACTTATTATTGACTATGAGGGTAAAAAGTGAAAAGGAACATAATGTGATACAGAAAACTCCATTTTCATTTAGTGTTTTCTTCTTTGTGCTTTGTTAATGCTGAAGTTTGGTAGACTTCATCAGTGTGATCTCAGTTTTTTTTTACCCTTTTTATCTCCAAGAGGTCAAAGTTTAATTACCAATACTTTACATCCCATGATGCACTGGGCCCGCAGCAGCATCTGTCACCGAGAGGGAACATTGGAACCAATTTGTCATCTGCAGAGGAAAAAGGCTTTAATCCTGGCGATGAAAAGAGACATGTCTTGAGAAAGATATAGACATACAAGTGAAGAGATGATGAGGAAAGAGTGACGGCGAATATGAAGAGGATGAGAAGGAGGAGGAAAAGGAGGAAGAGGGAGACAGTAATCCTGTCTAATTCACTTAGTGTTGCGCTGAGGGAGCAGGACACTAAGAGGATTTGGGACATTCTCTAAATTAGATCAGCAAGAATAACAAACTGCAAGGAGAGGTGGAGCAGAGGGATGGAGGGGCAAACTGGGAGAGGTGGTGCAGGGGACGGAGCACATGAGGGCACTTGGCAGAATGGCAGAGGGAAAGAAAGAGTAGGGTGGAAAAAGGTGGACGAACAAGCCGGAGACAGAAGTCATCAAGAAAGTATTTGAAAAAGAAAAAAACATTTGATATAAGTGTTAAAGAACTTTTAAAAGGTTTTCTTGGAGTCTACACAGACATCAAAAACAGTAGCCCTTACCTCAGTTTCAGCCACGCTGATTCCAATCTGTGATCAATATTTTATTACCTCAGAATATCAAGTGCTCCCATAATCCTAACAACTGTTTCATTCAAACATAGCATTAATCTGTGGCTCTAAACACTGACTTTTACTATTAGCGATATTAACTAGGTGTTAAGTTGTAATCTGCAGTAAAGCCCTTAGCAGAAGTGTATAGTGAGGTTGACAGTGCTGGTTGATCCATTCATAGTGTCATACTGATCCTGTTACCAGCACCAGCTGCAAATCACTCAAACCTACTTACGCTGCTGGACTATGTGATTCAGCAGCATTATAAGTGTTATTTAATGATTAATGCAAACTCTGATCGACATGACAATATTTGAGCATCCAATAACTGCAAATGAGTACTTTCACTATATTCTATTTGCTTAATTATTTGTCAGATTACATTATGGTTGCATAACTGGATATTATGCAGTGATCAAATTTAAGAGTTTGAGCTTTTTTAGATAGCATGCCATCTTGCTCATGGAAAGAACATATTAAGTGCTTGTTTGTTAAAATCATATTTAAATTAGATAATGCCACATTTAGTATAACTGAAGACTTGTAACACAAATAAATATTGCTGGTAATGGATGAAACAGATCTTCATCTCCAGCCAAAAGACACAGTACATCCTGGACACGTAGCCAACCATTGATTTAGCCTAACATGCATGTTTTTGACCATAATGGAAGCCCTGGCAAGCATGCAGAGTACATGCAAATTCTACACAGAAAAACCCCAACCAGAGTTTGAACCAGGAATCCTCCAGCAAGCAACAGTGGTTACTGCCAAGTCACTATGCCCACCCCTCCCCCAGTTTTCAAAAATGTAATAGCTTTAAAGGCAGCATTCTAATTTTATTTTATTTTATTTTATTTTATTTTATTTTATTTTATTTTATTTTATTTTATTTTATTTTATTTTATTTTA
>JBAMYA010000005.1:10633827-10648936 GCA_037176975.1 Arrhamphus sclerolepis
CTAAAAAAAACAATATATTATTTTTTTACTATATACTTCATGTAAACTGGATTATTTATGGTTTGATTATTGCAGCCTGGTATATGGAGCATCAGCTGCTTTTATTTATATGCGTTATTAATCTTTACTCACTGTCAAGTATTCACATTAAAGACCCTTTGACACATTTTTGTGCTCATAGCAATCCATTGATCCAAAAAACAAAAAAAAAAGTATAAAGCATGCATCTTCTCATTTCTCCACTTCACTTGAGGCCTGGGGCTATATGTTTGTGTTCCAGGGGATTTACTTCACAATGACGTCATTTTTATCATGCTTAGTGATTTGAATGGGTTTCAATGTGCGTAGGATCTTTAACGTGATTACTATAGTCCACGTTGTTTACAAAAGTCTAAAAATAAAAAAAATACATTTAAAAAGTGAAGAAGGCTTGGAAATGAACAACCTTGCATGTATCATCTATAATATGTCTGAAAAAAGAATCAAATATGCTATAAATTCATTGAAGCCAAAAACACAAAAATGTGCTTGTGTGCATCAAAGGGTAAAATTACCACTATGCAATGGACATAAGAAGAAACTTTCTCTCAAACACACTTATGTAGAGAGCAATGTCCGCTTTGATCGCCATATAATTTGGCATCTATGTAGTAATGCGAGTAATGGACACCTGTCGTTATACCCAGTAGGGTTTACTTGATGTGTTCCGCCATGTATCACAAGCATGGGTGTACAACCAATACCACTGCATTACCCACTGGGGAGCTCACATTTTATCTATGTGGCAACAATGATGCGGTGAACAACATGGACAAAAATTATTATTAAGTACTATCTACAAGTTCATCTTGTTGATGAATGCAGTTCATAAATCCCTCCATAGAACTCTGCTATATAGTCACTATATAGTGACAGATGATCAGAGTCAGAGTCTTTATCGCAGCTAGTTGCTAGTTCTGTATGTTGGTTGTTTGGTCTGATAAACTGTCCCCGCTCACTGCATCAGTAACAAAAGGGTATAAAATCTTTTTATTAGAGAATGAGGATATGAGCATGCCAAACAATGGAGCATTTTGATATAAAGTGTTACCGGTTAAATGATCCTATTCAAGCATGTCAGTGACTTGAAGTCTGGTGCACTTTACTAATGAGCTTTTGGGCTAGCTGCTGTTATGCCGTGTCACCATGACGCTAAAGCCAGCTCTGGGTTATCAAGCTAAAAACCCCGTCAGGAGTCTGTTTACTGCCATCCTCTCTGAGGAACCGAGTGTATGGAGTTTGTGTACATTGCCCCACATGTTGGTTTTGTGCTCTTGTTGTTTCTCATTGTCCAGTAACATTGTGTCATCTACCAGGTAGTTTGAACTTGCCAAGAAACATCCAAACACGGAAGAAGAAGAATGAAAACAGAGAAGGGGAGAAGACAAGAATGAATAGCATTTTCAGCGAAGTCACTATTTTTTAATAATCACTGAGACCCCCAGTATACATGTAGGTACAACACATGATTATTTGCCATCACAAACTTTAGTGATGTGGAGCTTAGATATGTATATGTATATACATCAGAGGGTGTCAAAAGGCATAAGAACAAAGTTAATTTTCCACATTTTCTGAACTAGCTGAGTAATGACTGACGCGTTTCTGTTTCATCTGACCAATCTTAAACTATCCCTCCTTCGTCCCCAGATTGCTTGAGAGGAGATCACGTCTGATCTATTTACTTGTGGCTGTATTTGTGCCTCACATCCAGGAGGAATGTGATGTATGCAGTCTTGCTTCTGACAGGGAAAGAGCTTCACTCAATAAACATACCAGCATAGTGGACCTGGCAGTGTTGCCTCTCTATGCCATTTTGTTTATTTTTATCTCTTTAAGCACACAACACTTATTGATGACTGTGATCCTTGGCTTTACATGCTTGTTTTTTTCTTGTATATTGTACCGCACATGTTATGCCAGAGTCTGACAGTAATAAAACATTCTGCTTTTTCTTGTTTAGTGGTGGTTGGCTAACAGCATGGTACATTAACACAGTGGCATATAAACACCAGGTTTTCGTTTTGAGGCATATGGAGATGAATGTCGCATACAGTAAGCTATTCAATGATTTAACATTAAATGACTATTTGAATGTTTAAAAAACATGGCCCAATAATTGAATTCAATGTTCAGAGACTCGGATGCAGGCAGTTTCCAGCATTTCCCATTTACACAGGTAGACTGCAGTAATGAAACATTGCAGAGTGGGGTCTTGATAATACAAAGGGGATGGGGCATGGCATAAAAAGTGGTTATTTTTGATTATGCTGAATGTGTGTGCCAGTTATTATTATTAATATTTAGAACCAATATATGGACTGCATAAAGCAGCATAGAACATGTTTGGCAAAAATACTTGCTTATTATAAATCCTTCAGAGTATTGCATTCTGTTGGACTAAAGGGAGCAGGCAGGGTGAAGGACAATATTCCAGTCACGACAGCGTACAGTATTGGCTCAACAACTCAGACCTTTTCTTCCTTGTTCTTTTTGCTGTGTTGGTATTATACATTTTACTCAGAAAAAGCAGGGGAGCATGGGGCCAGCCTTTCAGCATTATTGTAATAAAGCTTAAATAGGTTCTTCTTTCACAAGTGCATTGTGTCGTGATAGAGGACCCGCAGACTTGTCATCTGAACACACAGGAGCTAATAGCACATTTAAAACCTTTCATCCAATGCACTTCTCATAACCCCTGTGGAGCTGGCCCTCTGGCCTGTCGGTGGCAGGAACACATTGAAATATTCCACAATCCAAAGTAATCTGCCCATCTCCCATACTTCAGTGGTGGAACTTGCCATAATGGTTATTTCTAATCTGTTTTCTGTCCACTCTGCCCTGCTCCCTCTCATCTCTGCCTTACATCCACTGACAGTCTTGTATGGATTAGTGGAACGCTCCCACAAACAACTCCCAATATCCTTTCTGCAGATTTCCAACTCTCCATTTCCCCCCTTCAAAGCACCAAATAGCAAAGAAATAGAAGGCTAAGACATGCCAGGAGTACAACAACTAGACACCAACTCAGCATTTAGAGCCTTCAGTTGGCACAGACTTACAGAACACAGTGACCCCAGAGTTTTAATGAAGTGGTTTAATGTCTCATTAAACATCATAGCTATCTAGCATGGTAACGGTGAGATCAGTCAAACACAAAAGACAAAAGAAATATACAAAATAACCCATGTGAGAAAAATAAGCAGAGACGATTATAATGCAAAAGATAAAAATACAGTTAATGTTAAAGAAGCATAAACAGTGTTGTGTCCTATTACTGCTTCTTTTGTTGGATAAACCCCTGAGTTTGAAAAGAAAAAAGAAGAAGGAGAAGCAGAAACCAGAGAAATATAAACAGTAAAAAGTTGGCAGTTTTTTAGATTTTTAAGAAAGAAGAGTCTGAGTCTATGAGTGCCTGTGTAACAACACACTGCTGATACCAGACATGATTGCATTTTCAATTTTAATATTTACAAAACAACAACAAAAATGTATATTAGCAATATCCATATCAGCTGAAGACATAATATTAATGCTGATAGTAATAATACTGATAATATTGACTTAAAACAAATTACCACATTTTTTTTTTTACTTAAACAAATTCACAAATTTTAAAATAAACATAATATTGTTTAAGTCTAATACAAAAAAAATCTAAGAAAACATCAAACACAAAAAGTGGTGTCACATCTTTACAGGTTGGAGTTTAAACAGACACCAAACACTCTGTGCAAAGGGGAGCCACATGGGGGCCCGATCCCTTCCCTTTCGCTGGTGCAGCCTTCTCTCCAATCAAATACTTCACTCGAGCAGCGCATTCAAGAACTGCTTCAACAATCAGCTTAGCTCACACAACTGTTGCGAGATGGGGGGCTGGAGGGGGGGTACTCAGTTGCTGATGGCCACAATGTGCCCATTGTTGCTCATATTGTGCGGAAATGATCCTATTAAACAATGTACGAGCCATTGCGCTAACAATTTCAACTGTGCTCCAAGGCAACAGTTTTTTTTTCTGCAGTCACTGGTTTGACTGGCTCTTCACCCCTCAGCTTGGTATTACACAAAGCTGCTGGGAACCCTCAATTTGTGCTTGCTCTGCTTTACTTATGTGGTAATGAACCTGTGTGCTCCCTCTTAAGACACTTCCTTTTAATGTCAGAGTTGTTCAAGGTGTTTTTTGTTTTTCTTCTTCAGATTTTTTGAAAGACATATATAGTACAGAAAACATAAGACAGCGTCTAGATGGAAGAGCAGCATCAGCTTTTACGGAAGCACATCAATCCTCACGCTGCCTTTGTCACTCAAGTGACAAACTATAGGTTACTGATGGTACAAATGTTGTGTTTTTAAAGATGAGCTCCATTTAGATTTGATCCATAGAGCAGGAGAAATAAAGCTTTTGTTCTTTATAACTAATCAAATTTTATTGTACATGTACAGTATCATTCTTGCTATCCTTACATGTGCCCATTCTTTGATTTAAAGGCTGTCTTACTGAAACACTACTGTCATCTTGTTTTTTTTATTACAATCACAAAGTGAAGAATCAATGGATCTTTTAAGTCCTGCATGGGTTTTTCTGAAAAAACAAACAAAAAATGAAACAAAAATGAAGAGTTTATTTCAGCTGATGAGTTCTTCAACCGATATGATTAATATATTCTGCGTCCAAAGTTCTCTTCTTTCTTCTACAACACCAAAGATAATCTAGGGTTTTTACCCCTACTTTGATTTTGTTTGATTTCACTCTTCTTCCCCAAACTCCCCCCATCCCAGCACTCCCAGTTGTCTACAAGACCTGGAACTTCCAGGAGTTCTGGTCTTTGTAGTCCAGACAATCAGCAGCATTGAAATTCAGCTTCCAGGCAGCTTGGTCTTTGTAATCTAGACAGTCGACGGCACCAAAACCCAGAGAGGCAGCTGTGTAGCCCTGGGAGGACAGTGAGGCAGGGGACTGGCTCAGGGGGCCCCCCATTGACGAGGCTGTGATGGGGCTCAGGGCTCCCCCTGTGCCAGACAGCTGTGGGTGCATTGGAGACAGGTAGGAGCTACAGTCCAGCCCAGTGAAATAGGAGGAGGAGCCTGCATAGCTCTGGCTGTAGGCTGGGGCCTGGGTGTAGGTCATCGGGTAGGTGGTGGTGCGCTGCATGCAGGGTGTGGTAGAGGCCGACAGGGGATCAGGCAGCGGAGAGATGGAGGCTGGGCTCCAGATGGACACGGTGGCACTGGCAGAGCTGGAGCTCGGGGTGATGGCAGTGCCTGGGGGAGGAGGTGGAGGGCTGTAGGGTCCATTGGTGGGGTTGGCACTGGCCTCGGTGTTGGCCTCACGGGCAGGAGAAGCCTTCTTTTTAGGGGGCCGTGGTTTGGACTGCCCCGTGCTCTGTTGCTGCTGCTGGCGGCACTTGGCACGGCGGTTCTTGAACCAGACCTTATGAGAGGCAAACAGTTGATATTGTAAAGAAACTTGTTTCCTCCATAAACACATGAACAAAGTCATGCACGCAATAACTAAAGTCAAACACACATGATCATGAAGTCCATCTAGGTTTCTTTCTTATTCATGCGATTATACAATGAGCTGTAAAAACGCTTTTCAGTGTGTTACCTGCACTCTAGACTCTGGCAGGTTAATCTTGAGGGCGACCTCCTCTCTCATGAAGATATCTGGGTAGCGGGTTTTGGCAAACAGGGCCTCCAGGATGTCCAGCTGTGCGCGCGTGAAGGTGGTGCGTTCCCGACGCTGTTTACGCGGGGTGCCTGAAAAAAGTTTATTATTATTATTATTATTATTATTATTATTATTATTATTATTATTATTATTATTATTATTATTATTATTATTATTGTTACCTTTTTTTGAAATGAATGTTCACTTGACGCTAAATATATTTTATATATGTAGGCTATACACATATATAGCCTATATATGCGCTGCAGACCATTTTATTTGTATACGTATGTAAAATTATGTATATCTAATACATAAACACATGGAATTGAAATAATAATAATGAAATAGAAACTATTTATATTCACTGAAAAATCATTTCCTTTCAAATTATGTTAATTTTCTTAATTATTTTCTTTCTGTCTTTAATTCGCTCTTAGAAGTTGTCACTGTAATGTTACTCCACGGATCATTTATTTTAAAATACAACTGTTACAGTTTAAGAGGTGAAATATTTTACAAGTGATCTTCAGTCTGTTATTTTATAATCGAAAATTAAAATGGAAAACGATGCCGCAGGTCGTATACGATTGTTATATTCCCGAAATAGGACAGTTAGAATCGAATTATGTAAAGAAACGAAACGAAACTCTTTCTGTTTTAATGAGTCGGCTGTTTAAATGTTTAAATCACGCGGAGTCAGATTATTAATCTGCGCCGAAAAGGCCTTCTGTCAGCCGTGCCAAAAACCTCGGGCTTCTTTACATTCAAACTCTTGTGACAGATGTTGATCAGAGCATTTAAATCATCTAGTCAATAAAAGTAGTGTTCATTGATGAAAAAGAACAACAAATACGCACACTGTGGCTCAAAAATAAAACACAATGGCTGGCCTTTTATATAGGTTACATGATTAAAGGAACAGATTGGGTTCATTTTAATTCGGTGTGAGAACAAGCTACGTTTTCATTCACACACAATTTCATTGTTTTTTGACTCTGTAATCCGCTGATCTTATAGGTCAAACGAGCACATGTTCTGAGAGCTGAATAATCAGACATATATTCATATTAATGAATCAGAATATCACAGCTTAATTTTTATGGAAATTTAGCTTGATTTGTCCCCTTTTCTTACGTATTTTACGAGCAAGATATCACTTTTTACGCATATTCCTTCAGTGTCAGCATCTCCCTTTATTTCTCAGGCCTTTTCAGAAATAAATGACAGTTTAAATAGATTGAAACGTAGAGTGAGAAGTGTTACTTACTGGGATATCCAACGGCGGCGGAGTGGAGCAGATCCATGCCCGGGCCGGACAGCGTTAACCCGTTCACGGCGTAATGGGGTTGCTTAATGTAGGACATCATTCCTCCTGACGCCTTTAAAACACTCCCTCACTCCCTCACTCTCTCTCTCCTTCTTTCAGACCGGGGGCCGGCTCTCCTAACTAGTCCCCAGGGGGTGTCTCTCTTTCGCTCTCTCTCTCTCTTTTTCTTTCTCTCTCTCTCCCTCTATCTCTCCTATTTCTCCGCTGACTCCCTCCCTCTGTTTTCCTTTTTCGTCGTTGTTTGTCACTCACTTGTTGTTTTGAGGGATTCTGTGTCTGTCTTCTCCCTGACAGCCTTTGTCTGCTTCTCTGACTTTGTGCCGCAGAGCCAAGCACCCCTGGTTCTAACTGCTGTGGTAACCGCGGTGCGCCTTACACCTGCTCTAAAAGCGCAGCAGATTTAAGGTCTGAGTGTATGCGCGCTCTCTCCTGATAAAAAAAGGGCTGTTCAAATCGTCTTAAAATTTTCTGTAAGAACAGCAGATTGAAAGTAGGAGAGTCTGACAAAACGAGAACCGAATACTGTTACTCTGTCTCTCTACAAAAGTCGCGCGTAATTTCAGTGCGCACCTTCGGTGCCTAAAAGGTTCAATCCCACAGCAGCTCTTCGCAATCGGTCTGATGAATGCGGAATAGCGTGCAGGGGCCCGCGGCGGTTCCTGGTCCCTCAGAAGAGGATGCGGATCTGCAGGGTGGACAAGTGAGGCGAGCGAGAAGAGACTGGCTAATTAGAAGTAACTTCTTACCAAAGTAGACACCCAGAGCCCTCCCTCCTTCCCTCTCTCCCTCCCCCATCTCTCTCTCTTCCCTTTATGCTGTATTTTCTTACGTAGCATTCTCTCTCTCTCTCTCTCTCTCCCTTTTTTATCTTTGACTTCTATATCAAAGGCTACTCCTGAGAAAAAACAGTTTGTACGTCAATTTCTTCTTGCCGATATGATTTCATAACTCATGAAGCATGGATGCCACACCAACAATTTATGAGCTGAAAACATTCCACTAATCAATTAGAATTGAAAGAAAGTCTCAGATAAGGGACAGAAAAGACTTCAAGGTCCAGAAAGAGGCGCCCACTTACCTTTTATTCAAGCACTTGGGACTAGTTATAGCAGTTTACTAAAAATAATGCCCCCATGGTGTGATTGTTTCTGTCTGAATGGACCTGACAGCAACACCTCAGACTCATCGTTCTTTGCTGTCTAAACACAGAGGTGAGAGTCAGCTGCGTTTCAGGAGGGATGTTCTCATCAGGAGCAGCTCACAGCAGAAAGACGGATTTACAGCTGGTTGCCATAGCAGCACTTAAATGGGCAGCTGCGGTGATCATTGTGGTGGGACGACATGGTGGGCATTTATAAAGCCTAATTAGCTCAGCTCCCTCGCTTTTTAACAGCCTTAATCCAATCCTGGTCGGATCCAGTTCTGGACCTGCTGGCAAACTGCCAAACAAGACCAACATTAGACAGGTGAAGCCAGGAGGAGGGTAACTATGTCAGGTAAGAAGAAAACACCAGCTCAGACCAAGAGCAAGCAGCAAAACCTCAGAGGTCTACAGGCCTGCAGCGTGTAGGAACAAACCTCAGCAGACCTGTTCAGAGGTGTTTTAGCTTCTGCCAAAACTAAAGAATCAAACCATCTTCAGGTCTCAAATGAACTCTGACCAGCTGTATTTCACCTAACACGTATTCCCAAAAAGAAACAAACAAAACAAAAGATAAAATAGGTGGTGAAAAATAAGAGAAGTGAACTGAAGAAATCTGCGACAAACTTCAAAGCAATCAGCAGAACAGAGACCGACAAGAACAGATGGTAAATATGGAAAGATGTACGAGACTGATCTGCTCAGTTTTCTTTTTTCATAGACAGGGTATATGCATGTATCTTCATTAGTTTCTTGTGTACGTGAGTGTGTGTGTGATAGCTGCTCTGCACTGTTAATAATAGCCAACCAATCTTGTTGCACTGCGCAGTGACAGTAAAAGCATTCATATTCCACAATCTGAGAAACGTGTAAACTCTGCTTGAGCAACTGTCAGCCAAACTGAGCATAACGGCTAATTAGCACAGAGCAAATCATTCCTCTCAGGGTGAAGTCACACTGAATTTCTTTTCTCCCTTTCTGACTTGATTGAGTTACAATCCTGGATTACAAAGCTTAAAAGACAAAGGAGTGGTTGAGTTGATTAGATTCACCGGTCTTTGTGGCTCCCTGAAAAGCTATGATGAAACGGAAAGAAATGAGCAGCTGCTGTATATTGGACAGACTGAGACGGATTAAACTGTTTTAGTGTACATGGCCAAAAAGCAAGTGATCCTTCAGTCTCCAAGGAACAAATTCAGCTGTTTCTACTCACACTGCATCCATAAAGACCTTTTCCAGAGATGTTCGGTTGTCATGCTCACACTCACAGATCAGGCTTAAAGTGCCCCACAAGCACATGCATGTTATGTGCACACATTCTTCCTTTACAAAGAACAGTTTGTCAGAGAAAAAGTCATTTTGATTTGTGTGTGTATTTGTTATTTATGCACATGGAACACCTACTTTGTTGTTTCCTCCTGTGTCATTTATCCTGTTCTGCTTTTTCGTTGCTCCTCAGGAAGTTTATTTTGCTTCAAAACTTGTGTTTGGTCGAAATGTAGACCAGATCTGCAGGTTTTGGGGGGTTCGAGCCACATCTGGCCCATACGACAATGTAGAGACATTTGGGACACATCTGTCCAAAAGAATTTCTATCCTTGACCTTTGAGCCACTTGTGACACACAAAACATAACTCAGCCATAGCTTTTGTCTCTAACTTTAACTACACACCAAACTTTGGTAGAAAACCAATGACTGTATTTAATAGACAAACCAGAAAGCTTTTGAAGCCTGGTTTTCCTCATGCTGCAAAGACAAAGTCATCAAAGCCAATGGCAGAGCCAGTGGCTGATCCTCATTCAGTCACGGCATATAAATCCAGATATCTGATTGGTCAGATTTTTTGCTTAAATAAAATGATGTGGTATGACAAAAAAAAAAAAATCCCCGTACGGTTGTCATGGATATAACATCTAACTATAGAGACCAAAACCAACATTTGTACCAGGGTTGGACAAAGTTGGGTGGAAGTCAATGGGGATGTGCTCAGTTTTGGAGCCAGCACCTAGTGGTCAGAGGAGGAACTGCAACAACTCGTTGGGCCAGGGTTGGGGCTAGTGGGATGGTTCCCGCTTGTAGAAAACAGAGAGACAGTGAGAAAGCAGGACTGTGGATGCACTTGTAGACATACTGACACAGTTAAATCCTCGCTCCCCCCACCCCCATCGCTCTCACGTCTTTCTGTTGGTGGTTCAGGCGCTGTGGGTGTACGGCAGCAGGGCCAGCTGATGGTCTCAGCAGGGGAGTTTGGCAGCTTGTTAAATGTTTTCTAAAAACACCCGCTGTAATTCATAGAACCTGTAATTAATCAGGAGAGGATCCCCACAGGCCAAAACCAGCTTCTCAGTGTGTGTGTGTCTGTGTGTGTGTGTGCGTGTGTGTTATCTTTCTAATGGAGAGACTTAATTATTCTACAGCAAAGTGAGACAATCACTGCAGACCTCAGAGACTAAACCAATCTCCAGTTCCTGCTGTTAAACAGTCTATGTGTTTTTCTTTTTCTTATTCTTTTTGCAATAATTTTGTGCATGTGAGATTGACTGCATTGTTTTTTTTTTGTCTGTATGAAGACGAGAAGAACAACTTGTTCCTGTTGGTAAGAATAACATTCAAATGTCATAAGATAGATGCAACTTCGTGGTTCATTTTGCATTGTTCAGATGAAATATGCTATATGACGTCATGGTCTGGGTGTCCTAACAGGTTTTTGCTTTCTTGCTAAAGATACTGTTTCTCAAAGTAGCTCATTTCTAAGTCACTGGTGGAGGCTTTTGGACATTTACCTATAACCATATATTTTAAAAAAAAATCAGTTGGGAAAGGATAGTGGGGAAAAAATTAAATCTGCAATAACTTTTATGTAATTTCAAAAAGTGTTAACCTGCAATAAATACGGTTTGGTTTTGTAATTTCATCTAATATGGATGAGAACACCGGGTTCTAGACCCTTCCTGGAAGCAATGGGCTCTGTGTACTCCAGACTAAAGACCAAAAGGGAGCATCAAGACTGTTTCCATGTCTTATGTTGCAGATCTTTTATAAGTCTGTTGTGCAGAGTGCAGTCCCATCATCTGAAGAAGCAGCATCAGAGCCAGTGACTTGAAGAAACTTATAAAGGAGGCTGGTTCTGTTCTCAGGACTGTTCTGGAGCTGATGCAAAGGAGGATACTTCATAAAAGGAGGAAGATGCAGACAACCCTGAGCATCCTCTACACAGCTCAGTGATTCAGTCAGACGCGTCTTCAGATCTGCAACACGGATCCTTCCTGCTCACAGATGTGACCATCTGCAATGACTCTTCAGGAGACTGAAGTTATGACAACTACTGCTAATTCATTTCCCTTTGGGGATGAATAAAGTAGAATGGATTTGAATTGAAATGAAATGAAATGAATTGAATTGAATCAGCACCAGGTCAGGGCTCTGTGGAGGTCTGGGGTTATATCAGTGTCCTTGTCACTTCTGTGATGGCAGTATTAATACAGAAAAGTACAGTACGACCAGTATACCAGTATACCTGCACGTTGGAGGCAAAAAAAATCCTTTCGTGTTTCTTCATGTTTATTTATTCATTTACTCTATATTACATGTTCTACTGGTACCAGGGGTTATGCTTTGAACTACTTAGTACAGTTTTTCAAAACGATATTTGAAAAATTTGATATTTGAAAATCTCGTGTTAAATTATCCATCCATCCATCCATCCATCCATCCATCCATCCATCCATCCATCCATCCATCCATCCATCTACTCCTGCTTATCCAGTTTCCCAGCTGCAACAGGACCATTACTGTGGCCTGGAATATACTTGCTGTTAGCAACACGTTTGCTAACGCATCAGCATCTGACATGTGTATTCTGCTTTCGTTTGCCGTGCGTATCCGGGACGTAATATCCACCTGAACATTAGAGGCGCTAGTGTCGCTCAGTGCGACACTAGCGCCAGTTGACCACGCGTGAACTGTCACAAAGCTCCTCTGCAGTTACGACGTTTATACACAAGTGCGTACTGCGTGTGGTGTTGGCTGCGTTGAACTACAGCGGCAGCCTGACGCAACCAGTCGCCAGACGTTGCAAAGCTTCTCCAAAAGATGATGTTGGTGTTTCGGTAGTTGGTGAAACGAGACAAACAAACTGCTTTCATACAGTTTTGTTTTTGACTCTGACTCTGCATTCTGCCTCCAGGTGGCGACCTCGGGTATTATGCGCTCTGTCCGTCTAGTGAAACGTTCTCGACGCAGCCAGACATACTGGCAGACTGCAGGTATATCTGAAGCCTAAGCAGAGCTGAAGCACAACCTATCAGTGAATCATAGCTCTGCTCTCACATCCCTCTGAATGTTTCAGCTTGACTTTAGCAACAGCAATCCTTGAGGAGGAATGAATCCTTACACCAACTAAACAATAGTGGTGGGCGGTTCCTGATTCACTCGGGTTAATGATTCGAATCTTCCTACTGAATCATGACTCATGACTCCCACGTCTCACTGATCTGGTTCATATGAGTCCTTTAGTCATCTAACGCTAACGTTAGCAGCTACTCAAAGTACAAATGACATGTGAGTGACAGTGGACAGATGCGCAGCGGAAACACAGCTGACTTGGTGATTTAGCCTGAAACGGAGTGAATAACGGACTCGGAGTCGGAAATTGAGATGAATCGAATCATGTCAGACGAGCCGGAACTTAAGAAGATTCAAATCTTCTCCGAGAATTCAGAACGTCAGACCCTCCGACTGAGTCTACAATTCGCTGACTCAGAACTTGACTCCAGTTATTGATTTCAGTGAATAATAAGTTAAAGACTAAGTAGGCTACTTAAATATATTTGTGCTCATTAATGGTGGTCCACCTTGTCCTTTTTCTCTTTTTAGGGTTAGGGGGACTCATATGAATCGGATCACATCACTGAGTGACTCGGATTAACCCGAGTCCATGAAGTGAACCAGATTTACCACCACTCGTAAACAAACGTACCCCAAAAGTGGCAGCTGTAGAGCAGCTTCAGTGTCATGAGGGGATGAAGTGAATCGCTGGAAGAGGTCAGGGCTGCTGCTTGTTAATTACGACACAATTTCTTGTCCAAATTGTGGAATTTCCTTCCCTTCTACCCAGCACTAACGTCAGCGGGCCGTGCTGACAGCAGCACAGTAAATATGACAGATAGCGCCAATGCTGAGTCAGTTTCTCACTGCTTTCATTAAGCTGCTAACAGGAACTGGCTAATGAGCCAGACTGCACTCATTATTATGGAAAACTGCACACATTTGTGTTCTCCTAATCATCTAATCATGGTCACTGCCCTGTGGAGTCACAACACACACACATCCCCATACATCACCTGATGCTGGATATTCATCAGCTTATAAACATCTTCATTTGCTAGAAATAAAGTGTAATGGGGCATATTAGATAAACACAACATATCTCTTCCTTTGATGTAAATATGCAAAGACAATCGAAGAGAGAATCATGTGAAGACAGTTTTCATATAAAATATATAATTATGTGTAGGCAACACTGAAACAGTACTTGCAAGTTAGAAAAAATAAAATAAAATTAGAGCAAAGGGACTGAGCAGAATATTATTCCATTTGTATAAAGCAACACTGCTCTCTCTGCACAATGGTGCAGAAATATGCAGAAAAAGTCTGTAAATGAAGGATGTAAGTAAACTGTTCACCTTATCAATTATATTTAATTCTTGGGTAGACAGAGATAAAAGGCAAACCCACGAGTCATGAATAAATAAATCCAGAGCAGAATCGCAGGATGCTGGAGGCTCGACATGATAAAAGAAATGCCAGTCTGAAACCTCATCACTTTCAGCTCCATTGTATCAAAAAAGAAAATGAACAGAAAGATTAAAATGAACAAGGTGGAGAAAATGTGTGGCCTCCATTAGTTTATCACTAACATGGAGCGACTGTACTGGCTGCATTGGTTTCACTGGACATGATTTCCATTCTTTTCCTCCCCTCCTTCTCCTGTCTTTCGTACTTTTCATTTTCTCTCTCTCAAATCATCAGCATATGATAACTGAGTTCACGAGAGCTGCATATTTATGATAAGCTTTTCACGGGGGAAGTAATGTGCTGAATTAATTGTGTTTTTAATTCATGGTCGATTACATGGCTGCTTTAACTTTTGGAATATGTTTCTAATTGTCATGTGGGAATTTGCCTCGTTATTTGTTGCTGTACCTTTTATTTGGCTTTAAGAAAGATTTAGATGTTGTGTGTGTGTATCCTCTACCAAACTAAACAAGGCCTGACCTGATTGGTTTATGGATAAAACACGACATCTCTTTCATCAGTACTCTGATGTGAGAGGGAGCTTTAAGGACCGCTGGTCTTCCCATTTCCCAGCTGTGAGAGACAAAAACCTTCCAGACCACCAACACTGAAGGCAACGAAAAAAGCCTTTACAAGGACAAGAACAAACTGAATAAAATAATGTTTCAAGCAGAGATGACTTCAGTATCAAACATCAGTAGTGGTCCAAAAAGCCAGTGGCTTCTCACGGTCTATCCATAGACGTTAATATCCACCTTCTGATGACTTTTCCCTAAACAATAATTATTATTATTATTATTATTAATGAGAAGATGATGAAGAAGAAGAATTATAATAAACATTTCAAATACATTTGTTGCCTGCCCCCAAATAAACATTTTTGTGACCTGTGACTTGCCTTAAATATTCGGTGGATAAATGCAATTAACACCCAGATTTAAAACCTGGAAGATTCAGGTTTCCCAGGGCTGCTACTGCCACCCAGGAAGTTTGGATTATTGCCCTTTGCAGAAATTTCCTCCATCAATCCAATAACTGTCTGATAACTGTCATGGCCGCTCCTTCCCAGCTACCTCGGTCAGGGTCGCCAGCCTTCTGATCACCGGCCCCAACACTACAACTCCCAGAATC
>JBAMYA010000005.1:10664241-10680949 GCA_037176975.1 Arrhamphus sclerolepis
TAATACATATAAAATATTGAATTTTCAAAAATTTTAACCTATAATTTGTCAATTTTTTTTTTTGTCACGATGCAACTCCATTTCTTGATCTGAAAGACTCAATAAATTATACATTTTCAGTATACTTGATGCAAAGTGGATTATTTATCGTTTCATTATCATAGCATAGTATAGTTTACGTGAAAAATTAACAGTAACATTTAATTATATGTTGTTTGTTTTGGTCAAATTTCATAAAATAGTTATGTGCGCTGACCATACTTTTGGGCACTCTGGCTGTTATTAACGTATTGTAAAGCATTTTTAAGCAGTAGCCTACAAAACTGAAGAGAAAGAGAACTACAAGTTCCACAGTTCAGGAAGCGGAACTACAAACACTGGCTCCTTCCGGTTACCAGACGCGGTTTGTCAGTATGAAAGGTAATCACTGTGATGTGACAACAAAAATTCATTTCAGTTCAGTTCAGTTCACTTTCCATTAAATGCAGAAAGAAACTCCTCCAATGTTACAGTCAGCAGGTTAGTGATTAGAAATTTCAGCAATAGCTGAATAAGTTTTGTCTTTAACTTCTGCTAAGACTGTGTTGTATAAAAAGCTGCAAGTGAATTCAGTTTGTTCTTATTTTTAGGACAGTTGTATCTTTTTTGCTGTTGTAAGAAATTGCATTTTGTTGTAATGAAATGTTGCAATTTTTGCCTTTGTGTGCATATTTTTCAATTTCTTTTTGCAAAAATATAGCCTAATTTCTTGACAGCTGCTGTGTTTTCATGTGGCAATCTTATGCACCTGATTTGTTACAGAAATGTTCATTTCGATTCAAAGATGAACTGAAGTTACGCTCAGCCTTTGTCTGACAGAGGATGTGTCAAGTGAGTGTTTCACCTCTGCTCAATCGGTGAGGTCAGTTGGACAGACAGACCTCTGCCAGACGCTGGACAACAGTCTGCTAAGACTACAGTTGGTCTCTCTGCTATAACTGCTTCAGTGATCACCTCAGAAATCAGTGGTACATTGTTCATTTTTTTTAAATTAGAAGTTGTCAATATGTTTTTTTTTTTTTCTGTTTCCTCTGAGTCAACAAACAAATGATTCAACTTAAAGTGGTTTGATACTCTGTTTATTGATTGACAGGTAGCATAAAAGAGGATATAGCAGGCACAAAATACAGAACTCTGGTCAGTAATATTGCAAATCATATTTTTGCTGTTTTAGTGTTTGAATTGTCCTGTCCACTCAGTCTGTGACACCCCCCCCCCTTCCCAAAAATAAATAAATAAATAAAATAAAAATAAATTAATAATAATAATAAGAATTCTATAACCTTCTTGCTGGTTTGTAAGTTACATTTTACATTTTGTGGAAACATTTCGCACCTCCATAGAAAACTAGAGTACATTCAGGTTTCATTTATTCTCATGTGGGAAATCTCCTCTTTGGATCAGACTGTAATGAGCTCTTCACTGTTGACTCATAATAAGTGTTATTACACTACATGTCCACACAGGCTGACCAGCTACTTCACAAATGTTTCAAATACATAAATGTACATTAAATCTTGGCTTCGTAGAAAATCAAGGGAATACATTTGCTATATAAAAACTTAACGGTGCACTTTGATTACATATTAAAATACATGAAATAACTAATTGTGGCTATTTATTGCATTCACGTGTGCTATAATCTATACTGTATTATTGCAGTAAGTGGGCCTCCATTGATAACCCTGTTAAATCCTGAACTATGTGCATGTCTACCCAGTGTCCTCATGGGGGCGCAGTTGCTTTATATTTCTTAAAACCTTGGCTTACAGACCACATAGCTAATATTTACACAAATGAGATGATGGTCATAAAATGTGATTTTGTCATTGTTATTGTCAGTGTTGCTCTTACCAAACTACAATAAATGGCTTTAGTGTGTCCCTCCTCCTGCTGTCAAGTCCTCCTTGGCTTGTTAAGATAAGAGTGCAAAGCTGGCTGAGAACCTGAAGTGACACTTTTAGACCTTGTAAGCTCATAGTACATTACCTCCAGTAACCGCCCAACAACCATGTAAAAGACAAAATTAACAACTGACTTAAGCAAAGGTGTCTAAAGTTACAGCATCTTTCTCTGAGTTTGGCTTGTGTCACTTCAGTTTGTCACAAACAGTCTAGTTTTAACAGTGCGTCAGCCAAATGAAACACTATCCTCGTTTCAACTTGATCAAATAAATGAAGAGTACATGAGTTATTCCTTATTTAACAGTCGGAACAGCGGGGACAGCTTACATATAGTTAACAGTATTGCACAAAATAGCTATCTACACATTATCAGTAGGGAGCAGATTTTTCTCTAAGAATACACAATCAAAGATGAATAACAAAGCACTGATTGCTAGAAATGATGATTTCTGATGACTTGAAAGCAATCTACAGTCAAAATGAATGCTTCAATAAAAGTGCAACAGTGTGTGAAAGTGCAAATGAAGTGAAAATACCCTGTCGACTTTACAAATAACATTCACAACTACTGAGACAGGGACACCGAGGTTGGACTCCAGGAAACTGCATCTCTTTCTTTCTCAACGCATTCAGCTCAGGAAACAATGACAGATTTTTGAAGACAATTTGACGCAACAGTTTCTACTAGTCTCCATTTACAGATTCACGTCTAAAGACATTTCTTTGATTGCTGTAAAGACTGTGAAGGCTGTTGAGTGGAAAAATTTGAGTTGAATATTTTACTGCAAATGAGTAGTTTGTCAGTCCGTTGTGTATGTATGCGTGTCTTATCCTCTGCGGAGCTCCCTCAGTTCTGCAGCAACTTTGCGCAACTGTGCTTCAATCTCCAGGAGCTCCTGTGGGTGGAAAGAATGAGAATAAATGCCACATCAACACTTAGTTCTTTGTTAAACTCCTCCAGAACTTACTGAATGGTCACTGAAAAACCTTGAAGCGCTATAGTTCACTATAATTTCATCCAATGTGTATGGTGCTTTTCCACTTTGAGTATAAAATAAGGAACTGGCTAAACATTCTGACGCCATCCCAAAACCACCCTAATATTGAGGTTAGCAATTTTAAGAGTCCCAGCACTTTTAGGGAAAGGCTTGCAGTGCCAAGCATTCGAGACACTCCCAGGATTTTACTTCTACCAGTTGTCTGCAGCTACGTCACAGTCAGTCTCAGCTAGTACTCAGAAAATCTGTTTAATTTAAGCTCCTTTCCAGGGATTGGTGTTTCTGTTTACAAACACAGCCAGGTCATCACCAGAGAGGACAAGAGAGAAAAAGTACAGCTTGACCTGAAGTTCTGTGAGCTGGAGAGGAAGCGGTGATGAGAATCAAGGAACATTTTCTGATTGTTTCGCAGTGGTTCACTTCCCAATCACAAATAAAAGCATCACATCACAGCTGACCCTAACTGTGTTCTTCATCAGATTTTTGCCCCCCCAAAAAAAAAAGACTGTCTTTATTACAACTTGACAAAAATGCTCTTCTTTTGGTTTCCTCTTTAAGTCTGTATACAGTTTTAAGACATTTAAAGTAATTTCCATCAAGCTTAAAGAAGATAAGCCTTTAATTGTCTGTGTAGGAAATTCACATCACACCTTAAGCATAAAATGTATTATGAAGTAATTAATTCCACTGTTTCATTCTTTCATCGTCAAAACACAAAGAGACTGAGTATGACTTGAATAGAGTCTTACAGACCACGCCTTTGCCATCACTCAGACACAAAACATGATTTTTCAGTTTGAAGAATCAATCATGAGGCAAACTTTCCATAGCAGTGTAGAGCATAGTGTGGAAAAATGTAGAAAAAAAAAAGTCCAACAACGTCACACTGTGGAATCCCTGAATCTAAAATAATGTATAACAGTCTATAACACTCCATCTTGCAGTGGCAACCCCTCAGTTTTATAGGTCCCAACTGTGTCATGCGGGGACACAGTGACCTCATAAAACACCTCCAGGTTGCACAAAGACTAGCTGATTGAGAAAGAAAAAGACAATGTGTTATGATCATGTCATAGCTTCCTCAATCACTCAGCATCAACCACTTAAGAGGTTTTTTATTGGGACCAGCCTGACAAAAATGTTGTCACAGTTACCAGACATAACTGGTTTGATGTTGTTTTCACACTTCATGGGGCAAGAGTGCAACAAAGACTCACAGCTAGGACGTTCAGAGTTTGTAATAAAAGTCAATCGTGGATGTGAGGACATCCAACACTGAATCTCATGGTGATTTGTTACCATTTACTTTAAAACAGGGGTTGTTTGCATATCTTTGCCACAATGTATGCCAATAAAATGTATTTAAATCAGAGATGTGCCGCAAACTGTTAAATATTTTTTGGCAAATTTGTAGTCATTTTCAATCTTGAACTCATACAAAGGTCCTTAGATAAAGATTGCCTAGTAGGGCATAGACAGACTCAAAGGTGATAGCTGCAATCAAGAATGGGCTGGAAGTTAGTTTCATGTTGCAAAAACAGGATGTGATGATTTTACTTTTGCTCTTTTTATTGTCCGATGTGCTAATCAGCTGTTTCTCTCTTCTTTGTCTCCGGTGCCTCCAAACTCCAGCACCTCAGTCTGAGCCACAGCTCCTTCAGTAGCACCAGCTATGTAAACCGCTCCTACCTACTGCTTCTCCACACCACAAACCCTGCCACCACCTCGATCCACCAGCTCACCACCTTTGTGGATGCATTTCCACTGCATTTGTCCTCAAACCTGCCAATAAAAGCATCTAAACCTGTATTCTGTTGTCTCTGATCTTGCTTTTGGGTCCACATTACACATCATTTTGCAAACCATTACATACGATGACGCTGATGTGGCATTAACATCAATAACAACACACAAACCTGTAACACTGACAGCATCTTTAAATAAGACTACAATTGTGTCCAACTATTTTCCTTTTTTTGCCTAAAGGTTAAACTTTACATTATTAATTCCTGTCTACCTTAATCTCATACAATACAGCACACTGCCACTAATATATCTCACTGAAAAAAATGAGAAAAAAATTACTTCCTTTTTGACAGACTTTGTGAAAGTAGGATTTTAAGGCTTTCATTGGATCACCTTTGTGTTACGTTTCCATAGAAAATATACCTGATTGGTACTAAAGAGGCCATCAAATGGAGACAGAATAAATTTGTCACTTAAAACACCACACTCCAACTAAAGCTGCTGCGTGTAGCAAATAAAAGTTGTAGAAATTACATTTTGGCTAGAACTGTTAACAAAGTCAGTTGGGAGGGTCTGCAACATTTTAAATATTCTTTTCACAATTGCTTAAATATTAACATGAATTAAAAAAAAATGCAGTTCAAAATATGAGAATGCTTATAAGTGTGGCAAGTACACACCATAAATACTCTTATATTTCATTTCATGTGGTCACCTTGTGTGGCAGCCCATCACGTCATTCATGTCCTCACCTCTGTTTCCAGAGAAACTATGTCTGATTGGTTTTGGAAAAACTTTGATACTAAAATGAGGTCAGTGTTGGTGTAAAGACAAATCAAATCAAAGAAAATCAGTAAACAAAAACTATATAATAATTTATTAGATGGGGAAACACCACACAAATAAAACTTATGCTAGCAAATCGAAACTATTACCTGTGGACGCTAGATGGAGTGGAAAAAGACCTTTCAAGTCTAAATTTTAAGGACTATTTGAACTTACCTCCCCTTCATCTTCCACAGCATTCTCCTCATCCTCATCATCTTCCTCCTCCTGGCCCCCATCATCCTCTCTGACATATTCATCCTCATCTTCTCCATTTTCATCCTCCTCTTCCTCCTCGTACCTCTCCCGCTCAAACTGCCGGGTGGCTTCATCACTGGCTTTCTCCATGACTCTCTTCTGCTGTGGCTCCCTAACCTCTGCAGCTTTGTCCTTCTTCTCGTCTTCCTTCTCTGTTTTTTCTTCTAACTCTTCATCCTTTTTTCTCTCCTCATCCTTGCTCTGGTTGTCCCCCAAATTTTCATCCATGCCACCCTCTTTGTTTCCGTCCTGCACCTCCAGCTCATCCTGCTCCTGCACCAGTTTCATCTTTTTGACAAGTTCATCCAGCTCCTCCTGCTTCTCCTTCCTCTCCCTCTCCTGCTCTGGCTTGCTCCTGCTGTCCTGCTCCTTGAGCAATTCCTTCAACTCTTTCTCCACCTTCTCCTTCTCCACCATCAGCTCCACCTCATTTTTCCTCCTCTCCTCCATCCTCTGCTTTTCCAAGCCCCCTGCTGCTTCCTCCTCCTTCTCTTTGTTCTGCTTTATCTTTTCATCCTCCATGTCCTTCTTCTGCTCTGTTTCAGAGCCTTTCTGGGTCTCCCTCTCCTTCACAGCCTCATATCGCTTCTTCTTCAGCTCTTTCAGCAGCTCTTTGAGCTCCTCATCATTCTTCTCCTCTTTGCCTTTCTTTGTGATCTCTTCAGCAAGCAGCTCCTCAAGCTCCTTGGCTCTCTCCTCTTCATCGTCTGTCTCTTTCCCTTCAATGCGTGGCTCATCTGTCATCCTCTTTGTGTCATCATCCCCTCTCTTGTCTTCTTTCTCCTCCGTCATTTTTTCAGAAATGCTCATGTCTCCCTCGTCATCCTTAGAGTCTGTCTGCTCAAAGTCGCTTTCATCATCGGCCAGATTGTACTCGTATCTCTCCCTTTCATATCCCTGTTCCTTTTCTCTCTCTGCAAAAATTGGATTGCAGCAGTTATTGTCATTTGTTTTGGTGATGATGATGTAAATGACACACTAAATCCATGTGGCCGTGATTTCTATCACCACCAGCTGTCGGTGTGAGGTAAACCTACCATCATCAGCAAGCCTCTGCAGCTCTTTGAGAAGACCCTGATGTCTTTGCACCTCATCAAGTTCCTCTGTGGATAAAAACAATACACAAAATACCAAAAATGTCACAGAGACAAGTATATCAAATTAGTATATGATGCCAGAAGCTACAGAGATTAGAAATCACTATTTTTATTGTTTTTTGTGTCATCTACATTTAGAAAACTCTGAAGTTTGAAAGTGGTCGATGTGGTCAATTACATGTAGGATTTTCTCCACTTGAGCGTATAAGTAAAAGTAGCATGAAACTGAAATGTGAAGAATCTTGAAGGTGTACAGCATTCATGATGAATGCCTCATTTAGATGTTACCTTTCAGCTGTGGTCCACAATCTGGGGGCAATCCATCTTCATTCAGTGTCTTCTGAATTATGCACTCAACCTGGTGGAAGAATAAAAAAATAAAATAAAAACATGCTAAATCAATGACTGAAGTAGAAGTAACCAAAAAAAAAAAAAGGTAGAATGATAGTAGAAATAAAAGCAGATTTGCTTCTGACCTTTGCATCATTAAGAGGTGATGTTACTGGCCGGCTTCCCACTGAGGCAGGGACATGGATAAAAGATGCAGAAAGATGGAAATTGAGTAAAGAAAAATCAGTAAAACTAGCAGGCCCGTAGTAGAAACTGCAGCACCACTGTGTTTCATTTGCATGGGTGCAGGTGGAGCTGTTCCCTCACTGAGCTGAGTACAGTTATCTTTGTAAAGTGACACTGCAAAGAAGCTTAAACCCTCGAGCTCTGAGATCTAGATGTCGACAGCGGCTTTAGCTCACAAGTAGTTTCCCCAGTTGGGCTAAATCAGTTGCCAATCCCTCATCTGCATATGCACAATTTAAGGCCCACCAAGCACCTGCATCCGCACCTTTTCTCAAGGAACTTTAACTGAGAATTAAATTTCAGTGTCAATCTGAGTTTATCCTGGAGTTAGTAACGGTTTATCAAAAATATAGCCACACACTGAAGTATTGGTTTATATATCACTAGTCATATTGTCAAATGTCAAGATAAAGTGTAAACTATATTGTGCGTCCCTCATGCATCGTGCACACAGCACATACAGAAACAGGCTTGATGGTGTCTGTAAAGACTCCATCGTCTTTTATCATTATTACCATCATTTTGTCACTTTCATATATAAACTGTTTATATCCAGCTAAATGACTCTGATAACTGTGTAACCTCTTGCTTTAGCACTGCAATGTATAGCATTATATTATATATTCTATTTTTATTACGTCATATGAGTATTTTACTGTATCCCTATATAAGAACCCTCTCAACTGCATCATGAGGATAAAGTTTTACTGAATCTGAAAAAAAACTTTTGCAAGAAAAACCTTTTGAATCACAAGCATACTTTACTTGATCAACAGTGAAGTACTTTAATGTGCTTATTTAGATAACTATGAAAGCGGAGAGGCTGCATGTCGGGCAGCGCAGCTTGTTTGCATGTTCTCCTTGTGTCTGAGGTTTCCCCACACACCCCAAAGATTCAATGTTTAGAGTAGCTGGTATTAGTAAAGCCCAATTGTACCTGTACATTAACTATAGGCTAATCTAATTTAATTTAAAGGGTTAATCAATCTAATAAATGTGAGTGTGTGACAGTGAAAAAAGAGCAGCTATACATAATGACACGGACAATTTAAAGATAAAATTAAGATGAATATAGTGCAAACAAAGAGCAAACAATATATACACTATCAAGACAGTGTTAAATATTATTAAGATATTGACTGCTGTTCAAAGTATTTGAAACGAATTAGACTTATTAATGATGAATTGAAATGTATAAATCAATTGAAAAGAAACTTAAATAGATCCATTTTAAAATTAGGCCTAAATATTTATGTGAGTATATAACAAAAAATGTTCTGCTTGACATTTCCAAAACCTTTTTTTTTTTTTTCACATCTTATTAAGATAAATCAAACATCAACTCAAACGTTGCACTCATTATTACCACCATGCCCAGGCTGATAACATCTATTTAAAACTACAAATACAAAAGAAGCAGGACATTTACGGCGCCCTGCACCAGCCAGACCAGTTCACTCCAAGATCAATAAGAAAGATTGATATCTCTGGCCTAGTGATGTACCCCCACGCAGACATGTGACGTGCTCAGAGGCCAGGATGGACTTGTGATGTTCCAAACACGTCCACGTGAAGACAATTGTGTGTGCACGTGTGCACGACGGATGCGCAGTTTACGTGACGCCTTCTCGTGATGTTTGATTTCTGAAAGAAGTAAAAGCCACGAAAACCTGCTGATTGATCCGGTTCATCATATTTCCCCAGTCACTGCGACACACGCAAACACGCATGTAGGCTATCCACTGTGCAGCTGCGTAACAACAACTGACATCAAACCAGTCGCGCACGTCTCTGTGGCACGCGGATTTGCTCCGATCATTTGAGACTGTTTTAATTACAGCGGCGCACGCGCACACCAACTTAAAGCAAATAAATGTGTATTCTGTTGACTATGAATGTGTAATATTTGTGCGTAAAAGAGGCAGAAAGGTGTCCGTTTGTGTCACGTTATATAAGAGCGCTCGTTAAGCGTATTAGACATAGATTCCCCGGTTGACGCCATTAGTTTAACGTGCACCTTCGGTCTTTTCACCTTTTCGCGTCGTTAAAGCGTTTGTTTGTTTGTTTGTTTGTATTGTCTGTTTTCAGGCAGCAGTGTTTATCCTAAAAGATGCTGCGCAGCCTGCTGCCAGCGCCGTAAAGCCCACCCACCTCCCACCAGTTCTGTGCAGTGAATTTGGAGGCAGACTGGATGCTGGGTGGACGCTTACCTCCGGCAACAGCCCAGAGAAAAACCGCGGCTATCAGTGCTCCCATAGGATCCGACAGGTGAAGCTTCAGCAGGAGATAACCTTGAAATGATGATGGGCTGGAGCTTTCTCTCACACCCGCTGACTGAGGTGGAGCTGAGCCGCCGAGCGTGCGCGTGCGCGCGTGTGGTGTCAGGTGACCGCAGGAGGTCAGGTGCTCGTCCTGAGCTCCAATTTGTTGACAACTTAATTTACTAAATCTGCACTGAAGACAACCCAAACCAACATAATAACATCATCGAGCAGACTGTTACTTAGGTTATTTATATTTATTTATGCTACAGTTAAATGTAACACCCACTGAGTGACCGAACTGTTTACTGTGAGATAGAAATATTGGGGATTCCATCTTTGGTATCCTATTTCAGCTTCAGAATAGTTTTTTTTGTTTGTTTGTTTGTTTTTTGTTTTAACTGTCTGCATATCGGCTTTTTTTTACTTCTTAACATTTGAAAGACAGATATAAATGCATTTATGCATTTTAATCTCAGAGCAGATGTTTTTGTTTGTTTTTTTGTAGTGAGTGTGAATGTATCCTTCACCAGCCCTCTTTGACAGTCTGATCTAATATAGCCTATTTATTAACATCTGAAACCCTGATTCCGTCAGAGAGGACTAAAATCACCAACAGTGAGACATTAAAATACATGACAGATAAAGAGACAAGACAGTGACGGTGTGGTGTGTGCACTGTAGTGATACATGTGTGGTGTGTTGTGGAGTATGTGATTGTGTTACAATAAAAAGATGAAACAAAGTATGTAGAAATCAGAGAAAACTGGTCAACAGAAAAGAAGAGGAGCACTAGTTATCTAGTGTGTGTGTGTGTGTCCGCATGTGTTTGGGATTCATGTAGGAACACTGAATTCTCTAAGTTTGTATGTGCGTGCGTGGGGGTGGTTGTGTATGTAATGCATCAGCATATAGTTATATAATCAATGCAAGATTAAGATGCAGAGTTTCAGCTTTAATATTCAAAGTTCAGGTGGAGGAAAGTGGAATTCTTGAATATGGAGAGCACTCTGTCAGGAGCTCACATGTAATGGGATCATCAGTGGAGGTGGTGGAGGAGTATAAATACCTCAGTGTTCACCTGAACAAAAGACTGGAGATGCAACACTGATGCTATTTATAAGAAGGGACAGAGCAGATTCTACTTCTTGAGGAATCTTAAGTCCTTCAGTGTTTTCAGCCAGATGTTGCATGTTTTCTATAAGTCTGTTGTGGAAAGTTCAGTCTGATTCTGCAGTCATCTGTTGGAGGAGCAGCAACAGAGCCAGTGACTTAAAAGAAACTGAACAAACTGATAAAGAAGGCTGACTCTGTTCTGGAGCTGACTGCAAAGGATGGCACTTTATGAAATGCACAATGCTGAACATCCTCCACACACCCAGTGATTCAGCAATAGCATCAACAGTCAGAACCTTCTTCAGAAAGCTACAGGAGATCCTTCCTGAACACAGTTATAACCATCTAGAATGAATCTAAAAAAGCTGAAAACTGCAATAACTGAATGTTCCTTTTGGGATTAATAGAAGTATTTTGTATTGTATTTGTGTTGTGAACCTACAACAGATTCAGAAGCTGTTTTCTGGTCGAGTGTGGTCCAGTTTTAGTTTTAGGTTGGATATTCCACATTCACTCTAGATCACTGTACCAAAATATTTTTTCAATAGCTCCAAACCACATGACTCAGTGGCAGCTATACAGTACGTCACTTAAAGAGACTTAAAGAGATAAATGAGACTCGCCTTTTATTGCATTTGAAAGCTTCTTCAATTCTGTATTACTTTCATGGATTAAAAAAAAACAAAAAAAAAAACATTTTCAGATTAAATCTCTGTGCAATCCTATTTTATAGATACAGCGGTAGTCAGAGGAACAATTTTGGTGTGGACAGGGAGGGGTGGGGGGCATGCTGGATTATTATACTCTGGTTAGGTCTGTGATGTCACAGAATGCTGCAAATCTGAACAGCTCACTATAAAAAAACAACAACAACCCATTTTCAGTCTCAGGCTTCCAAACACAGTTACAGGGTTGTGCAAAGACAGACTTTTGACATTTGATACTATGGTCACTTCTTAAACCCAAAAATAAGCCCTAAAGTACAGAAATACTTTATATTTCACCCCACCCCCTTTATATTGATTCATATTCATCAAATATTACCAGGAAAATCTTACAGATATAAACAGAACAAAGAAAAAAATTGTGCAGATGGCCAAATGTTTTCAGAACAAGGGTTGAGAAAACATTTAAATAAATGAATGAGAAATGTTCTTTATTTTAATGTTTTTCTTACATTCATCATTTCATAGCATTTGAGAGAAGCTACAAATATATTAAGTGTCAATAAACTGTTGGCTTTTGACCTGGTCCATCTTTCAAAAACACTCACACACACACCAAATTCCTCTATGATTCAAGTACATTTGATGTAATTTGAGTTAAACAGACATACAACAGTTCCACTTCCATTACTTAAGTATGACAGTGCTGTTTTCTTCCTCAGATGCTTATGAATGTCGGTTTCTCTCACAACACTCCACTTGCACGAGTCTCATCTGGTCTTTGGAGCGGGCCTGGGTGGCTGAAATTGTTGGTTGGGTCCAATGTATTTCAGCGGTGTGTACTGTGGCTTCTCAATCACTTCCAGTCCCAAGAAAGGCTGCAGGGCTCGGGGAACCCGTATGGTTCCCTCCTGGGGGGGGATTTAGAGACATGAGAAAGTCTAAACAAAAAATGCTTATAAGACAAAACAATTCAGTGCACAATGATGAGAGTCTTTCTATGACCTATGTGGATATTGTTAAGGTGTCTTTTGATAGCATTTGGTAAATAGTGGAGCATTTCTGCATAATCTTCCCAATGTTCTTTAAGTTTTGTCACCATTACTTTTCAGGAAAATAAAAACCTGTTCTACAACATAATGGGAAATGCAGCAATAATTTCATGGCAATTCTACAATTTGAACAAAGATTTTATTTTAAATAAATAAATAAAGCGCAAGGACACAGGACTGTCGCTATGACAACAATAATTTGATGCTGACTGTAAGGGAAGGCAGAGTTTTATTGGAAGAGAAATGAGGAATTAACCATGCAGCCATTCTTAAAAAGCTAAGGTGTCAGAGAAACCAAAACAATTTTAATTGTCATGTTTTACAGTGTGTGAAGATTTAGATAATATTTTTAGTCATTACTGACTGGGAAAGTGCCTAAAAAGACCTCATTATCATTATTTAAAAAGACACAAATGACTAAAGAGATCATTTTCAAGAAACCAGTCTGTGTCTTACTTTGGTCTGGTGAGTCTCCAAGATGGCAATAATAGTTCGAGGAATTGCACATGCTGTGGCATTCACCTACAACACAATAGAAAAAAGCAATATACACACATGTAATGGAGATGGTACAATACTGCAATCTAGAGCTGCACAAATGTACAACAGCTTACTGTGTGGGCGTACTGCAGGCTGCCATCATCCCTCTCATACAGGATGTTGAGGCGTCTGCTCTGATAGTCTGTACAGTTGGATCCACTGGAAATCTGAAATACAGCAAGGTAGCTCCTCACAATCAACATTATTCATGATAATTGATGATGGTGCATCCGAGCCATGAACCAGAACAGAGCGATAACTGGAGTAAATGACAACGAGAGCGATGGCATATGTGTCTGTCACTCAAAATCATCAGTTTAATTTCAGTGACTTCCAGAACAGTCCGAAACTATACAGCGGATTCAAGATTCAGAGACAGACCGATGTTAGTAAGAGGAGAGAGAAGCTGTAAAACCACAGTAGCCATTGTACGTCTTGTTAATGTTCCACCATCTTCAACATCACACCGTCTCATTATTAAATGCTTTCATATGGAACACGGTGGCTCTGAGCTCAGCTCTGGCACCCACTCATTTCTGTGCTGGCACAAACCAGCTGAGTGCAGAGCAAGGACACAAGTTCCTGTTCATTATGCTGGCATTTAAAAAGTTCTACATTTTCAATAAATCAAAAACAACGACATAACCTGACAGATCACAAAAACAACGGCTGATTTTGGTTGTGTCCCACTTACCTGAACTTTCCATAATGAGGAGGAAAGCTTTGCTGTTTAAAGAAACCTTAACAGGTCTATTTAAAAAGCAGCAGAATCATGATTTTTCTTTTTTTCTACTTTCACAGTAAAATGCTCTATTCTGCTGGAGCAGCGAATTACTTCAACTTGTGCTCAGTCAGCAAGCTATTGAACTGCTCCCAACAAGCCTGAATTACACCTAAAAACTGTCACTGTATAGCTGCAGCTCCTCAACAAGCCTGAAGTCTCCCAACTTATGTCTGTTTGACGATACCATGGATCCACACCAGCGTCCACAGTCACCTTACACCTCCTGTTAGTATAATATCAACAACAGGAGCAGACTGCAGATAAATAATTATCTGAAACCGTTTGTGGTAGTCCCAACAAGAAATGACATCTACTTTCACCAATGGTGTTATCTGAACTATTAGTTGGAGATGAGCTGACCTCTCCATAGCTGTTCCTCCCAGGCATCCAGGCTTCGATGTCATACTTCCTGTGCGCTGGAGGACCCAGTTCCTGAGTTGGCATGTCCAGCACTCTAAGAAAAGAAAGAAACAAAAAAGAACAACAGACAAGTAAAGACTGATTAATAAATTATTGTTAGAAAAATCACAGTGGGTACAGGCAATTTGAAAACAAAAAAATATAAATAATAAGCTAACATAATTATCTACATGTAGACAAAATATTTGTACTTCATGAACAGGTGGAATGTTTTTGAAAACTTTTATGTCAATATTTGATTCAAGATTTCTTCCATTCCAGTTTTATGAGTTGATCAGTGCGTGTCCTGACCTGTAGTGGAGTTCCAGTGCAGAAAAGAGCTCCTTCTGCAAAGAGACAAACTCCTCCAGCAGCTCTGAGCTCTCCTGTCCCGTCTCATCAGCGGTCACTCCAAACATCTCAACCTGATTCAGTTCACAAGACAGAAAACACAACTCATCAGCATAATAATAATAGTAAAAAAATCAGACATCAGCCCCAATTCAGTACCGAAGATTTAAAATAGAAATCTGAATACCCTGGATATCAATTAAAGATGTACATGATGTTAACAATAAACACATGGACTGTACTGCAAATTCAAATGTCTGAATAAAACCTTGTGTGTATATGTGCTGTGGTTAATTAGACCTTATTGAAGTGATGAACTCTGTAGAGCCCCCATGTCTCTCTGCCAGTGTCCGTCTCTGCTCGGTAACAGGTGCTGCTGCACACCGTCCTGCAGCATGAAAGAACAGCTTGCTTCAGTTACGGTTTCTCAACAGCCTCTCTGTGTTCAGCAAATGAGTGAGGGGTGCTTCTCACCTGACAGGTAAGTCCTTCCAGTTTGCTGCATGGTCCATGAAATAGCCTGAGAAAAATAAATACAAGCTCTCCTGAACATTGACTTGTTCCTTAAGCAGTGAGCAGAATGCAGGTTTTTCCAAGGTTTAAACATTGGATTCAAGTGAATCTTCACTGTTTTGTTACTGTACTCTCTGTAGCTGCAGCTTTAGAAACAAAGCTGTTCCAAATGCTGATAAACATAATAAGTGAGGGATTGGGAACATGTTATTAGCTTGTGAACTCTCACCTGCCACACCGACCTCGCCAGTACCGGCCAGGTTAAGGTCCGGGAAACGGGCTGGGTCCAGCGAGTACACCTGAGAACGATGAGCATTGGGTTGCATACCACAGCCCTCCTGGAGGTGGAAGTAGGCCAGAGCATAAGGAAGTGTTAGTAATACTGGCCTTTCAACTACGTACGTAGTATGTGTTTTCTTTCTGCAGCAGCTTTCTGACATTGACACAGTCATCATATTTAACTAGAACTGGCTGCCTCTCTATGCCAACACATAAAAGTTTGTTTGACAGTCCTTATCAAATAACAGTCGAGTCTTAAAGCAGATCTGAGAAAAATAAACGGTAATATATTTACAAAACTCTACAGCTTTGTTTTTTTTTTTTTTTAATAAAATGATTGAAAAGGGATTCCAGATTCCAAGAGCATTTCAAGTTATTAGGTGTTGTTACGTTGCTGAAGTCAGAAAGAAGCCCTGAACTGGGACACCATTATAAGTAGCCGTCTACACTCAGGTGAGTATCCATAGACAGAGGCTTTTGCTCCAAAATCAACATCTTCAAGCAGTTTGCAGCTGGCAACATGAACAAAGTTTTTTGTAATTTGAGATGATGATAAAAGTGCTTTGCCACAATGAGCAGAGATATATTTAGAGAAGTGAAAATGAAGCATTCTTCAACAAAGATAAGTAAATGTTAATCATGGTGGAGGTACATCCATACTCAGGAGCTGCGTTGCTACTATTGGAACTGTTACATACGGTGCATCTGGAAAGTTTTTACACTCACATATATATATATATATATATGTATATTTACACATACATACATACATACATACACACGTTTTGGCAAAGTTTTAAAAATCACATTAAAAATCAAAATTATTTCAATCACATGTACTGTACGTAAGTATTCACAGCGTTTGCCATGGAGCTGAAAATTGAGCTCAGGTGCATTCCATCTCCACTGATCATCCTTGAGATGTTTTTACAGCTCAATTGGAATCCACCTGTGGCAAATTCAGTTGATTAAACCTGATTTGAAAATTCACACACCTGTTTAAATAAGGTCCCACAGTTGACAGTGCCTGTCAGAGCACAAACCAAGCATGAAGTCAGAGACAGGATTGTCTCAAGTCACAAATCTGAGGAAGAGTACAGAAACATTTCTGCTGCTTTGAAGACAGCTCTTGACCTCAGACTGGGGAGATGGTTCATCCTCCAGCAGGACAATGAACCCAAACATCCAGTCAAGATATCAAACGAGTGGCTTCAGGACAACTCTGTGGATGTCCTTGACTGGCCCAGCCAGAGCCCAAACTTCAATCCGAGCGAACATCTCTGGAGAGATCTGAAAATGGCTGAG
>JBAMYA010000005.1:10685083-10701177 GCA_037176975.1 Arrhamphus sclerolepis
TCTGATTATGTTTGGCAGTCCACCCATGGCATGAAAGTCCCTCCTAATTTTTACTTGTTCGACAGCAGTATATGGGAGTATGATGTAGTGGGTGATAAGCTGATGAGAACTTTGATGATCAAGGAAATCACATGACTCACAGAGGACTGGGACACACCTGATCTGTCTCCAATCTCCCTCTGAAAGGTTTTTGTGACCAAACATCCAAGTGTGGTGAGGACCTGGTCATGTGATGGAATTAGATTTGATTGGCGTGTTCCTCTCTGGAGTTGTGGCTCTAGCAAGCTGCATATTTTCAGCAGCACAGTCATTGGTAATCTAAATTGTGATGTCAAAATAACCTTCAATTAGTGTGTAATTTAAGTCATTTAATGTCAGCATAGTATAATAAATATATTTATTTCCAATTGCTTCAGAGTAATTAAATATATGATCCGTTAGTCAAGATTCAAATTGAAATAACATCAGACTATTGTACGTGATTCCTACGACAGGTCTGGATCACTCATGAATTCTGTTCATACCTGAAAGAAAACTCAAAATACGAGAAAATTGGTTAAGTTCTCTTAAATCACTCGTACGCACCGCTTAAGAGCAAATCTTTTCTTACTTGTGGATTGTTGCATGAAGCCCATTGACTCATATTTGTCTAGGAACTGAGGAGACCAGTTGCTGAACATTGGGGGGAGAAATGTTGTCCCATTCTTGTCACATTTATCTGTGCATAGGACAGTTTTACATTTTGCCTCTGTCCATCATTAATGAGCTTTGACCCAGAGAAGTTGGCATCAATGGAACATTTTCATATTTGGCTTCTTTGTGTGTTAGAAGTGCATTTGTGGAGGACACAGCAAAATGTGTTGTGACCAGAAGTGTTCCTGACCCTACGCATTTCCTTTACAGAATCACACCATATCATATATCTGAGAGCCTGAAAATCAAGGGCATACAGTACTGGCTTTCAGCCTTGTTCCATGCACTCAGAGATATGTCCAGATTATCAGGATGTTTTGATTGCGTTATATTCTGTAAATAACAAGATCTTCGAAGTCTTGAAAATTCAGAATAAGAATAAGAACCTTATTCTGAAATGTTTTGAAAATTTGGAAACAGTTTTTCCACAGGTTGGTGAACTTCTGGCCATCCTTATTTCTTAAAGGCTCTGGCTGTTTACTACTACTTGTAGTAAGCTACTTGTGGGTTTTGATTTTGCCAAAATGTAGGACATAGTAGACAAGCAATTTCACAATTTTTACTATGGGAGAAGAATCCAGATGGTTTGCTATCTCTTGGAAAATTTCTTGTGTGCAGCTGATTAGTTTACCTCGCATACCTATATCCCATCTATGAGCTGAAGTTGGTCTGAGCAATCACGACTGACTTTTATTTGTGCTGTATCATAGTTGTTTTGACACTAGCATACTAAAGTACATACTATGTACTGCAGTATGTAGTATCCATTTTTGAAAACGGTCTCCAAGAGGATGTTTTTATGCTCAGACATGTCACTGACCAGTTGCCAACTAACCCATTTAATTAGCTGCAAGATGTATCTCCAGGTTTTTCCTTTTATTGCCCATATCTTAACATTTTTCATACGTTTCATTCACCAAATTCAAAATGAACAAGTATTATTTATGAATTGGCAAAATGTCTCACTTGAACATTTGATATGTTTTCTATGTTCTACTGTGCATAAAATATACGTTTGTGAGATGTACATATTACTTTAGTTGTTAACATTTTATATAGTGTACCAAAAATTTTGGAATTGGGGCCCTACTTTATATGAGGTTGTATTTAATGAATCAGCTTCTGTTTTCTGGATATTGAATGTGAAGATTTACTTCCTCTTTTTGCTTCAATCTCACACGGTCCTTTTCCTCCTCAGGTTTTTGTTTGAGCACCTCTCAGTAGATAACTGCCTGGGGATGTATTCGCTGGCTCGCTCTCATCATGACCAGCTTTTGCTGCGTGCATCCTTGCGGCTGGTGGCCCAGCACTTTCCTCGGGTGGCCCGGCAGAAAGACTTCCTCCTGCTCGACCACGGCACTTTAGGCAGTCTCCTGAGCTCTGATCGTCTGGGGGTGGAATCTGAGGCAGAGGTCTATGATGCAGCACGTCGCTGGGCAGAGCACCAACCCCTGGACCGCTACGCCCATATGCCAACACTTCTACACCACCTCCGCCCCGGGCTGCTGTCCCAGGAAGAGAGGAGAAGACTGAGCCAGGAGTTGGGGCCCGCTGCAGCTGGAGAAGGCCTCGGGGGGCCTCTGAGACTACGGGAGGGAATGTTTGAGAAAAAGATTGTCTGCATAGACCTGACACCTCGAGACGATGAGAATTTAGTTACAAGAGACTACACGGTGGATTGCTTTGATCCTCGGACAGGGAAGTGGGAGAAGTTGGCTGCCCTGGGTGCTCTTATCAGTCCTGGCTGCACGGCTGTAGGTGGCAGGTTGTTTGTAGCAGGCGGGATCCTGCGGACAGGCTCTGTATCTGCAGCTGTACATGAATATGATAATGTGTTGGACAGGTGGATAGAACGGCCACCGATGGTTCAGCCACGCGCTATGCTTGGGCTGCTGGGCTGCGGAGAGTCACTCTATGCCTTGGGTGGTTGTAACCGCTCAGCTCTGCTGGACTCCAGTGAGACCCTGGAGCTTACAACACTCCAGTGGGGCCCTGGGCCTCGACTGCCACTTCCACTGCGGGCCTTTGCCTGTGCAGCTTTACGTGGACGACTCTACCTGCTTGGTGGAACCACGCTTGAACAGAACCGGGCTGTGGTCCATTCAGGTGTGCTTATTTATCACACCCTGACGGACTGCTGGACACGGGTAGGTTTGGATTCTGGCGCCACCTGTCTTGCTGGAGGCGTGGCAGTGCGAGGGGGAGTGTGTGCCATCGGGGGCTACATGAGGGAAACAACCAAGTTCCTTGATGGAAACTACACCAATCTGGAGACTTTAGACGCCACTGGCCGTGTACTGTTTTTCAGAGAGGGAAGAGGGTCAGGGGTGGAGAGGGAAGTGACTGGGGGAGGTGTGATGGTCAGCGCAGAGCAGCGGGGTGTCGCAGGTGGTGGAAGTGACCGAGCTCCGAGTCCCGTTGTCTTTCCAGGACTGCCGAGGCGGATTGCGGCCGGGGGCGTGGCCAGATGGAAAAGGAGGATTTATGTGTTGGGTGGAGAAAATGGCTCGCGGTTCTATGACAGCGTGTACTGTTGGAAACCTGGATGGCGCAGCTGGGTCCAGAGAAGAGAAAAACTCCCTGGAGACACTGGAGGGGTGAGCCAGTTCGGGTGTACCACTCTTAAGTTCCCCAAGAAACACATCTTGTCCAGACTGAGACTAGCCAAAGAAAACTGTAAGAAGCCCATGGACAAACTTGACAGTAGTGTATGACTGATGTTGAGGTAGCTGTTCATGTGACTGGAAATTAGCTCCTGTTTGATCTCATTAAATGTTAATGTTTGAAAAAAGTTCAAAAGGAAAATACCTAATTTTGTACACTGTCCGTCTAAAAAAAATGTCACAAACTGGAATTGGCTAAGCAAATAAGTAAGAGTCTCCCATTGTTTAATTACTGCACGGATGATTATGTTTCAGCTGGCTACAAGTTATTTAATCCTGACGGTGCATTCACACGTATGTGTTGTGGCAACTTTTGACGGACTGCATGGACCTGCCTCCACACACAGCAGCCTTCAATACGTCTGTGATGGTAACCTCACCCCCACTGTAGTCTATGGCAGATGCCGCATGCACTGCATACATGTGAATGCACCGTAAATGATGCAGTGAGTAGCTTCCCATTTCATAAAACAACCATGTCGGAAGACACATCCTGTAGTTGCGGAAAAGATTGTTTGATCTATTTCAAAAGAAAACATCTAAGGAGATTGTTGAAACTACTAAAACTGGGTTAAGAACTATCCAATACATTATTAAAACTGGGAGGATTGTGAAGAGCCATCATCTTTCAGGAAGAAATGTGGGAATAAAAATCTTGAATGATCGAGATCAGCGGTCATGTAAATGTTTGCTGAAATCAAATATTAAAAAACCAGCTGCAGAACTCACGGCTGTGTTTAATTGTTAAAGTAAGAATTTCCACGCGCACAATGCTAAGGAAACCATACAGCTGTTCAGCCTTAAGAAAACCACATAACAGTGAGGCTAATCAGAAACAAAAGTCCAGTTTTACCCTGTTCCACAGTGATGGAGCATCATGGTAAGAAGAGAGGTGGATGATGTGATGCTCCCATCATGTCTAGTGCCTGTTGTTCAAGCCTGTGGAGGCAGTGCTATGGGGTTGCTGCAGTTGGTCAGGTCTAGGTTCAGCAGTGTTTGAGTTGAGTTTACATGAGATCAGCTGACTACCTGAATATACTGAATGACCAGCTTATTCCATCAGGGGATTTTTTTTTTCTTCCCTGATGGCATGAGTATATCCCAAGATGACAATGTCAGGATTCATGGGTCTCAAAGTGTAAGAGTGGATCAGGGAGCATGAGACAACATTTTCACACATGGATTGGTCACCACAGGGTCCAGACTTTAACCCCATTGAGAATCTTTGGGATGTGCTGGAAAGGTAGCCCAACAAAATATTAGAGTGCATGACTTTTTTTTTTGGACGGGCAGTGTATGTGCGTGCGGCACGCAGGCCGAGAACAACCAGTCCTCAGCAGTCTTGAGAGAACAAGTGGAGCCAGAAACTGGTAAAAGGTTTAGCAACATGCTGCTGCAGTTTACTTAAGCTCACCTTTTGTCAGAAGAATAAAAATTCTTGAGTAAAATGGAGCCTTTAAATTGTTTTCTCAAATTGTAATGCTATTGTTGACTTTTTGTTGGTGTAGCAATTTTAAAGCTCTTTGGAAATCCCATTTTTGATGTGAATTTTTTTTTTACAGTTTGTACTTCAGACACAAGTTTACTGACACATTTCTGACCATGGTGTTTTCCACTTTATTAACACTTTCATACAGTTTTATAAAAGTTTGTTTTTGTTTTTTTTTTTAATGTGGGCCTTTGATGTCCTCTGACACTAACTTTGGGCAACATTTGAGTTTGACTTGAAAGGAAACATGCAAATGTTTGATAAACCTACTGGCTTTTAACCATTTTTCTTGTACCATCAATTAATGATACAAAGAAAAACTTTGAAAAGCAAGTTAGAAAGTAACAAATAATTATATGAATAAAAATCCATATCATGGTGAACAAAAGTGGTATTGATACAGAGCACGTCTCTCCTGAAGGGATCATATTGCAGATTTTATACGAATCAGCACTGTGCCTTAAAGGTAAGCATTAAATTAAAATTAAACATCACTACATCATGTGCCAGTCCAGTACATTTTTTTTAAAAAGTGTGAAAACAGCAGTCATATCCAGATGAAAATGTTACGGTGTCTTACTTTGTCCATGTACCTCTTTTCCACCAAGTTTTAATGCGGGAAAAGAAAGAGGAAAAAATATATAATGGAGACTGATACGGTATGTAATAAGAGATTAGGAAAGGGCCAAGGGCTCCATGTGTCACTTATGGCCACGTAGAGAGACACAGGAGCTGAACTAGTTCAAAGCTATACCATGACCTCCATCAAGAAGGGGATTGCTGTGTGACAGCTGTCCAGAACTGTAGCTGACTGAAGGCAATGAAAAGATCAGAAAAACAATGGAAACAACTCATGCGGAAAAGTGGAATGTAAAATTTACTGGAGAAAGAAAGTTCAGTGATGATTTTTGGAAGATCAATGGCAGAAGACTTGGAAAAGTATGTGAAAGCACATTTACTACTGTATTAACACAAAAGGTAAGTATCCAGATTTACATGAGTCATGACATGAAGGTGCATAATCATCTCAAGGCCACCAGTAAAGTCTCAACAGCAGGAAAGACTTGAACAGAGCCTAGGGCTCATTTATGGGAAGTGATTTTGCATCAGGAAGCTCTGACCACTCTCTCCCAAGAGTCTGTCTGATTTATTTCCATTTGTTAATTGTAAGTTGAATCCTGAAATTTTTTTTTTCCTCCCACTAGTGTCACTATTCAGGCTGTCACATTCTTCTTACTGATCCTGATATTGTGAACATGGATCCTAGAAGCTGTCTTTAAGTATTGTGACATCACCCTTGTGTTCAGTGGGGAAAAATGTTCAATTCCTTGTAGCTGAGTAACACCAAGAAAAAAAAGTAAATAAAAACATAATTAGTTGTGACCTGCCTTTGGAGGGTTCTGCAATAATAAGCTTTTCTGCAGTAACACTGACCTACTACGTAGATGCACAATAGTAAAAAAAAATATATATATCAGTCTGATTATATATAAGCTGGTCGTATATTCGTGTCTGCCATATTTTCCTAAATCTTCCTTTTCAGGTTAGCAGTTACTTTACATTGAGGGTTGACCACAGAGTATGAATGTTTTTGGCACTGTCAGGAAACTGATCTGCAATAGGACTGTAAGAGAAGGTGCTATCAGTTCGTATCAGTTTTCCTAACATACAAACAGACTCAGAGTCAAAGTATCTTTTTTTTTTTTTAAATAAAAAATAGTTTTACTTGCAAGGAACACAGAGTATGGTTACATACCAAAAATTGTGCAGAGGTACTCAGCTCATGGGGATTATATGCAGTTACAATTCATGATCATCCAACATTCAAGCATCCAATCATCATTCAGCATCAACCTGTGTGTAGCTACTGTCCTTGAGTGGAATCACTAGTTCCAACCAGTTATGTGAACCAGTCAGCTACACAAACCTTTATCAGCTCTTTTCTCACGCATGTAGTGTTCTCAGCATCTTATCAGGCCAAAGCAGACACTCTCTAGTATGATATTATGCAGCATTAATATGGTAATAATCAACACACATAAGAAAAATATATAGGTATATATATATGTATTTTTCTAACATTCCCTGCTGTTTAACATACTAATGCTAATTAGTTACTGAACTCTTCTCATATCAGCGTGCATACAGCTTCAAACTTCAAATTTGCTGCACGTCTGTCATTTAGGAACTGTCACCATTTTAACATCCTAGATAGCTGTGGTGTCTTGTACAGCTGGAGGAGCAGCAGGGATGAAAGAATAAGTTTGTTGATATAAGGAAAACAAACATGTAGAAACCATTTCAGTAACCATAGAACATATGCACAAAATTACACATGAAATAAACAGGCAGAATAATAAAAACACGACAAGAAGAGATAATTTTTAATAGGACGGACCACCAAGTGCCTTCTGTGGGCCAAGAAAAGGAGTTCATGTGAGGTGTGGCTCTAGGTGCCACAGATTTAACATAATTTTGAAGAGAGGTTAAATTCCGGAGTGCATCATAAATCTGATGTATAAATAAATGTGTAAATCAGTCAGTTTTATTATTAGCATGTGCAGTGAATTTGTGGGGAATATTTTTAGAATCTCTTTTTACTCTAAGAAGTCATTGTGTTCAGTGTTGGAGTTGGTGCATACTGTGAGTGTGAACCATAATCCCAGAAGATCAGAAGGGTTGTAAGGCCCAACAATGTAGTCCACAGGATGATGAAGCAGCGGAGTACAGGTGGACCCGGAGGAGGAGGATATTCAGGTTGTGTCCTGCAACTTGGAGATAATCATTCTAATGCGCACCAGGGGGTGGTCTACCCGCTGGTTGCTTCACCGGCATTGAGACGGTCACTCTAGTAGTGGTGGCACTGTTACCACATGTACCTGGTGTACATACCCCCTACATAGCCGGACATTATTCACTGGTGTGTGTCTGTATTGCAGCTTTGTGATCTCTCATGAGTTTTCAGTGGCTTACGTGAATCCAGGAGGGTCGTTCAGAAATGCGGACTGCAGTAGGTGTGGACAGGAGGATCCGGTATGGTCCAGTCCACCTTGGTTCTGACCACTTAGTCATAAGAAAAATATATAGGTATATATCTGTATTTTTCTAACAGGCACCTACTCAACTGCTCCTTAATCTAGTCAGTCACATAGCAGCAGTTCAATATAAAAATATAAACATGGTCCAGATGGATCAGAATGGAGAAGAAAGGTGATTTAAGTGACTTTGAATATGGTATGGACGTTGGACGAAGCTAGAAGTCCTGATCTGAGTTTTTCAGAGGGCTAATGATTTGGGATTTTCATGCACACCCAACTTACAGTTTACAGAGAAAGGTGTGTGTGTGTTTGAGGGGGGGAATCCTGTGCATGCGGATTTCTGGATACAAATGTCTTGTTGAAGCTGGAGAGATTAGAGGCGAATGGTGAGACTGGTTCAAACTGATAGAAAAGTAACAGCAAAATGCAGAATTTAATCTCTGAACTGTCAATATGTTGAAGCTTGAAGCAGATGTACAGCAGAGGCCATGTTTCTTTGTTTTACATTTTTGAATTTGATTTACTGCAACAATGCTGATATCCTTTTAGTAGAACTTTAAAGCACAGTCAAGGCCTGTCTCCTAACTGTTGTTCAGTGGTATTGTACTGAAACAACCAAGAAATGGGATGAAAATATGAAATATCATCAGATCTTTAAGCCTCAGTCTTCCTGGAACACAGCTGGTGGAATGTTCTAGTTGCTGATGAAAAATTTTTGTTTAAAATACTTAAGAACCAGTGTATGTAATCAGTATAGTGAATGTTTTTTGTTAAATATTTCAAACAAATTAGATTTATTAATGGTAAATAAATATACAAATCTTAAAATCAGGCCTAAATATTTCTTTGTGTGCACACTTTTGTGTTGCTTTAAGATCCAGATTAAAAAGCTGAGGTGTTTTCTTGTCTGGATGTTGTTTAATTCATACAAGATGATGTATTATTTACTTTATTCTGACAAATACATAAAATCACACAATGTTTCTGAATCCTTTGATCCACTGGGCCAACCTCTGCCCGTCTTAACTTGTGTTTGGTACTTTGTGTAGCTGTGGACGTCCCTGTCATATTCTCTGACAAAAAAAAAAGCAATGAAACACAAAGTTTAAAAACAAAAAAAAGTTAAGTGAGATCCACAAAATGTAAACCATCAATCACACACTGATGACAGAAAAAGTTATGGTTGGCTACAAAGAAGCAGTGATGAAATGTGGATGTCTGGATGAAAGTGATATTCAGTAATGAATCAGTCATGAATCCGCTTTGGATAAGGAAATGATACTGGAACTTTTGGTTTATTTTTCACATTCATTGAAACATATAAAGATGACTGCTTGACATGTTAAATAATAGTAAGTACTATTGTACTTCTATTGCGTAAAACCTTTAAGCTACATGAAAAGTTCCTTAAAGGTTGTAAGTATGTTCTTTATTCTGAAACATAAATCTGTTTAACAGCTCTCTTTACATTCTGCATATGACTTTGGAGAAACTACTGTCATTGACACAACTTGAGTCAACCAAAAAGCAAATTAAAACTTTGATTAAAGGTCTTTTATCACATAATTAAAGGATTTCTTGTTCATATGTTTCCTGATTTTGAGTGTTTTTTTCTTTAATAGTAAAACTGTTAGCCCATCAACGATCAGACACACAAACTTGGATTGTATAAATGTATGGAAAGTCCACAACTACATGAATGGAATGTTGTTTTTCATAGTTCGGTGTTAATAATTACTCTAATAAATAAACTGCTGAATCTGCCCAATGTCACAGCTGACCAAAGTTCTCGCTTAAAATGACCACCCTAACATTGCTGCCTGGCTTTTTCCATCATTCTCCTACATGAATGCAGGTGTCCAAAGCACAGCAAACGTCAGGTCAACCTGGGGATAATTTAAAGCCTGTTTTGGAGTGATAGTTTCTTCAATTTTTTAGGTCAAAATTGCAATCACAGCAGAGTGAAGCAATGGACCATCTCCCATCAGACAAGGTGGCCATCAACAATCCAGCAGACATCACCGTCATCATTGGATATTTCCTCATGGTTATTAGCGTTGGCATTTGGGTAAGTGCTTCTGATGGTGTCTCATCATCAGAAAATTATGAGCAGTTGTACTTGAGAATAACAGCATGTTTCTGTGCTCCAGTCCATGTTTCGGACAAATCGTGGGACCGTGGGGGGATATTTCCTGGCAGGACGCACAATGACCTGGTTACCAGTGAGTTGAACGTAGAACAACCAATAATTTGCCACTGAAGACACAAATAGCTTTTCATTCTGGAAGATATCTTTATAGTTTGTTTAGCATGCCTGCTGAATTTTCACATTAAATTCAGATCAACTTCAGAGTAACTTCATTACATCTGTGATGTAAAAAAAAAAAAACACAACACCAAATAGTCCAAGTGTGTTTAATGTGGCTTTATCTTTTCAGTTTCAAGCCATTGAAAGCACAAAGAGGGCTGTACTCCATTTTGCTGTTAAACCTGTTACAGCTACCTCCCTATTCTTACAGGCTTAATTGTGTTTTCTGCGCGTTTCTTTTTTGCAGGTTGGCGCATCTCTGTTTGCTAGTAACATTGGCAGCGGACACTTCGTGGGTTTGGCGGGAACAGGGGCAGCCAGCGGCATAGCTGTAGGAGGGTTTGAGTGGAATGTAAGTCACCATGTTTCTTTACATTTCAACTCCACACCAGAGATATAAGGTCTAAAGACGTAAACATCTTGGTTGTTATTGTGTGCTGGTTAAATATCAGGCTCTGTTCATTGTGCTGCTGCTGGGCTGGCTCTTTGTACCCGTCTACCTCACAGCTGGGGTAAGAAGTTCAGTAAATAATCATTCAGACAAACACCCTCAAATATGCAAATTTATTCTTCTATGATGTGACGTGATAATGTGCTGCGTTAGGTGATCACGATGCCGCAGTACCTGAAGAAGAGGTTTGGTGGGAACCGAATCAGCCTCTACCTGTCTGTTATCTCTCTCTTCCTGTACATTTTCACCAAGATCTCAGTGAGTCGTACTGTTTGACCATACACAGCAAGAAAAAGCTCACCCATCACATCATATTTATTTACTTCATTTTTCTTTCCTCTGTTCTCTTCAGGTGGATATGTTTTCAGGAGCAGTGTTTATCCAGCAGGCTTTAGGGTGGAACATCTACATAGCTGTTATTGCCCTTCTGTTAATTACAGCTGTGTACACAGTTACAGGTATATGTGGAAATATCTGATTTTCTCTTGTGTAGTATGAACTGACCTTGGCTAGAAAGTTAGTGATATGAACCAAAAATGTTGTGTATCTTAGACATGATGTTCTCTGTAGAGTAATCACTAATTCTCCAGATCATATTTGTTAGTATACTGTGTATTTTTGGATCATGTATTACTAGGTGGCCTGGCAGCCCTCATGTACACAGACACAGTTCAGACATTTGTCATCATTGCCGGAGCCTTTGTCCTCACTGGATACTGTAAGTACAAACTTTACAGTATTGTAATAAAACTTTTTATCTTATTGTATATCCAGCAGCTTCACGGGCAGAAAGGGTTTAACTTGGATCCATAATCATTAATTTGCCTGCAGGGGTATTTAGTATGCTGACACTGCAGAGGTGAAAAACTCCCCATGTCCAGCTGAGACAACAACAAGCCCCCGTGGCCTTATAGATTATTATTTTTTGGTTACAGTAAAGGTTAAAGTTCTTTAAATGGGATCAGAGTCTAGCCCTGGTGTGTAGATGAAAGACAAAGCCCTGGAAGGAAGAAAACAGGAAAGACATGGCAGAGAAACCAGCCCTCTCAGCCATTTGCAAAGCGGTGATGCATTCAACTGCTGCTCCACATCCTGCTCCACATCCGTCTTTATTTTCTCCTTTGGATGAGCTTTGCTCCACACCAGTTTGCCTGAGCCAAACCCCAAGCCTTCCCAGGAAAACTGAAACTTACCTACAATGTCTGCCTCTTCTGAGTTGCCATTCTTGGGTTCCATTTCCTCCCCTTGGATGGATTTGGACCCACCTCCCCGACAATAGCGTCCTTACTCCCCAGATAACAACAGCTCTGCCCCTGACCTTGGTACACTTAAACTCCTCTACTAGACTGGATATTGGCAACTGCAATATTCCTTTCCCACACAATGCTATACTGCTTAGACACCTAGGAACACCTAACCACTTCATCATGAAGGAGCTAACCAATCTTTCAATTCTCTCCACAGTGGAGAGAATGGAAAATGCTAAATCTAAAAATATTACATTAAGTATACTTACATGAAGTAGCCTATATATACATACACACATATACATGCACACAGGTGAATGTTCACAATGAAATAATGAAAAACTCACACTTTTTCCTCCTCACATTTAGCTTTTGCTGAAGTCGGGGGCTACAGCGGTCTGCTCTCCAAATATAGCTCTGCTCTGCCAACTAATGTCTCCTCCGTGGATCTCCAACGCTACAACATATCCCCCCACTGCTACATGCCGAGACAGGACGCCTTCAGCCTCCTGAGGGACCCCACCACGGGGGACTTGCCTTGGCCTGGCGTGCTGTTTGGAATTTCAATTGGGTCAATCTGGTACTGGTGTTCAGACCAGGTGAATATTTCTGTCTGTGTCACTTGTTAAATTATAATTGGGTTCTACAGGGATTAATCCAGGGTGCTGGTTTCAGTGTAAAAGGTGTGTGTGACCCAACCAGCCATTAACATGCCTCTTGTAGATGTCAAGGTGTTTTTGGGCTAATAAATTACAGCAGTGAAATGTTTTTTGGGAGTTGACTTGCTGTAGCTACAGCAGGTGAAATAATTGTAATTTCCCTTGCAAAATGCAGTTAAAAAGAGCAAAATTCAAACTGATCTTATTTACAATTTTAAAAGGAGCTGGAGGAACCCAAGGCTCCAAAATGATCAAAAACAACTGCTCCTAATCAAAATCCCTTTAGGTGACTATCCAAAATTTGAATATAATATTCTTACAAATTTATAATCTCTCTTTTTTTGTCCATCCTCTAGGTGATTGTGCAGCGGTGCCTTGCAGCTCGTAGTATCACCCATGTGAAGGCCGGCTGTATTATGTGCGGCTACCTCAAACTGCTCCCTATGTTCCTCATGGTGTTCCCTGGCATGATCAGCAGGATCCTCTATCCAGGTGTGTGGCACGTGCATCATCTGACAAACCTAATGAAAACAAAGATCAGAGAGAATATCGACTTAACTCAGGCTTTGTTGTACAGACCTAACGTGCAGTGACACCTAAAGTCTTTTCTATTCTATTCTAATCCACTCAAGGGCTGCTGTCCTGCATGTCTTAGATGTTTCCCTGCTTTTGTGCATCTTCTTCAAATGAACGGGTTGTTAACAGACCTGTGCAGACCTTGTTGGCGAGCAGATGGTGATCCATTCACCTCAGTCAGGTGTCTTGTGGCAGGAAAAGATCTGTTACATGCAGGAAAAGCACTTCACCTGTATTCTTTTTAAATCACACTTCTGCTGACGATTGCTACAATAATATTAGTTGATCATGTTGTGTCAGGGTAAAATCCTGCAAAAAGTGTGGTTTTATGACTAAGTTCATTTTTATGCCAATGAAGTTCTTTGCTATATATTTCAATGTTTCTGTTCACTTTACACTACAATCTAGAAACAATGTAAGTCATAACCACAAAGACTAAAACAGTAAATAATTTGTATTGCTGCAAAAACAACTGGCCATGACTATACAGTAAATCCAAGAAACTTAACATTTTATAGGCCTATGTAAAAGCATGACATACTTTAGATGACAATAGAAAACTTTGTCCTTAATGTGTGTGTTTCCACCTGTAGATGAGGTTGGCTGCGTGGTCCCTGAGATCTGCAATAGTGTTTGTGGGACTGAGGTGGGCTGCTCTAACATCGCATATCCTAAACTGGTAGTGACAATAATGCCCAGTGGTGAGGAGTGACAACTACTTCTGGACAGATTACAGAGAAAAAAAAAAAAAAAAAAAAAAAACATGTCTCATCCTTCACAGCCTTCTACCATTCGTTTGTTTTATTCTCTTCTTTCCAGGTTTGCGAGGCCTGATGCTAGCTGTGATGCTGGCTGCTCTCATGTCCTCTTTGGCATCCATTTTTAACAGCAGCAGCACTCTGTTCACCATGGACATCTGGACTCGCATCAGGCCACAGGCCACTGAGCGCGAGCTCATCGTAGTAGGCAGGTAAGCAGGTGTCAAATGTCAGCTGCAGCAGAGTGTTATGTTTCTGTTTGGCCACTGTGAAGTGTAAGACGTTCTTCTCCTCTTCAGAGTCTGGGTTCTGTGCATTGTAGCCATCAGCATCTGCTGGATTCCAGTAGTCCAGGCAGCCCAGAGCGGTCAGCTGTTTGATTACATCCAGTCAGTCTCCTCCTATCTGGGTCCCCCTATCGCCTCGGTTTTTCTGCTGGCTTTGTTTGTTAAGAGGGTCAATGAAACAGTAAGTAGTCCTTTGCTCACACGATGTTTTAATTCAAAAATATAGAAATAAAACGTGAGCCATTTTCATCTGCTTTCACCTCCAGGGTGCTTTCTGGGGTCTGATTGGTGGTCTGGTGATGGGTTTGTGCCGGATGTTGCCAGAGTTCTGGTTTGGTTCTGGCAGTTGCATTTTCCCCTCTCAGTGCCCTTTCCTGGTGTGTGGGATCCACTACTTGCACTTCGCAATCATACTCTTCTTCTGTACGACAGTGCTGGTGCTACTAGTCAGCTTCTGCACTGGGCCAATAGATGATAAACATGTAAGTGACATACTGTACTCACTGACCAAGTAAGACCCTTGATCAGGGGGCAACAAGTAAGGGTTATTCAATCGCAGGACTGTCATTCAAAATGCAGTAAATACAGAAGTGAGGTCTCTACTTCTCATTTCAGCTCCATCGTCTGGTGTTCAGTCTTCGTCATTCCAAAGAGGAACGGACTGACCTGGACTGCCAGCAAGAGGAAAAAGGACGAAGACCCCGGAAAGAAGCTAAAGAGAAGATGGGAGAGAATAACATTGTTGTAGGTAAGTAAGAAAGAAAATCTTGCTAATATAGAATTTTAAAAAAAGAAGAAGAAGAAAAAAAGCACAAAGTCAACTTCTCTTTCAGTGGCTGAAGAGGAGGAGAAATCTGTCATCTATCGCCTGGTTACCAGGTTCTGTGGGCTGCGTAGCAGTTCACAGTCTCATCAAGAAGAAGAAGAAGAACCTGAGGAGCTGCAGATGCCTGACATCAGCGAGGACCCGTTGTGGAAGAACCTCGTGAATGTTAATGCTCTCATCATGATGGCTGCAGCAGTTTTTATGTGGGGATACTTCGCTTAACTGGTTCTTGACTAAAACTGTATGTCCAAATGTACATTTAAGATTACATTTCTGGCATTAGTCTTTAAAGGCCAATAGCAAAATCACATTGAGTTGTCTCTGCACTTCAAGTAACATGTTTTCACATCATTTGAAAACAGAAAGTCCCACAAAAGATTCATCTCAAAAGAAATCAATAAAAGGTTGAAGCTGAATGGCTTCACATTGCCCATCCTCACACTCACTTCATCACTATAAAGTGTTTGTTGGACAAAATATTAACTCATTAATCTTGTAATATATACTGCTTTTCTATCGTAATTTCTATGTCTGGTTATTGCAGAATTAATCAGATACATTTGTAACACATTTCACCATTATATACTGCATATACATAGACATACATAGCTGAAATTAGAATATAACTAATATAATATACTAACATCCAGTGTATAAAAAGACACATGACCTTGTTTTCTCACTGTGTGACATTAAATCAGAATAAGCTTTCTTGTTTTGGGTCAGGTAGGATCACCTAAATTTATTATATTTGTTAAATGCCAAAGTAATGAGAGAATGAGGTTTGTTTTTTTTTAAGAGAATATTTTATTATGTTCATCAAAGTCAGAATTTTACATACACTGTGCCTTTAAATAATTTTGGAAAGCCCAGATGATGACATCACGACTTTGGAAGCTTCTGATAGGTTAATTGACATGAGTGAATTTTAAGCACACCACTGGAAAAGGCAGTGCGTTTGAGGCACAACTCAAACACACTGCCTCTTCCACAAGTCCGGTTCATCGTTTATATATATATATACACACACATATATACACACACACACACACACACACACACACACACACACACCCTTCTTCACCAACCACTTATTCCC
>JBAMYA010000005.1:10715883-10732657 GCA_037176975.1 Arrhamphus sclerolepis
CATCTTATGTATATTTATTTAGTTTCTATTTTATTTTTCACCTTGTATGCTATTTTTGTGCAAGCTTACTCTGTGTGGGTGTGTGTGTGTGTAATTGTGTAGTGATTTATGTAATGTGGTTCACTTGTTCATGCAAGTTTTATTTGTGATGTTGGTTTAAGGTAAAATCAATAAAAATACTTGGAAAAAAAAAATTATCTGGTTAATGGTGGAGTTTTTTTGTTTGTTTTCATTTACCACCCTATATATGTGTGTGTCATGAAAATGTTATAAGTGAGTGTCTAAGTAGTATAATAAAATTGGGGTCCAGGTCTCCATGGGACCATGGAGATTTAAGTGTCAAGAGTCCAAGGTTTTAGTAAGGACCCAAACGCATGAGAGGAGGGAGGGGGCAGGAGTAATCCACAAGAAGCTATTTTGATTCCCCAGGCGCCACAAAACAATGCAAAATGCAGTACAGAAACCATTATTTCCAGTGTAGGGTCATAGGGGTCTGCTGGAGCTTATCCCAGCTCACTTCATGCGAAAGGCAGGAGTACACCCTAGACAGTCCATCACTGGGCCACATGTAGACATACCACCACTCAGACTCTCACTCACACCTAAGGGCAATTTAAGAACACCATGTAACCTAACAAACATGTCTTTGGACTGTGGGAGGAAGCCGGAATACCTGGAGGGAACACATGCAAGCACCGGGAGAACATGCAAACTCCACACAGAAAGGTCCCTGTGGAGGCTTGAAGCAGGAACCTTCTTGCTGTGAGGCAGCAGTGCTAAACACCAACCCACCATGCTGCCCCAGTGCAGAAACACATGGAGTAAACGGCACAGAGACCTCAAATACACATGGGGGCTATGGGGACACAGATGAACGAGATCAGGGAGAGAGGAACAGGAAAGTCAAACAACATAACAAGGCAGGCAGACAGAACTTCAAAATAAAACAGGAAGACACCTGTTCTAAAGGAAACAGAACAGGAGAAAGAGGCAAGAAAGCAAGTACACTGAAAAAAACCCTGAACCTTGCAAAACAATAAACCAAACACCAAACGCAATCTAAATCATGACATTAAGATAATCTTAGAAAACACCAGATCCTGGGGAATATTTGGTTATGGTTTCCATAGAAGGAAAAATACTGGACTGATTTAAGTGGATAGGAAAAAAATAAAGAGAGCAGGCTTCATATTTGAAATATTGTTTGAGATGGGCTATCTAAAGGGTGAGATGAAGAAATAAAATGTTTGGGTATTGTAAATGATGTTGGAATCATTTAATGTAATCTGATTTTATTCAAAACAAAACAAAAGCAAACAAAAGACAACTATAGAAAAAGGATTCTTCTTAGACTACTGTGGCGGACTTGATCATCCTCATAATATGCTGGTTTCTCTCTGTTACATTTGCTTGAGTATTCTTGGATGCTGAATATAATAGTTTCATTAAAATTCTTTGACATTCAGGGTGTGATTGAGTGGTCTTCCATTTGTGTTCTGAAAGAACGTAACAATAGAAAATATTGCAGTGTGAGGGTCCTAAATTAGTAGATTAAAGATAAATATAAAATGACAAGGGTGACAACAAAAAATCCTGATCATAGTAGAATTATGGTAAATTGGCCTGACCTTAAACAAAACATTTTAACCTTGTCTGGGCTCTCAAAGCAATGTAATCTAATGTCTTTTGTTCACCCAGACTTATGTGACTGGTAATGATCATCAGATTTTTTTTTTTTGATCAGTTATGCAGATAACTGATTTAAAAAAAAAGAATCTTAGTGCAGTTTATTGTGAATCTGTAAACAGAAATATCTCCTGTTTGATAACTGTACCACACATGCACGTGTTCCAGCAGTCCTCACTAAAGCGATGACACCCCTTAATGCTCAGTGGATGTTTGCTCAGCTTTAGCCCCGCCCTTTTCTAGCTGCGATTGGACAAACGGTCCAGACGCAGGCGTACGTCCTATGTTGTTGTGAGCTACCATTGGATAAAAGAACCAATCCCCTCACCCAGTCGCCTTGGTCCTTCCCATTTATGATCTGATTGGTCGCTACTCGAGTCAGTCAAAGTTTAACTTCCGGGTGTGGTGTCGTTGCAAAACAGATCTGACAGAGCTGAAAAGGACAAACATCGAGAAAGAGCTGAATAACACTCTTTTGTGAAAAGTAAGTCAACTTATTTGTTCTACACAGTGTTTTAAAAAAGCAAGTTTTTATCGAGAAGTTTGAAGTCTTGGTTTAAGTATGAAGCTGAGCCTTGTATGGTATTTTTTAAGCGTCATGCAGCATATGCTGAGCTTCAGGATGAAGCTAATAAACCCAATAAACGTTTCTGTGAGGACTAATTGATGATCGGGCTGTAAAATATTCCTGTAAATCAGTGATGTTAAGCACCGTTGCACACGTTGTAGTGACACATGCCTTGAAACAGGTGCAACCAGATACTTCCAAGGTTAAGTCATCTGAGTCAGTTATGCATCTTAAATATACAATTTTCTGACTTCACAATTGTAGTTTTTCTTTTCGGTTTTAAAATGTGTGTTTGGAACAGCAGGGACTCCTGACATTGCTAAGTGGTCACTTACATCACCTCACACCATCTGCTTTGTTTCTGTTTCTGTTTTTCCAGTGATGCTGTCAGAGGTCCTGCAGGTGCTCCGTGGGGCTGGTAAAGTGGGGTCTGCACTTGTCACCACTCAGGGAGAACAGCTCAGATTAATGGCCTGCAACTCCTCTATGGGTGCAGGAGTCAAAGCTGCTCAGGACGTGGTCGAGGGGCTGGCGGCCACTTTTTTTGGCAGCACCAGTCAGGTGAATTTAATTGATACACAGAATCTCTCTGCCCTTCATCCTCACTGTCCTGTTCCTCCTCTTTTCTTCCCTCCTATGAGCCAGGTCCTGCTCAAGCTTTCTTGCCTCTATCAGGCTTGCCATGTGCTTTGGGGTCATGCCCTGGGTTTTTGAGGAGTGTGTAGAGAAAACTTGTGTTGTAATAGATGCTATGTAAATAAAACTGAATTGAATTAAAATCTAGGTCATATGTAACATTTTGGCTAAATCACTGATCCAACTGTCCTGTGTTTTTGTTTTGCAGCAATCAATAAAGGAGGATGTGTTTCCTGATGCTGAGGGCTGGGAAAATATGGATCCTGATGAAGCAGCCAAGTGGGCTGTAGGGTCAGAGTTCCCTCCTGATGTTGTGGATCAAAGCCAGGCAGAAGGTGGACCTGCAGCAGGAATGCACATGGGTATTGTTACTTTAAGCTTGTTCATATTTCTATCAAGAATTAACAAGAAAAAAAAAAATCTTTTTAGAATAAAATGCCCTTCATGTTGATAAGGCAACAAAAGTTTCCATAGGGTGATATGTTTGGATAACAGCCAGATATGGTTTGGCATTATCTTGAGGAAATAGGCCAGGCCTTTCTTGGCAGGGAAAGAGGAAGAATTTGTAAAATAAATAAACAAAACAACAGGTTCAACAACAGAATATGTTTCCATTAATTGTTGAAAATAAAATCTGATAGTCCCTCTACTCTTCAGCCTAAAGAAAAGTGTCCATGATCCCTGTTAGTGATCACTGAAAATAATTTCAAATTTTGCTTGGTCAGACCACAGGACATTTGAAATATGTTCATTAATTTTTTTTTCTGAGCTTTATTCATTTCAATTAAAAATAAGTTCTATACTTATTACAGTGTCTCCGATGGTCCTTTATATCATTACCAGTTATTACTGTTTTTTTGTCTTTTTTTTTTTTTTTCTCTCTTGTCTACAGAGATTTATCCTGCTTTCTTGTCTTATTTTTTTCTGTAACGATTGAAAACATTCCAACATGATGTACATCTTTTCCTTTTACTTTACATTGACCTTACTGGAAAATGTCAGAAAATCAAATAAAGATAGTTGCAGGTGATTATGCACTTCAGTAAGAATCTGACCACACTTTCAGTAAGTTTTGTTGAAGTCCAACTACAGACATTCAAAAGGTATTAAATACTTTATCTAATAGATTCTTATCATGTCCTGGATATACCAGTATCGTGTTAGTACGATTAAAATATGACTTCATCATCAAGGTTAGTAACTGAAAATAGATAAATAAGGAAAAAGCCACAAAAGTGTCTGTTGCTCAGCATCATTTCTCACACTAACCCTCATTCCATATTTACTTACATGGTCCACAGGTATCATATTTCATCATAGAAAGACACAGGCCATTATTTACTGTATCTTGTAGGGGTTCCTGGTCTTTTATTGTGTTTCTCACTGTTACTTCTCATATTTTTCTACAACGCTTTATTCCGATGTGTTAGGTAATCTTTAACACTTGCATGTTGTCTACTGATAAATATCTGTTTGTATGTGAGTGAATGGGGAGTCATTCTGTAATGTTTAGTCTATATTTCATCCAATATTATTATTATAATTTTTTTTTATTTCAACTCAGTTGAAACGCTCCCTCTTCGGTTATGAAATTGCCTTCTTATCCCTGTCCAGCATGCACTGGACTGGCCCTTATTTAAATGTGTCAACTCTGCCCACTATCATTATGAAAGGCCTGGCTTTTAATTGAGAACTGCTTAGCATAATACCATCATATGTCTCTATGAAAATAACTTTGACTGCTGCAGCTACATAGAGACAACCATCCTTAACGAAAGGAAAGAATTCTAAGTGTTGAAGGAGATGATGAAAGTTTGGGATATTTCACTCAGTTTGGAACCTTTTTGTGAAAAAGACTATGTGACATGTAGAGAATGTTTTACAAAATTTACTTCAGTATATGAATTCAATAGCTCAACATATATGTTTACCTTGCCAGTGTATGTGAAAAGGAGTTTGTCTTCATTGTCATTATATGTAAAAGCACCTTGATGCTATTTTCATGCAGAGAATGAGAGAGAATGAACTGTGCTGATATTGCTGACTTTCTCTTTCCCACTGTTCCTCCTCTGTGCTTTACAAAAATAAACCATATGCAACAGTCCCACCTTCTACAGGCTCTGAGAAAGACAGTCTTATAGGGGGGGGCATCATAAGAAGGGAATTGGAATCTTGACCTTGATGTTCAGGTTCACTCAGCATCACTCTTTCCTCTGTGTTAGGGGGGCATCCAAATCCAGCAGCCGGAGGGGCAGGCTGGCAGGGACAGAGTTCTCGCTTCTTGCACACCTCTGCCAACCTTCAACGGTACTATTATCAGACTAGGTCTGTCCACAACACAGTGGTGGCCAAACTCACTCCAGAAGATATCAAGAAAGCAAGGGAGGCAAAGCAGGCCCTGGTGAAACCCGTCAGACAGAAGGTTGGTTTAAATACTCCATTTACTAACACAAGACATTAATTTAAAAGACTCCATTTACAGGCAAATACCTCTAAAGATTTTTTTCATGTTTTACTGAAGATTATGTATTAGATGATACAACTATTTATACACATGAAGCAGGGCCTGAGCAAATAATTTATTTGATATATATATATTTGAAGTCACATGCTTAATGAGAGATATATTCTTAAGACACTTTTTTCCCTTTCATGTTGGTAAATGTGCAGCATCCCTCAGCGATGATAATGATGTAAAAGCAATCATGGTAATTAGTTTTGCTAGTGACACTTTTATTCAGAAACAAAAAAGTAGCTAATACTTTCCTTAACTGCTAGAATGTCTTTTGAATTATGTCTTTTAAAACTCACATGGTCTAATTGTTTTTGTTGTAGGACCATAAATATTCACTCACCTCAGTTAAAGCAATAATTATGACACAATTGATTAAAAGCATATTTGTTTTCATCTATGTCCTTTAGCTGAGTGACCATGCCAGAGAACGGAAGGTCCCTTCCACAAGGATCAGTCGACTTGTTAATTTTGGGGGTAAGACTTTGGCGTTTTTCTTGTGTTCGTTTTACCCAACTAGTTTACTTGTGAACCTTCTGTGTCTTTGTTGCTACAACAAAGTTAGGACACCATATAGTAGCTTCCCATTTCATCAGTTTTTCACAGTGCATGCAACATGGCAAAGAGCTGGGAATGGTCCCTCTGATATTTAGATTTGTGAATAAACACCCTGACCTTGCCTTTCTGAGACTGCTTAATGGAGAAAAGAGTAAAGTAAGTAAAGAGGCAAAAGATACAGTATATGATCAAATAATGGGTAAAGATGGGAGCTAAAAACTTTCATCACTTGATATCCTTAATGCCTCTGAAATGTTCTGAGAAGGAATGGCAGAATTACAAAGCACTATTAGCTACTGTCCCAACTTTTTTGACATGTATTAAAATATTTTACTACTTTCCTCCTGCTCCAGGACTGGCTGTAGGACTGGGGGTCGGTGCCATTGCAGAAGTGGCAAAACAGTCATTGGGAGGCAAAAAAAAAGGAGGTAAAGATTTTTATCACCTCTCTGTTAGCAGATCCCTCCTGCCATGTCTGTCCTGCACACTTTTAGCTCTGTTCAGCAGATGGGTGGACAGCTGGTTGACTCCAGTCAAACCTGGGAAGTTTCTGTGTTAAATCAGTCTTTAATGAAGTACTGCTGCTCCAGTTTTTTTAAGCTCTGCATGACCACAGCTTCATGCAGCAGTTTGAAAATCCTTGCTCCAGTAAATAACCCTTGTCATGCTGATGTACGTTTGATGTGCTTCTCCTCACTTCACTGCTGATACTCTGTCTGTGTGCATGTATGCAATGTTTTGTAGACATGAGTGCCCTGCTTGATTCACCCTTCCTGTCAGAGGCCAACGCTGAGAGAATAGTCAACACACTGTGTAAGGTTCGTGGAGCGGCACTCAAGATAGGCCAGATGCTCAGCATACAAGGTACACACTGCAGCAGCAGCTTCACGCCAAAACTCTGCCTCAGATGTGCTGGCAGTTTTCTTTCAACTTTTTCATTCATGTGCCTTTTTCAGACAACGCATTCATCAACCCCCAGCTGCAGAAGATCTTTGAGAGAGTTCGGCAAAGTGCAGATTTCATGCCTGTATGGCAAATGAATGTAAGTATGATCTGTTCCTGACATAGCTGCAAAGAAAATGGTGTCTAAAGCCTGAAAGGAAAGTGCTGCAGCATGTTTTTTTTTTTTTCTGACTAATTAGAAAGTTCTGGATGAGGAGCTTGGGTCAGGTTGGAGAGAGAAGCTCTTGTCATTTGAGGACAAACCTTTTGCTGCAGCTTCCATTGGCCAGGTGCATCATGGGGTGTTAAAGGACGGGAGAGAGATTGCCATGAAGATCCAGGTGAGATTCACACATACTTCATAGATTTCTTTCTCCATCACAACCTCTGTTACTCTTATGTACATTGATTTGATTGTTTATTCACCCCAGTACCCTGGAGTGGCAGAGAGCATCCAAAGTGACATAGACAACCTGATGTCGGTACTGAAAATGAGTGTGGCCCTGCCAGAAGGTAACAAGAAATTTTTTTTGTTTTTTTGTCCATTAAAATTTTCTTCTTAGTGAGCAGCTTGCAGGAATTATTACTTCACACTGTTAGATCGATGATCTCTCCAAAAGATATCAAAATATAAGTAAAATATTATAAAGAATTAAAGAAATACACAAGAATACTCCAATGTTTAGTTAAAAATAGTCTGGAGATGAGATGTAAAATGTTAAAACTAAACATAAAAAGGTAAGATGAGATCAAGAAAGGTGCAGAAATACCTTTGGAAGAAGAGCCAACACATGGTGGAGCCTTTAACAAATAATTAGATCAGTAACATTCTTATTTTCAGATGGTTTCACGACTCAGTGACAGATTGAGGGTGAATGGTTCAATATGATCAGAAAAATGTTAAAATATGGAAATAAAATCACTTTGTGGACTCCATCATTGATGGAGTGAGTGTTCTGTGAACCACAATATGACTTTGGATAAACACATGTAAGTTTAACAGTTCCATGTGGGTCATTGCTTGTCATTGCATTGGATTTTGTACATTTTAAGCTTTTATTTTGTAACAGAGAAGTGAGGGGAGAGATGGGAACTACACTACACAGATGTAAAAATAAGTTTGTCTCTTGAGGCCATGACCAGATCCGCTATGGTGTGTCTTTTGTTTTATTTCATTTTATTTTTGATATACTATTATTTATCCCCGTGGGGAAATTCATTCTCTGCATTTAACCCATCTGGGCTGTTAGACCCAGAGCAGTGGGCTGCCACAGTGCGGTGCCCGGGAAGCAGGCGAGGGTTTAGCTTACTCTCTGGTTTTATTTCCATAACAGCAGCAGCAGCATCCTTTAAACTAGATGAATTTAGCTCTTCATGTTCAGGGATGTAATGGTCTGTATGTTTTTGTTGCCTTTCCCTGCTGAGTTTAGCACTGTTTTTTTTTTTTCTCCTAGGTTTGTATGCAGACAGCAGCCTGGAAGTTCTTCAGAGAGAGCTGGGGTGGGAGTGCGACTATAAGAGGGAAGCAGAATGTGCCAAGAAGTTCAGGTAGACTTTTGAGACTTTTTCAGCCTTAAAGTTCTTCCACTGATATACACTAACGGTCAAAAGTTTTACAACACCCCAGTTCTTTGATTTCTTTCTTTCTTTATTTTTAATTCATTTAGAAAAGGTTCTGTGGATAGGTCAAAATGGTACAAAGGTAACTTGTGAACTGCCAGATGTTAACAAAAAAAAAGAGCTAGGGCTTCCAATAGATGTACATTTCAGTCTCTTACAATCCCTCATCCCTTTTTCAGGGAACAAAGCAACTTAGAAGTGCCACACATTTATGAGAACTTCTGCAGCAGAGTTGGGAAGAGCTTTCTGAAGAATATTTGACTTCCATTGTAGAAAGAATCGCACAAGTGTGTTCAGCTGTTAAAGCTATCAAAGGTGGCTACTTTGAATCAAAAGTTGGTTTATAAATTGATTCCATGATTTCTTTATCAACTTCAGTTGTTTATTTGTACAATGAGACTTTAAATTGCATAATATTTGACAAAAAAAAAAAAAATTGGGGTGTTCTAAAACTTTGGTAGTGTATAGTGGTTTTCACCAGTACATTTAGTCCCGACACCCCCCAAAAAATATTGTAATATAATCACAGAGAAATAGTTTCAGTCTCTGTTGTTCAGCATCTGTAAACATCCATGGAGGAAAAAAAACAACTTACAACGTCAGTGTTTAACTGTTCCATGTGGACACTTTGGTTATAGTATATTTTTCCGTTCTAAACCTTTTTTCTTCTATCTACTTCTTCATGAAACATGTGTCTGACCTCCAGGTCGCTGCTGGAGGGTGACAAGTATTTTGAAGTCCCAGAGGTGATTGATGAACTATCAGGGCGCAGGGTGCTGGCTATGGAACTGGTGCAGGGAGTACCACTGGACCACTGTGTGGACCTGGATCAGGAAACGAGAAATCAGGTACAGTTTTTTTTTTTTTCTTCTTTTTTTTCCTCACAGCACATTATTTGTGCTGTAATGAAGATGATTTACTCAAGACAGTGATATTGCAGAGGGAATACATTAGAGGCTTCTTAGTAAAGTGATAATGTAGTTTCAGAAATATCTATATCTAAAATATCTGGCAGAGCTGCATACAGGTAGAGGCCCATAATATGACTATCCACTTAAAAATGAACAAGTCCTCCTTGTGCTCACAAAGGAGCCCTGAGCGGTCAGGATCTGGATGAAGAATATCTAAGGGTGTTCTGGAGCGTCTGGTACCGAGATGCTATCAATACATCCTTGGGCCCACTGGGTTGTGGGATTGGGCTGAGTATTGTTTGTGGAGTCTGAAGACCAAATAAACACCTCTGTATTCTTTGAGCACTTAAAAGAAAATTGTTGAGGGGCCCTCTGCTGAAAGATGTTGTTGGTCTGCAAATATTTTTTGGTAGGTGTCAGGTGCCAAATTAAGATTAATATTAATGCCAGGAGGCAGGTTTTGGACACAGAACATTGGACTGTAACAAGATGTTGCGTGAGTGAAAAGTACACGTCAGTGGTCACCCAGGCTAAAGTTTTCAAAAACTGTTAAAGCCTAAAGATGTGTTTGCGCTCTCTCCTCAAAAACATAATTGTATTCAAAATGAAATTAAGTGATAAGGATTTCATGTCTCTTTTCTTTAACTGGATTCTTTTTATCTACTCTTTACACTTATGTGGAAATTGTTTTTCAATGATTTGTGAAGGAATGTTGAGCATTCTATAGGATAAATGAACTTCAGAGTACTTCTGTCCAAGAGCTGCTTCATCGTTCAGATTTATATACACGTAAGTTACAAGCTGGTAAAGTTTGAGCAATTCCTTAAAGACAGCGTTAAAATGGCAGCAGCAGTGAAAATCACACCGTCACGGTTCAAATACTTTATTTAACATTGTTGACTCAGAGAGCTGCAGCGCTGCTTACAGAGGACCACAAGGGAGTCACACTAAACTTCTGTGTGTTCAACATCACAGCACAACTCTCTTCTCTTCACCTCAGATCTGTTTCCGCATCCTCCAGTTGTGTCTGAGAGAGCTGTTTGAGTTCAGGTTTATGCAGACGGATCCTAACTGGGCCAACTTCTTCTACAACTCAGACACTAACAAGGTGAGCCACAACAATTCTCTTAACACAGAAAGTTGTGACTTTTTTAAATTCTTAATTTTTTTTTTAGGAACATTCAGTAGATGTGTAATACTTATGTGATTGCATGTTTAGGTCATTCTCTTAGACTTTGGAGCATGCAGAGACTACCCAGAATCCTTCACAGACGACTACATACAGGTATGCTGATACTAAAATGATCAGATGCCAGCAAGCGAACGTCAAAAAACTATTTATGTGACAGTTTTTCTGTGAATAATTGAACATTGAAGCTTTTTGCAACAGCCACATGTAGGTATACAATAGTTACCAGGAGGGTGAGGAAACACAGCCAGACAATGATGTTGTGCTGATGTTTCTAAAGTTTTTATTTATATTATACCTTTTTCCTTGATTTGAATATAAACTAACTTTCATTAAACCTTTTAAGAGCTAAAGGGCAGATGAATAACTTAAATTAGCACAATTATTACTCAAGCATCTCATTGGTTATGCATATGGGCATTTTACAAAATATGTTTAGACAACATCTGCTACATAAATATCTAACACTACAAGGTTCATCACTGTAACGTGCATTGTTGCCAGTTCAAGTTGGGTGGGTTTCTGCCGAGTTGGGCTTGTTTTTAATGCGTTGGGCTGGTAAAGATAGCATTGGGTGGGTTGATAAGATTAGGACTGCTTTTCACAACTTTTTTTTTTCTGGTTTTTAGAAAATATTCAGGAGAAATTATTTGCAAAATAGTTGCCATTATGTGGCAGAGAAAAGTAGAAATTGACACATTTCAATAAACTGCTATCCTTTCACTCATTATTTCCTACTCAACTTGATTGCACTCTTGGTTGGAAGCCTGATTGTTTTATCTTTTTTTCTTTGGCTATTTAGTGATGTTGTGAAGCTTCATGTGCTTATGACATGCTCTTTATTACGCTTGTAATAGTTTTACAGTTTTAACATGAGTTTCTACAGAGTTGTGATTTAGGCTGGTTTTTAATTGAGTTTGTGGGTTTTATGTCGTGTTTGAGCTGAAAACTGTCGGCCAAATCTGGCAACCCCGATAACTTGGTGGCATCCTGGACAAAATATTACCTTATAATGGCATTCAAAGAGATTAATGTAAATAAATATGATTACTGCATACATGTAGTGCTTTCATCTGAGTTTGTGTGCCATGTGTTCAGGTGGTTCACGCCGCCTCCATTGGTGATCGAGACACCGTCCTGTCCAAATCCAAGGACTTGAAGTTCCTTACAGGCTTTGAGACCAAGGTGGGGTATTTGGAGCATTTTAGTCTCTGGTCTTTGTTTATATGATTCTGTCTCTTCTGTCCTCTCCATTTATTTTTGTTCTTTGGTGCTTGATGTTGTCTCCCTAAATCCTGTCTATCCTCACATTAATCAACACGTTCATCTTTTTATTGCTGAAGAAGTCATTCCTTTTCCTTTTTTTGTGCTTTGTAAATGTCACAAGTGAACTCTGTAGGTGTTTCACTGTCGACTGAACAATTCTCCGTGTTCTCCTCAAGTGTCACCTAGTGTGGTATTGACTCTGTTTAGTGCTAATTAAATCATGTGTGACCATAAAACAAGAGGAAAATAAAAAAAGAACAGTGAGTCCCACCGTAACATCTCTCTCTGGTCTCCATCAGGCCTTTAAGGACGCTCATGTCGAGGCGGTGATGATCCTTGGTGAAGCCTTCGCGTCCACTGAGCCTTTTGACTTTGGCACCCAGAGCACCACCCAGCGTATCCAAAACCTCCTACCTATCATGCTGCGCCACCGCCTCACACCACCCCCTGAAGAGTCATACTCCCTCCACCGCAAAATGGCCGGCTCCTTCCTCATCTGCTCCAAACTGAAGGCACGCATACCCTGCAAAGACATGTTCCTGGATGTGTACAACGCCTACAACCAGAGGAGGCAGGCCGAGCAGGTGGCGCAAGCTAGTGCTTAGACACTGGGGGACAACGTCTGCTAAATAAATGTAGAACATTTTCAGATTTGATTTCAAGGACCGAAAAAAAAAAAAAAAAAGTCTTGAATCTGCAGTTGCAGACACTGGTTCAGACTCCATGTCAGGACTGACTACTGACTATGCAGATGTGCGTGATCATGTCTTTCAGCTTTCTCTGCTATCTGCTGTCTTCACTACACCTCGCTGACATCGTTGTGGAGATATAAACGTTGGGTGTCTCAGCCTGATATGCAGTTCAGAATCACTGAGCTGTGTAGGAGGTCATGTATGGACAAAAATCATACAAATTTCAAATGGACATCCAGTGACATTGAAGGGAATAACTTATATTGAAGCCCAAAAGGCTGTTCTTGATGAATCTATTTGTTTAATTGTTTATATTGAAGCAAACACACAATACAAGACTGCTGTTTCTCAAATAGGCAGGATGTACTGTATATTTTCTTTGTCGTAGTTAAAACAAATTCATTCCAATTATAACTCACTTTGACGGCAAGGTCCACCAGATTTTGAGAAGAATGAATATCTCCAGTCTCTAGTGGAGGTAATAAGCCCTGCACTGAATAGATGATGATGATGATGCTGCCAAGTGCACTTCTTATGTAAAAGAACCTGCAGGTGGATGAGATGGTGAATAAAGCTTTCACCTAAATGTGATGGCTGCCAGACTAGGTGTGCAGATTATGAGGACTTAGACCATCTAATTGAGCCCCATCGAATAAATGGCCTTGCATTGTCAAGTGTACTTGATATGAAACTTCAGTGCTCTTATTTAAATCCATTAATGCCAGTTTATTACAGACGTGTAATGTTCCCTATACTGTAGTGTGTGCGTGGTGCATGGCTTTTTTTATTAATAAAATATGGGAGTTTTTTTTGTCTTTACCAGCAGGTGTCGAGGCTAGAAGCCAAGCATTTTCCTTTCCGCTCCATATCGATCACTTAGTGTCAATTTTAGACCTGTTCGGGAAATATTAAGCCATGTTTGACCTCGCAGTTTTCCTTCAATTGTCTCGTATTGACATTTGAGAATAATGATAGTAATTGTGTGCAGATGCTGAGGTAATAGTGGCATTGATGGGTCTGTGTTTGCTGCAGCTATTTTTGTTTCAAGGCGGTGCTGCCAATTTAGTTTCCAATCCAGCTATTAGAGCAAAGCTGAACTGTCTGGAGGCTTCTCACAAAGTGATGGGAGCCGAGACATGAGGCTTTTACTGTCATAAAAATCTGCGACAGGAAGGTGCAGTCTTTCACTGAAGATTTCCATTAGTTACTGTTAGTTACTAGTATCCCGCCACTGAACTCAACCATTCATCTGCTGAACTGTTCCTACACCGAGGTTGGCTTTTACAGTACATCAAAAATCCCTGCTTATTTTTATTTATTTATTTTTTTAACTTTTAATTCTGGGTTTTTGGAACTAGCCACAGCTAATGATTGCAGCACATTTTGAGTGAAGAAAAAGCACATTCTTTTCTTGTAGTTTCACCCGATGGAAAGTTGGAGCGCCTCTCTGCGTGTAAGAAGCAGCTGGATTCGGTTCACTGAAGCGGAACTGACTCCTTTTGACGTTAGACTTCAGATGTTTTCATTGAGGCTCACATGGAATGGGGTGAAGTGATTTGTCCCAAAAACCAGCTCATTAATGAAGTTTAGAACATGGTGTGCATGAGGAGATGGCTCCAAAATATGCAGACTTTGACTACACAAAGAAAGTCTCCAGCTGCTGAATGAAAAACAATGTGATGCTGGCAGCCTCGCTTTTAATTTCCCCACATTTATCTAACAGTTGATACTGAGCAGACAAGGGCTTTACTGTTTGATCTCAGAATTTGACTGGTTTGGCAGTAAAAAATAAAATAAAAAGAACAGTAACTCATCATTTCCTTAATCATTAACCTGCTACAGAGGTCCACAGGCAGCCAAGCCTTGTGCAATGAGCTGTACATGTTCAAGAGTGATTAAAAAGAAACTCAAAAACTCACCTTTTTTTTCTTCTTCAAGAAGTGGTCTAAGTAAAAGCATGCCGAACTCAAGGTGGCCATAAATTTTTACGCAGAGCACTGCTGCTCCATCACATTCATCAAAGTACTTCCCTGAATATCCAGCAAAAAATGACAGTCGTGGCTGGCATCCTTCCTCACCCGACTTCAGTCAAATTCACATGGAGATTATGAGTGAGGGATTTTTGAACTGCAAATGGGAGGATGTAGATGCTGCTTCAGTGAAAGTTGATAGAGGGGTATAAAAGAATGAATTGTATGAAAGATAATGTCTATGTTAGTGACTAAACATGAACAACAGATAAATAACAAGAGATCATAATAAACAATGTTAAGATTAAGGATTCAAAGTCTTATTGACCTATGTACATATGACCCTGTACAATTAAATTCTTTTGCTGTGCACAGTGAATGAGAAGTAGAAACTAAAACATAAAAATCATGCAGGTAGCCTATAAAAAAAAACTTGGCAGCAAATAAACCAAATTATGTATATACTGTGCAAAATAGATTGCAGTTGTGTATTATGTATGTGCAATTTCACATGTATGGGTGGATGGAGATATCACAACATGCTTTTCCAGCCACCCGCATGTACAGTTTTTCTGTAGCCAGCAGGAGTTTCTTAGTAATGCCATACATTTCTGAAGAAACTTGAGAATAAACAAAAGATTTGGGGGGAAACTGGGCTTAATTCCAAGTAACTGCCTGTACTTTGTTAAGCATTCCAGTCTGAAGGTTTACTTTAGTTTGCATCAATGGAAAGTTAAAGTTATAACATTTGCAGATCTGAAACACTATGAAGCTTCCTCCACATGGATGACTGCAGTGACGGTTAGAGGCCGCACGATGGCGCTGTAGAGAAACATTAACTGCGCTTTTTTTCTTCTTTTTTTTTCTGGAAAACATCAATGGGAAGAGTGGATTTGCATGTCCGGCCGTGTGTGCCAATGGGTGCACTGGGAAGGCTGGGTTAGCGGGTGGAGCCGGGGGAAGCAGCCCAGTAAGTGCACACTCAGTCAACAACCAAAGCATCAGAGATTACTACACACACGCCGATTTCTGCCGAAAAGCACCCTTGAAACCCAGAGTTGCCCCCTCCATTTGAATCAATGTAATTTAGTCTTCAGGAGTCAGAATTGCTGCTGTGAAGCTTTTTATTTGCGTGATCAGGTTGATCTGCGGCTCCTCGTCGCCTCCTCACGTCGCTTCAACGGTGCGGATGAAGAAGACTGTGAGAAATCACCTATAACGGATTTTCTTCTCTATAATCTGTTTCTTGTCCGGAGGGTCGTGGATTTACACAGAGCACAGAGTAGGATCCGGTCGGAGCCGATCATCCGTCGATATCTTTGGTGAGTTCACCCCGATAATGGCTTTGTAATCGATCCAAGTGAGTGGATGCTGAGTGCCTGATCTGAGTTTCGGGGTCACCTCAGCCTGAGATGTAGATGGAGCTGCAACCCCAATTTGAAATTTGAAATGGATCACCGGGGGGTCTGTATGTGCGAAATGAATGAAATGTGGCATCTGCAGCTTTTTAAAATACCGATTTACAGTCCAAGCCCACAACCAAAGAGCACAGCATTGTCCCAGCAGGACTCTGGGAATTACAGGCAGCCCCACTGTGTCCTATAGGAGTCTCTCTCTCTCTCTCTACATATATATATGTATATATGTATATAAACATATATATATAGATGTGTGTGTGTATACATATGTGTATACTCAAACTTTACACCCCTGTTATGGAAATATACTTTTACAGCAGCTCCTGCCAGGAAATGTGGTTTATTGCGTGATAATTGGCGTGCTGCAAATACTCACAGTTGCTGTATCTGAGTTGGTGTTTGTAGACTTGATCTCTAGGACAGTTTGAACATGAAAAACCATCAATGTACCTGTCTCTTTGATATATTTTTTCTCATCTCTAACTATTGCATCATGCTGTTTGGTGAATTGTCTTTGAGACTGATTGCATCATTTTCACAACTCCTCAGGGCTTCTTTTTCTTCTCTGGAAAAACGTATGTGATCTTTTCCGCCTTCCATGACATGAATGGGAGAACACACACACAATTGGCACATGCCTTCCTATACAGGGTCTAGTAAACGCATGCAGCTTCATTGTTTGAGGGTCTCCATCTGTTCGATGACATGACATTCTCAGACAACCAGTCATGGTGTTAAGGGGGGGGGGGGGGGGGGTTCACCCTGCCCCCCAAGCCCCAAGTGGGGACCGTCCAAGGAAATGTCCT
>JBAMYA010000005.1:10732757-10750732 GCA_037176975.1 Arrhamphus sclerolepis
ATGATGCATAAACAAGCGAGAGAAAAAAAACTTAAGTTACATGTGAAAATATTCTCTTTTTAGCATTGGTAGCCCCTTTCCAAAAACATCCATTTTGCAGTATTGTCTGCAGTCAAGGCTCCAGCCTCCCACTCTATCAGAATCAGCTTTATAGGATGAACATAAATGTACTTACAAACTTTTATTTGATTCCTTTCCTCATTTAATTAAGATTTATATGAGTCTGGATAGATGCATGTTTCAAAATTATGTGTTGGCGTGTGCATATAAATGATGACTGCAGGACGGTAATTCTACACCGTTTGTTTTTTACCCTGCGCATTCCTGTGCATATTTTAATGACTCACCTCAGAAACCTGTCTACTAGTACTGTGTCAAATCAAAACAAGGCAATTTTCTTATAATTTACAAAGAAAAAAAACGTTTTGAGAAAATGGTCTCACATGTTTGCAGCACATGCTTTAATTCTTTTTATAAGACTCCAAAAGCTCATGTTCCTTTTTTCTCCATCAGTTGACTTGTGACTCCTGCAGAGATACAAGAGCTTTAATTGTGTCCCCATGGGCACTGCGTGTGCCACTGAACAGACCACTGAAGAGACAACAAAAGAGGATATGAGGCTATAAATGAATCCAATCCTTCTCCTCTTTCTCTCTCTCATGTCCCATCAGAACCAACATACAGCTGTAAATCTAGTATGGCTTCATAATAAATCCTTATTGAAATACTGATTGGGACTAATGAGGTCTTGGTTGCTTCTGCCAAATATATACTGTATATGTGTGTGTGCTTGTGTGTGTGTTGTTCTGGCATAGCTCAGTCAGCTTGGCTCAGTTTAATGGAGAGTATAGTTAAAATGTAGCCGTCAGCATCTGCTTGTTTTTGCCTCTCAGTTCATCTGCTTCTTTTTTGCTGCAGTACCTGGGGTTGGTGGAGGTGGAGGAGTCCAGAGGGATGCATGTGTGTGAGGAGGCAGTGAAAAAGCTGAAAGTTGTAAGTATCCTACACTCACACAGATGCACTGTGCTGGGCCTACTGTTAGTTGTATAGAGACTGCATAATCTCTTTATTCTCTCCCTTGACCACTGTAACATGTCTTCCTGACGAATCTACATTTGTCAATCAAGCCACTACGATGGGAAAGACACCAGAAAATAAAATTTGTGTCTACACACAGATGCACACACACGCTCTCACACATATAAACACAATGACACAGATTCTGTTTCCCCGCCGGGAAGCTGGACTAGAACAGGGAGCGTGTGAACAGAGTGACACAGACTGACTAGTGGGTTGTAGAAGAGTGTGTGTCACAAATTCTGCACATCTGTAGCTCTGTCACTGGAATCAAACGCTCACTTACTATAGGAAAACTAGAGTAACGAATGTTCTATTTTCAGTGCACAGTCACTCTAAAAGATCTTATTCTCAAGAAGGAAGGTGTTATGAAACAAACCTCTAAGACAATTGAACTGAATTATGTCCCGTTTAAAGTGCACAGGAGGAATGTTTCATGTTTTAATTCCTGTCTTTCTTTCATTACTTTGACTATCCAAACTGACTTTTCTGCTTCTTTTTCTTTTGATTCCCTGCTCAATCTCTACATTTAGCTCTCCCCTCCTTCCCCACGTCCTCCTTTCCATCATACTCACACGCTTCACCTCTTTTCTCACACCCCTCTCTTCTTGTCAACAAGATTATGCAAAACCTGGGGCTGCACGTTGCTTCACTGTTGCTTTCAAAGTAATTTCCCACCATGAGTTGGCTTTCCGTTCTCCTTGTATACACACTCTCGAAAACACTTGCATACACGCTTCTTCGCTCACATGGGCTTCTGGCTTTTTAGCATGTGTATTTTTAGCATGGCCCATGCTGAGTGTGTTATTACCACTGCCTGGTGCCCTCCTCTGGGGAAATGTGCCAGCTGGCACAGTTTTTACATCCACTCTCTTCTCCTCTCTTAACCCTCCTCTCCCTCATCTGCTCTAAGGATCCACATTGGCATGCTTAGCAATAAAAGATTGCTTTTATTGCCCTTTCTTTTTTTCTTTTTACACATTTGCTTGCTTACAAACCTGTTGATCACACCTCTGTAGAACATGTTTTACCTGGAGGGCACTAAGAGCTTCAAATTAATTCACCTCTCCTGTTCTTTGTCTTTTCAGAGTGGAAAAAAGACAGTTAAAGCAGTATTGTGGGTTTCGGCTGATGGACTCCGGGTGGTGGATGATAAAACCAAGGTGAGAAAACACCTTTTTCATCTCACCTGCACTACCTTGTTTAGTCCCCTTTCAGCAACTTTATTACTGACTTTACACAAACAACAAGGGCAAGAAGATATGGTCATGTGTAGAAGCTGGTATTTTGATCTGCAGTCTGACAGATACTGAGCAAAGGCACAGCGATAGTTGGTCAGATTGAGATAGAAATGACCCTGCAAGCCCGCTGATGTCTTATTAACCCGAGGATGGAGGCGTTATCTTGTAGCTGACAGCAGAAAGATCTACCAATCATCTACCATCTTTCTTTCCTCCAGTATAGGCTGTGTGTGTGTGGTGTGTGAGGGCAGTTTCAGAGCTGGCAGATGTGACTCATGGTTGCTTGGTACAGGTGCTTAGCGGGGGAGGAAAGATCAAGTAAACACACAAACACACACACACACACACACACACACACACTTGTACTTGAGGAGTGACTGCCATCAAGGGAGGCCTCCTACAGTTAGATATGGCTCTGAAGGCTGGACAGAATAAAGAGCGGGAGCGAATAGATAATAAGTCCAACAAAGAAGCCTATTTTTCATGTTGTTGTTTTTTTCTTTTTTGGTTTGTTCTTTTGTTTAAACATCCCTACATCTGACCTTACCTTTCACGTTTGATAAATCCCATTCCTCCTGTCTTCACTTGCTTTAATCCTCTTCCTTCCTCTTCCTTTTCAGTCTTAGATCACATCTGAGCCTGATCTTTCCTACTGCTTTGCAGCACATAGCTTTGATGTGACTATTACACATTGTTGCAATGGTTGACACGCTCCATTATTACTAGAGCATGGGCTCTTTGAAAGTATATACATTCTCTGCTGAGCTTTCTGTTTGCTCCTGTCTAATGAGTGCTGGCTGAGCACTCCCATGCAGAAAATAAAAAGATTAAGCTGTATTGAGCATTGTGATGCTTGTTTGAGACCTGGTGCCAAAGACCTTTTGCTTTTTAAAAAAAAGGTTTTGTTATTAGTTCTATTGTAAGTATTCATGGAGTCCTACTGTTCACTAAGTTCAGCTTTTTTTTGACATATGCTATCAGCCTTTCTGTGAAAAAAAGCGTGAATCACAAGAAATCAGAGGTTTATCTGTATTTTCATCAGTTTTAGTTTAATATATCAAAGTGAAAACTGCTGTAAGTGGTGTTTATGTTCACACAATGCACCAGGAAATCATGAAAATTATTAAAGGTGCCACTCAAAGTGACGAGCCTACAGGAATTAATTATATGATGGAGTTTTTTGGCATCTTTCAACCCACTCTCATTTTCTCTGCTGTCAATTGTAAACATTCACTTTGTTCTCTGGAAAAATGTCTAGTACTCAAACATCCCTACATCACTGATGTGGAATATTTGACAGGAAATGGATTTTAATTGGCTTTGGTGGTGACCAAAGCAAAGCTACAGGAAATGAAGGCTGATCTAACACGTGAATTATTCCAGTGTATTTGTTTGTCAAGTAAATAAAGCCACTGAGAAACTATTATCAATAAAAGCTGTTTAATTTTAAAATGTTTACACAGAACATAGTTTAATGAAGACTTGGATGAGCAACAAAACATGATTTTGCCCTTTTTATTATTCATTAATCAAAAATTCCAAAGCAGTCTTTGACAAACTAATTATACTGCTTCTGTAGGAATTAAGAAGATAAGAATAAGCCAAGACATCATCTGTAATCTTAAAGAAGCATTTGTTGTTGTCTTCAGCATGGGAATGAAGAAGGTCTCTTAAAAGCACATGCCAGTGCAGCTTACGTTTGCAAACTTGTATCTGAACAAACCACCAGACACGTCAAATAATATGCCTATTCATACACAAGACCAAAGTGGAGGTGTTTGTCTGTAGTGCCATGCTTGGTGAAAACCAAACACCGCATACCAAACTCCTGATGCCAGCTGTCAAGCAGAACGGAGAGAGATTGGGATGATTTGGTCTTGTTTTGCAGCGATGTGACCTAAGCACCTTGCAGTCAGTCAGTCGAACAGAAAGAAAATACACCATCTGTCTGACGGTTAAGTTTGGCTGGAACTGGGTCATGAAACAGGACAATGATCCCTAACAGACCTGCAAATCCTTTACTGGGTGGTTGGAAAAGAAAGCACTGGAAGCATTCCAATGACCCAGTCAGTTGCTGTGTTGAAAAATCATCTTATACCCGCACAGCTCAATGAACTGAAGCTACGCTGGACAAAAATTATTCTACAACAATGTAAAAAGTCTCATACTATCATTTAGAAAACAATAACTTCAAGTAATTGCTGCTAAAAGTGGTTCTTTGAGTTATAAAGTGTGGTCTGGACTGAGTATTACTGATACCTATTGTACAATTTCCTTGTCCTTCCTTATCTGAGGTTATATTTATCTAATTTTATTGACGGATAAAGACCAGATAATCCTTTCTTGTGTCTTGATAAGGTAAACCCTTTTAATGAAATGATATGCAGTTAAAAAGTAATTGACATTTATGACACTGCTTTTCCTTTCTTTAACTGCCTCTTCATCACGTTCTCCATGTGTTACCTGTGAATCAGCCTGAGAACTATTAGAACACCCATTAAACCATTATTCCAGCTATTACCACACTTTTTCAGTGTAAAAGAAAGGTTGATTCATTCATATTATGCACAGCATTTTGCCTGGTTCTTCATCAATAGGAAGAAACAGTTAAGTCTGTCTTGCTCTATTCTGCATTCTGTTTGTAGGGACATTTCTGCATGGGTGGCACAGCATGAGTCACAAAACTGTCCTGCAGGACTGTTTTCTTCCTTTCACTGAAGGATCACCCCATCATAGTACACATTATCACAGTCTTCTTTATGTTAAATGCATCCATACATACAGTTTAATGTTTTTGCATTTACACACAAAGCACCTGACTATACCAGCGATGAAGAAGCACACTCACAGCAGCAACACTGGTCTCCTCTCAGCCTTTCACCTCGGTACCAGCATCCCCCTTGATTCCCTAATTGGCCTACACTGAATGGACTGTTATTCTTCCACCTCTTTCTCCGTGCATCCCTCCTTCCTTTCTCCTTCTTTCCTGGCCTCCTCCTCCTCCTCTCTCCTCATCCTCCCCTCTTTGTGTTTTCTGCTGCACAGAAAGCGAGGAAGGAAGTATGCTTGTGAGTGCTTGAACCCTTTTTCCCTTTCTTCTCCTTCTCGCCTCTTGTTTTCCTTCTCCCTCTGTATTTGGTGAGTCAAAGCATTGAGCCGGGGGCCCCTTAATGTACAAAGAGAAAGACAAGGGCCCCTCTTAGTTTCGTCTTTTGAAACTATAGACACTGAGCCTGGATGTGTAACCCTTTTTATGGAAGGGAGGGCAAGAAGTGGAGACATCCCAGAGATTAAAGTAGGGTTCAGTGTCATTAAATGTATTTACTTTCTGTTCTAAACAACAATGGATGTGTAAATAGGTTGGAGTGAGAGGAGCTGGGAATTTCATGGGATTAAGTAGGACTTGAAGATGTTTGTCAAGTAGTTTACATCAGTAGGTGATTTATTTGCATAACATGTATAGCAGTGTTTCCAACCTGCAGATAAGATGCTGGAAAAATTCAACTTACTCTGTGAATTCCAGTCTGAGCTCAGTCTCTCATTCTTTTTTTTACATTGCCTCACTTCCCCTGTCTGCCTCCTTTAGGACCTCATTGTTGATCAGACCATTGAGAAGGTGTCATTCTGCGCTCCTGATCGTAACTACGACAAGGCTTTCTCCTACATCTGCAGAGATGGAACTACGAGACGGTGGATGTGCCACTGCTTCATGGCTCTAAAAGACTCGGTGAGGGCACAGTTAGCCGATTGCAATCTGAGTTGAATTTTAAAGACTGCTGCAACACAGCCATTCACGGGACACTGTGTTTACATGAACTTGGATTTGGGGTTGGATTACTAACGTGGACAGAAGAGAGCAGAGCACAGACCTACAGGATTAGTGCAGGAGATTAGACATGAGTCTGTAGCATTATATGCCCACCTCTGTCTGTCTTTGCTTCCCCCACACACTCCATATCTATGCATGTTGATCTCAAACTGAATTCTATCTTCTGTTGCTGTCATGGTGACAGGGGGCAGTATTCCAGAGAGCTAAAGGGGAAAATAAAGGAAATTAGTTGCTTAACGATCCAGTGGGATAAATGCATGTTGATGTTTGACAACATCACAGATTTACACCCTTATCCTAATGAGCTCAGTTAAACACTTAGTATTTGTAACTTATAGTCTCGCCAGCTGCTTTTTTTCTCTCTTTGATAGAAAGAAGTAGCTGGGTTCTTCTGGCTTTGACTTTTCAGGTGACAGCACCAACAGGCCCATAGGAAACTGTGTCTGCACCCAACTGCATAGATTTACAACCAATGAGAGAAACAACCAGACTAGTATCAACAAAAGGTATCCAAAATGGTGTGCAGTGGAGTAGGAGCACTTTACAGTAAAAACATCTTGATCCAAGATGTTGTTAGCAATTCTTCAGCCATCTCAGTTAGTGGATCTTACATGTTTCTATATCATCACATTAAACCACCCCTGGCAATTAGTGTGGTACATTCTGTACCGGTGGGAACCTGTGATTAGGAGGGGTGACTGACTCATTTTGTGGGAGAGAATTTTCACAAAGTGAGTAGCCATGGCTGACCAGGCTAGTTTGGCAAATATTCTGCACAACAATCAGCTGTGATAAGTAATCAACGCCCACCTGAGGGAAGGTGTTTGGACTGAAAACTAGAGGTGGCATGAAACATAAAACTGTGAATGCTAAGGAGACCTGAGAGCTACACCCTGGAGGAAAATGTTTGAAAATAGGTCTTTAAATGCTTCACATCTAGTGAATTTGCTGGAAATATATTGATCAATGGGAGTGATGGAATTTAAACAATTAGTTAAAATTACATTTAAGTATTGAAATTAAGTTTTGTTTTTTGTTTGTTTGTTTTTTAAAATTGTATATTTGATTAGTTATAATTCCACTTTTCTACTAATATTTTATCTTTTACCTTGTTCAGCTTATGTTACATCTTTATTAATGACTTATTTTCAGATTTGTTTAGATTTTTATCTAAAAACTGAAAATTATTAGATACAGTGTTATGTAGAATAATAATTGAATAAGTACAGATGAAAGACATATTTTTTCATTCAAATAATCAGAGCCTATTTTTGATAATCAATCAAGTCATTTCTGATGTAAGATCCTGAAATTTCAGTGTTAATTTACAGTTTTGCTTTTTTTTCCAATATTTTTCTTTCTTTCATGAAAATGGTGATGGATTCATGTGGCACACTAATTCCTAAAATTTCACAAAATCAGACAACAAATCTGTGTGTTTAGAAGAATTAAACAAATAAAGTTTGAACATAACACGTTTCAGCATGACGAGTAAAAGTTGGGCATCGTTCAGCATGTGAGGATGAAAGGGTCACCAAATAAATACATGCTGTAAATAAATAAATTCTTGAGATCTGGCATCCTTTGGAAAAAGAGTAGCACTGATGGATTGTTGGAATACTGCAACTAGTCACACTTGCTCGCCATCCATCATTAGGAAAAATAGTCAAAGATGCAATTCAGAAAGACTCAGAAGTGAATGAGTGGTGCATCAAAACATGTGAGAACGGCTCAGTCAACTGAAATCTTCTGCACCAGTTTGAGCAACACTCAACCATCATAAACTAATCAGGCATACTGTCTAAATCCATATTTTGGTTTTCCCTCTCATTATGTTTTTGTTAAACACAGCTTTCTATGCTTAAACGGACAAGTCACCTTTGCAAATATGTTCTTTGAAAAATGTTTAGACTGTGTTTTTTTTTTTCTTTTCTTTTCTTTTTGTACCAGGGGGAGAGACTGAGTCATGCAGTCGGCTGTGCCTTTGCTGCCTGTCTGGAGAGGAAGCAACGCAGGGAGAAGGAGTGTGGTGTGACAGCTTCGTTCGACGCCAGTCGCACCTCATTTGTGCGTGAAGGCTCCTTCCGTGTAAATTCGTCTTCCAGCCAGCAGGGTAGCAGCAGCGAACGAGATGACAAGTTGCAGGATAAGAAGAAAGGTAGGAGTAAACACAATGGATAAGCATACGGAGTATTTTATGTTACATTTATAGGAGTTTTGTCTCAAACAGCACTGATCCTTGCCTCCTTTTCTTCCTCCAGATCAGGCCTCTAGCATTCCAGCTCTTCCACCTGGAACCGCCTCCCCACCCGAGGGCGCAGCATCCCCAATGGAGCGCCCAGAACCAGGCGGGCCTCACGCCATCCCTCGTCGCCACGCGCCCATTGAGCAGCTGGTGCGACAAGGCTCATTCCGGGGATTTCCTGCTCTCAGCCAGAAGAACTCTCCCTTTAAGAGACAGCTGTCGCTTCGCCTCAACGACCTGCCATCCACACTACAGCGCAAGACAGACTTCCAGGCCAAGAACCCTGGTGAGCTGAGATTTTTTTCATAATTAGACTCACAAACGTTTCCAAACATAGACACCAGCTGACACTGTTAACCCCAGTAACCTACAAGGCTACACGGTTCCAGCAGGGTCCAACAGGGTTTAAGCTCCTTTTCAGCAAAATGCATGAGAGTTTATGCCTGTAGACACTTCACCTCTTCATCAACAGCAGGATAAGCTGTGTTTTTACTGAAGTAGTGGTTCAAAAATAAAGAGTGACAGAAAGTATCATGTAATCATTGCTTTGGTTTGTTTTTCATCCCATTTAGAGTCAGTATGCTATTGCTATACTATGTGAAATTCATCATTCCAGTGTCTCAAGGTAGACAACACTAAATTATTTTGGACTCTTAGAACGTTTGTACATCAGCACTCAACAACATTGTACAATTAACACCTGATGAAAGAGAGAGAACAAAAATTTTGGTTATTGCACAAGAATCTCTGTTGTGTCAAGAAAAATAACCTTGCAGATACTACAGGCTTCAAGTAGGCGATAACATTGTTCCCTTTGCTCCTGTATCTAGAATATCAAACTCTGTCTGTAAAACCAGATTGCATCTCTTCCTTTTAGACACAAAAGGGTTATTTTTTTTGGCCAACACAAATTGCCAAATTATGTTGTTGTTTTTTTGTTTTTGTTTTTTTTTTTTTTGTAATTCCAGTCAAGTCAAGGAATATTTGAATTGCTTCTGACTGCAGCGTAGCGTCACTGAACCTTGTCTGAAGGGGTGAAGGAAATCATATAAATGAATAAATGTGCAGCACATCCTGGATGCATTTATACTCATATTGTCGTGTGCATGAGGCGTTACTCAGCAGTTTGGTCCTTTTTAGCCTTCTGTTAATGGGTGGCAAGATAAAACATTCCACAGCCACTCTCAATTCATGCCTCAATACTGTACATCATTTGATTTCCATCTTTCATTTGTCAATGATTAGCATATATTCAAGAGTGATGGATGTGATACAGGTTGTGCCCTACAGGACACATATACAACAACGCAACTGCTCTTAGTTGCAGATTTCATTGCTACAAGGCTCCCTTGTGACTCTAAACAATATATGTATTGATTTGTGAGGTCAATCAGCTACCCTAGTTTGCCTTCAGCAAGTCCTCAACTTGACCTTAAACCTGCAACTGCTATGAGGTTAACAAATGCACAGCATGGATGTACATGTGAAGGGCTTAGAGTGTCTCTGAACTCTATTGACTTAGACAAGAAGAGGAAAGAGATGGGGTCAGCGTTTGTGGAACAAAGCACAGAGAAACCCTTAATGCGAGACCCAGCACATGCTTCCTGTGCCCTCTGCACTTCTAATAGAATTCAACGCCTATGGTCTCACAAAGCCCTCAGCTGAAGAGATATACGTGTATTAGAAGAGAGGGTTTGAATGGCACAGCAGTAGGGTTTGCTGCACAATGAGCCCATCTGTGGTAAAAGAAGATTCATTTATCCTATGTTAATCCCACTTCAGTTTCAGTCCCAGCATGCAATACTTTAATTTGTTTTTATTTCCATATAATAAAATTTGACTACAAACTTCTACCATGAAGGGTATGATAAAGAATAGGAAGTGAACAATCTTATACCCATATCTATTTATAGCTACAGTCTGAGCAGGAAAAGTAATTTTCTTCAAACAAAATCAGGCCATAGGTTAATCCCTCTCTGGTCAATAACATGTGGTTTAAAATTGTCAGATTTAAAATTTAAAAGTTAACTTTATCTTGGAGCATTATCAAACCAAATGGATGGCAAAAATGTTTATGTTGAGAAACTTGTGCTTTAGATGCTTTATAGGTCATTGGCAGCCTTTACCAAAGTGTTCATCTGTTCCAGTTTCTCTGCTTTTGATGCTAACTGGGTCTGTTACAATATTGAATAATTATTTTTCTCTACTCTCTTCTTCTCCCACTCCTCTTCCATACCTTTCCCCTCCTTCCCCTGTGTATCCCTTTCTTGCTACTACCAGAGATGGACATGGGGTTACCGGGCGAGGGTGACGGTAGTATTAATGCCCTGTGTAGCCAGATCAACACGTCCTTCACCAAGCCTTCAGACGAGCTCTTCTCAAACCCATCTATGTCGGCGTATGGCCCGGCAACTTGCACTGTGCCCCCTGTTCTGCCTCCACCACCTGCACCTTTGCAAGGTAAGAAGGACTGGATGAGTCTAATACATTGGTGGACCCAAGATCACTCATTGACGAGAGAGTGATCAAATTTTCTGAAACTTTCTCTGTATTCCTTTCCAGCCACCTCCTCCTGGGTACAACCCGAGCCCTCACTTAACTCTCCACCCCCAGTTTCCGTGGCAATGCAGAGTGGCCACAGACGTACTCCCTCAGAGGCTGAGAGATGGCTAGAGGAGGTCTCTAAGGCTGTGAAATCTCAACAAACACCTCCTCCGGGTCCCACCATCCCCACTATTCCTGGCCCGCCTTCCATGACCACTCATCAGATATCCACTCAAGCATCCATGTCAGCTGCCCCATCATCCACTGTACCCATGCCCATTAGCACCTTGTCCAAACCTCTTATTTCTGGCCCCACTGCTCTTCCGGGTCAAGCCTCGATTCCACCGCCACCTATGTCAATATCCTCTGTTCCTCTAATACCAGGTCCTCCAGTGTCAGGCCCCCCTATGTCCCTTCCATCTATGTCCATCCCCACGATGTCAGGTCCAAGCATGTCCGGAGCCCCCATGATGCAGCCCTCCCTTCATGGACCCTCTGGATCCATTCCAAGCTCCATGCAAGCATTCCCCCTGGCTTTTGATACTACAGCCCCTGTTGGGATGTTTGCCAACCAACCTGTCCAGCCTGGGTTTGTTCCCATGCAGACCTACATGCCAGGTCTGGCCAGCAGTATGACCTATCCCAATGCCAGTGTTCCTGTGGTAGGCATCACACCATCACAAATGGTAGCCAATGTCTTCTGCACCGCCACGGGGTCATCAGGCACAGGTGCTGCCATGGGTTTGACTGTAGGAGGATCCAAAGTAGGGGCACTAGGCACAGTTGGGCAGCACCACTCATATCCAGGAGCACCTGGTACAGTAGGGCACAATGCAGGGTATTCCACAGCTACATTTAACTCCACCCCACCTCTATCAACAGCCATTAATGGCCTCCCACCACACAGCAGTGCAACAATGATCCTCCAGAATGGGACCTGCAGCAGTGGTGGGAATACTGGCAGCGGTAACAACTGGCCACCAGAGGGCAGCCAGCTAACAGCGCCGTCAGTCAGCGAATTACAAGACGATGATCGTTTTGAGGCCAAGTGGGCAGCACTGGAGGCAAAGCCAGCACCTCAGGAGCCAGGAAACAAGGCAACAGCTGCCACAGCAAACCCATTTTCCAACAATCTGCAAAAGACTTTTGAGATTGAGCTCTAAGCCGGTGTCAGCATCCTAAAGCTGTAGCACTAGTTCTTGAGTTGAAACCCGAGGAAACCAGGCACTAAATCCAGCATACTTGCTTAAATGGGATGCAGGGCCTTTGAGATAGTCTACCATTCAATCTTTGACGGTTGCTAAAATGGCTCATAGGAGTCAGTGCTACAATGATTTAAACTGCTTTCTTTACGCTCCCATGTAAGATGGAGAAGAACTTAGCAGCTTGCTGGTCTGTTCTCTGAGGATCAGGTCTCTACCCTCTAAACTTGACGCTCCACTTGCTACCTGCCTCTCCACCCTGCTTTCAGTTCTCCACTCTTGCTTTACTTTCACTGCTGCAAGTCCCAAGATGTACTGCATATAGCCCCTCTGGAATTACTATGGGGGGCACAATTCTGTGGTTTCTTTCTTTCTTTAAAAAGGGGTGCCACTTTGGTGCATTCCATGAGATGATTTGGGGGATATCGCTGATTTTGGTGGAGACTGGGGAAGACATGGCTACATCTCATCATATGTGGAGAAGCAGAGAGGCAACTTGATGATTGACTGATTGACGCTGATCATAGTGAAGCACAGCAAAGTTTGGATGCGTGAAAGGACTTGTTGACCAATAGTAGAGATTTATGGCCGAAATTATTTTATTTATTGTATTTTATGTTCAATTTTAACAAGTTATGTGTACCTATGAATCAAAAAATGTAAGCATTGTTTTGGGAGCATGTTCACTTTTTTTCCCCCTGATATTTATTTTAGTTGAATCATAAAGAGTTGAGAAAGTACAGGGAAAAGAGTGGACTGATGTGATTGGCAGTAGAAAAGGGAAAGAACTGTGGGACTCTGAATGATGTGACAAGTCTCAAACATATAAGGCTTACAGTACTGCTGTGAAATGTAAGATCAGTGTATAGAGTGGCATGTCTGTTTTGTTCCAGCGCTCACATATATATGCTCCACTTCTACTGAGGACAGCTCAGTTAGTGTGGTGTCACTTGGCCATGTAGCCCATTTCTATTGCTAAAGCCTCTCAACAAAGGCACTGGGACACAGAAATTCACTTCAGGACAACCAGCACACAGACACTCTGGACAATATAGCACACAACGGTCCTTTGGACTCCATCTTCACCTGACGAACCCAAGGAACTTTAACAACTCAGTGGAATTATAAACAAAACACTGTGCAACTGGTTAAAACAATGCACCACATTCCAGCTTTCGTAAGTCCTTATATGTGTTCAAACACAGGGTATAACCTCATCTTGTATAGTATGTTTGTGTACTCAACCTTTATATCTTCTGTAATAGCGCTACACTCATGACAAATGTTGAGAATGATGACAAAGGTGTGAAAAGAGAAGACAAATGGGAGAAGACTCATACATGAACAATGAAATAATCACAGTGAATGTAAAGCAAAACTTCAAGTGATAGATGTAACAGCAAAAGTCCAGTTTGAGTACGAGAGGAGGAAGAACCAGCTGTACGTGAGAGACTGAAAGAGAGAATGGAGCCCTGTCTTTCAAGAACAAGAAGGAGGAAGTATGGAAGGAGGAAACATAGATAAGATGTGATAAAAGGACATAAAAGAGGCAGATTGTGTGAAAATATTGCAAACAAAGAGACATTCACCACATAGCCCACAACACAAGCATCGTCTGCTGTCCTTCTTTTAAAGGCTGGGTCACTTACATTTCAGCAGCATATTCCTCACATTTGACAACCTCAAAAACAGCACTTCTGATTATATTTAAACATAATATTGCTTCAAATATAAATACAGTGTCATAAATAAGATTTTTTTTCTAACTATTTGCTACCCCCTGATATAGATGAAACTCTGGCTTTCAGTGTTTTGAGTTTGGTTCTTTGTTAGAACTCAAAGCATTACAAAAAAGAGAGAAAAGTAAAAGTGTTTATGATTGAAGGGCTTTCCACAGGTTGTTCTTCTATGTCATATCTACTGCAATCTGATGAGAGATGCTCCTGTTATGTTCCTTGATAACTGAATTGTATGAATATGGACTGCCACTAATTACATTCCCTGCTCATTACTTTCATTCATCTATTTGGACTCTTCCTGTGGCAACAGTCCCATCTGATGGACTGACTTTTCATATGATCCAAATTTATGAACAACTGTCCTTGTTTGTTTGACTTCAGAGCTCTCCCCAGGTTTTAGCCTTGTTTTTTTTTTTAATTACATAAACCAATTTTTCTTTCTCTTTGAACAAATCGTAACTGCTCTCTCTACCTTTCTTCCTCTCCAAAATGAGATTAACTCATGAAACTGAAGCATTGTTTCATGATAAATATATTTTAGCCCACGACTCTTGTTTGCACGCCCCCAAATTATAAATGTAGGTAAATTGTGTTCCACGTTAAAGCAAACTCTGACATTTTGATAGACATAACACAGCCAGTAACACAGCAAAATGATGGAAATGAGACCTGCTAATGCTTTTACGACTGATGCAAATCACACCTTACAGCACTTCCTGACAAATATCTAGGGAACAAGTTACACTTTAAAAGTCACAGCTTATGTAATAGAGAATCTAAAGAAAAGAAACCAACAAAAAGTATGAGACAAAGTCCATTCAGGATTAAATCTCTGCAGTATTATCCAAAGTTATTCAAACTGTCAAACTTTCTGACCGAGGGTACTGTTAAGAAACTTACGGACTTATAGCTACTGGCAAGGAAAAGTATGAACACCCCTTGGAATTAACTTTTTTCTCCCTCTCTCTCTCTCTATTAATGTGACATATTACACATTGTCCATCTAAGTCACAATGAAACACATCCAGTGAATTGAATGATGTTCAGAGTCATTTGTGAAAACCAAAGTAGCAGAGACAGATGCAGCAATCTTAAGGGACAGCATCATCAAGAAGCTTGAAAAATACCAAGGTTTGACAAAAATAAATAAAAAAAAACTAAATAAATATGGAAAGTGACAGTGGCAGTGGTATTTGGAGGGCTGATTTTCTAACTTGGAGAGTGATTCTGACAGGTGATGTGTGATATGTGTATTCTAAAGATAAGGAAAAATTTTAATCTTGAAACACAACAGAACAGATCTTAATTTTAGATTACAGTCTATAAATACAAATATATTATTCATACATGAAGAAACTTTTTTTTAATACTGCAGCTCTTCATTGCTGCAGCTTATTGTATCTGATTAGTATTCAAAGTTTCCTGCTTTTTCTAATTGGGACCACTGAAAGATAAAGAATAAAAAATCCCTTTCTCCTTGATTCACACTCTAGTTGGTGATCTTTCTTTATAAGGGTCAAATCTCTGCACTTTCCTGCCCACTAGGAAAAAACTCTTGAATTTCCTCCTGCTCTGAACTATATGCACAGCAAAGCCCTTCCTTTCCAATATAACTACTCATCACATGGAAGGCTGATGGACACCAAATTGCCCTTTTTTCTATTTTTTTTCTTTCTTTCTCTTTCTTCTTTCTCTCTTTCTTTCTTTTGGCACCAGTGAGAGAGCTGATGGACCTAGAAGCCATTACAGCTGAAAACCTCTGTCGCTTAGTTTATGTGCAGCTCCAACTTCTGATTGTGCATGACAGTCTGGGGAAGTGGGGAACCACCTGCAATATTTATTTTTTTAATATCTTCCAATCCACTCTCAATTTCAGTGCATGATGCAGAGATGGACCGCTTAGTTAGAAACATGGTAATATTTCATTTTACTGCACAGATGCTGACTCACTGATGCCTTTTCTACTTTATTAATTCACAGCAGGTGTAAACTGCAATTTGATGTGTGACACATAAGTAATTCTGTTTTCTCAATCCTAACAGCAAAAAACTAAGTGTCTAAATACAGTCTGCCTCTCCAGACTGTATTTAGACACTTAAAACTTTGTCGTGCATACTTTCTGCATACTTTTAAATGGAGACAAAATAATAATAATAATAATAATAATAATTAAATGAATTTATGTTTAAATTGCAGTTTGAATAGAAACAGTAAATTGAAAACTCAAGTACTTTAAATAAATCCAAACCAAAAAGAGAGATGCTAACCAAGATGCTAGGAGGGCTAACCTCCTGGCTCAAATCTGATGTGACAAATCTCTGTGTCATCTTGGACGCACTTTTGAATTTCAACTCCCACATTAATAAAGTGACAAAAATAGCTTTCTTCCACCACAGGAACATAACAAAGGTACATCAAGTCATAAATCAAAATGAAGCTGAGAAGCTTATTCATGCTTTCAGATCCAGTAGGTTGGACTATTATAATACTGTCTTCACTGGTCTTCCGAAGAAAAGACCTGAGCTCATTCAAAACTCTGTAGCTGGACCATTGACAAAAACTAAAAAGAGAGAACACATCTGTCCTGTCCTACTTTACACTGGCTTCCAGTTACTTTCAGAATTGACTTTAAGGTCCTCATCCTCACATACAAAACTCTAAATGGACGAGGACCTACACTGCAAACACTGCAAACAAAGTACACACCAGCTACAACACTGTGTTGATCAGATGCTTCTGGTACGATTACCAGAAGCAGCTGCATGAAGATTAATGATGCGGCCTTCATCAACAATGTCCCAAAATTATGGAAAGCATTAACCATAAATATTAGGTAAGCAAACACCATAGACACTTTTAAAAGGCACCTTAAAACCTAGCTTTTCTGTGCCTATTCATATATATGTACGTGTATGTATTTATGTATGTATATTTAGATATTTGTGTGTGTGTGTGTGTGTGTGTGTGTGTACATGTGTTTTCATTTTTTATTACTTGTATTACTTGCATTATATCATGCTTTCGTTCTTTCTTACCCATGCTGTTTGTTTTATTGATTTTATGTAAAGCACTTTGAACTGCAACTCCTGTATGAAATATGCTGTATAAATAAAGTTTTACTTACTTACATACCTGATCAGACAATCAATCATATAATGAATATTTTGGAATCGTTTGAACGATGACATGTTGCATTTGCATCTAGAAAGTATATTGATGGTCCAAATAGATAGCTTACTCTGGTCAAGCCAGCCATCATTCATATTTAGGATGCACTCATGAGCGTTTCGTTAGAGGTCTACCATTTTTCTGAACAGTTACATGACGTATATTCACCATCTTATCCTTCAGTGTATCACAAATATCACCTGCCGTATGCCCATGCTTCACAGAAAGGGTTGTTTTATTCTATTTTAAAAACGATTGTTTACTTGCAATTGTCAGTTTTCTTAATAACAATGGGGATGCTGGAACATTATCACGACCTGTGAGAAAGGTGGTCCGGCTCATAAAAGCTTTGTTAACTCATTTATTTTCAGCAGCCCCAAATGTAACTCATCAAAGAAGAATTTCACAGGATTTCATGCAGCCTACATGATTTAGAAGTTGATATAATTACTTATTTAAAATAACTTTTTAATAGCATCCTGCTTCCATTTCTGTGAGTAAAGACATATCGCTGTAGGACTTCCCAGTGAGACTGGATACTTTGATTGTAAAATATTTCATGAAAGGCAGTTTGAGGAAATGCCTCAAGACCCTGTTAGTTACGCACTTATTTTCATGTCTAGCAGAAAAACAATCTTCCAAAAGTTTGTGTCTGAATTTAAATCAATATGCAGTTTTTGCTTTGAAACTTTTTGGAGGTCCATCAGTTTAAAATGTAAAAAGGGCAGAAATTCTGCTTTTTCTGACTTTAAAAGGTTCAGAATTGTCACATACCCAGTTTTCAGGCTAGCTGTCATTTTTGAGAGGTGGCCAATTCATTAAGCAATAAATAAATGTTTTGACAGTCAAGCAAAATAGAAAAGAAAAGAAAAGAAAAGAAAAGAAAAGAAAAGAAAAGAAAAGAAAAGAAAAGAAAAGAAAAGAAAAGAA
>JBAMYA010000005.1:10762804-10782929 GCA_037176975.1 Arrhamphus sclerolepis
CCTCCCCCCCCCCCCCCCCCCCTCCCCCTTTTCCTTTTCTTCTTCTTCTTTTTTTTTTTTTTTTTTGCTTTTTTTTCAGTGGAATGCAGAGGCGCGTGCTGATGCCCGGCTGGGCTCCCGGCCAAAAAGGTGGCTGATTTGCGTCTGTCAGCGGGTACTTGCTCTAATCTGGCCAAAATAACCCTCAACAGCTCCAACCTAAACCCGCTGCGAGGCGCTTGAGCGCAGACTCTCCATCTTTGGCAGTTTGTAACAAAGAAAAGTCTCCAGACCCGGTGCACAAGCAGCCGGTGCGCACCGCGCAGGTTTAATCTGTGCAGCGGTATCAGGAGGGTATACATGTCTGCCGGTCTGTGAGCTTCTTTGAGACACAGACACGGGCGATATTTCTTGTAACCTTTTTTTGAACAAATGCCCCGTACGTGCCTGTTTGGAAGAGCTCTTCACAACAGAGTGGAAACCGAACTGCAATGGTGCTGATTGGGCAACAGTTCTGATTGGCTGTGGTGGTATTTTAGTGTTTTCACATCAAAAACCTCAATAAAGGCGAAATGAAGAGTGTTGTGAATCGTTTCATGTTTTATTCATGCCACGAATAAGGTGGTGCATGATAATGTTGCATGTTGATGGGACAGAAGTTGGCAGGTGAAGTGGACGGGAGGCTGAGATGAGCTCTTCCTCTCCTCCTTTCCTTCTCTGCTCCTCCATCTCTACCCCCTTTTTCCTCCATGGCATGCTCATCCAAGCAGAGCAAACGTGTGGCCAGATTGCTCCCAGAGGCCCTCACTGAAACCATGTCAGGGGACGGAATTGACTGATTTGCATGGAGTGTATACCAGGACAGAGCGCGAGAAGAGGCGAATAGGATGGTTGAGGGAGTTTGGAAGTGAGAGAACAGTAAATGCCAGGCTCAGGGCCAGTGACTAATGAACTATAGCCCAATTTTCACTGGTGGTCTTGCAATGTTTTTTCTGAGTGCTTTATGTTAGACAAAGGAGGGAAAAATGGGGCATACAGAGAAGCAGCCAAATTGTTGTCCAGTATTGACTTTAGTGATGTCAAATCACTGTTCAGTGCAGCATCTGTGAAAACATAGCTGAATGTATTTATTACTGCTACACATTACACAGCAATCAAAGCTGCCTATAATATGTCACTGTCTGTATAAATGCCATCATTACATAGTATGGCTTCAACTGCGTTCCAGTTACAACACTAAAATGAGCTTTTGAACAAGCTTTTTATTTTATTTATTTATTTATTTTTTTTACAAACTAGAGAGGCTTACAACTTAGCTATTCTGCAAAATGGGCCAAACATCCAGCAACATTTGGTTCAAAGTCAGTCCTAATAAGGTGGCTGGCTGTGCAGCAGAGGCAGAGACAATGCCAGTTGTGTCCCTAAATGTATTTAAAGCTTGTTGAATCTCAGTAATAAATTACAATTCATTCAGTGTATGTAAATTTTTATTGATGCCCGCTGTCCAGCCAAGCATGAGCAGGCCTTACAGTGTACAATGCAGCGTGAACGCCAGCTGAAGTGCGTGGAAGTACAGTGGAAGGTTCATGAGCACGCAGCAGCAAATCAGTGGAGGAGAGCAGCCAGCTCCAATCTACTGTGCTTTTCTCCACCAGCCTGTCTGTCTCTCTGCTGGATTAGAGAATCATTTAATCTCTCGTTCTATCCTTTTTTTTTTAACTCTCCCTCTGATTTCCTCTCTATCCTCCCCTAACCCCCCCCCCCAACCCACCCACTGTCCATCTCTCCTTCTTCGTCACTTTCTCCATCCATCACTGTTTTCACCCTCATCCCTTTTGTTCAGCCATTTCCTCCCACTCTCAGCCCCCTTTTCCCCTCTTTACAGCATCACAAACCATCATAGCCCCCCACCCCCCATCCCACTCCACCCCCCACCACCACTTTCACTAGACTTCTCTGCATTGTGAATCAATGTCATGTCACTATTTTGAAATTCAGCAGAAGCTTTAGTGAGGGGACATTTCAATGCATTTTATCAGATCCCCTTTAAATCTTTTTTAGATAGCTTGTACTTGAAGAGTTTCTTTAAAGAGATTTGCTGTAGATTTGAACAATCTACTTACAAAGAGGGTTTATACATTTGACTGTTAGCAAATGGTTTAATATTTCACATAGAGGCACTGCAGATAATTATATTGCTATAAAAGGAAGATATAAATATCCATCCTCTAAATGTTTACTTTTAATTTGGATGAAAAGGAGAATAAAATCCTCAAATATGGAAATGTGGTATATGAACAAATTGAAATTAAATGAAGTAATTTGACTTCATGACAGTCACATTAGAGGCACACTAGGCAGGATTTGTCAAAAATGCAGTGGACGATGCATATTTTTCAGCAATATTACTTCTTTGTGCTGGTTAGAGGGGGAGATGCAGATAAGCGTGTTCTGTGGTATTGCAGCCAGTGGTGGCAGGGCCTATATAATATTATTTCTGCCCTGCCTGACTGAGCTGAGCTAAATGAGTTCCATGTAATAACCGGCTCTGTGTGCAAACAGCCTTGCATGACGGCTGAAGCCCCAACCCAAGCGTCCATTTCTAGATCTTTCTCTCTCTTTTCAGCATCATCCTTTCTTTCCCTGACTTGCTCATTTGCTTGGCATCACCACCGTGCTTACAGGAATGCGCACACATACCTGAACAGACATGGAAACATGCACACATACACGCACACACACACATACACACACACACACACATACACTGTTGCACTCACTAATTTCCTCTCTTGCTCTTAGTTATTTTCTCTGTATTCGTACTGGAGTAAGCCCGACGTCCGACATTTTTAAGGGTTCTACTTTTTCTAAGTTATTCCTTTTATCATCCTCTTATTTAGACTTTCTGTTTTGCTTGTCTTTTTTTTTTTTCAAAAAAGGCAAGATAGAAATAAACTGAGAGAGGAAGAAAGAGAGAAGCATAGATAAGTATTTTTAGCTGTATGACCTATTTCTCCAGTGCTACCTAACTGACAGTCAGTCAGCGCCACTGCTTGGGGACCTTAAGTGATTTCCAGCCAGCGAATTTGTAATTTGTACATCTGTTTGGATATAACTCCATGTCTATAGATGAGTTTGGAAAACATGGGAATAAGTTAACACAAATCCTTTTTTAAATCCGCCCCTCTTCTCACCTCTCTGATCAGATTCCATCCAGTCCAGTCTGATCTGGTTTAGTTCAAACATTTTTTTTCTCCATTGTCATTCTCCATTTATATTATTCCCTGTGCACATTGAGGGTTTCTATCAGGAGTCGTTAAGGGTGGAGTCAAGTAAACAAAACAAAATAACAAAAACAAAACAACAACAATGGCCTCTGCAGTACTTTAGTAAGAATGTAGGGCTAAGGAATGGGATGGAGAGGTGAGACATTTGGAGGGGACCACAACATGCGCACACACTCGTAGCCCACCACACATGCATTCATGTGTGCACAGACTGATCCAGAGGTAGGGAATCCATCGGCATAATAAGAGGCCAAGTGCAGTGGTGATAAATCTCACCTGAAGGAGCTGTTCAGAGGCAGATTGCCTTAGGCTGATGTACTGCCCTCAGTGCACACTGCAGCCAGCCATGGGTTGTATACACCCACACACTTAGACCAGGGATGCATAGACACACAAATACACGGGACGTAGAAATAGGTACGCACAGATAAAAACTTGCATGCAGACACATGTTCAGTCGCACTGATGCACAAAAAAAGCCAGCGATTCACAGGTTATTGGCTCCCTGATAACCACACCCAGTGGACAATGAAGGAGAGACACAAACAGGAAGCGACACACAATTCTTCATTAAAATCACAAGCAGCAGGTAACACAATGCGCTGGGACAGAAATGACATGATCTGATGCACTGCTCCTCATATGTCTGCCTTCCACGCCCTGCATTCTCTGTCACATTTCACATCAAGTTCAGATATGCAAACAGTCAGTTGCAGACACACACACACACGTGGACAGACCCAGTGCAGTGACAGGAAACTGACGTTTTCCAGCTGGTATTGTGGCAGACATCCGTTTCTGCAGACACACACACACACACACAGACACACACACCCCTGTCTGTCCATCTGTCCGTCTGTCACTGTCAAAGCAAGCGGCCTCTTTGTCTTTTTCATGACTGACCCACACAGACAAATGAAAATGGAAACCCACATCGAAGCTGGAGTGCAATTAGTGTGCGCACTCACATGTGCGTGTGTCACCATTTCACCTTTTTTTTTTTTTTTTTTTTTACTGTAGAGCATCTCTCTCTATCTGTGCATATGTGGCAGTTTTTGTCTGACCGCTGCAGCTGAGAATGTCAGACGAACAGGGAAATGTGCATGCGTGCATATGGGCACACAAACACACTCACGCAGACTAGAAGAAGAAAGAAAATAGAGAAATCATTTGACTGAGAGAGGAGGAGAGTGTAGAAGAAATTGAATTGGGGGTGGGGGACTGAGGTGAAGGAGGAGGAGGGGGGACTTGGTAAGGGTGATATTGCATAGTTTAATCTGTTGAGTTCAGCCGCGGAAAGGCCGTGATGGGGGGAGGGGAGTAGCAGAACAGTGCTAGGATGCCTAATATCAGTCCTGCTCTGTGCACTTGAACATGAAGCTGTGCAGAAGTCGACATGTGTGTGTTTATGTGCGTCTCTGGTGGGTAGCTTCACAGATGGACAATGGTAGACGAGACAGGTGGGTGGACAGGTGCACAGACTGGTGTATGCAGGCACAAGCATTTTTACAGCCTTAAAACTAACCCAAACACACAGATACTCCCACAACTACCAGCCAGAGCATTTGGTAACAAATCTCTAGGGCAAAACACAATCTGCCCTCGGCCTTTACAAATAAAAAACACTTACATGTGAAATTCGTCATTTAGCTCTAATTTAATTTCCCTCAGTTGGAATCAATCGCTGATGTGAAATCCTTTGTTGACTTGGGTGTTTCTATTTTGATTGTGGAGCCATTTTTATAATTCTGTATATTTCTTTTTTGGCTTTGCCAATGATGTAATTTCACCTCTAGGGGGAGCCCTTTGTGTCCATATTGGTCAGAGAGCCAGCTAATTGGCACAGTTAATTGCATCACGTTCAGAAACTGCTGCTGGCAGTTTATGTGTGTTTTCTGAGCATTAATGCAACACTGGAATGAAACTCAGTGTGTGCTGAAGTGGACTGCTTCCGCTGGATGGGACTTGAGGGATCACCCAGATATTCAGACAATGGCTTACACAGGGTGGGCTTGGTGGGGTGGCTGCGCTTTCTGGGATGGCTCTGTGTCTGTTGTCTGTCAGCTGCGAGAGAGTGTTTATTGGTGTGTGTTCTCCCAGTGATACCAGTTTCTTCAGTGTCTTCATGGAGGCCTCTCCCTCCCTGCTGTTTGCTTAGTGGAGGCTGAGGCAGACAGCTCAGTGTGGGCTTAGGATTCATGCACACATATACACAAACACACACAGTCTGCATGCTCTAGGCGCTCTTGTTCTCTCTCCACTTTTTTATCCTGAGTTGATTTGTGTGTATGTGCTTTAAGGTTCAGATTATTGTCCATACTGTGTGCATGCATGCTCCCTGTCTGCATACACCCTGCTGTACATCTTCTTTGTTGTGCCCATACTGCTTAAATATTGTTTTTTGTGGTATAGACTGCTGTAAGTATGTCTCTGTGTATGGATCTGGACAGGTAGCCTTTGCATTTGTGTGCCCTTGCACTGTGAAGATCGTTGTTAGTGTCATGTATGTTCTGCCTGCACATTTATGGCAGCTAGCTCCAGATGGCTCTTTGCCAGTTCATTACTAAAGCTGTTCCCTTTCTATTTGCACTTTGAACCTATTTCTAACCATCAGGGTAAAATATAGCTGCAAAAAAACAGACATATAATTAAATGTGAAAATGTATTATTAAAGTAAATGATTGGAATCTTTAAAATCGTTAAGTTTTCTAGTGGACTGATGGCTATGTGATTGTGGTGTGCGTGTGTGTGTGTGTGTCTGCGTGTTTGTGTTGGTGCAGAATCCTGCTTTCCTTCGTGGGCTGTGTGGTTTGATGACAGGCAGTTTGGCTTCTCAGTACTTCTCACTGTGGTCTGTGTTTTCAGCAACTGCTTGGCCTGTCGGACCACAGTGGCCGCAAGCCAGTGGGCTGCAGCTGTGAGAGTTTTTATGTCTGTATCCTGCGTGATAAATATCTGCTTTTTCTAGTTAAACCTCTCTTCTTTTTTTTTTGTCCATGTTAAAGAAACATCTCGGGAAGGGACTCTTACAATACACACAGTCCAGTGGAGAAAAAATTCTGCTCTGTTTGTAGGAGAACACAACTGAAACCGTGGAAGTTTTTTTCCCGTTTTCAGTCTGCTGCAAGATAAGCTAACAAGCTCCTGGCTGCAGCCTCACCAAACAAGCAAGCCCTTCTTGCATGAGTGCTATTTTAAAACACTGTTTGTGTGCACCTGCAGGTCCGTGAGGGATGAGGGTGGCTCTTGCGGCACTGAGAATAGTTTTGTGCTCCTGAAATTCAGGTTAATTCTACATAGTAAGCTGGCCAGCATGATTGCATTTGAGGGGATATTTGCTGATCATGCGCTTTCTGCTGTTGAGTTTTGAGTCAAATCTAAGAGTTGGTGATCATTATTTTTCAAAACATTGTTTATAGGCTGACAAACTCTCATTGCCATTTCATAAATCAGCATTTCATAGTTCAGAAAAATGCATCTGCAGCCCTGTCTTGGGCTATCAGAGAGACATATCCAAAATCACAGGTCACCCTGCTCTGTTATTGGAGAACTCAATACCCCCACTGCCCATTTCTCTTCCTGTCTGTCTGGATTTTCTGCTTCTCTCACAGTGGATGTCACTTTCTTGTGGCTCAGCTTCTCTCCTCTGTCTACCTCGCACCCTCTTCTGCTTCAAGTGTTTTCCCAACTTTTCTTCCTCTTTGCGCATCCCAGACTCTGTTTCGAGACTCCAAACAGGCAAACAGTCAAGTGGCTCCCCTCTCACAATATAATGAGATTGGATGCACCCAAATTGAAAGATGCCATTTTCTACAGCTGTCAGCTGATTACCGGAGGGACTTATTCTGGTACCTCTGAAGGCAGCAGAGGAGAGGGGGATGGAGGTGATTTAGGATAAAGAGGGGTAGAGGGGTACTGAGGGAGGAATAGTATTAGCTGCTCAGGGGTGAGCTTTTTTTTCCATTTTGAATACTCCTCACATATGATATAGAAGGTACTCACTAGTTACCTCTGAGGGATGAATTTCTTTCCTTTGGACAAGCTTCTGCTGGTTGATTTCAAATTAAAGTGTCAAATGTAGGAGGAAAGGTTCCAGTGATGCACCGTCAACATGCCAATAGACCAAGGAAGCATTCTCTTTAAAAAGGGAAGCTGCTCATATCGAGACATACAGTATTTGACCAGAGCATATTGACGCCTCAGTCACATTCATTAAATGTCACGCGTCCAGTGACGGCCTGCGAGGTTGTGGAGCTGGTGCAAGAGGCTTTGACGACGCCATGCAGAAGCTGTCAGACCTCACCAGTATCTGCTGGGCCTGATGGCAGAGAGCTGAACTTGTTCCCATTTTTCGACCAGAACTGCTGATTCTACATGACACTGTCACAATGTGTCTTCATGTGAAAGTGAAAGTCCCATCTTTTCAAATTCTATTCACATTTTCTTCTGCACTGATTATGACAATATGGTCTGTTTGTACCTCTACAACTCTACAGTGCGGCAGAGCATGTTATTGAGATCTGATGTCTTAGTCATTCTACAAGGCATTGATTTTTTTAAATATTTTTTTTATTTTATTTGGTGATTTTAGGAAGGACAGTTGTAGCCTATTTAATGTAATAAAAAGTCCTAGTATAGTTTCTGTGAAATTCTGCTGACAGGCAGGTAAATACACAGCTCATCTTGGCAGATGAAAAAGTTGTTGGCTCAATAGCCTAAATCACTTAAAATGATATCACTCGAGAAGCAGAAATGCTGAAATAAACTGTCAAAGGTCAGACGGCATACTGGCTCTGCTCAGTGTTTCTTCATATATTGTTTTTAAACTCTATTTATCAAACGTTTTTTTTTCTTTTCTTTTTCTTTCCTTTTAAAGTTTGCATTGAAATATCACATTAGAAAATATTTAACATCCAAAAACATCATTTAAAAATTTCGTCATGCAGTGGTATATGAAGACAATGTTGAGTTGATGGAGCGCAGTTTCAACAAGTGCTACTGCAAAGCAGAAACACATATCTACATATCTACTACAAGTCAAAGAGCTATACTTTCTTTCTTTTTGCTTTTATTATAAGCCTATTAAAAAAATCATTACAAACAGCTATCACCTCACTATATTTGTAAGGCTGCTGTTGGCTGCACTTGTGTGTGTGTGTGTGTGTGGTTTTATGTGTCCTGTATCTACTGTCTGTATAGCTGAGTGACCTTGACGTCTGCACTCAGCAGGAAAATACAGGAAAGGAGTGACTGTGAAGAGAGAGAAAAGGAAAGGGAAAGAAGTGAAAAGAATTATTAAAATTTGATTTAAAAAGGAGAAAAGTATGGAAGCAAAAGAGGTCTAGTAAGCAAGAGTGTGAAGGATGAACATGGAAGGAGATGCTTCAGAAAAATACAGTTAAAGAGTGACAAAGTGAAGGAGACGTGCTGTGAAAGAGTGAGAAGCCAAGTAAACTGTAGAGAAAATCGGGTGGGGTGAAGGGGTGACTCACCGCACATCTGTTAGTTTTTTTTTTCTTCTTCTTCTTCCCCTGCAGGCAATCTGGAGGTGCAGTCATCAAGAACAGGTAGGGGGGGAGAGATGAGTGGAGGGATAGGGGAGTGTGGGGGACAAAGAGAAGAATATCAGACTGAATGTTAATCAAACTCGCACTTGTACTGGTGCGAACATAGTGCATGGATGGTTGTCGCAGTGAAGGACTGTTAATAACTCTTATTGTACAGCATGCGGATGTGAGTTTGTGCTCTGAACAGAGTGTAGTTGCTGTGACCACGGTTAAAAAGATGGACCACATACACACAATCTGTCCGTAACTGTGCACCTGTAGCCTTTCAGGTGACACACAGGTACTCATGTAAGTGCAGCATGATATTTATACACACACAAACACACTGATTAAAAAAAAAACAAAAAAACAACTTCTCGTGCACGTTTTAGTGAAAGTCCACTTGAAACCCTCTAAGTTTGGACTCTCAGACAAACCATTTTTTGGTTTCTCTGCTGATGCTTGACAGTGTTTCTTCCTTCTTGTTCACCTTTGACTCCCTCCTTTACTCTCCTCCTTCTTTATTCCCTCTCAGTCTTGGTGAAGAGTTTTATAAGGAGGCCATTGAACACTGTCGCAGCTACAATGCCCGTCTGTGTGCAGAGCGCTCCATGCGGCTCCCCTTCCTGGACTCCCAGACCGGCGTGGCCCAGAGCAACTGTTACATCTGGATGGAGAAGAACCACCGTGGACCAGGTGTGTGTACGTCTCTGCGTTCACATGGGGACTCTAAAGCGGTTGGCTGAGCACCACTTTGGAGACTTCTTCTTAATGTGTGTGTACGTGTGTTGTGCTTGCCAGCTGTTATGCTACAAAAAATGATTGTTTCAAATCATTTGTCTCCCAGTTCCTCTCCGTCCTCTGCTGTCTGTCTCCCTCCTTCCCTCATTTTCCACACCCTTTTTCAGCTCTTCCCCCCTTCACACCTCAGTGTGTTTTCAACTTTCCCCAAAGCATATTTGCTCAGTTCTTTTTCTTTCTCTGTATCAGTGTATTATGGAGGTGAATTAGACACCCCTGTAGGCGATGATATGCCGCTGGCATCAACTACTCTGAAGCAAATGCAGTGTGTGTGTGTGTGTTTGGGGGTGGGGGGAGGTAGTGTTGGGTGTTTTTTGTTTTTACCTTTTGTCACTTTTGAAACTTGTATTTTCAGAATTACATTAAAATTTTAAATTGTATATGTATATATATATGTATATATATACACATATATATGCACTGTATAAAATCTCTGTATGTTTACACAATATGCAAACTCTAAAAGGAAGCTGTTGACCAAAGCATTACATCACATTGTATGAAAACCTCAGGAAATTGTCAACTTTTGCAAAAAAAAAGAAGAGAAAAAGAAAAATGGAATAATATATCTCCTTTAATTTCAATGAAAGTGACAATTGTTCATGAATAAAATTTCATTTTAAAATTTTAAAACGAACAAAACCATATGAATAATTATATTATTTTGTATAAAAAAAAATGTGCTGTACCAGTAGGCATTTTTTTCATTAAACTATGAGAGGAAGTTCCCCTCCTTCTTTTGTATCTGCACCACAGAGACCGAGGGAGATTTTAGTTCATGGAAGTTATATTACCAGACCTATTTTTAGCCACCACATCAAAGTAGTAGCTTTTGTAACTTGATGGGAACCATCTGTGATGCAACTGCTCAGCGTGCTGTAAGTGTGCAGAGATCGGCTGAATATATGGGTGCAACATCAGAGACCAGCTACAGTATATAAGTAACTGGCCTTTTCACCCAGGATTAGTGTTACCTGAGACCTGTGGTAATTTGAAAAAGTACAGTCTGACACCTTATACTTTGTGCATTCATGCAAGATAATAAAGTCTGTATTTTACTTGAATCTACCAAAATAAATTCTTGCATGTGTGATAATATTGAACTGAAAGTGTCAAATACACTCTAGAGCTGGACATCTAGACAGGTGAAAAACCAGAAAACTATGATTCTTAGAACATCATGTACGCCTGCTTAAGTTGCCATGGTAATAGTAAATGGGATGGTAATTATAGCTTTATCTTTCATTAAAGTAGAGGATTTGGGCTGTGAGACTAGCGTTTGCATTGAGCCCGATGAAAGACAGAAAAATGTTGCTTACATCATGTTCTTTTGCATGTCATCTGTCTAATCATCACTCTTCCGATGGCTCTGGGCTTTTTCCTTTCAAGGCAAACGGTGACAAATTTCTTGATTTTTTTTTTTTCTTCTTAACCCAAAATATTAAAACCATGATATCCACAGTAGCTGTCATAATTTCTCCAGGAAAGAAGCAGAAAAGTCTGGCAAAGGTGGAAAGAAAGGCTTGTGGTCCCACATCACTAAATTAATGAGATGTGCATTTACGTGGGATTAAAATTATCCCATGACCTCTGTGTTTGCTGTAATATGCTGGGTAATAATTACAAATCACTTCACGTCCCCAGGTAATGCTTGCCCCATGCAAATAGGAGATAGGTTTATATAAACCAAAAACACAGAGAATGGACTGATAGTGAAGCTCTAGATTTATTGAGGTGATACTGAGAGGAAATTTTCTCATCTACAACCCGATAGCTGATCGTTGCATTACTTCAGCTCTTCTGTTAAGCAAAAGTAACCAAAGCAAAATCCAACGAAGGGGAGTTCCTCAGTGAGCCTCTGTAACTCTATTAACACCACAGCCATGTTCACATTTAGCCATGCCAACTGACGCAACTGAAATAACCAAGTTGTGTTTTTCTTCATTAGGTCATGCTCCAGGTCAGTTGTACACATATCCTGCTCGCTGCTGGCGCAAGAAGAGACGGCTAAACATCTTGGAGGACCCACGGCTTGTACCAATCGAGTTCAAGATTGGTGTGTATCAGATATGGTGAAGCAATTAAAGAACTTTTGGCACAGAAAGAGTTTTACTGAATGCTGCTCTGTAGGCAGTTTCATTCATAAACATTTGGAAATGGTGTCTGTGAGTCAGGCCAGGACTATTTTGGGGTTACCTGTTAACATACTCTGCACAGCTTATAAGATGAATCCTCAAAAAAAAAAGTGCTCAGGAAGTCGTGTGTTTCAGGGACGGGAGAATGATTGTGGAATGCAAAAGTGTTCTGATGTTCCATATCTGCAAGAATGGTTTATGGCTTGTATCAATGTCAGTATTGCATGCATTTAATTTTGTATTATTGGGAAGCAACACAGCAGAGATGGATTCAAGGCACCAACTCTCACCAGCATTTTAACTGACTTGAACACTCAAGGATTATCTGACCCATCTTTAGAAACAATTCTGGGCCCCAATGTATGGGTGAGAACTACTTAGAAGATGCATTTTATAATTAATGCTATACATCAGCAGAAAATGTTTCATTGGAGGCTACATTAGTAGAAACTCCTAGAGGATGATAAGAGTGAAGAGAGGATGATAAGTCAACATTTTTCCACACCTTTTCCCCCTTGAATTTAAATTCTAGAAATAAATCCTCTGAACATTTTTGGTGTGTGGATGATGTATTGCCAAAAGCAAAGAAAATTCATGGCAGGTTTAAGCCAGTATCACCACACAAACCTTCATTTGAACTTGACATCTTCATGTTTGATGTAATTTATTTTTATTTGGTACTTTCTGAATGTGATTTCACTGGTTTGCAGACAACTTTTCACCTCCTGTTTGCAAAAGTTTCCTAAAAATGTCAGTTTTATGACAGTGGAATCTGTATAAGCTCAATTTTTAAAATGACTGTTCTGTTTGACCTTACTGCTAGCAACTTTATATATTTAAAAAAAAATATATATATATATATATTTTTTTTAAGTTTGGTGGACCCACCATTACAACTTTTAAAATACAAATACCTCGGCGTGCAAACACCCCTACCATACCCTAACAATTAAAATGCTAGCATGAATATAAAACAATGTTAAAAGTCCATCCTACCAGAGCCACTGGGAATCCAACAGTCACAGCCCTGCCATGCACGAAGGATTTAAAGAGTGACTTCTGCAGTCACACCTGCTGCCAATCAATCCCTCCTCCAGTTCCTGTCACTTTAGGTCTTAGTGCCCTCCTGCTACAATAATGTACAAACTCTCTCGCAAACATTTGAAAATGATGTGATGCTGAACAGATCATCATGTCATCTCTCTTCAGTACATAAGCTGGTATCTTTACTTCATTAATTAGTTAACAAAGTCTGTTTCCACAGCAGTACAGTACAGTTTAGTACAGTTATTTGTGTTTCCATTATCAAATGCTGCAGTTTGTACCAAAATAAGCATACACTGGTTTTTGGCATCCTTCTGACGTGGTTCAATATACTTAAGGTGGAGCTGGAAGCCACTTCTTTTGACAAAGCATCGTCTCTTTTGTGTAACACGGAGATGAACACAAGGCAGGTTTATATTCTTTGCTCAGCTTCTTCTTGCCAAGAAGAAAGAAATATGAGCAATACGTTCTCAGCTGTTGAATTTCATTTTTTTGCCTTGATTTTATTGTGTGGAGACACTGTAGCTTCAACACACCTGGCACTGGAAATGCAAGCTGGATCAGGGCTCACCTTTACCCTTCCAAACACAAAAAAAATATGATCTTAGTACCCTTTCATATTCATGTGGGAAGTTTCTGATCTCTGTCCTCAATTGTAATTGTAATTGTCTCATTTTGCAGACTATGAGGCTTCTTTAAAGAAGGAGGGGGGAATCCCAGATGGTCCTGTGTTGGAATCGCTGCTGTCTGGGGAAACCTTGGACAAAAAGGTGGAAACTAAGGAAGAAGAGCCAATGAGTGAATGTCAGGTAAGGCTCTGCCTTCTAATTCTTCTGTTTCTCATTTCCGCTCTCTGTCTATTTATTTATTTTTTCTTCTTCTCTATGTTTTGTTGTCTTTTCAATGGCAGGCCATCTTTCTCTTATTATCTGTCTGTGTTACCCTCTGTCTGTTTGCGTTTTCTTTGTGTGCGTCTTCCTTTGTCTGTCTCGGAGCGTGTGTTTTGGCGGCAACACTCTGCTCCCACAGCTCTGACAGCTCCCTTCTGGCACCAAGTGTGTGGGCATGTGCTTCCAACTGTGTGTGACTGTGCAGCAGCTTGTGGGTTGACGGGGATTTCCAGTCATAAGCTTCGAAGAACAACTTTGCAAACCTTTTCCTAAATTTGACTTGACTTGAGAGTGAAACCTCATCTGCAGGTCTGGAGTGTTAAACAGTCTGGAGGATGTTACTCTTGAAATTAGATGAATGACTAATTTGTCCACACTTGAGTGAATATTCATTTCATTAATTTATTTATTTATATAGAGTCTATTTACAACAAAGTCACCTCTAGGGAGTTGAGAAACCCAGAGCATTTCCCCAGAGCACATGGCAACGCCTATCAGTGACAAGAAAAAAACTCCCTCTTCGGAAGAAACCTTGAGCAGGACCTGGCTCAGATATAGGGGGACCCTCCAGCTCACGTCAGCAAGCATCCCACAGTTGACAGGTTTATGTAAATGCCAGGATGGTCAGAAGATGGAAAGATGGAGATGAAGATGGAAAGTTTGGGGGGCAAGGGGGCGCTCAACATCATCACAACAGCACCTGAAAAAGGAGAAGAGAGAAGAGAGTGAGACTAAGGAAGATAGACAACGCTGATTCTATTAAATGATTCAGGACAATCTGAGCCTGAGATCAGGCAGACAGGGTGAAGATGCTCAGTGGACAATAAGACTCCTCCCAGCAGCCTAGGCCTATAGCAACATAACTAGAAGGGGGTTTAAGAGACTCCACAGTTAAAGACTTTATCAAAAAGAAAAGTCTTAAATCTAACCTTGAATCATCAACCTTTAACTTTTAACCTCACTCATCTCCTGACAATATTCTTTTCAGTTTCAACTCTGCTCTGCCATCTTAGACTCAGTTGCACCTCTTTGTTTGCAAATCTACTAAACCTAGAGCTGATCAATGTGACTATTCGAGCCCTCAGACAGCGCTGCAGATGGGCAGTAAGGAGGTGGAAGAAGGACAAGCTGCATGTATCTTTGTGTAACTGCTTAGCTGATTACCAGAAGGCTGTTAGACAGACAAAATGTGAATATGTATCACAAATTATAACCACTAGCTGTAATAATTCAAGGTTTTTTTTTAAATACCAGTAGTTGCATTATTAACCCTCCTATATCTGTTCAGCTAGACATCTCAACAGCAATCTGTGAAAAAGTTTGCCAATATTTCACCAATAAAGTGATATCTCTTAGGCAGAAAACTCTAATGCACGATGTCCCTCTAAATTCACCTGACACTCAGATCTCTACTGCTGTGTTTGAGCATTTTGAGCTTGTAACTTTGTCATCTCTCTGTAAAATGGCAAAAAGTCAGAAACCCACAAACTGTCCTTTAGATATTGTTCCGGCTAAAGTGTTGACAGAGGTTTTTAATGTTGTTGGGCCAAGTCTTCTAGTTCTTATTAACTCATGCTTCAGTACAGGATATGTTCCTCTTGCCTTTAAACACGCTGTGGTTCGGCCCATCCTGAAAAACGACAAACCTCGATCACTCTGTTTTATCAAATCTCTTTCAAAATTCTTATCTAAGATTTTAGAAAAGTTGTTTTTACTCAGCTTCAGTCATTTTTAGGGTCCTACACAGTTTTTAAAAAGTTTCAATCTGGTTTTATAACTTGACACACTACTGAATCTGCGCTGCTAAAAGTCCACAATGACATCGCCTTGTCTGTTGACTCAGGTCGTCTTACTGTACTGGTCCTACTGGATCTCTCTGCTGCCTTCGACACCATTGACCACAGTGTTCTTATTTCCTGTCTGAATTATTGTGTTGAGGAGGTTCATGTTCTACCTGACAGACAGAACTTTCTCTGTTAAGACTGGTGACCTCTGCTCCTCAAATGTGTCACGTCTCTGTCGGGTGCCACAGGGTTCAATTTTAGGGCCACTTCTCTTTTCACTATACCTGTTACCTCTTGGGTCAATATTTGCCAAACACAATCTTTCTTTTCGTTGTTACGCAGATGACATACAAGTTTACCTTCCAGTTAAATTAAGTGATAGTGCTGCTGTAGACTCAGACTCAGTGATGTAAAGCAATGGTTGGCCCAAAGCTTTGTCCTCTTAAACAAGGTCAAAACAGAAGTTATTTTATTTGGGACCACAGGCACACCTGGTAGTTCCCTTTTAGGTTGTGGGTTTTTAATCCTCCTATTTTAAACATTTTGTGAAAAACCTAGGTGTTTTACTAGACACCGATGTTAGACTTGGAAAGCAAATTGAGTCTGTTGTTAAAACTAGTTTTTACCAGTTGCAGTTTCTTGCCAAAGTGAAGCCTTTCTTTGGCTGCCCTGACCTGGAGAAAGCTATCGATGCTTTATCAGCTCGGCACTGGATTACTGTAGCACCCTATATTAACCAGTGTCTCCCTTCATGTCTCCAACTGGAACAAAACACTGCAATTCGGTTCCTGACTAAAACTCCCAGATATGAACACACAACCCCGATACTCCAGTCCCTACATTGGCTTCCAGTCAAGTTTAGGATTGTTTTTTAAATTTTGTTTTTAAAGCACCCTAAATCATCGAGCTACTCACCCATCGCAGCCAGACCAGGGCTATTCAGTTTTCCAGCCATCTTGTTTTGGAGGTACCAAAGTCATGCTATAAGCTATGGGGCAACTGTGCTTTTGCAATTGCTGGTCCCAAGTTGTGGATTCATCTTCCAACTGACACACATGCTGTTACTGATGTAGGAACTTATAAATCTAGACTTAAAAAAGTATTTATTTAGAATAGCTTTTAATATCAGTTAGCGCTGAAAAACATTTTCTGACCAGTGCTCTTATTTATTTTTTTCTTTTTTTTTCTTTTGTTCTTATGTTTGATGCTGATTTTATATGTATTTTATATTTGAATGTGACTGACTGACTGATTGATCGATCGATCAATTGATTAAATGTAGAAAGGGAGTCTGACTCCTGGGCTGAGGGTGGGATTTGATTCCATAATAGTGGTCACAGTGGCTCTTTGAGAGCTAGAATGGTGTTAAAAGCCTCTCATCCAGGACTTCCCTTCTCAGCAGGTACTACCAACGTTCCATGTCCATGCTTTTCTTTTATCTCATTGCCATTGGTCTAAGATTATCAAACTACAATATTTTGATGATAAATCTAGTGTATTTCTCATCTAAGGAAAAATAAAAAGTTTTTGGAGGCCCATTCTGTCAATTTTACCCAAGAGGCTCAGTTTATTCATCACAGCGAACTACACAGGGTGACAATTAGGACGCTGGGTAGTCTAATAAAACAAGCTATCAAGTTCTTTTATGAGAAGCGTAAGATTCGGTGTTTTTCGAGCTCAACCCTAAGAAGGATGTTATCTGCCTCAGTAACTTGGTTTTATCATTCTTTTTTAAGTAGCTCTGGGGAGTCTCCTAACTTTATAAACCGCTGTACTAAATCTCATGGCGAGCCTGTTTAATTGAGGAAATTATCATACCAGTTTTTATCAGGTTTCATTGTAATGAAATTGCGAGACATTAAGCTCCATTTATTCTAATGGTTCAGCTCTTCAGGTGATTTTCAAAACCGGCACAGACTACGTTCATGAGAACCTGTGGCTTCACCAAGAGAATGGCCGATATTAAAGAAACCAAAAGACAAACTAACTAACCAAAGTCTCTTTCTTACTAACTCTCATATACAGAAGCTGCTTGTTGGGGATTTCCCTCATGAGCTAGAGGTGGACGAGATGGAGGAAGACGTCCCAAAGCGCAAGAACCGTACCAAAGCACGGGTAGGACAGCAGAGATGTTCCATCCAGTCGTTGTTCTGTTTTTTTTTTGTTGTTTTTTTTTTTACCTCCATGGTCAGTTTTCACTGAAACATTACAGAAATTTGTCTGATTGAGCTCAGTTTCAAAAAGTGGTTTGTTTAAGTGGATTGTAATGTTCCCACATCTTGGAATTTGATACATTTGTAACAAGTGATCTCTCTATAATAAGACATCATCTTCAAAAAACAATGCTTGTTACAATTAAATGCAAACATGTTCAGAGATTAAATCAAGCTGGGATAACCTTTTTTTTTTTTTACAACTTTGATTAGAGCTGACAATTGATTCTTTTTGGGCATCCTATGGGAGAATAATCAAGTGTTAACAATATACTCTGAAAATCATCCCACACACATACAGTGCTCACACGCATCCTCACAAGCTCAGACACCAGGGTTGCTAATTGGAACTGTTGCTCCCCTGCTAGGTGTCATCAGCCCCCTCCTGCTGCAAGTGGAGCTTTACACTGAGAGCAGATGATTAGAATGCAAACGTGCATTCCTGTGTATGCGCGTGTGTTTGTGTGTAGACATTTGAACACAGAGGCGAGGAATGCATTGTTATAGTGTTTCATATGCAAGGTTGGGAATAGACTCAAACGACAAGTGTGGAAGTTTAAACTTTATTTTTTCTTATGTTCTTGAATATGCCTTTTGTTTCATTTCTTGATCTCTGTGTGTGTTTTCTGCAGGCCTATGGTGTTGGGGGCATGAGAAAGAGACAAGAACTGCCTGCCATTGAGGACAGAGACAAGCCTTACGTCTGTGACAGTGAGCCTAGCATCTTTTATGTTTTTATTTCTGCTTCTCCTTTTTCTTACTTAACTTATAACATACTTGAAATTTAAGCCTATGCACCACATGTGTGTGTTGCAGTCTGTGGAAAGCGATATAAGAACCGCCCTGGGCTGAGTTACCATTACACTCACACACACCTGGCGGATGAGGAGGGTGAGGAAGACTCAGAGCGACACACGCTGCCCTTCCAGCGCAAGAACAACCACAAGCGTGAGTTTGCTCTATGAATATTAAACGTACCAACAATTGTGCGCCTTCCATCTACTATCCACTTTGTGTGAAGTGAAAGAAGAGAGAATGAATGTGAAGTTCAGGTGTAGGAGTTTCACAGTCTCTTTCTGATTACGGACAAGAATCGTTTGTAATCAGAGTATCATGAAGAACTATTGATTGTCCTGGAGGAGCATTGCAATTATGTGCCCTGCTGACTGAGTAAAATCAAAGGAGCTCCTGTGTGTGTTAAGTGCACGTTTCTTCTTTATATACTCAGGTTAGGTTGTATAGTTAGTTAATGTTGTTTGTAAATTTTGTAAAGTTAGGCATTCTAAGCGATTCTCTATAATTCTATTTTAGACAATGCGAGTTTCTGCAACATTAAAGTCTTGACATTATGCCGTCGTTATTGTTGACCAGTTAAGATTGCAAACGAAAAAAAAAACAAACAAACAAGTTTCTGTGTAAGTTACATTATTCTCAGGGACAAATTATTAATTTTAGACAAAATGTGAAGCACTTAAGAGATATCTTGCTTTGTGCAGAAGACCTGTGCTTTGCACTCTCAGGACCTCTTCATGCATGTGCATGCCAGTTTCTGCCTGGCTACAGCTCTCACAGAGTAGCCTCTGCTCTTGAAGTTGATTTATACTTGATTACATAAGCCTGACTTTGAACTGAACACATAGAGAGCTCATGGTTTGTACCGTCTCATTTTTTCTTAAGGTACTCCCAACTTTTGGCTTCATTTTGTTATCTGTCAAAGTCAAGGTGGACATCTTTATGGCTGTCAATGTGTTTAAAATACAATCATGAGGTGGTCTTCACCCCCAAACTAATAACAGTAAGACTGATTTGATTGACCAGTAATACACTTCAAGAGTATACACCTTTGAGCATGTTTCATTGTGCTTTTCGCATTTGACTTAAATGATGCCATACTAATTACACCTTAGTCTGAACAGGTTTACACATGCATTCAGCAGACCTGCATTTATACAGTTTGACTTTTTTCGGCAGTTCCTCCTTCTTCTGGTGATTCATGACACCTCATAATTCCCTGAATTTAAACTTAAAGGTGATTTAATTTCTTTTTACTTGTTGTTACTGCGTTGAATGTAGTCATGAGCCAATGTTACTGTCCTCATTCAAAATTTCATACTACTACTGAACATACAGTGTCTAATTATTCAATTTCAGATATATTTAAAGTTACTTTGCCACATACAGAAGAATATGAAGAATAATATAAGAATGACAACACAATTTTAATTATGTTCAGTGGTTCATGTCCACTCAAACCTCCAGGTGGCTCAATCTCGAGCCCTTCCATACATCAAAGGGACCTTGGGCAGGACACTGAACCCCGCATTGTTCCTTCATATGTTCATCAGCGTACGATTGTCCATCCATCCATTCATCATCTATACCCGCTATTTCCTGTTCAGGGTCACGGGGGTCTGCTGGAGCCTATCCCAGCTCACTTCGGGCGAAA
>JBAMYA010000005.1:10783321-10799714 GCA_037176975.1 Arrhamphus sclerolepis
CTGCTGGAGCCTATCCCAGCTCACTTCGGGCGAAAGGCAGGGGTACACCCTGGACAGGTCGCCAGTCCATCGCAGGGGTATGATTGTATAGAACTAATATATAATAGAAGCACTGCAGTGTGAGTGTGTTTATGTGAATGGGTAAATGAGAAATGCATTCCAAAGCACTTTGACAAACCTGCATAATATTATATAGTATTAGTATTAAGATTATTATAAGTGCAAGACAAAGACATATGATGACCCTCTTAAACATTTGATTAGAAATTAACTGACTTGGACTTGTGTGACTGGACTTCTACTGAACTTGTTTACATTCTCTGTAAATTGACTGTAAAGTGACTTTAGTTGCATACTTCACTGTCACTTCCTATTCTACCTTTTTTACTTATTTGTCACATGATGATGGATTGAGTTAAAGGTAGGATAAGCTATTTCTGAATGATATTACAGTGAACGATCCTCCTTCCTTCCTTTATTAAAAGTTTCCATTTGAGACCAGGATAATCTTTACTCCAAGGTGCTTTCCTCTGGACCGTTGTAGCTGTTACATGCTCTGTTGTGAGATCATGTTGCCTCAGCATTGTCACTGCTGGCATCTTGGCTTGCTAATGTTAATGTGTACTTCAAAGCTGCTGAAGTGCCAAAGTGCAATCTCACAGAGTTGCTTTACATTTGATTTAATGAGGCAATAATACTACATTTTCATCAGCACTAGGTTGTAGTAGGCAGCTAGTTTAGTGAGTAATGTACGGTGCAAACTTCCAGCATCAGGTCCAACACTGGTGTAAATCAACATTAATAATGAGTGGCAGGTCAAAAGCAGGCCCTGTTTCTGTGCTGCATTGCCAATGCAATTGATTTATTTCCACTGGAAGTCCACTGAGTATAATCCCAGCAATAAGATGCTTTTTCAAGTTACAATACGCTGTCATGAAAAAGTCACATTTCTATCCTGGACATTTTATTGTATTTGAATCTCAATTTCACTTCAAAACACATTTTTCTATGTGGGTGCTCTTACCTTGCCCTATATTTGATAGGATGAACTAATGAAAGTAATTTATTTGTTAATTTTTTTTTTTTTCCTTGTGTAGGCTAAAAAGTGGCCTTAGGAGAGAACCAAAGTTTGCTAAATGCTTCATCGATTCAATAAGAGAAATAAATTCTGGTGCTGAATGAATAGATAGGATATTTAGATTTCAATGAACAGATCATGAATCAGAGCCCAAACACTGGTGCTGTCAGCTACAGAATCGAAATTACTTGCCGTCTTTGTTTCTTTGTGGCAATTTCAGCCCCTGGGCCAGTTTTCTGTTGCCTTGTGGTTCGTGTTCACTATTGTCCTCTCCCTGCATGTTTTGTTTGTACGCACAATAGCACATATTTATCCCACGGGGGACCGGGTTTTGGTCAGTAATGGTTAGTAAGATTGAAAAACATTTTAGTGCTCCAAAAACGAAAAAAAAAAAGAGAATAAATAGCTGTGGATGCTTGAGTACAGACAAACCATTCTCTTTGTTGTTTGTCGTCTTAAAACAAGCAATTTGCTCAGAATAAAACGCACAGAAAACACACATGTGCTACACTGCAACAATGTCCACACTAATGCTGTCCCTCAGTTAATTGGTAGTGTATGTGCTGCATGTATATGTGTGTGTGTGTGTGTGTGTGTGTGTATGTATGTGTGTGTGTGTGTGTATGTGTATGGTATGGTCTTGGACCTCTACATTTGAGGAGAGTACGAGAGACAGCATTTGAATTGTTTAATAAACCCCCTCCCAAACACTTCATCCCAATACATAAACACACACACACACACAAACTCTGCTCCAGTGAAATGCAATTTTCTTTGCTGAAATGAAAAAAAGAAGCTTAGTCTTTTTGGACGGTGTGTGCATGTGAACAAGTGCATGCATTTGCAAGTCTCTGTGAGCGTGCTCATATACGAATGCGCATGTACACTCATGCATGTGTATATGTGTGCCTGTGTGCAGCATTATACATTATCCCAATCTGCTGAGTGTCTTGGATGAGACTCCACCACCCTCCACCCTATTGCCACATATGTAATAATATTAATATGGTTAGATGAGAGCAACCCTGCATGCATAATTTATGCTGTATTCTGTCTGTCTAGACTCCATAGTATGTATGCAGCATCCACAACACAAGTGTGAGCTGATACCCGCAGAAAGCTATCACAAAAGCTATAAAAGTGTGTCATTTCTGAACCTCACCCAGCTCCGTTCTCTCCCCGTGCTTTACCATCAGTGTGATAAATGACAGATTATTCCATGAGGAGATGAGATTTTCCTTCCCGCTCATTCTCTTGGTCCATCTTTCACCTTTTTCTTCTTCTCATCTTGTTCTGCATCTTCTCATACCCTCCCCTCCCACTCCCCCTTTTTCCATTTTCTCTCCCTGCAGTTTGCTTCATCCATCAGTGCTGCCTTCTCTTACAATTATTTTCTTTGTTTTATGTCTGCCATCACTAAAATCAACCAGTATTACTAACCCTCCCCATATATACATCTGGACACAAGCCGAAATACTGTCTACTCAGAATGAGCAGCACCATTAAAATTCATGACTGCGCCACATATACTGTTTCTTTTCCTCCAACAGGAGTGGAGGATGGAGGTATGGAGGGCGGGAGAGCAGGGCTGAGGTGTGGAGGTCTCTTTTTTGGCATTGATGTGATGTTGGGAGGGGGTTGGGTGGGGTAGAAGACGAAGGGGAGGAGGCTGAAGAGAGGTAGATGAAGAAGAGGGGGGTGCTTATGTTTAGAGGTTGGTCCTGCAGTGTCCACCTGAAAATTGGTTGTTCTGGCACAGATGGAGAATTTGAGAGACAGAGAAAGACTGAGAAGGAGGCAGATTGGTATAATAATGAAAACACAGAAATAAAAGAAGTATAGATTGCAGGAGGGACACAAACCGAGAGAAACAGCATTTGAAAAATAAAGGAAAACCAGAGAGGAGCAAATGAAAATAAGAGCGATATTCAGGGAGGGAAGGGGTGCAGTTGTCATTACACCCCCCCACCAAAAAAAAAAATCACAACTGAGATTCAGAAGGGGAGCCACTTTATCTGGACAGACAGACGGTCCTGTGGTGTGGAGCAGCAGGGATGCTCTCAGTGTATCTGTGGTTCTATATGTATGTTTTAAAGATCACACAGACCTGTGTCAATGTGCTGTATGGCCAATCATGTCCACCTACAAGAGTGTACGTGCCTTCGTGCTCGTGCATGTGTGAAACATGTCACTGAGCCATTTGAAGGTCAGCATCCCTCTGTATCTACTCACCATTGTTGGTTGTTGGTAGTTATTTCTTCTCTCTCTCTCCTCTCTCTCTATGCACTTTTTGGCCTTGTGTTTCAAAATGGCCTCCATGTCCTCCCCCTGCCGTCTGCAGACAGATGAGTAAAGGACAAATTTTGAAGCAATGTTGAGAAACTAAAATGGCTGCTCTCCACTCTGTTTTTCTCGCTGTACATATTTTTGTCTTCAAGATCTGAATAACACAGAAACTGATCTGAATTCGGGTAAATGCAAGCTCTTCTTCTTGTTGCTTTGCCATTCATAGCAGCTTTACTGGGCAGATATAGATATGTCCGCGTGAGTCTGGTTAGCCGTGTAGGGTTTTTACTCAGTGATTTTTTTTTTTTCTGTTACCCATAAATCCAAAACCTGATGGCTGTGATATCAATGAACAAAGTGGACAACACACAGAAGTTGACTGGGCATTGGAGGTCATCCCAGCTCATTATCAACTCCAGTATATGAAATTATATATGTAATTATAAATCTTAATAAAGACAGCACAACTTCAAAGGTTATATGTATGAAGACCATATCATTGTTTAACAAAAACTAATCCAAAATGACAGCAGAGTGTGAAAACTAAGTATACACTTACTTCTTATATGAGAATTAAGAGAGACAGATAAATTATATCTCAGATGAACAAGTAACTGAGGTCTGTTAAGTTTTAGATTAGTGGAGTATTAGATTTTTATAGACTTTATAGAATTTCTAAGAACACTGCATGGTCTAATCATGCTGGGATATCCACTGCATCTGGCTTCAGTCTTTTCATATTTGAATCTTTTTCATCTTTTTTTTTTCAGAGTGATAGACTCTAAATGTTAGTACTTGGTCTTATAACGTTTCCAAGATTGATAGGCACCAACGATTGTTTCTCTGAAATTATTGCTGATGTCTTTCCTCCTTGGCATTACATTAAGAAATACATGAATTCTCTAGACCAGCAAACAGCCTCCTAATTTGACTATATTATAATTTAGAACCCAAATCAGGATTTATAAAAATTAAATAAAAAATAGATAATAATAATAATAGTAATGATAAGAAGAAGAAGATTAATGTACAAGCAGCTCTATCTATTATTATTATTACTAATAGACTGTATTCAATGGTCTAAATACGTATCTCTTTATTGTAATGACACTACACTGAGAGATGGCACTGCCTCAAGGTGAAAATTCACAATGTAATAACACATGCAATTTTTTTTGCTAAAGCAGGAAAATGAATTTAAAGACACTGTCATTTTGTGTAACGTGCACAGTCTCCATTATGTTCTGTTACTGGGATCAGCCATGTCTGCATCATGTTACATCTCAGAATCATGATGTTGCCACAACTTTAGTTATTGACAAACTGTGCAAACCCAGAAAGCCTCTCTCCTATGCATAATTTTTTTCAGTTTAGAGTTTAAATCTCGGTTGCATGCGCACATGCGTTTTGAAGCAAGCAAAGTTCTAGCTGTTCCACCACAGAACAACATAACCTCTGTGATCAGAAAGACTCGTACAAAGACAAGGACATGATCTAAGTCCAATTTGGTCTGTTCAGTTCATGGTAGCAAGAGTGTGATTTGAAAGGCTGCACCAAGGTTTCACTTTGAGTTTTGGGTGTGTTTGTTTTGTTTTGAGATGATGCTGTTCACCATAGAGTCTTAAAATTGTAAATGACATGCTGAAAACAAAGAATTTATCAGACATTTCTCTTTGTTTACTATTCATTTAATGAATAACAATTGTAGTTTTATGCCTATAGCTTGCTTATTCTGGCATGTTACAAATGTTTTTTGTTTTTTGTTTGTTTGTTTGTTTGTTTGTTTTTTTTTGGGGGGGGGGGTCCCTCACAATCCTGCCAGTCTTCCTATGAGATCTGACTGAAGATTTCCCTCCCAGTGAATTGCTCTGTAGTATAAATGAAGAATAATACCAGGACTTGCCAAATTATCCCTCAAAATGAGTGATCTATTACATTCTTTGGATCAGCTTCAGTATGGTGTGAGAGCAGAACTGTAATTGATTGTTCATGAAGATCCGTGCTGATCATTTGTTTGCATGTATAGCAGCAGAAGTATAACTGGTTTTGTTTTTCACATTTAGAGTAGCTCCGCATACTGCAATAACACCTAATCACTTTAATTTCCAAAGCAAATACTGATTGGTTTAAGGGACATTTGTTTGTCCACGCTCAGCCAGTACATGTGTTCTGAACTTTTCACGTAGTCTGACATTCCCTCTGAGCTTTTGGTTGGTTAATTGTTGCTGCTGCTGCACGACACAGGAAAAGAAGGCAGAAATGGCTGTTGCCTAGCAATTCGGTTGCCATAGATACCACCAGCGCTCCCTCCTAACGAATACACTGTTATGTACATTGAAAAGAGAGAGAAAGAGAGAGAGGAAAGGAGCAATGGAGGAGAGTTATAGAAATAATAGAAATATGGAAGGAAAGAGGAAGGGGAGAGGAGTGAGAAAGAGGGCAGAATGGAAAAAGTTAAAGTGGAGAAAACGGGGGTGCACAGAGGAGTTCATTAAAAATAACATAAAGAATGGGAAGAGAGGGAGAAAACAGACAAAGAGTGAAACAGAGCGAGAAGCAGAGAGTTGAGAAAAGAGAAAGGAAAATCTTTTCATGATTCATCATATAGATTCCCCCTGACAGTTGGAGTGGTGAAGGCAGGGTAATATTGGAGTCTACTTCATTTGCTATTCTGTCTTAAGATGTGATGCTGTGGGTTGCCGGGTGGTTGTTCTGTGGTCCCTCAGTTGTCTTGGCCATGTTTGGGAAAGGCCCCCACAACAGCCACAACTCACTTTCCCGTCCTCAAATCCATCCTCTCTCTCCATCTATTTCTTGTTGTCTGTTTTTCTGCGTGGCTGTAGAGGATGGTAGCTGTAAAACTCAGCAGGAAGAGAGTAACAATACTACTGGTATTGTTTTAAAAATATCTACACTGCATTGGAGATATGACTGACATTCTAGCCTTATCTCTGGCAAATGATCTGCTTCTTCTTGGTCCATGAAAAGCATGCCACTTGCTTCAAATGAAATTCTAATTGGTATTTGGCGCCAGTAGTGATAACCACCATGATTTCACACACAAAGAAGGCAATACCACCTACTTGAAACCCAAACTCCCTTTTACAGCACAGAAATGTCCCCAAAAATGGGATGCAGCTCTCCACTTTCTGTGAAATTCTCCCTTTTATGCATATTGCTTTGTCCCAAGTGGTAATTTTTGACATTTCCACATGACGGTTCAGGGCTGACACACAACACACAACATAGTGGACCAGGAGAGGCTGGGCACAGTTCAAACAGGATTTCACAGTCACATTCCCAGCTGGCTCTCTCCCTGGAACAAAATAGGATTAATAATTTGCATTTTAACTCTTTATCAACAGGGACACTAGCCTGTGCCGGCTAAGTGGCTTTTTTCTAAGAGTTTGCAAATGTGGGTACATGTGCACAAAGTATCGCACACAGAAGCATAAGCTCTGTGAGTTTGTTTATGTCTGATTTCATGCAGGGTTTATGGGGGCGGCAGTGTGTCTGTGTGCATGGATACAGTTTATTTCCATGTGTGTCTATTAGCCAAACAGCAACATATCAAGAGATTGTGTTTGTGTGTATTTATTTTTTATTTTTTACAGTGTTTCCTGAGGTCAGTGTCATTACATTGAAGCCATATGTCAAGTTTTATATACAACAAAACAGCCTCTGTCCTCTTTACTTTCCAATGTCATCTCTGCACACGAGCTCACATTGCACATTGTCAAACATATACACACAAACACATGTGTTCAGTCCAACAGTCCACTGGGAGTTAGGCAACCTGCTGACTGGACATGGGTGGAAGTAGTACTTGTGTCTATGTGCCATGTGTGGAAAAGGGTGAAGGGTGGGGTAACGTAGGTTTGGTGGATGCAGGGATGGAAAAGGAGCAGAAAAGGGGGGAAAAAAATGGAAGCAGAATATAGAGCGTAGCACTGGTGCAAGCATTAGTGTGACAACAGATGGATTGCAGCAGAGAGTTCCAATTTCCTTTTTCAGAGTAGAGTAGAAGGAAGAAAACGACAAAATATGGGTAGGGAAGTGAAAAAAAAAAGAAGTACAATGAAGCGCAGAGAAGAGATGGAATCAGAGGCAAAGAGAGACACAGCAATAATGAGATTGCATGAAAGTGCAAAGAGAGAGAGAGAGAGGAATGGAATGAGAGATAGACTGAAAGGAGGAAGATGGAGACAGGGAGGGGGGGAGTGAAGCCACTTTTCATCTGTGACTGACGGTTTCCATCTGACTGCATCTCTGCCTCCTTGTCTACATAAAAAAACCAAACAAAAACGTGAAAATGTCTCCTTGAGTATTTGGGATTCTGCGTGTGCATGCATGTGCTCCTGCTTTAGCCTTGCATGTTGTCCTTCCCTGCATCCCTTTGTTTCATGCCATCCTACGAACAATATTTGTGACTGTAATTATGTGTGCGCGTGTGTGTGGCTGCACAGAGGTTACAGGGACTCTCATTCATCACATTAAAGAGAGCGAGTGGGGGATGGGGCTGGACTGAAAGTGGACGGCAAAAGTTATTATGCAAAGGCTCGGTTGTAAATCTTTGTGTGCGCGTGTGCGCTCTACACTGTATGTGCATGGTTGTGAGTGTTTCTGTCTGGGTGTGCTTTCGTGGTGTTTGTGTGTACTACCCCTGAGAGGTTCTCCTCATTAAGCAGTGAGGCGACAGGAGTGCAGAGTGTGTGTTTTCACACACTGCTGCTCCAGTACAACTGGAGCCACTATTTATTTTTTATTTTTTTGCCTCCTTTCCTTCTCCCCCATTGTGCTTCCTCATCTTCCTCTTCCTCATTGTTATTTTTTTCCATTTCCCTCATTTGTTATTTAAACCCTTCTCTCCATCCTCCCTTTTCTCCACTTTTTCACATTTCTATGTACTCCAGACCCTGAACAGGCCATCGCTGTGACTGTGAGTAACTGAAAAGAACAGATACAGTGAAAGTGAAATGTTATCTGATCACTTGTTAAATCTCATCAAAGCCTGTTCTTTGATTAAACAAGGTTTGCGCTTTTGTGACTGCAGTACCTATGGAAACCTCAGTCAGTTCAAGAAAATACAATTCAAGGGTGATGCATAAATGTCAAAATCTAAGGAGTGATTTTCAAGAGTAAGTTAGAAAAGTCAACAGGTTGGCTTATTTGTTTGTATGTGTGGGGAGGCTAGGATAATTCTCTTTGGCTGGGGAGGTTAAATTGATGAGGCTTCCTCTGTGGTCTGCCAAAGGATGAGATTATCAGCCTGAGTCAGGCTGGAGAACTCATTCCATGTCAGTCTTAGACGGAGAGGGAGAAGAGAGGAGGAGGAGGAAGTGAAGATACATTTGGCAAGGGGATATGACCTTTGGCCAGAAAAAATGACTCAAACACAGAGATTTGACATAAAATAGAAAGTTTAATTTCAAAATTAAACACAGAAAGTAAGAGTTACAAAAAGGGACAGCCACAAAAGACAACAAGCATGACAAAAGGAAAAAAAAAACCAACAACTTCAAATGAGTCTAGAACTCCACAAGGAGGATGCAATGGACCACTAAGACTATTTAGAAGATTTGTTTACTAACTGTAAACATTAAGGTGTATTAAATGAGTTTTGCAATGAACCAATGGGGCAGCTGGTGAGGAAATAAGAGCAAGGTAAAAAAAAAAAGAAAAAGAGAAAAGATGAGCAAGGGCAACACCTTACAAAATCCCAAAGGAGGTAACGTAACGCAGTCAAACAGAATTTCAAGCAAATAACCTTTTTGTTGTTTGTTTTGAAGCAGTACCTGCTGAGTAAACTGACCTGGGACCATGTAAGTGGCAGCTGTGATAAGAGCCAGTCGAATCCTCTAAACATTTAGTGAAGTAGCTTCAGAGGTTTATTATCTCCTTTCACAGTCGACGCATTAAACAATCGCTTATGAAAGGAGAGGTGATAATATTATTTCACAGCTCCTAGCTTCAGCAAAATTCAAAGTGATGATGAATTGTTTCTAAACAACAATACATGTTTCTATTTTTGACTTTCCATTTTTCATTGTTTGAAATTGCCAATCTTGGGTTGTCCATAGCCTCCATCAACCGGAACGGTAGAAGCACATAGCCCAAGGTACATGATGTACTTTTTTGTCTATTTTTGGTGCAGCTGTAATCCGCCTCTGCAGACAAATGTCACAACCAAGTATGACCGCAGACAAACTCAACTTGCATTTCTTTGTCTTAGTCCTCAAGAATTCTCCATCCCATCTTTTCTCATAACCGATTCCATCAGGTCAAAGGAGCTGGTGACTAAAACACTGGTCAAGACAGCAGTGTCGACAAGAAGTCGTTCATTTTTTGTGTTGTTGATATAGTATTTCAATGCACTCTCATTAGAAAAATGTTGATTGTGTAATAGTATAACCTAACACAATAAAGACTTGAAACTTTTGAAATCACTTTTTTTTCTTGGTTCTAAAAATATTACATGCAATTTACAATTTACAATTTTAAATGGCTGGTATTCCCATGTTTTTTTACTTCGGAAAACTGCGATGAAAAACTGTTTAAAGATAACTACTTTTACTACTTAACTACTTTGGTGCTTTTGTTACAGTTTGCGGTATGGCTACATTTGCATATCCTATTAAAATTGAAAAATTGCATGACTGTGGCATGTTTATAAATATTTGTAAGGAAATGAGAGACTGTGGAACGTCCATGTTTGCAAACCCGCCATCCCAATATTGACCATGGACATATGTTAGTTACAGTTGTTTAGGTTTAGGCATTTAAAAAAAATAAAACACTGTTAAAGATATTTACAGATGTACAGCTACACAATGGCATCACGTCACATGAATAGTGCTCCAGGCAAAAAACTTCCAAGTTAAAACACTTTGTGATACCGTTTATACTGGTGGACCCATTTTTGATGATACTGGGAAAAGTAATTCCTTACAACACAGTTATGTTTGTCTTGCGCTCCTTCTTTTCTTAACCAAACCGTGTAAGATGTTTTGCTCTCGCAGGTCAGTGGAGGTCGTTTGGTCCTCAAATAGGCCTGGTTTAATGAAGAATACAGGCCTCAAAGCCAACTGTCTGGCTTGTTTACAATATAGTTTTTTCTTCTTTTTTTTAGCCCTGAAACCCCCACCCCCCAATCCCCCTGCCACCGCCGCTATGTACAGGCTCAGTCCAAGCAACCCTAAACATCATAAACTGGATACAGAAGATGAGTGCATGAATGAATAAGTTTGGGAAAATGGAAAAGATGACAATAAAATGATTCAAATGTAAGAATTTCTGCAGAAAGAGCCACATCGTAATGTTTCTTCTAATACGCCACGTAAAAAAATAATTTAAAAAAAACAACATGAAAAAATAACTTCTATAAACCCCTTTTCGAAAGTCAAATATGGGAGAATGTGTGTTTCTGTTAAAAGTGGCAAGAGAAGTGTCTGCTGAAGAAGGAGCCGGGCATGTAGTAGCTCAAAGGACTAAATAACAATGTAACGTAACGAAGGAGCAGCATGGAGGAGAAAAGAAAATGAGACTTTGGGGGGAGAGACGGATGGTGTTGTGGGTGAGAGGAAGTGGGGTGAGGAGCATTTTAGGATTCATCTCTTGCTGGATAATTCCCAGGAGGCTCTCTCTCCAACACTTGAAAGCTGTGAAGTGTGCTGTTCTGCTCCTACTCCTCCTGGTAATTGGAAGAAAAGAGGAATGGAGGGAGGCAGAGGAGAGAATGTTCAGGTAAAGGAGGAGGTGAAGAGGAAGGAATGCATGAAACTGGGGTTTTTATAAGGAAATGGAAACAAAGGAGAGATACCTTATTGTTGCCAGTCTTTCTTTCTTTGGTTTAATTTCTCTCCTTTTTTTCTTACATTTGGCATAAATATATCAATTTCATTTTTGCTCATTATCCCACTCCTCCTCATTCATCCCTATCACTATTCTCCTCCTTCCTTCCCTCCCTCCCTTTGCCAGCGATGGCGTGTCTGTGGTTGCGGGCAGCTTCTGAAACATGGCCACAGGCGTTTAATCATTGATGGAGTTTTTTTCCTCCACACAGGCAGGCCAGCGGGCAGCCCCAGCTAACTCACGTACGCCAAGACCTGCTGATTCACTCTCCTGGGCCTTCAAGCACACACATGCAAGAACAAAAAGCAAACAAAGATACACACAGACACAGATAAAAAAGCAAGCTGAATGTATTTCATGTGTGTGCGCACGTGAATGTGTGTGTATATGGCCATCCATGTGTGCACATCTACCTTATTCCACCAGGGACTGTGGGGCCCAATCAGCAGCTGTGAGCCCAAATAAAAGCAGCGAAGATAAAAGAAATTTATTTGACCGCAACAAGAAAACAGAGACGTGTTTGCAGTGGCCTTCAGCCCTGCGCAGCACACCTCCACATCCTTCTACATCATCCTGGTACTCTCTGTAGATTTCTGGCTCTGTTGGTTTATTAATGAATAAATACACATACATAGTACAGTCTCATCGAACACCACTTTCCTTTTGATTCACTGTATTCTGTAGCCATGCATATGGATCACGGACTCCTTCATTTCAGCATTTCTATGGACTGTGCATGTTTTATTTTGTTTTGCCTTAGAACATAACCACTGTGGAAAAGGTCTGATGTCAGATTCACTGCTGTCTGTCTTTCTTGTCTCTCATCCTTAGCAAGGGATTTAAAAAGAGATTTAATATATGTATATATGTGTGTGTGTGTATGTATATGTATAAAACGTTATTATTATTATTAGTAGTATCTTATGTATCTGAGGATTAGCAATCCACTTTCTCCATATATGCCCTTAAATTCCATCAAATGTACGTTCTCCTCCCTCTGCTTCCCTTCCTGCTGAACAAGTCTCCACCCTGATACATATAAATTATGACGACGTTGTTATGAGCATTCATAGTATTAGAAACTGTACCGTATATCCACGTGCGTATCTTTGTATTTTTCCAGGGTGAATGTTTCCACATGTGTCTGTTGTGTACCTGTATTGTGTTGGCGTCTGTTGAATTCGTTGTGGCTCTGTATAGCCCGCCACCTCGTCATGGACCCGTCCACTGCATTAGATCTTAGAGAGGAAAAGCATGCCTCCAAAGCAGTCTGCAGTGGTTATGTGATTGCTTCCCCTGAAATTATTATGCAATCAACAGCAGTGAGACACACAGGAGGCAGACCAGTCAGACAGAAAGACGGGGGGGGTGGATGTGAAACATGTACACAAACATGCCCACATGCTGAATGTACACGGCACTCAGGCAACCAGGGGGAATTTCTCTCTTGTTAATAATTATTAGGAAGCCACTTCACTTGGAGCACTTGTCTTTCCATGCTCATCATGACAGCAGGTCTCTCCCTGCAACATCCCACCATGCACACCAGCACACACAGCCTTTCCTATTCTTCCTTTCTTCCTTTCACTCAGTGCCTCGTCTTGCTTTCCTCCTGACAATATTCACCTCACCCCAGGGGCTCCCAGCTGGAGTCTCTCTCAGTGTCTCCCCCCAACTGTCTTTCACTTCCTGGGTGAGCTAGCATTTGGAGAGTTGCTGAGTCTTCTGCGGGCCTGTTTTACTTTTTTCTTTTTATTGTTTATATAAAGTATATAAAAGCAAACATATAACAAGGGACACAGGGGACATAGTAATATGTCTCCTCTCCATTGTCCCATATCTCAACATTTTATCTCTAATCACCTTCTTTCAGTAAGACTCTGATGGTGCTTCTCTGTGATAGCTGCTCCGTTGATCTGTTATAGTTTTCCCATTTTCAATCTGTCTTACAATCGAGAGACCAATGCAGCCTCTTCACCGCAGGACAACATTTCATAACACTGACTTATGAGTTTCCACTCTGCTCTTCATCCTCTTTTCCCAAGAGTGCAGTTAAGCTGAAGATTCCGTTTTCTTAGCTACTTCTTTTTTCTCTTTCTTCTTTCAGCCAAGAAAGCACCAGACGGCTCTGTCATTGCCAACGGCTACTGCGACTTTTGCCTCGGAGGCTCGAAGAAGACTGGCTGCCCTGAAGACCTTATCTCCTGTGCGGACTGTGGACGCTCAGGTAGGGCACTGCTGAGGGGCATAATTGACAAGAGGAAGACAGTCCTCTGTTGATGCACCGTTGTGACATATTCCATTTGTTGGGAGTGACTTTTAATCCTTTTGATGAAGTTCAGCTTTGAAGGACCATACCACTGGTATTTGTTTTAGCCCATCTAAAATAAATCATGTACAATGCACATAAAGTTATGGATCCAACAATCTAATGCTGCATTTGAGATTTCTTGCATGTTATTCTCACCTTCTTGGCTGCTACTATCTCTGATTCAGCTACAGTATGAAAATCAGTTTGTTAAAGATGTGATCATGGTTTAAGTGTCACACCACTCCAAAACCATAAACCTTAAGGAGATGGTCTTTAAACCAGTCTTTTGTTGCACATATAGTATGCATGATGAGTCTGCACTAAATCACCAATTAACAGTGAATAAGTTTGGCAAAACCGGATTCATCTTACAAAATTACATCTCGTAATTAAATGTCAAATCTCTGCTAGTTGAGTACTGCCTTGTAATTGAAAAAGAATGACTGTATGGAAATCAGCAAACTCATTAAACCATATTAAATGTTGGTTGCCACATAAATTATTTTCAACTAGTTTTCTAGCTCTAATTATGCTCTCTTTTTCTTAGCCTCAAAACATGAAGTTGCAATATTGTGGAAAAATATAAGAGAGATTCCTCCATTTACATTTATCTAGACACAATATGAACCAAAGATATTTCTCTCTTTTCTTTTCCATTTTATTTGTTAATATACATCAGGTTTTTCGGGCCATTTTAGATCAGCAACAAGTTTAAAAAAAAAAAAAATCAATAAATGTTGCGATAGTTACTCTTTCAAACTTTGTGATTTTAGAACTCCTTCACACAACACATGAAACTGTGCGTGATCATTGGCAGAACAAACAATAGCACATTTCAGTTGTTGTTTCGTTCTGATTTTCCTTAAATATTGTGTGCTTTAAGTTGCAGCAGTACCTGACTGTGGTATTGTGTTTTTTTTATTATTTATTTTATTATAATAATTATTATTATTATTTCAAAACACTGCACACAATCTGTGTTCAGGTCAAGTGAGGACAGCCTGGGTCTATCAAGAAAAGATGTAGTCTTCATGTCAGTGTATGGTCTCACTCTACTCCATTAATGCTGCCATTGCAGAAGTGGAAACAACACTTGCCAAAGACACTGATAAAAGCCCACAACATCACAGACTCTGACTTTTGGACTAGTTGCTCATAACAGTCCAGATAGTCTTATTCATCCTTGGTCTGAAGTGCAGCTGCCTATTCTCTCCAAGAACAACAAAAGATTTGACTGAACTGATTTGTTGTTCCACATATATGTTTCTACTGCTTGATCCCTCCGAGCCCAGAGATGTCACCTCTGCCTCTGCAGCAAGGTTAACAAAGGGCTCTTTTTTTCTCCTGTAAAGTTTGTAAAGTTTTGAGTGGTATTTCTGAATGTGGTACTATGTTGTAGTGCTTGACAAAGGTTTGCTGCAGTAGTCCCTCGCCCATCAGCTGCTGACAGTTCTTGATGCAGTGCTGTCTGAATGATCGAGGATTGCTAAAGTCCTGCTTAGGTTCATACCCTTTCAACAATCAATTTGCTCCATATTCCTTGAATCACTTAATGATTTTATACACCACAGAAGAAGGAATACACAAATCCCTTCCAATCTGTCTTTGAAGAACATTGTTTTTAAACATTTCAGTTTTTTTCTCTCACTTATTTGTGGACAAAAATGGAGGCTCTCTGCCCATCTTTGCTCTTTAAAGACTCCTTGAACATGCTTCCCATTGATACTGTTCTTTAACCATCATTCATTCATCATTACAGTCACCTGCTGACATCATCTATATGAAATAAGGTCATGTCTCTTACTTTCTTACTAACACTAAATTGCCCCCTACCAGTGTTTTTCAGGAATGTGTTACAGACTTGTTTTAAAAATTAAAGCTTAAATGTAAATTAACAAATTAAATGAATTCTTGGGTTCATACTGTCTGTAGAGCTTTAAAAGTCTCAGTAAATTTTCAAATCAGATCATTTTACAGGGGTGTCAAACCACTGTTGTGCTTCAGCAACCTGATTCACATGGATGTATGAAATGGATTGTTAGCGGACCTGTGAATGCTTGGACGACAAGCAGATGGTGATCTGTTCATTCAGATCAGGTGTGCTGAAGGAGGGACACATCTGAGACATGCAGGACAGCAGGCCTTAAGGACTGGAGTTTGGACATGTTCAATTTAAAGAACTTCATTTGCATTTCTCACATTGTCTAAACTTTTTTGTTTGGGTTAAAGCAAGTGAGCTTCTATTGGTATGCAAATGTTTAAACTGATATATCAAAGAATCAAAGCTAAATCATGATACTATAAATGATCAATTGTTAATGAGTAAAAATAAATCTTAAATACAGTTGTGTCCTTTACAAGCAGACTGCAAGATGCACTGAATAATGAGAGACAAACGTGCTTATAACTGAATGTAGCGCTCCCTGTTAAAAACCAAATAACATTTTGCTCTGCAGTTCATGATTATAACAATAATGCTGCACTTACAAGAGAGTTTAACTGACATTTGAATGCATCAAATGAAATGTCATCTTGGTGAGACCATGTCTGACAAAAAACACAAAATTGTTCAGAATCCTGTCTGCTGCTGTCCCTGCTCTACAAAGAAAAATATCCAAGTGTTTTATTATAAAACTGCAAATTACTTGAAGTGAGACGATATACAAGTTTATATGGATCTTGCAAAAACTCCCTCTTCGGAAGAAACCTTGACCAGAACCCGGCTCTTAGGGGGACCTTCATGCTGAAGGTGAGGAGGAAATAAGGAGTAGCAGGACAGTGGGAATGAAGGAGATGTACAATATATAGATATGTATATATATATATATATATATCCAATATGTAACACAAGGGAGTTTACATAATCA
>JBAMYA010000005.1:10811776-10832530 GCA_037176975.1 Arrhamphus sclerolepis
TGGATCGTGAGTAAATCGGTTCCCACGTGGGATGCGTTCTTTTGATTGGCTGAAACAAGGAAGATATCTGATTGGTTCCAGATCATTCCTGTTAGAAAAAATGCATTTGTGAGTTGGAGCCACAGCAGGAGAGTCTCAAAATTCACTCACAAATGCAACGAAGTCCACAGACCAGAAGACATTTGTAAATCGATTTATATTTGTGTGCATCAGAAATACATGTGTGAATCTTGTCGTGCATTTGTGAATCTTGTCCTGTGCATTTGAGCATCGTGCTGTGCATTCGTGCCTGTTGAGACTGTTCTAACTCCATAGATTTGCTCTGTTTTATTTTTAAGCCAGCACCTAGTGGTCAATTAAGGAACTGCAACAAATTGTATTTCCTCATTGGGCTTCATCACAGTAGTGGGATGGTTGCTGCTTTGCCATGACAATTCAGAAGTCCACAATAGAATGTATTGAAAAAATATTCATAATGAATATTTGTCTTTCACAATTTTATAAATAAAAATAAAAACCTGAAAGCAGGTGGGTCTCAGTAATGTACTCAATCCTATTGAACAATTTAACACATTCATTTAGGGCTTTAAGTGTAGATAAAAAACAAAAACCTTAACCATCCTCAGATTAGACCCACCATGCTTGATTAAACATGAACCGAATGGATTTGATTGACATCTTCATCACTCTCTGTTTAGTCACACCTGTTAGGGCAGGATAGTTGTTGCTACACGAAGTGTAATGGACATTTTTCTCTGGCAAAGTATTCAAAACATAGATGTTCTTACTCCTCAAAGCTGTTTTGGTTTAGTGCAGTACATGCTGAGCCCCTGTCACATATCACAAAGGTCTTGGATACTGCAATTAGTCATCATCTGTATTATTAGTACATCGCTGCTGTCTTGTAATAAATGGCACGCTATGAAAAGGTGCTGCCTTTAATCAGCTGGAGTAATTGAAAACACCTGTGTAAGTGTTGTTTGAACCTGCAAATTGAGGTTTACCTCATAAATCTTCAACAACTGACTGAATTTTCTCAGAAGTTAACTTAATAACTTCACCCCTCCCCAACAAAGTCTTTGAACTGTAAGTGCTGTCACACACCGATAGCTGAGGGATAAAGGTATATTCGAGTGCTCAAACTGACAACCGTGTGTGTAATCACCATATTATTTCTTCTGAGCCCGGAGATCTTCTGCATACCCCCCATCTCAAGACAAAAGTAAAATGACAAGGCTGCTCAGCACTATCCCCTGCAATTACATTTTCCATATGAGTCAACCTGCTCCCAGATGTATATGTGTTAATCCTGACATAAAGGACAGAATCCTGCCATTCTTCCTGCAGCAACAAACCACACCGAACAAAGAACATCTTACATTAAGAATGAGAGATATTCAGGCCGGGCCGTGCTGAGTCACTTTGCTTAATGCTGCGATAGATGGACCTTATTTTGGCAGCAAGCTCCCGGAGCAGTCACTGATATGATATACAGCAGCTCTTAATACACTCACTGGCTTTCAAATATGTAATGGAGCAAATTAATGCAGTAGCTTCAGACAGACACCCAGAATTGAAAACCAATTTAATCAACCTTTGTCTATCTCTGTCATTTTTCTCCCTTCTCTTTTCCATCAGCTGCCTTCATTTTCACCGCTTGCTTGCTCTTGGCTTTGAGAGACAGAGAAGATGGGGAAAGTGGGAGTGCGTAAGTGTGGACAGAGCTTGTATAGCCGGGAAGAGCTCATCCCTCGCCTTGCTGCCTGGAATTCATTGCAGTTTCATTTGTTAACTTCCTGCAGCATTATGGTAATGTGGTGCAATCTCTGTCTTTGGCACTAAGTCTCAGCAAATACATGCAGCATTTTCTCGTGTTAGATTTCAACATACTGTATATCATTAATTATTGGAAAGTCTCGAGGTCAAACCTAGGTCTAGAATGGAGTTTCTTTTTTCAAGTCCAAAAAAAACAAGCTTTTCATGTTAATAGCCAACCTCTGGAATGAAATGGATTAATATCAGTGAGAGACGAAGAGAAATCTTCCATAAATCAATATTTTTCATCGTATCATGTATTTGCCAGGGAGAATGGGTTCAATCTGAGGATTAAAAGAGGCTTTTTACATTTTAATTTTTTTTTTTTTTTTTCTTTTTGGTAGTGACCCAATGCAGATCAGATGAACCCTTCAAGAAGACAGGAATGACATGCTGCTCCTCATTCTTCATTCCGCTCTCATTCTGCTAATATTCATCATAATCTCTTTCAGCTCTATCACTTATCAGTCTAAAACCCCAGCTGCACTGCCCTTCTCATTCATTCAGCACCTCCTTTTTACTGTTTCTCAGGAAGCGCATCACATTCGTGCTTGATGCCTCTCTAACAGCGCCTGTGGACTGACATAATCTGGCAAGCCCTCCGTGCTACACGCTAATAGTATGTTGTACACTGACCCCTGTGGTGCTGTCATGTTATTAGTGTCTTGTCATGAGTGTGTTGCTGCTTTCCCTCCATCTGCTGCCCCACCCCCTTGTCCTCTCCAGGGTGCTTCTGGGAAATTGTCCCAGTGACCTCCGTGGCAAGGCTGAGCCGCTTACCATCGCCCCCTGATGGACGAGCTCAGTGTCGGGACAAATCTGGTTACCTGAAGGGCGTCCTTACCTCGGCACTGTATGATCTAATCTGTGTCTCACACACATACACATACACATAGATATGAGCCAAGAATGTATGCTAGAATGAGCATAAACCCACACACACAGCGAGGACAGAAGGAAGTCTGCATGGATTTCAGATTTGACCTGCAACTAAGAGTTTATTCTTAAAGATAAAACTGTAGATGTTCATCTTGATTAAAACGCCACAAAAAAGAGAAAAATGCCCAAGACAGATAGTCACAGGTGTGTTCACAGACATGATTAATTCTGCATGTATATACTGGTAAAGCTACATCATTTTGCTATGACAGGTGGCCAGAGGTCTGGCAGTGTGACGTGGGAGCAGGATTGTATGAAAGGCTATAATTCACCCCACGAACCATCCACCACCAACCCTCAAAGACATTAGCTTTACTGTATTCACATGCCATAATTCTTACACACACTGAACACACAAAAAAACTGTTACTGCTCAAAATACCACCGAAGTTTTGGCCGTTATTGTTTTCTTTCACCTGTATTATATGCATGTTTACACATTGCAGCCCTACTGGCACAAAAGTAAAGAAGCTATCAATGAAGTGGCTTTAAAGCATTTTTAATCCCCATAGGAATGAGGTTGTGGCCACAAAAAGTTGTATTCAGTGTGTTTATAATGAGGGATATCCATGCAATGCTTTTGATTTTGAACCTTTGACAATGCATTTAAAGCAACACAAAGTAACGTTTGTCATTTTTAGCTGCAGGCTTGGAGGTTGAATTGTTTTTGTTACACTATCACAAAAAGAGACAGCACCATTTTGTGTGATTTAATCTTGATTTGCTTTGCTTTCCTCAGTCACTGCCTCTTTCCTGCTTCTTCTGTCATTATTTTCTCTGCCCTTTTCTGACACGATACCCACTGTATCTCTATGATCTTGCTTAATCTTCTATCCATCACTGACCATTGTTGATGATGTGTGACCTTGTGCAGTAGCTACTCACGATATGACCAGGACAGGAGTAGGGCTGGGAGATGATAATAAAAGTATTGTGACTAGGAGAATTATTAATTTATTGCTGTTCATGTGTCCAGCTTATGAAACACAGTAAATATCCAGCCATGCTGACACTGTACATACCCCTCTACTCTTCTTGGTGAGCACTGGTTGGTTTTTGGTTTCATAATGGACAAACAGAGATATTTCTTTGACAGTTTTGCAAACCCTTCAATCTGTGACAACTCATGTCAGAGATAAATGTTTTTCTCTTGAAAAACTGCAGTGATCTGTCCCGTCTTGGAAAACAAAAGAGTGATTTCTCCTCAACCTGTCGGCAGCATTTTCTGTGCTATAAGTTAAAAAGGGCCCTTGATATAAAAATATTACACAAAACAGGATGTTAAAAACAGCCAGACATTGATTCTCTCCCATGTTTCCACCTAGCTCTACTAAAATGCATTTCAATATTTCAACACTGGGGGCCTATTGCTTATAGCAACTGTAATTATGGACAAAAGACATACATACATATCTGGAAACAAGGTGTTATATTGATGTTTTTCACATTGCTGAATTCTCTGTGTAGAGTCTCACCTGCACGACGCCCTGGTCTTCTTTTTTTTAATCATTTTATATTTTTCCCCACTTTGCCCCACCAGATCTTCATTCAGACAAAGGGTGCATCAGAACGCTGCAGAACAGAGAAAAACTAAATGACTGATATAAGATTAAGATAGGAAGAAAAAGAGGACAAGAACAACAGGAAGAATGAGTGAGTGGGACAAAAAGGATGAAGAGTAGGATAAGAAGGATTTCCCAACAGGAAATGGAGAGGTCCTGGTGATGTGTGATGGAAGTTTTCTCCCTGGTTTGAGCTGAAACTGAATGGAAACAAGTTATCTGGGGTTCATTTTGACCCTCTGAAACATAGAATGAAAACCTAATATCCTGTGCACATTTATGAGGCCGTTTATAAGCATCAATCACTTTGTGCTACAATTAGACCTGCAGATTTAAACCACTAATTTCAAGTATTGCAGCTGTGGTGCAGAAAAGGTTTCCATGTAAACTTTACAGAACAAACAAATGCCAGCATATCAACAGAAACATTGAAGGTAGATGACAGACAGATTTCTTTGCTCTTTCTAGTGTCCCGAGATCACATTAATTATGTAGTGGTATACACAACTAAAATGTTGTGTAGCATGTTTACATTCATGTGTGTGCTGTTTTACTTTTCTACTACTTGCAAATTTCTAATTAAGCAGTTTCATGAAGATAAATTGGGAAGCAACTTATTTTACATATGTACTGCATATTGCAAGAAAAGGCATTTCATGCTTTCCACATCTGCAGACATTTAACTTAAAACTGCACAGCAAATTCACATGCAGTTCTGTTTTTTTTTGTTTTGTTTTGTTTTTGAAGTCAGTGGATGCTTTTGCAAAGCTGGCTGTAGCTTTATACTGTTAACCTGCAGAAAGGCCAAAATAAAATGTAGCAGCTACTTAATTTCTTGAACACTTCATAAAGCATGCTGAAACAGAAACTATGAACCAGTCTTATCTTCACATGTCAACATTTGCTAACTGAATAAACATTATGTAGAAACAGAACTGAACAGGCACAGCATTAAAAGAAGTATTGAGTATGTCTTCTTCATGTCCTCAAAGGAGCTCTGGACAGTCCAAACTTGGACATAGAACCTCTGAGGGTGTCCCGAAGTGTGGTATCAGGACGTTAGCAATAGATCTTGTGGGGAGGAGTCTTATGTGAATTCAACTTGTTTCTTTGGTATCTTGGAGTTTGTGGTTGTCATGCCTGCTGCTGCTCCTCCCCTTCCCAGATCAGCTTCTCCAATCTACTGATCACCGGTCACAACTACAACTCCCAGGATCCCTCTGTACACCATCACGGACTGCACCTGTTTCCTAATTACCCTCATGTGTTGCACCTGTCCCCTGTCTATTTATTCCCAGTTTCACCACCACCTCCTCATGTTGCCTTGTTCATGCATACATGTTGTCTTGCCTACACCCGTTCAGTCTGTTCACTTTGGATTGTCGAGTCTGTATTAAACCCTCTGAACTAATGTCTGTGCTTGAGTCTGCCTGCTATCTTTCTGAGTCTCACAGTGGTTCAGGAGAACTCCCCACACATCTTGATGTATTCTTTTCCTAAGTAGCTTTTGCAGGCGTCACAGCTGCTCGCTGGAGGCCACTGCTACTGTAAGGGAGCACTGTCACCATGTCAGGGGTGAGAGGGGTCTGCAAAGATGTTTGCTTCGGTAATTGCTCTCAAAGTAACGTTCATGTGAATACCAGGATGTACACTGGAACAAGACAAACAGTCTTACTCACTTGCCTGACAGTCGTTTCAATATTTTGACTGATTGGCGCATAATGATTTTTGACTGGAATACGTTGACATGTTTTCAATGTTTTGGCAGTAATGTAAAAGTAACAAAGGCAGTTTCACAAAGTCATGCTTTTACAAACTTTGTTATGAGTGGCCTGTGTGAACCCCTGGCATTAAAGTCTCCATAAAAAGCATTCATTGGCTGATCAAATTTGTTTTCTGAGGTCTCTAAATAGGGGATTTAATTATTTTAAAGAAAATTGCCTATGTGCATTTTTACCCATTGGTTGGTTTGCTGTAAAGCTACTCCGTACCAGAGTTTATCCTGACACAGAACATATTTATGATTGTATGATTGACTGTATGAGAGCAATGCAGCAACACAGCTGGACTCACCATCACTCAAACAAGCAATCCAGTCTGATCAAAGATCCAGCATTCAATAATCCAAACTTGGCTGGAGCTAGCAAGACTGCAGCATCAGCTGTTCATACAGCCAAAAATAGACAGCAGAGGTTGCAGAAAAAGCTGTGGGGATGACGATGCATTCACTGTGGAAGTGTAGCTGAGGTCTGGAAGTTAGAATCCCCAACAGAAATGGAGACAGCATTTTTCCTCCAACATAATCAGTCTTACTTAGACCTTTTTTTTTTGTTGATATTTTGATCTGTTAGTTGGCATATTGCATATTGCAATATTGGTGACAATTGTGACGCTGATAGCATCTTGTTTGAGTGTCCGCTGGAAAACAAGATCTTCCAGAGGTTGGAAAAACAGTCTGGTGTGAAGAAAAATACATATTTCATCCTTAAGATAAACTGATTTTTCTTCTTCGTATCCTAAAGGTTAACTGAGATGCAGATGGCGCGTCAGTGCTCCAGGAATTCAGCAGAAAGTGGGTTGGTCTCTGTTAATGTTTGGAGGATCCAAACGAGTCTGTGACATGTTACGAAACATTTAGCAGGTTTTCAGGTTGGATCATCAGGTGAATATATAAGTTGTGAAATGTACATATGAAGGAGATGACCATAGGTTTTAAGGTTCATTGCATGTCTTTTTGATATGCCAAACTACCACTATTTAAATATGCCGAGGAAAAAAACGTATTTAAACTTTATGGGTCCTGTAACTCTGGCCAGAAACATTTGGGATACCGCCAGGTCTCAATGCCCAGCCTCAGTATTGAATATCTCCAATCCTCCTATGGCTGCATCAGCCAAATCTTTGCAGCAAGGATCCAAAAATCTGGTGGAAAACATGAAGCCAGGAGAGAAATAATTATTATAGATGATGCTGGAGCAACTCATCAGTCAAAGGTACAATAACACTATGTCAACATGCATTTTGGTCAAGCAAGCTTAAAATTTGTAACCAAGAAGCATTGTTAAGTGTCCTTAAGCCTTGGTGTATTTCTTTAAGATTGAGATTTTTCAGTATCATTTTGCCAAAATGGTTTTATAAGCTTATATACAGCAAAGAGTACAGCATCTCCCCCACATCTATCCAGTGTGATGGGGAGACAGGCTTCATCATTTGGGCTGGAGGAGTTTGACATTTCCACTATCTCTCTGGTGTAGCTGTCATATTTAGTTTCTGGTCCCTGTGGAGAGAAAATGGCAGTGGAGGAGAGGGAAATGGAGGAATCTCAGAGGACCACGCTGTCTGCTTGGGACTGGAGAGTGGCTGAGGCAGATAGTGTTACACTGCACCCATGGGAGACAATGAGATATGGCTAGAGGGATAGAGGGTTGTATGTGTGTGTGAGAGAATAGGCAGAGTGGGGGTTTTCACAGAGAAATTGGAAGCTTTATACAGAGAAAGACAGAGAAACAAAGCCAAACCTGCTAAAGAAGTAAAACAGGTTGACAATTTCCATTGTCTTTAGACTTGAAACATTTTGGCTCAAAAAGTCTACACCTCTCCAGTTTGAAGCTGGTTTTTGTATGTTGTGCAAGCAAAAAACTGGATAACTTGATTTACCTGTGTGGCATGGGCTTGTAGACGTGTCATTGGTTTGCCCTTTCCAACTCTTTCTATGCTCATGTTCCCATGCTCTTGTTATCTCTCTTTACCTCTCATTCTAATAGAGAGGGTGTCAGCGTAGATCTGAAGTGTCTTCTCTACAATGCAAATGAAAATCATCACTCTTTCCAACAGTGAAAAGGTGGCGAGATAATTAAGAAGAAGGAAAGGCAGGAGAGAAGCGCAAACACTCAAGAAGGGGAAGAGTGTGTGATGAGTGCAGAGATACCTGAGAGTGTGAGAAAGTAGAAAGTTATCAAGGGTTTTTGGATTTACAGAAAAACGGAGGAGATCTGTTATACTGATTAAAAAGATAAGAAGGAAGGTTGAGAGGGGTGGGGTAAGGAGTGAGGTAGCTGCACACAGAAACTTCTTTTTCTTTTTACTGTCATGTAAAAAACAAAGTACATCCTCTCATACTTTAATATCTGGTCGCACAGCTCTGACAATGCACGTGCCATTAAAGGAAACAGGAAAGAAAAAAAGACATATGCTATATTTGATTGCCTGAAGTGAAAAACAAACAAACAAAACAATAAGCAACATAATACGCTTTGAGGCTGCGTCTGGAAGTTTGTCATTCTCAGAGCGGTTCAGATTTGCAGTGTACACATCACAGAGGCTCAGAGTTTCTATCTTCCCTGTCTTCATCTCCAACCAGCTACACATACTGCACTTTCTGTACATTGAAAGTGGTAGAAGATAGTCACAAGACTGATTTCAAGAGGTAGACTCTGTGTATGATGGAATGGGGTGATTCTTTTCTTCAAAAAAAGGGATGCAGGCTGGGAATCCAACCTGTGACTCCTGCAGGAGTTGTGTGTGAGCTGCCTGTTTTAACCACTGAAACATCCAGCAGCCCATTGCTGATTCCAACCCTTAAGCCCTAACCCTAAACCTCACCGCCTATGCCTCAGTCTACGCATCAACCCTGGGTCATTTTGACCCAAGCCCTTAAGACCTTGTCAGGATTAAAACCGACTTTGAACAAATCTGTACAGGACCTTTTTACTATATCTGTGTAGTATTTTTACACATTTCATTGAGACCAACGAGACTGGTTGAATGTATCTGTTTTAAATGATAAAAGAAGTGATTTTTTTACAGAGTACAGAAGAAACCTTTTTGAAAACGTCGCTGTCTTTGTTTTCATTCTGTTTTTATGTGTAATGTCAGTCTACTGTTTTTATGCTAAAACAGCATCATTTGTTAATTTGTTGTTTTACTTGTTTATTACATCACCAGTCGTTGTCACTTTTTTGTCCAAACACTTGGGATAGCCTTACTAAAAGCAGTGCAACCAATTAATAAAATCATAACATTTTGTGAAAAAGTATAAACGCAGTTTCTTTTCCCCTCCAGCACTCCTGGAAGCAACATGATCGGACTGAAAGCTATATATTTATAGAACTTAAGTTGCATTCAGCAACTGTTATTACACTGTGGTGCATTTTTCGAGGGAAAATTATTTAATTCATGACCAAATCTCAAGAGCAAGGCTTGTGAAACACGACAGATAGCATAGTGACAGATAAACTTGACCCGTTGCATGTCTTTTTGCCTGCAGGCAGGATATGCCAGCTTCAATGTAAAACCCTGTTTGGTCAGCAATGTTAATGAAAAAGTAAGTGAGTTGTCCTCGCTCTTGCTCCCCTGGGAGTTGCACACATTTAAACTTTTGTTGATAAATACCCTGCAACTATTACAGAGTCATTTGATGTGGAACTGATTGCACCTTTTGAGATTAAAGAAAAAAAAAAAACTGACGTAACTAAGGGGTTTGTGTGTGTGTGCTTTTGATGGAAATTTCATGGAAATGAAACAGTTCAACAAGCTGCTTTGCATTCTTTCTGCGCATGCATTAAACACTACGAATATAGTTATATTTCTGTATGTCTTATGTATATAATATATCATTCATTTATTAGCATTTAAATGCCCAGGAAGACTCATCTTGGCTTTTAAAAACAGTGAAGCCTTCAAAGGACACACTTTCTCTCTCTCACACACACACACACACACACACACACACACACATCCTCTGCAGCTTGTCAGGCCTAAGGACCACAGAGGAAGTGGATGGCTCATGTGGAGATAAATGTCAGTAATATCAGACTTGGGAGGATGGGAAGATGTGGAGGGAGTAAAAGACAGAAACAAGGATGAGGGAGAAAAAGAAACAAGCCATTGTACCTTCATCTTAAATGGTCTCAGAACACTGCGAGCCTCCAGAATGGACTGCATCTTCCTACTAGTGTAATAAGGGCTATGATTTTCCCTTCAGGGGGCAGGAAGTGCAATGACCACATGGAGTGACAATTTAACTAGCAGCTCTGCAGCTACCAGATCCATCCTGTTTGTCTTCTTGTCATATTCTTTACCTCTTTGTCTCCCTGTGGAAGCTTTGACTCTTCACTATTAGGTCAGTTTTCACTAATCAGGGTCAGTGCGGAGCTGAATTGCGCTCATATGGATTAATATACTGTCTATTCTGGTTGACAGGCAGGGGAATAGGATTTGTGCTCTACTAATCCCGCTCAGGTTTTTCTGTCCTGTTAATATTGTGTGAACTATCAGGTTTGAACCCTCTCATTTCTCCTCTGGATCACTACTTCGCGATGCAGTTTCCTGCATTATACGCAATGACAATGAGATTCAGCGATTTCTGATAGTCTAAAGTTAATGCTGACTTTCATACACTACACACTACCACACTGTTCTGTCTGTTTGGAAATTCTGCTTCTGCCTTCCATCTTTTTCTTTACCTCATTACCCTTTAATAACCTTCCTGTTCCTCAAACAGGGATGCACACATACAAACACGCTCTGGCAGAGCAGCGTAATCTTTGGGGATAGTTTGATGTGCAGTGGAGCCCATATGCTGTTTTTGTGGCTAAAGTTTCTCTTATCCTGCCTTTGCAGCGAAGTATGAGGGGAGTCTGGGCTTATTGTAGCCTGACTCCCCTGAAGGAGGGGGTGGGTTGGAGGCAGGAAAGGAGAGAGATAAATTCTAACAGAGGACTGGTCTTATTGTCAACATAATTAGGAAACGAAGCAAATAAATTAGGGTCTACATTTGTATGCATGCTTCCTTGTCTTTTAATTATACATCATCACCTTCTGATGTTACATCCATTGCACAGGCACAGTCTTTAGTATGTATGGTTTGAGTTACTTTTACCAAAGTCATGCACACAAGGTTTCTCTCTGCTAATGAAGACCACCCAGTCAATAGCGCTTCATTTGCATTTGCACATGACACATGCAGGCTGACAGCCTTGAAAACACGGGAGAGCTTCAAGAGATGCTTGAAGAGATGCTTGAAGAGATGCTTCATAAAAAAGGTACATGTGGACAGATGCATAAGATGCATTTTTAGAATATATGATCATGGAATCAGGAGGCTGAGCATAATGCTGTAATATTTAACAGATTGGCAATGTTAATGTTGCATGTATTGTCAGGGTCACATTTTCCGCATAAGAAATAATTCTGAAAGCAAGGCACAAAAGTCATTGAGTCCTTTGTTATCTTTCAAGTTTGTGCTCTTAAAAGATTCCAGTGTGGGTTTAAATTGAAGAATGAATCTGAATGAGATCATTCAACTTGCTTTATTTTTATAGCGCTAATCCACAACAAAACTCATTTCAAGGCAGTTTACACAGAAAGTAAACTAGATTAATGCAGTCCAATTAAATTTTGGCTCATTATAATCTATTTATTTTTCCATTAAATCCGATTTTTAGAATTCTTTATCAATTTAACTCCAGTTCAGTCCAATTCATATTCACTGAATAACAATTCACGGATGACAGCCTAATGAAGGAACCCAGCACAGACTGCACTGGATCTTCGCTTTGATTTAAACCTTGTACTGATCATGTTGCAACGAAACAGTAGCTTCAATTTCAGTTTCAGTTTTATTTATATAGTGTCTGTCACAACACAAATTGTCTCTTCATGTGTCACAGAGATCCAGAACATGACCCTCAAGCAATGATGGAGAAGAAACCCTGAGCAGGTCCTAGCTCAAAGGGGGGGCTCTACTACTGAAGGCTCGCTGGGTAAAGGGAGAAAAGAGGATTGAGACAGGAGAGAGAGGATGAAGGACACAGAGAGGAGAGGGACAATTGCATATACACATGTTCTGGTTGGAGTGTCGGACTGCAGGTAGGCCATGTTAGTTGGTGTTCTACAGTGGTATCTAGTTGACAAGTGTAGCTGCAAAGAAAAACTATTAACAAGAAGAAACCTTATGACTAGAAGCTATTTGACTTGACCAGTTGGAGAAAGAGAGATGGGAAAGAGATGCCAACAAATGCAAACATATAGGTCTCCCCAGGAGTCTGGGTCTACTGTAGCATGACTAAAGCGTTGACTCTGAGTCACCTGATTCAGCCCTATACTTTATTAAAAAGGAACATTTCAAACCCAATCTCAAAAGTAGACAAGGCGTCAGGTTACAATTTGGAAGCTGGTTCCAGAAGAGCAACAACTGAAGTCTCAACCTCCAATTTGCTTTTTTAGTTCATATTCTGAAAAAGAATTGAGATGACTGTAAGTCAATACTTTTGCAGCATCTTGGTTTGATTCTCTTTCATACTTCTTTATTACATTTCTTCTTGTGTTGTTTCCAGTGCCTTTTGTGCACTTTCTATGTCATTTGTCTAAGCACGGTTTGCTGCAGCTGATTCCTTTACACACCTGTGGCTCATTTCATCTACTGTGGTATATCTGGACCGCCCAGACATCTCTTCACCACTCTGTTGGTCTAACTCATGCAGCACATGGCAGACCACAGCTTAAACTAAGCAAAGTCAAATTAAAGGGTCTTATTTAATCTGTGTTCCTCATCTGTCATGTTCAACAGTACCCCCCAAACTTCCTCCAATCCCGCTACTCTCCAAACTGTTTCATGTAAGGATTTTGTAAGATTTTCAATTCAAGGCTCCCTGCTCAGCTGCATGCCACTGCTTTTCAGTTCACTTATGTTGTTAGTCAGTGTTTATAGATGCTGAGCTAAGGTTTATTTTACAAAATACTGCAAAAGATGCTTTTAAGCTTTTAACCCACAATTTCATTAAATCAAATCACTTTGAACTCATTTTGTCCTACAAAAAATATGTCAAATGTATGTGAGATGCAATGTCCATTTGAATGCTAGAGGTGCTAGTGTAGGTCAGAGAAGCAGTTGACCAAATGATTGTATGACTGTCACAAAGCTCTTCTGCAGGACACACTTTATGTGCAGTTGCTGTGTGTGGTGTTGGTTGTGTTGAACTAGGGCAGAAGCCTGATGAAACATGTCGGCCAACATTGCAAAGTACAAAAATGCGGTTGATGTTTCTTGTCAGTTTTGCACATTGGTAATATGAGGCAAACAAACTCCGATCTGGACAACATTGATTTTATGGTCTAAAATAACATCTCCAGTGATGCTGGTGTTGTTTTTTCTGACTGTGACCACAACAACAACAACAAAAAGAATACCCTCTTCTGTCTCCATGCTTTTATAAATTTTATTTTTTACTCTGGCTCTGCATTCTGCCTCCAAACAGAGACCTCTGGTATTACATTCTCTAGCCATGAAGCAAGAAATGTTCTCAATGCAGCATAGTTAAAGTGTAAATATATCCCAGCTCTTACATTTTCTCATAATTAACAGGGAGTTCCCACTCCTCTATGGGGTGGGGGACATTATATCAATAATTTCTTAAAAGTGATTTCACATTTTTGAATCATCACTGTACAAGAGTTGGATTTTAATTATTTGATATTAAGTATGTGTAAGGGCAAGAGATATGAGACACAAACCAAAAAACTGATACCTTTTTTAGTTTAGAAGTTGACCCTTTTAATAAAGTCACCACTTTTTAGAAAGATTTTTATTCTTTAGGGACTATGACTTGTAAAAAGGCAGTAGTTGTAGGTATCTTGGTAAGCTAGAGCTGCTTAAATGCTTCATCTTAATGGAATACTGCAGTTTTGACAGATAAAAACACGTACTGTGCTTTTCCTATAGTTACAAGTGCAATTGTCTTCTGTAAGAACGAGGGGCTGAGCAGGCAATGACACATAATTTTTTGTTTGGCTAAACCTGATGTGTCAAGAGCAGTGATAGTTAACAAATCAAGGGAAGTGGGTGGCAGTAACGTATGAATAGAGATGAAAACTCAAAATAACTATTGAGTGCTGCAAAGACTGCTTTGAATTTGTCATTGATGTGTGCCCAATGTGTCACACATTTCTTTTTCTTAAACTACTATGATTGTTGTTGTATTGTTGCATTATCAGTGCACCTTTAAATTTACCTTAAACATATTTGGTTAGATAATCTGATTAGCTTCTACCAGACTATGTGAGGAGTCTAATTTCAATAAGTGCATCAATGCATTTGTTAATTTGACAACAATTAGGGCAATGTAAAAAGAAAAGGCCAAATAAGAAGTTAAATGTCAGACACCGACATTGTCATTTTGTTTGTGTGTGTATAGGATTATAGCTTATTGAAACGTAAGCTATATGAACACATGGTGAAACCGGTGTCAAAGGTTCTTTAAATGTTCTGGAAGGTTCCATGCATTGGTCTATCCTGGACTTTAACTCCTAAAGTCTCTAAGTGACACCCACTGAACATCCTGGTGAGTTTTGTGATTTTGTGTTCCCACACAGCATTTGCTAAAATGCCTGTGTATCAGGTTGACAGGCATGAGAGAGCAAGGTCTTATTTTTTTTCATTGTTAAGACTTTCTTTCTCTTTTTTTTTCTTTTTTTTGCTCTAGTGACTTTTATTCACAGTTAGGAGACACGATCGTGGGGAAGAGAGAGACAGCAGGTGAGGACTTGCAGCAAAGGGTTATGAGCCAGGAGTCAAATTCACGACCTCTGTACACGGGCCGTCTGTTTAAACCACTAGGCTATGCAAAGGAATAGAATTAGAAATAGAAAAGAAATCATGCATTTAATACTTCTAAATGCTAATATAACATGTGCTTTATTACATTTAATCTGCCGTGAACACATTTTTTTGAAAAAATATGATACAAAACAGTTTAAATAAATGTTCTTGTGACATAATACAACATGTCACATCAGCCCTGGTATGAAAAATATAATGTCACTTATGATGTTGACTGCTGTCATTATGAATTGCTCATTTAATTCAGCTGATTCAATAGCATAAACCACATAAACGTTTAACATGAACACAATAACTAAGAAAATGATGAATAGTTTTTTTTTGCCTATAAGTAAATAAAATAAGATAATTTTCTGTGCCATTTCAGGTATATTTTAATGTAATTTTATCATTTTCTGTAGTATGGATAAGCAATACAGTATTCAGCATGTGTGAGCAGTCATCCAGGAACACGACAGTGAGTCTGAGGGAAGTGAAGGTTGCTCAAATGAAGATGCTCCCAGCAACAAAGACATGGAGAGTGATGATTCACGTAATTCTGGTGATTCAGACTGAAGTGAATCAGTGATTTTGATGAAGTTCCTCAAGAAAAGATTAACCCTGGGCAGCAAAACACGACTGTCCAAGGAAACATTTGCAAACGTCTTTTCTTCTGCACCACTGCTGCTGTGCAGTTGAAACTGAAGACAAATATGAACACTGAAGCATATCAGACAAAGCATTTGTAGAAGGCCACACATCATGAGGGAGTACAACATATTCATGGAGGATTTTGACCTCCAAGATGCATGTGTCGGAAGGTACAATTTTCACGTGAGGTCACGGGGTTGGTACCGCTACCTGCTCTTGGCAAACCATAATGCTCGTCCTTGTCAGCATGATTGATTGACCGCCATGACTGTAAAACACTTGGTGTTCACAAGCCACTGAAACATAGAAACTTCCAGGCCGCGTCTGAAATGAGCCATTTTTTCTCCTAGATTCAGGGGGCGCCCATCACTCAACACCACATCTCTACCAACATCTCCCAAAAGACTTCATGTTGCCGTTCCAGATGATGTTCATGCTTACCGAGTTGCATACTGGCCTGTGTGACAAATGTGGTTGTTGCAAATTATGACTATTTAGTCCCTGGGATTTTTTTCTTTTAGGGGAAATGGGCCCAGATGCTGGGGGGGGGGATCCCTCATCATTGACAGCAGTTCTTCCAAAAACTGCTCTTTGGAGTCTAATTATTCTGTGCTTTCCCCCCATAATTTTTCTTTAAGGACAAATGGGCCTGGGTTTCTATAGGTTAAAGGTGTCTGATTTCAGAGTGATCACGAGCTTCTGTGAAGGGGCGCAAAAAGACAGGAACAAATATCCATGGACTTGTATTAATGACTGCTAAGGTGTGTGTGCAGTGGAAATGTGAGAGGATAAACACATGTGTGAAAGAAATACATCCTGCATATCTCTTCTTTGCATGACTCAGACAGACAGCATATCTAATTCTATGGCAAAATAATACTTGGTTTCAATGGATAATGGACACGATAAGTCCTTCTTCTAATGTCACGGCTGCTCAATGCAGCTTTTGTTTGGAATCATTAGCAACATTTGTCAAAGTCAGTGTAATGTTTAGACTGCCTGCTGCCTACTCAGATGTAATCTAAATTCCTTCAAGGTCCCATCATCATCATCATCATCATCATCGCTCTTTAAATTTTTCCTCCTGCTCAGTTTACTTTGGTGCAGTGGAAGCACCTGCCAGCTATTCAGTGAGCCACTTAAGGATGGGGAATCCAAGAAGAAACTGACTCATGCTTTTCTTATTAGCTGGGAGTCTGTTCATGTCTTTTATAAGACAAAAAGAGCAAGAGACAGAGAAGAAGAGATTTGTGATTTATTTCTGCGCTCAGTGTCTCTCAGTCTCAGATCTATGTGTGCCCTTGTCAACTCTCAACATTTATAAGCGTGCTTAAAATGTGTATATACGTGTGTGTGTGTGTGTGTGTGTGTATGTGTGTATGTCCTGCTCCTACAGCTGCACACCAATGGTTTCCAGATGTCCATCTGTCTTTAGGTAGCCCACGCTGACAGGTGAACTCTCCACTGTCTGCAAGAGATGGCTGCCATCATTCATCTTCACTGCCTGCTTGGCAATTAACTGTGACCACACACACACACAAACACACGCGCACACACACACACAGGGAAAAGTTGGGCTAGTAAGAGCCACATGCAAAAATCAGCACATGCCCACTTGTAAGATTGCGCTCTAAAATACACAAACACAAGTGCAGCACAGGCGCTCAATCACACATTTACACACATACACGGACATTTACGCACATCCACCACATGACATTATCGTCTTTCTCTGTTCGGGCCTCCACATGATGGAGTTTTACATCATCACAGCCAGAAAAAGCCAGTCTTCTCTGCCCCGCCGTCTTCCTGAGCCATAAACTCCTTTATGTGAGAATAAGTGAGCACCTACAGAGACCAATTCATCAAACATGTTTTAGTGGGCCTCCACAGAGAGTGAGAACTGAAACCCTTCTTAGGACTTATCAATCTAGCCTGAGTAAGAAGAGAGAGCCTGCCATGCTGAATGTGAGTTATGGTTTACAGTGTGGCATTGTTTGAAATTTAATCCACCTAAAGAGTAAGTAAAGTGATGGGGCATTAATTTTCTTTCATTTTTATAGCCCTTATGGTTTTTCTTATATTCTTATTTTTTTTAAGCAAAAAGGAGAGAAATGTAGCCACAAATTGCGAAACTTTGATGCTGAAGTGGCAACAGGCTGAAAGTGAAAGAAAGCTGTGGATTGCTGGTGATGAATGAATGTATCAGGGAATGAATGAATATACCACCGAAGAGAAATAAGAGAGAGAGGAGAACAAAATACATGGAGGAATATTCAGGAAAAGAAAAAGGGAACGTGGCTGACACACTTGTGTAAACTGCACAGACTTTAACCACAGTGATGAGACAGGAATACTTGCACTTGCAAAGGTGGCCACTCACTAAAGATCTGGAGAACATATGCAGTCAGGCGCACGTCCTCCTATATACGCAGTTTTACACACATAAATATGTTTTATTATGTGTGATGCAACCTGCAGTGGCAGATGCTGCTCATCCACAACTGAATAACAGAAAAAAAGCTAGTTCCTCAATGAGAAAATGTAATCTGGCCAATCTCACTTTCATTTTGGGTTCTCATCCACTCCTCCCCCTGCTTCTGTTCCTAAAATCAAAACAACAGCACTGGATCCTTCCAGACCTCACCAGATCAGGCTTGGATACTACTTCAGTAAATTTTTCTCAAATTTTGTTTTGTCTTAATATCTTTCTTACTTATTATTTTCTTATTTTTTCTTCATTCATTTTCTTGATTTGTTTTATTCATTACTTTCTTATTCTTGATTAATTTTCTTTTTAATAAAAGAATAAATAAATAAATGAACTTTTTCTTCTTCATGTAATTATATTTTGTAATTATCTTTTTATCTTCCAAGTAAAGAATACCTAAATCTGAGGGGGAAAAGCCTCTTTTGTATCAAAACAAAATTGCACAGAAAATAAATAAATACAAATCTGCTAATGCTCAGAGATTTCAGATGCTAGGATGCTTTTCAAGCTTGTCATGATCCTGCTGAAGAACTGCAGCTGACAGGTCTCTGATATTCCAGAGTATCAGAACCCCCCAGTTCCACATAGTAAAAATCTTTATCTACTTGTCAGGGGAAAAAAGTATGTATAAGAAAACACACTTCATGTCAGGCCATGGAAAATAAAATATTTAAAACTTATCAGTACTTTTATATCAAAGACTGTTGGAATGGTGAAAGAACGTCATCAGTTCTACCTGGATCATTAACAGATTTCTGGAGATATTGGCAGGTCTTACAGTCCACTTAGGTGCACGTGTGTGTGTATATGTATATGTAACACAACATATAATCACATTATCTGTGTGTGTTGGTTCAGTTTGATGTTGGCATGCTTTTTAAAATTAGAGCTTCAGTCAGTAATGGGATAATTAGTTTTTCTCTAACGTCATGTAAACGTAGTGACTGACTCATAAGGATTTTCGTGATAAATCTAATTTTAAACACTATCCAGTCTGAGATAAGACTTGCCTTGTCACCTTTATGGAAATTCTCATGTTAAAGCAACAATCACATGTCAAAGAAAGATCAATGCACTGATCCATGTGAACTGAAAATAACATATTTCATGAATAATAAAGTAAAAAAAAGAAAACGTACACACACATATACATATGTATTTATGTACATATGTGTATGTGTGTGTGTGTATATATATATATATATATATATATATATATATATATATATTATAGAGAGAGAGATAATACCATCAATACCATCACTTTAACAAACTGAGGAAGACATTAATGTTTCCTTTTAAGTACATAGTTAATACATAGTCTGCATGGTTAATGAGCTGGATGATTAACAGATGGAATAAAAGTCGTATTTCTGTGGAACAAACAACTGAAAAGGAATATATCTCTTAAAACAGACACACCTGTTATGATAAAGTCTCTGGAATCCTTCTTTTATTACTAGGTCTCCTGGGTGCATCAGTAATGTGTAGATGGGCTATTAATTACTCCATTTTTGTTCAGTGTGTGCACATTTGTGTGTGGTAACCTCCATACGGGTATAGGGATTGTGGATGACCTTTCACATATCACCATATCACCCAGGCAGCCCTCTCTTGTGACTTGGGTTAGAAGTAGTCATGCACATTAACCCAGCTTCTGGCAGATGCATGATTACTGCCACACACACACACACACACACACACATACTTCTTTATGTATACACACATACATAAAGAAGGTCAATGTACTGTACAAAACACAAAATGTATGTGCTTGTCTCACCTGCACAGCCCTTTTCAGGTTACTGACAAACACTTTGTTGAATGTGATGTCTTTGAGATACTGTCCCACTGCTTCCCCCTGCATGAAACCAGTCTCTGACAAAGGGGTGTCCACTCCCTGACCTAAAACACAAACATTGGTTTTAGCACCTATACAGCACCACATAGATAGATCAAGTGAGAGACGGAGAGAGAGACACACAGACAGAGAGACAGACAGACAGACAGACGACTTTTATAAGGAGTACTCGGAAAGTGTCAATTTATAAAGTTAACGAATAATAACTAATAACTTAGCTTTACCTTGCAGCAGCTTTTCTCTGTTGTAGTGGGTCTCTCCACTGTATGAAGACACATCGGTCATTTAATTAAATTAACCACATAAATGGGTCTGTTAGTTAGTTGGCTAGTTGTCTATGGTTAGGATGACACAAGCTGTAAACGGCCGTTAACCGCTCACTTGTCAGATTCACAGAAACACAACTGACATATCTCACTAACAATCGTGTCTTCATACCACACAGCTACTATCACACCATGACTAATTTATCATGAAGAATAAAACGCCAAAAAACAACCACTTACTGTCGCACGAGTGTTAAACTGAACGTAAACATTTTCCACCGTTCTCGTCGTTATACTTCCTGCTTAGGTCATCTGAAGCGTCCTACGTCATGACGCACAGCGGCGTAGCTTCACAAACAGATAAATAATCTAGTATGTAAGTAAGAGGACACACAATTTAAATGACCATGTTTTCCATGAAAAGACTCTTGTCAAGAGAAGAAAGTTTTATCCAGAAGCTCAGGAAGGAAGAACCTCTTCATTGATCCTTGAGGGGAAACCTGCGCGTAAGCATGAGAATCATGATTACTGACAAATAACACCATGTACATACATACATACATACATATATA
>JBAMYA010000005.1:10840460-10865986 GCA_037176975.1 Arrhamphus sclerolepis
TATATATGTATGTAATCAAATCCTTGTAGCTGTCACTCCCATTGGAGGTTTGTAGGAATTTCAAGTGATTTAAACAGGGTATTGTTTCTGCACTAATTTACACATATCCTGTACATACAAACATACAGTTGATTTTGTGTATTGTCTTTCAGTCATGGTAACAGTGCCACTAGTTATGCTGTTTGGAGCACAAAATTCTACAAGTCCAGAAGGCTTGCAGACATGACAGATCTGGGAAAAATCTATGCAGTGCTTTTGTGTTGTGTTGATTGTACTAATGCCACCGTGAAGTTGGCTGTGGTTGGTCTGGAGGGACCTGAGGACAAAGTCTGGCTTAGCTTAGCTATACTAACTGTAGCAGTCATTTCATATAGCAACCAAAGCAACATTTGAGACTGGAGGTTCTGCTGAGAAGACCTGCAGTCTGGATGATTGACTGCAGGTCCCAGCATGATTACTCTTGGAAAAGTCCTGAAATGATTCTCCATGAGCAGCTCAGCCCATCTCAGAGGCCAGAGACAGCAAGCAGTCAGAAGTGCAGGTTGTCTGCCATCACAGAGCTACTCTTTCAGCGGGACTTACCAGGTCCGTGGCTGAGCTTGGTGCAACTGAAGGACTGGCTGGAAACTGAAAAGAAATGAATATAAAGTGATATGAATTATCCTGGATTAGCAGAAGAAGCTAAGTTAGACAAGCTAAATCAGCTAATTGATGGGTGTGTTCCAGCCAGCTTCTCAGCAATGCTGGTTATGCTTCTTTGCAACATGACGGTGTGCAGTTTGAACAAAAATAGGCTTCAAAAGCGCTCTGTACAAAGGTCATGTGACTGGATGCTTCATCCATTTCTAAATTCGATGGTTCTAACTGTTATTTATTTATTGATTCTCACATATTTAAACACATGAATAAACAACCTCAAAGATGATTTCATTCTTTTTCTTCTTCATAGTGAAGTAAGCATTGGTGAACAATTGGAAACCAGAGTGCTTTTCTGAATTAAGATTTGGTTAAAAGCGAATCATAGAACTCTGATGACATAATGTGGTTTTCCTGGTCATGATCTGGCTCACCAGGCTTTCTCTTTTTTCTTTTCCCTTCTCTTTTTCTCTCTCTGGTCTGAGGACTCAGTGGTTGCATTCCCGAGCCGCCCGTTGCAATAACAGCTCTGCGCTTTAAGCAAACTCTCCCAACCACAAAAGTCCCTCCTCCCTTCACTCTAAAAGCACCTCCTCCTCCTCCTCCTCCTCCTCCATCTCAAATCTTCATTCCATCACCTCATCTAATCTAGGGGCAGTCTTTATTATATCGCAATCATAATGAAGCAGCACTGGCCACTATCCAGAGGCTATTGCTGTGTTTCTGACACTGATAAGAGGGAACTTGCAATTATTTCTTTTTTTTTATTCTTTCTTTTTTCACCCTTCCCCCCATGAAGTGCCCAAACCAAGGCCCTTAAAAGAGAGAAAAAAGGAAGGAAAAAAAAAAAAAAAAAGGGGGGAAATGCTTAATGCCCACACCATAAAAGAGAGGCCTGCAGAGTATTAGGGAAAAAAATAGAAAACACTGTCAGAAGATAGAGGGGCATGAATCTCTTTCACACACACATATGCACACACACTTGATGTGCTTGAAATGAGTGGGCCCCCTCTGTCTGGCGTACACAGTGGTGAAGAGCTGGGTATCTCTTCAAAGACCCCTGCAGCTTTCCCAGAAGACATCATCCGCGTGTCTAACTCCCTCCAGACCCTGCAAATTCCACATTCCTTGTCTGTATGTGTGTCAGTGTTTGTGTGCACACACTTGAACTGTGTGATTAAGCTCCTGAAATTGGGGACAAATTGCTCTCAGGTGCAGATACTTCAGGATAAGATGATGTTTTTGTTTTTTTTCTTCACTGCTTTCTTATGTCCCCATTCTCCCCCTCTTCTACACATCTCTCACTCACCCACAGTTCATGTGCTACCGTGCACCCTGCTCCTCATATCTTTTCTTTCCCAGCTCTTTTCCAGTCTGCATATTCTCCTCCATCTTTACTCCAGGCCTCTTCCATCACAACTTATGATCACCTCTATTGCTTTTTGAAAAGACCCTCTACTGTAGGACAAGTGCTAGGCACTGATGACTCTTTGTCTTTATATGTTTAGAATAGATTATTTCCAAGTGAGCTTGTGGGGAACATCTCTTCACTGATATCAAAGCCTGTTTGCCTCTATTGAAGGGAGACAGAGTAGAGGAGCTTTTTCCTCCCTCTTTGTCTTGCTGACATAAGAGCTTCTTTATCCAGTTAGCGTGTGGGGTATGTGTGTAAGTTCTAAGTTTAGTGGGGAACACTTGAAGGGGTGTTCATAAGGCTTTAAAAGCACATTGTGAGTGCAGAGTAATTAAAATCAGTCCATGATATAATAAGGATAACTTACCAAAAAAAAAGTCATTGTTCGTGTTCAGCTTAAAGAAGTTTGGTTTGTATCCATCAATTCTGTAAATGTTCACAGACACAAAGAAAGAGTAAATCACAAATTGCTATTAAAGAATCTCTTCCTAACTGATGTGGTTTTCAATTATGACTCAGCCCGCTGAGCAATTTTGCAAGAATAAGTGCTTGTGTCTTTTTTTTTTATTTATTTTTTTTCTGAGCCAAGAAAAAGAAACACGGTTTTCTTTTTTTCAGGCTTTTACACCAGAGATATTTATAATAAAGCTTCTGTCTGCCAAGTTTTCGTGGCCAAACGACGCATATACTGTTACTGATGTGTATACACAGAAAAACAGACATTATAGTTGAAGCAAAAACTTCCCCCACCCTACCACAAAGCAAAGCCACAAGGGCCTACACACCCTAAATCTCGACTTCATTCGTGATGACGCCAACAGGAATGTTAATAGGCCTTAACACCATTAAAGCATGATGTCGCCAATGTGCCAAACAAACCCCCCAGTTGTTCCTGTTACAAGAACAAACAAATTACTGTCATTAACTATAAACTTTATGTTTTCAGTATAGTTTTGCATGTTTGTGAAGGCTCATATCCCTTGGTGGACATCCATATGGAGCTGAAAATTTCAGCCCCACAATTTGCCACCAGCAAATGTTTTAATATCCTCAAGGAGTATCATGACCACCTGAGCACAGGAAATGTACTTTTATGTCTCTACTTTATGGTTTGAAGATATCTTTTTCTTTTTTCCAAGCAAGCAATCACATATTCAGAAGAAAAAAAAAAGGTCTATTCTGTGACGGAAAAACTAAAACAAAAAAAAGTTGTTTGCTTGCTCACAAATCTCTGGTCCTTCTGAGCTTTTTCCTGCGCTGTCTCTCTGCATGGGACAACATTGCCAAGAAAACAGCTGGAAGTAGAGTTATCCATAGCTTTCCAGAAAGTTTAGGTGACACACTGTTAGGCGTTGTCAGATGAAGAGCAACACACAAATGGCACATTACAGTCAGTTATAGTTAGTCATTAGTTGGACAATGCTTCTAGGAAGTCATTGGTCACTCTACAGGTTTAGTTTTCTTTGTTACACAGACTGTTCCATGTGGATTGAGTGTATAGACAGAATCGTGTGTAAAAAGAGATCTATGAGAAAACAATTAATTATGAATTTTAGCACAGGATAGACTATTCTTCAGTATTTGTCATTTGAAAAAAAAAATCAATTTAAAATACTATCTATATGGTTGGAGAATATAGTTTTCAGTGCTCAATTATTCTGGCTCCCTCAGAATTTAGGCACAGATCATCATACCAACTCACATGGATGTGGAAAATGTGCTCAGCAGTGAAACTGATGTTATGTATTTTAATTCTAAATGCAACACAGGGGTAGCCTGACAGATCAAACGCACATCTAGACAGATGTAGGGTCTGAAAACAAGCCACAAGGCTTCCTCACCCTGGAGACGGCACCAACATTGCTTTTCAAACTACTGCTGCATACAGTTGCTTAGCTTCAGCCAATCAGCGCAACAGACAAGGCAGCAGTTTCAGAGTGATTCAGCAGATGGAATCAAATGATTATTGCCATTATTGTAAGTACTGGTGCGCTCACACACTCAACCAATATCTTTGAAAAATGTAACCGTGTGTTACCTGGTTACAGTTATGTGAAAAGTCGACACATATAATCACGTAAGATAACTTCTTGAACAGCTTCTCTTATCAGAGCAAGTTTACCAGATGTCTTGTGCCATTTGTAAATGAGATGAGCCTCATCACCCCAAATCCAAAGCGACTGTGATGTCAGCTAGCTTCATCTTCTAACCATGGTTGACCATTGTTGTTGATGCATGACACAGTACCATAAAGCTATAATGCAGTTGTTGCCCCAGAGCACTGGAATTAGAGTCAAAAGGTACTTAGGGTTTTGCAGATGATAGCGATGGAAGCTAGAAAAATAATAAAATATTCCTTAAAATTACATTGAAACTGATATGTTACCATGAAAAAAAAAAATCCCTCTTTGATGTAACTTTAATCTTTCATTAACCAAGTACTATCATTGCCTAACCTTAAATTAATAATTTTAATGAGAAATCTTAAATACAAGGGATACAGTCCCATAAAAAAAACATTTTTAAATCATATGTCAACCTAATATACATGTTTATGAACTGTTGAAGGAAGCTGGAATAAACCAAAAGTCATCCATGGGCAAAATAAATAAACAAATACTATTTTAGTATAATAATAACACATTAGTTGTGCTAAAAATAACAATGTGTAGGCTACAGGGTGTAACTCTGTGTGTCTAAATCTATATAGTAGAGAATAAATGTCATTTGGCTCAACCAGAAATCACCTTGGGTTTCATATGGAAAGATCCTCCTTTCCCACCATCACTCCTGTTTCTTTTTTTGTCGCTGGCTGACCTGTGACCTCTGGTGCTGATTCCCTACTGAGAGGATGAAGATGGCTATCGACCGACTGAGCTGTGTGGTCTGTTTTAAGGCACAAACTGTCATCTTCAAAGAGACTCTCTGCCTCCTTTCTTCTAACCCCTCTACATTCGTGCCAACCATTTATTTGCACCTTTATTGTCGTACATCTCCCTTACCTTCAGTAATGGGAAATATTGGACCGCTGTAGAGTTTATTTTTGAAAACATGCACTCTTGTGAGTTCTTTGTGAGACAGAATTCAAGGTAAAGGCTTATTAAACTATGATTGGTCAAATTCAAATTATCAAATTATCACATGTTGTAAAGACATATAAGTGCTCTCCTAAGTTTGAAGTGTAAGAACTTAGTCCTCATATGAAAATCAGGAAGAAAGAAAGTGATGCTTTGCAAGGCAGAAGTTGTGAAGTAGAGGACTTTAGTTGCAGCGCATTAAAAAAAAAAAAAAAAAAAAATCACTTTTCATGTTCTGGATTCTGTCTTGCTTTGTACAGATACTCTTGAACTGCGGGTTCATTTTATATCATTTTGTGTGCCACACACTGAGCCAGGTGCCCCCCCTCCCAACACACACACACACCCCATTTATGAGGCCACACGTTCAAAGGTCAGGTACCTCCCCTTAATATTTCCACTACATCTAACATTTCCTGAAAAACTGAGATAGAGGAACAATTTGATCCTCAATTCTGATCAGCGCCTGAACTCTGTGAGAGATGAAAGTAGTGGCACTCGTTGAAAATGACTTTCTTGTCGCTACTTCAACTTTTAATTTCCTTAATTGATTTTCCTTTCCTGCAGAGGTAAGGTTTTGCAGACACAAAACTAATTGATTTAAAAATTTAATCCCTCTTACCACTGAGCAGTTGTGGGGCCTCCTTGCCATTGATCTGCAATCCATCCAAACTCAATTATTGTGCTTGAGCCTGACGGGAGGAAGAGAAGGAGGATCCTTCTCTTCTTTGTTTTCATTTTCCCTTATTTTGCCCTGTATCATTTATAGATGGTGCTAATTCTTGTCTTGCACGTGTTAACACTTTGATCATACAGTGATTTTACTCAAGCATGTTATAAAGAAGTGGGTTTCGGATTTATATCCTACCTTTTGAGGCTGATGACTTGAGTTGGACTTGTATTTGCAAACTATACTTTGGCCACATGGCATCACCCATTACCGTGTGGTCTCATTTGAAGCCTTGAGTCCAGCAGTTCTTGTGTGCTATGTCTGAAAACAGTGGATGCTGAAATTGGAATCTAACAGAACATTGTTAAACTACTTGACTTAAGTCACGTACATGCTGTTTATTTTCTTAATTATTATTATTATTATTAATTAAAACGCATAGCTATAAATTTAATTAATTTGAATTGGATCATACTTTCTTAAGAAAATAGAGAAACTCAATCTAAGAAACTCAAGAAATCCATTTAATTAAATTGCCAGTTTCTTATTGTCTGAAAAGAGAGGCGCCAACATCAGAAAATGCTCCTGGAGATGTATTGAAAAATGCAATACTCCTCCCACGTCCTTATCAGCACTAGACATTCATCTCTTTTACTTCATATAATGATTAAGGAGAAAATAATGGTGCTTCATGTTGTCCATTTTCCTCCTGCTCTAGATCCTTCACCTCTCTCTTTCAAATCATCTGCATTTGTGGTCTTATTCTGGCCATTAGTTGGTCCTTGAAAAGCTCAGTGAGCTGCTCCCACACCTAAACCGTGTGTTGTTGTCATGGCTACTCATGGCTACCTCCTAACAGATTTTTATAGGTGCCAGAATTACCAGCATCCAAACCAACAGAGATTTTTTATCTTTTTTTTTTCAATCATAGTTTAATAGAAAAAAAGCTCAGTAGAAAATCTTAAGATACACACAAAAAAGACACACAATTTGATCAGCGCTGCTTGAGCAAAGGTATCATAGAATCTGAAGACAGATTTTCAGCAAGTTCCAAACTGTGTCAGAATACATGGTGATAAACAGTTATTCAAATATGCACAACATGTAACCCTGTAAACTAATGTGGACATTTGGATAGAAGCTGTGTTTGGATAGAAGCTGTGTTTCTAGGATTGTAAAAAAATTTGGATTCAGTGATAGTGTCCCTCTCTGTGGTAATGGATCATGGTTTAGGACAAGAAATTGATTTTTCTCAGATGGTTTTCACTGGATGCTTCTATGTTGCTTATTTTGCCATCCTATGTTAGTTTCTCTTTCTTTCCGTATTTATTGAAGTATTCATCTTTTACAAAGCCTCTCATAGATGAGATCCTTTTCTCTTGACCTTTCATTTCTCAAAGAAAAAGTAGAAAGAGTATGAGTGATTGGGATGTCATTTCAAAGCAACTGAAGTGGAGACACGCCAGAGTTTAAGGCCCCAAAGTTGAAGTCTTCTGTCAGTTTGTCATAAATTGTTCTTGCTCTGCCATGGATCTGTTCTTCATTTCACAAACTGAGCCATGCTGTTTTGTATCCTCTCAGGCACCATAAACAGATGAATACTCGTCCAGCTGCAGTTTTGATAAATGTTTGGAAATTCTATTCCTCCCTAAAACATTCTCTTCTACCTTTGCATGCAGAAAGTTTTGATTTTCTTTTGTTTGTCTGTGCAAACCCCACCTTTTTCATTATATTGTGTTTTAGCGGCGCTTGATTTTACAGCTGCCTCCTTTTGTAAGACCTCATGGACTCTGGCAGCCTTTATAGTACAGCAAAATTAAACCAGCGCTCTCGTGCACTTCCTCTTAAACTTCAAAGCCTCCTAACTTTGGCAATGGAAAGGCATTGAAATGAATTGTTAAAAATATCCTCCCAGAATTATATTGGACCCTGTATGTGTGTGTGTGTTTGTATATATGTGTGTGTGTGTGTGATAATGTGTTTCATAGGATAGCGCTGACATCACAGCCTCAGGGAGAAGATTTACGAGTGTGTGAATTAGAGTGTGATTATGGCCCAGATTTTGTGGCGTGTTGGGAGGAAATGGCAGCTCTCCATATGAGAGCTTCAGGTCCGTGTGACCAGACAGACTTCAGACTCACTTGTTCTCAAAGACAGAAATGCAGACGCACCCTGAAGTAGTGCCTTATGTCACATTAGACAAAGAGAGCCTGAGATTTCTTTTTTTTTCTTTTTGTAAATCACGTGTTTGAATGATGAGTTTCACTTTACTTCCTCAAATATTTTTATACAAACTACAAAAACTGAAATTGAATTTAGGTTTATAAAAGGAATTAAGAAAACTAAAAGTTGAAATCTTTGAAAACTGCTTGATTTTGGTTTTCAGGTGAACTAGTAACGAGTGTCAGCACATTTGTACGCTGTTTAAATGGAATTTTGATTAGCAGATGGATGACGGGATAAGAGGGATTACAGAGAGATTATATCTTACAGTGTATGGCTTCCTCAGGGCTCCCACATCAGGCTCACTTTTTCAAAGCCTTTATAGTTCAAACACTTGGACTGCCAGATGTACATTGGGACAGCTTTTCCTCGGTGTGTTCATTCCCTCTGTTTATGCTGAAGATTTAAAGATTCCTTCCAAACGTACCCCCAGTAAGCGGTGCAGCCAACAGCTGTTCTGTGCATGAAAATAAACTGAAGTTTACCTGAAGCTGATGTAAAACTTACGGGGGTTGAGTTAATCAAGCAGGCATCCTCTCATGTTTCATAGACACTGAGCTGCAACAGATGTCACTAACACAACAAAGAAATGTTGAACTGTCAGGAATTTGGGAGGATATTCATCAGGCTTGATGAAGACCTCAGAATTGTGTCCAGATTACTTTTTTTCTGTTCTTGAAGTCTTTAACTTTGGACAATAACATCTGCAGCAAACACTTTGTTGGGTTAACAAACATTAACAGTAGGTGAGCATTTCCTTTCATATTAGAAGAAAAAAAATAGATTTTTGGAATGCAAAATATTTCTCACTTACCAATTAATTATTGCTTAATTATCAGAAGACAAACCATGAACTAACCTCTACTTAACCATTACTTTATCAGAGTTATGAATAAATTATTCATTAGAAACTATTAAAGAATTATGCAATTTCTTTTTCATCAGGTATCCAATAATTTCTGATGAGCTACCCTTTTCATTGTCATGACTTGACCATTAACTCAGCATTACTTTATTTCCAAATAAATTATAAACTAATAGTTAAGTAGTGTTTAGCTACTTTATTAAATACTTTTTCATTTTGATGAAATGGTTAAATAGTTATTAGTTCATCATTTGTTCCCTGACAGCTATCCAATAATTCCTGTTTATTTATCTTTTCATTTTGATTACTTGATCATTAACTGAGCATTACTTTCCACAAAACCTCCTTCAGAACTTCATGATTACCTAATTGTAAAGTATTAGTGAGGTCCTTGTCCCACCCTGACAATTAAGAGGTAATTAAGTAACATTTTTTTTGTACCTTATAAAAAGGTCATGTAGCCTCTGGTCACAGCTTGGAGAAAACGACTCCTTTCTTTTATTATTTTTTTTCATGATTTTTTTTTATTTTTACACTTACTTGGAAAAGTATTTGTTTCATCTAAACAGAAACTGTTTTAGCTGTAGTTTCTCCTTTAAAGGTCTCCACTGAAAATGAAGATCAGATTTGTGATTCATTATGTTCTCATTAAATCTGAAACGACGCAATCCCCCTCTTGTTTATGTAAGTTCACTGAAACTTTATTGAACTCTGGTTTCTTAACAATACACTGTTGACCTCTCCTGGAAAAGTTTGCTTAATGACTGCATGCAGTCATTTCACCACTGCCACAATTTAATAATCCTTCCAGGATTCAAGGTTTCCATTCCAGCAGTGAATTATTTTTCATTATGTCTCCAATATCCCTCTACTTATGACTTACTCTCTTTAGCATTACACGGTGAGTCTTTTTCTGAGATGGCTTTTGGTCTCCTTGACATTTTCCAAATTATTCCAGGTGCCTGCCAAGTGGATTGCTGTCCATTTCTCTCTGGTTTCTTTTGGAGACAGGAGCTGGATAGGTTTGAGTTTGGATTGGGAACGACAGGGCCATTTTTCCTCACCTTAAAAGTTCTGTCTCCAGAATTATCTTTGTCCTGATTCCTGAAACTGTCACTGATGGCACGTCAGTGATCTGATAGGTATAAAGTCAGTAACAGCAGCACAGCATGTGCCCTCGGTGTCTGAATATATTGTCTGCACGTGTACAAGAATAAATGTACTCACAGCTTTTTTAGTGTGTGTGTCTATGCATGCCAATGCCTGCAGGCAGCTGCTCCAGTGTGCTTTATGGCAGGATGTCAGCCACCGTTCACACACTGATCCTGATTGCAGTTCCCATTATAACATGAGAGGATACCCACTCACATGGAAGCCATCAAATCATAGCCGGGCAGAACAATTGGCTCAAACTAGGAGGCTGACGTTGATGGGTCTATTACAATCCAAACTGGAGTAGAATGGGAGGAAAAGATTTTTTTCACTTGGGCTTCCAAACTTTAACAAGGATGTCATTTGTTTTTTCTGGCTAGGAGGGGAGTGTTACTCAAGCTCTGACTGCAGAAGACAGACGCAGAAGACAGGGAATGATGTATTTTCTCCGGCTCGGACGTGTAGTTGAAAGAACTGAGGAATCAGAAAGCAAGACCTTCCAAGCAGGGACAAGCACTGGCCCTTAAATGGAAGTGTCTGAGATCAAAATTTGACACAATGGTAGAATATAAAGGGGGTAAATAATTAATAAAGTTTGCATATTCTGATTGACAGTTTGGATGGTGGTGAATTCTCTCTTAATAGACACCGTACAACTCAACTGAAAATGACAATAACTGATTGCAAGCATTCTGCTATTTTAGTGCCACTCCAGGTGCCTCAAGTTCAAATATTTTCAGAATGCTATGAGGTTGTCACAGTTAGTCTTTTTCAGTTCACCAGTCACACAAATGGAAATCATAACCTTAGTGAGCAAAATGAACAGAGCTGCGACTTTCTTGAGCTGTAACGCCTCAAAAAGTGAGATGGAAACACACATTTGAAGAAGGCGGCTCTGGTGTTGTGGCTGCTTTTATCACAGGATTTACTGCGAGTTAAACATCGGCTGCATTAAATGTTCTTTTTCTTTGTTTTTGTTTTTTTTTGTTTTTGATGAGGTTCCAGGATGAAGCACCTGCCAGCGCTCTTTGCTCATAAGTTAAACTCAAAACCAGCATCAGCATGATTATGTGGGTCTAACCAGGGGCCTGGACACTTACAAAAACAACCACACAGCTGTCTTAACATCTCAAGTATCAAGTGATTCCTGCCATGTCACTACATCTAGTTCATCTCACAAAAGTGACTTAATTGTCTTCCAATTGCACCCATCATAAATGTTTTCTATTAAAAGCTGGTTACTACAGATGACCTAATGTCCTAATCACTTTCACATACCCAAATCCTAAAAGGGTTAGGGTGTCACATGTCTGTGGCAGGTGGCCTCAGATATTCCAGAGGTCCCCCCATTAGAGGAAATTGTTTTTTACGTCTCACTGTAGTCAAGTACTTCCTCAGGGAGTTTTTGGTCAATTGTTGGTTTTCTTTGCATAAAATGTCTCACAATGGTTTTTCGTTCTGACATTAAGTAAATACACTCAAATGAACTGAAATGAAAAGAATCAACGAAGCTCCATTCCTTAACATTTTCCAGCACTTATCATGCTCATTGATGGAAACCTCACCTCAGCATTAGAGGGGACAGTAAACAGAAACATATCAAGAGTAAGTGCTGAGGGGGACACTGCTGCCTGCAGCAGAGTTATCATCATTCCTGTCATTTAAAGTCTCAGGCTGACTTCCAGGCTTCGATCCTTCCATCTCTCAATCTGAACAGTGGTCCCTAAAAATAGAAAGAAGATGTTTTCCATACTTAAAAACTACCTAACACTCAATTCAACACAACAAAACTTCTGTCTTGACATTTTTATGGTTCTAAAAAGAATCAATAAACTTTCTTCCTTTCTCTAGCTGTCCTGTCTCTCTTTTCTCTGGGTTTGTTTTCTCTGATGACAAAATTTTCAAAAAAAGAACATTTTCAGAAACACACACACGATTCGTACATGAATTACACACAATGGCAGGATAAAGAACAGTTCTTAAATGAGCAAAATCTCAAATTAAGCTTTGGCAATTTAGTTTGTTTGCTGTGGACCAAATCACTCCATGAATTTCTAACTCGGTTTCTTTTCACCCAAACAAACATCCAAAAGTACTTGATGTGTTACTTTAAACCATTAATTGAAAAAAAAAAAAAAAAAAAAAAAAGGAAAAAAAAAAGAAAACATCTTCACTCCTTTTGATCAAATATATCACTGACAGGAAGAAAGAATATAAATGCAGGAAGTTGCTGGTGTACTGGAATGTACTGTTTACTGCTGGTTTTATGTATACACAAAGTTATTGTCCACCCTATGATGGACTGGTGGCCTGTCCAGGGTGTGCATCCATCTATCACCTACATACAGCTGTGATAGGCTCTATTAGACCCCTGTGATCCTGACTAGGATGAGTGAAATGTAGTTTATGAGATAGACAGTTAGCTGTGATCCAGATGGTTCCCTTTATTGCTTTGAATTACCAGTCCCACAAAACACTTCAGTTTGAAAATGAAGGACAACCATGATTGGGATGGAAAGTTTTGATGCAATCAAGCTACAAAAGGCTCGAAGCAGAACAGCAGGTTACATACATTTGTCATAGAACTATAAACAATGTGATTTGGTGATTATTTTTAATAATCCTTCAGAGACGTGAGTCTTAATTAAATTAAATGCCCCAAATCGTATGATCTGAGGCTTTGGGCCTTGTTTCGTGTGTGTGAGTGAGTGAATGAGTGAGTGAGAGAGAGAGAGAGAGAGAGAGAGAGAGAGAGAGAGAGAGAATGTGTATATGTGAAAGAGGGAAGTTTTGTGTCATAAAAGCACCTTTAGTAGTTCCTGAGCTAGAACTTTAGCTATATAAATGTGTTTCCTCCAAGTCTTTGGTTGAGCTTTTACTTCCTTACCTTCAGAAGCTGCCTGGTGAGGAATCCTCAGTACTGTCATGCAACGGTGAGGTCAAGCTGGGTTTTTGTCCTGTCTCCATGTTCTGCCTTGTCATTTCCTGTTTTATTTTGAAAAATAACTCTCCTCTCATTTCAGGTCACTTGCCCTTCCTCATGTGTCTGGTCTGATTGTCTTCTGATTGTCTCCACCTGTTCCCATTACCCTGAGTATAAGAGTCTGTGTCTCCCTTTGTCCTGTGCCAGTGTGTTTCCTCTCATGATCACTCCAGCAATCCCCACAGCCTTAGCTTTATCACAATGTTTGTCTGGATTCTTGGTGTTTTCTTCCTCCAAGTGAGAGACTTTGATTTTGTAAGTTTTGTTAGACAGTCTGGGTTCTTAGTTAATAGTTTATTTCTTCCTCATGGAGCATTTTTTGTTTGGTATTTTTTTTGTTTGTTAATTGTTCTTGTTTCCTCCGTAGTGGGATTTTCTGTTATTGGTATTTTTATTTTTTATTTTTGTATATTTCATATCCAAGCTTCTTCCCATATGGAAGGCATGTGTTAGAGATTTTTTTTCATAGCAAATCTTATTTTCTTTTCTCTTGGAGTTAGTTTTTTTTTTTCTTTTTCTTCTTTGAAGATTCCTCAATAAAGACAGCTGGTACTTCTAACCCCTGCATCTGTGTCCTGAGTCCAAACAAGACCATGACAAGTACTTTGGTTTCTGATGCCCATCTCGAGGCTGGACTATGACTTAAGGGACTGTCCCAATATTTAATGTCAATTACATTTTGTATTCAAATGTTTCTTTTTTTTCTCTCTAACTCGGCACAGTATTCAGTTTGTGTTGGAGCATATAACAGAATGAGTGTCTCACTAATTATTCATGCCATGGTTTTGCAATAAAACTTTCATGTTTAATGATGTACATCATTGCTTTCAATCCCAGTACATCCATGTATATTAAAATGACTGCTGCAGTCATAGTCTATTTTAACATCTCATTGAATGTAACATCCCTTTACTAAGCCTCTCAACCAGACCATTACTGATGTGATTATAATCAGGTGTGTCAACCCTAACTGACCTGAAAATTGCTCCATAATGACAGCAACATAATATAACTACGGCCTGAAACAAAACAAAATGCATGTATATTATGTATGAATGTATGTGAATGTATGATGTTTTTTTTTGTATGTATTGTTTTGTGGGTGGGGGTGTGTGTGTGTGTGTGTGTGTGTAGAGAGAGAACAGAATAGAAAGCTTTATTGTCATTGCACAAACAGACAAGCCCTAAGTACAACAAAATTGCAGGGGCTTCGACGAAGGTGTTGGTCCTAATACAAATAAAGTGCAGAGTGAAAAAAAAAATGAATATGCAAGAATTAAAAATATATATAGTGTATGTATAAAAACAAAATATACAAAAGTACAAAATATACAAAAATACAAAAAATACAATATGCAATGCAATATGCAAATACACAGTATGCAGTTCTGCTAGGTTGAGGTTGTTCTTGCACATTGTTTCACATGGATGTTGCCATTATCACAGTACATTTGCATGTTAGTGCACAAAAGATTTACGAGTGGCAGGGGTCAGATGCGTGTGTGTTAAGGATGGTATGTATATGTTATTTTGCTGCTCTGCGATATAGCCTGTTTGTGATCTCTTTAAAGTGCTACTTATATTTTTTTAACTCCTTTAAATCAATATCCATGTTCATGTTTGTGCAAAATCCAATGTATCCCTTTGTGAGTTTCCATAGCAACCACTGCAAAAACATTTCACGTCCACAAGGTGAAGCAGTATGTAAAGAACCAGTTTGAAGGCCCACAACCCAGCATTTTAAATCAAAGTGGCCATATGCCTTTCCATGTTTCCTGACCTTTTTCCAGTGTTATTTTGATGAATTATAACCTTAGAAGAGTGAATAGTGACACAAAAATATATGTAAATACGTTGTAGGGTATGTTGTAACTGGTTGCAGCTTTTTTTTTTCAGTGTCTCTCTATGATGTCATAGACCAGAGGTGTCCAAACTCCGGTCCTCAAAGGTCACTGTCCTGCAGATAGTCTTATGAGATTAATTCAAGTCACGTTGCACAACTTGAAATTGGTAGATAATTCATTTACATCACGTAATGCTGTTCGAACGTTGAATCGTGGGTACGACAGAACCCAGTTCTGGACACACCTGATTCACATGAATGGGTCGTTAACAGACTTGTACAGACCTTGATGACAGTCTGATGGTGATCCATTCTTTTGGATGTGTGTTGTGGCAGAGAAAGCAGAGCGTCCCGGTGAGGAAACCTCCGTCATAGACGGTGGAATTTCCTTGCATGATCATATTCTTCAGACAGTTTGCATCCACGGGAATAAGGGTTTCTTTCCTTCTCTCTCTAAAGAAATGTGTTTTTGGTTTTGAGGGAAAGCTGGCTGGCCCTGACTCAGTGGATACTGTTTGTGTTTCCCGGGCCAGCAACAGTGCAAACGTTATAATTTGCAGGATTTGCAGAGAGGTCAAAGCCCAAAGTCAGCATTGCCTCAGTACCAGGAGTCCATGAGTCTGAACTGATAGCGGCAAGTAAAAATGTCAGTGTTTCGGTGGTAACTGGTGTGTGCATGCATTGTAATACAAAAAAAGTACTTTTTTTTGTATTACAATGCATTACAATTTGTATTACAATTTTTTAGCAATGCTGCACATATTATCAAATCCACTGATTATCTCGCCAAAGGAGCCTTGGCTATTGCAACTAGGAAGTCCAAGTATTTTGGTATCAGTGGAAGGATTCGAGATTATGTGTTCATTTAACCGTAATGTTGAAAAGCAACAGACAGCTGCTCGTGAGCCATCGGCTCTGCTCCCTGGCAAACCTGCAGGAATTTGAACAGTCTGAAAGCATTCAAGTCAAATCTGCCCATTTTCTTTTCATTTGATTCTCAGTCTTTGTTGTCAAGAAATGATTCAAGGTTTCAGAGTTATGCTGGGTAAAGTACCAGCTGTATTCCATATTGTTGGTCATTTCATTGTTTTGCGACTTGAGATGCTTCCACGTGGATCATTTTTTGTTACCGTGTTATGCTGGTTGGAGCTTTGTGTTGAAGTCCTCCATGAAGTGTCTTACTATCTACACAAAATTCAGTTTTATTTTCTCGTGGTTATGTATTTTTTTGTTGTTGTTGTTATTTCCTGTCTTATTCACACAAGTTATTTCCCTGGTGTGTGTAATTCGTTTTGCTTTCAGCCCTGATCTCTTTTTTTTTTTGCTCGTCCATTGTGATTCCACATTATTTTCACCCTTTTATTTCGTAGTTCTTCTGCAGTCTGTCTGTGTCCCTTTCCTGTTTCGCCCAACACATTATAGTATTTGCTGTTTGTGCTCAGTATTATTATTTCCTTTTTTCTTTAATGCCTTAACACCTCTGGAAAACAGCCAATAATGTGCAGGAAAGTCTTGCAGGCAGAAAACACCTGCATTACTCCTCCTTTACTGGCCTGTGTTTCCTCACACGTGGATGCTCTTCCAAATCAAGTTATATTCAAAAAATATAAAATATTAATATTTAAAAGCAGCAGCAATCATCACAAACTGAAGTTTGTGCGAAATGCTTGAAAGATGAAAGTGATAGGGAGAATTTTAATTTATGATGCAACTGATACCAGTGACTTGGAGCAGAAAAGTGAAAAAAGGACTTTGGGGTACGTTAAGGAAGTTAATAATGTTACTGGAACACAATGTTCAACTGCTGTTGTGGATATTGAGCAATGAACAGAAATAAAGTGGTGTTTTGTCATTTAGAGTTTTGTAAATGATCAGAAACCAGTGTGTTTGTCAACAAGAATGAAGAGAAGACCAGTTAACCAGTGAGTACAGATTACAGTGGTGAGTGTTGAAGGACGTTCTGGTAACAAATGGAATGGCAGCATGTTCAGTGACGTCCAGCTTATGGAGGGGAGTTGTAGAAGCTTATCTGTAGATTTCAGCTTCATAATAAAGAATTGGAAGGACTGTCATTTTGAGCAGAAGCTGTTTCGCGGATTGTGTCCATGAAGATTTACTACGATAAAGAAAACCGATCCTTGATTTGACTTTAGAAAGCAAATTAATGATGTGAGTCTGAAATAGAAGTGAGGGGTTTCAAGCCAGAAACTGAGATACTTATAGCAGCTGACAAAACTGAATCTCAAAACAATCCAAAGGGAAAATATTCTTTGGGCAGTCAGGCTGTTGGACATTTCTTCTGTTGCAAAAACTGCAACAATCACTGGATTCCATTTTCAGTATATTGGTGCGTCTCCACAACACTCTTCCATTGACGAGTTTGTGTCGACTTGTCAGTGGAGCCCTGCAACCTTGTTCGTTGCCCTGATTGGTTGTAGCACAGACCAACTGCGTGCAGAAGCAGTTTGAGAAGCAAATGTTGGTCCCATCTCCTGGGTGAGGAGGTCCTATGGCCTGTTCTAGATGTGGGTCTGATCTATCAGGCTGGAAAATTCATACAGAAAACCAGTTTATTCGAAGGGGATATATACTTACTTGTGCCACTATATATGCTGAAACTTTAGGTTACATGATGATATCTTTTCAGTGGAGGTCGCTCACACCTCATTAAGCCTGGGTCTTACTGCGAGTATGGTTTAGTGCTTTTTATTCCAGGTTTGAACGTGCTTGACAGACCAAATCAAGTGCACCAGACCGCTACGGCCAAGTACTCATTATTTAGACTTTGGTGTCGTGGAGTGCTGATAAGATGCAAGCTCATTTGCATGAGAGGCCAAGACACCCTTCAGAAACCAGAGAGCCATGCAGGCCAGCCATGCTAGTCAACACTGGCCTTTCATCTCTAGCTCCATCTCCTTTACTCTCTCATTCTCTTTCTTCACTCTGCCAGACACAAAAGAATAATAGGCATGCAGTGTGGAAAAAAAAAAAGAAAGACGAGGCTGGCAAGAGATTTTATTTGGTTTCAAAGCTTATCAGTCGCTTATTAAGCTAGTTTAAGTTAACTTTCTGTGCTGCAGATTCTAAGCGTAATGGATATTTACTTCACAACGGAGAAACTGAGAGTTTTTTTTTTGTTTGTTTTGAGGCTTTGGTTATTCGCTGAAAGAGGTAATTTAAAGTGAAACAAACAGAATTCAAGAGAATGAGCTGCATTACAGCTTCACAAAAATACCCTGGAGTAAGCATGATTATTTTCTCAACAAAACACAACCTTATGGCGAGCTCATAATCTTTATGGAGTGAAAGCACGAGGACATAAACACTCCCAACAATGCGCTTCTGTGTTTTTCTCTCTTTCTGTCTCGTAAAAAAAAAAAAAAAAAGCACTCTCCTGCCTCTTTAGTATTCTGATGTGGTCCGTGATTCTCTGTCAACATTTGACTTGCCAGGCGGCGGGGATCAGACTCATACAGAGAGGCCAGCCGCCTGCGGCTCACTGCTGCAGACGACTACAGCGAGAGATTACACGGACACCGAGGATGACTGACAGACTGACACGGAGAGGGACGCCCTCTCCCTCTACACCTTAAGATAAGGCGTATTTAACCTTAAACTATCTAGATTATCAGCTGTGAACTCAGACTTATGAGGAGGGATTTGGTTAAACTGCAGCAACAAGCTTTTTGTCGCCCCAGCTTCTGCTGCCCGGAGCGACAATGCCAACACAAATCAAGAAAGACTGTCACAAAACAGACTAATAAGCTTGGTAATTACAGCAGAGGTCTTTCATAGATATATTACAGCCATTTTGTGCTACGAGGCGGTTAACAGTTGCTCTTATAGTCTCTTTAACATTCATCTCACATCCAGTTTGCTTCTGGATACCATTCAGCTGGAGCACATTTACAGCTGACATTAAAATGCGACTGCAATATACACAGTGAAATTGGATTTCTCTTTCCCTCGCCTAAATGCACATCTTGTCCTTTACGTCCTTCACAGCTGACAGTAAACATCTCGTCTTACTTGTTCGCCCACAAGTATCCTGTTTTTGATAGGCATTTTAAAATCTGAGCCACCTGTTTGGCAGCTGGATTTGTTTCGTCCCTGTCTGGAGCCGCTTTATGTGCTTTTGAGCTGCTTTGTGATGCTTATTTAAGCCACCTAAGGGCATCTGGGAAAGATGAAGTGAAGTCTCACCCTCTCTTGTTGTAGTTCACATATACAGTAGACATAAAAAGTCTACAATCCTTCTGGAACAGCAGGTTTTTAAAATATAAAGACAGAAATAACAACAGCATAAATATCAGACTTGTTACATTTTTAAATCAATATTCCAACAAACAGAAAACCAGAGGGAAAACATCAGAAACATTTATTTACTGGGAGTATTTTTGAAAAAGAGAAAACCTACAACAGCTTGATTGCATAAGTCTGAACGTGCCTCCCAGCTAATACATTGTGACTTTATTACAGCATCAAGTCTTTGTCAAGTCTGTCTTTATTTCACTCGTCTTTGCAAAAGCTTCAAGCGCCTTCAAGCTGCAAGGGAATCTCCTGTACGACTCTTCTTGGGTTACTCAGATTTTCCCTGGGATTGAAGTCTAGGCTCTGATTTTCCTTTTCTGAAGCCATGTTTGGTTGATTTTGGTGTCTCCTGTGGGTCATTGCTAGCCCGATAGATCAGACCCACATCTAGACAGACGTTGGGTCTGAAAACGAGTCTCCGGGCCTCCTCATCCAGGAGGTGGTTTGAAAAACAGGCCGTCTGTTCTGGAGCCTTTGGACCTGATTGTGCAAAGGAGGGTATTTTTTATTTCAAAACATCATGGAGCACCTTGAGCTTCCTTTTCACAGCAAAGTAATTCAGCTATCACTAGTCAGCAAATTCTGCAGTAATGTCTTCAGTCAGAGGCTTCTTCAGATCCGCTGCAACACAAACCGCGACAGGAGGTCCCTCCTGCCCACAGCCACAGCCATCTAAAGTGACTCTTTGAAGAAACTTAAATAATGACACTCCTTCAATAATTAATTCCCCTCCAGGAATGAATAAATTATTATTGAATTGAATTAAGCCTGCCAAATATACAGCTTGTTAGTCTAACGTGCAGTTCCTTTGCTGACCACTAGGGTCAATCTCCTTGATCCCATGTTAGAATGTAAAGCAGAAATTAAACTTTGTACAGTTTCAGCTTCAGTCTTGGCCTCTTTAGCTGGATCTCACCTTCATGACTGGACAAGGGTTGAATTTATATGTAGCTCATGAAGTAAAACTGATGAGGGGTATGGTCCTTTTAATGATGGCAGGCTATGGTTAATGGCTAGCCGTGATCACTTTAACTACTCAGAACTGTCTTGACTGCTGAGCCTGCAATAAAGACCTAACAGAGCAAAGTCATTCTTATTTTAAAGACTCTTGGCCCTTTTCCACTAGTACCTACTCGGCTCTGCTCAACTCTACTCTGCTTTAAGGGTTTTCCACTAGGTCATAGTACCGGTTTGCACCTCCTTTTTATGCAACTTCTTGGCTGGGGTTGTAACCGAGCTGAGCCTTTATAACTTTATTTTTACTACTAAACTTTGATACGGCTAAAAATGACAAGCAAGCCTTCTCTGTGGTGAAACGAGGATGTGTCAACGTCCTCCGTTGCTGTTGTCACATACGTGACCAAGGTTGTTGCATATAAAGACGTCACGGCATTTCGGGCTGCGTTACCATGACGGTCCCACCCACATGGAGGTGGTACTGGACTGTAATGGAAAACGACTGAGACCAAGGTACAAGTAGGTACAAGTGGAAAAGGGCCAAATGTGTTTTGCTAAGCTGTGAGTTGCACTAACAGACGACCGTAAGCAGCTGTGAGTTGATCTGGAAGGGTCTGAGGACAAAACTTAGCTGAGCAACAAGACATAGCAACCTTTGTCCACTGGTGAAGGCTGTGGACAGCCAGTTCCTCCAACCAATCCATCCTCCAGGTAAGCCTGCACTCCTTCAGACTGACTATCTTCCCCCAGATCTCCAATAGGACCCAGCTTTGAAAATCCACAAGGACTCAAAGGCCTCCCCTCGTACCGTACCCGTGGCGCTGGCTGGTGCCTTTCCTGATTCTGGGTCAGTCCTTTTTTCTGTTGCCTTTGGATTTTTGGAGAGGGTCCATCACCTTGACCAGGTTTGTTGCTTTCAGGGGCGCTGCTGGGCTGTGTGGGTCCTGCAGGACCTGGAGGGAAATCCAGTGCACTGGTGGAGGTCTGCTGCATGATACTGGTCCCAGCACCAATTGTGATCCAGTCTGTTATACTGGTTGTGGTCACTGGTTGATGCTGAGAAGCATCACTGCTTTATGTCTGACTCCTGACTGCTTTGTTTCTGGGGTGGATATGCAACACAAACCTCTACACATTCATCTACAGACATAGTACACTACACACACACACACACACACACATCACATGCACCAGCATGCTACACACACACCACATCCATCACTGTCCTATCCTTTTGTGTTCTACTGTCGATGATTTTTTTGTCCTCTGACTAAATCAGGGTTTTGAGAGTTAATAAAGCTGTTAGATTAAACTGTCAAAGAGAGCTGGTGAAGGACACACTCACGAGTGTTAATTTCCACCCCTGCTACAGGCCAGAAAAAAAAGTCCCTCTAGATTTTCCGTTTTTGTCAGCAACATGTTGTTTTGCCATTGAAATTCATATCCAGCCAGCAAGCGTGCTGCAGTGGACGGACGCAGAAATACAGGTTGCAGCTTAAGCATTCTAATCAACTCCCTTTTCCTATTCATTTGGCTGAGATGCTGTTGATGCATCCATTCTGCTGCAAAATGTCATGGCCAAAAATGGAGGAGGAGGAGGAAGAGGAAAGATTTGACAGTGCTTATATTAAATACTCTTGTAATTATTTAACAGCATGTTCTGTAAGTTTCATCTGAACAACTGATTAGAAGTCAGATGAACTTTCTGATATTGTGCGTGTCTGTCTGTTAATAAGTCATGCACGTATGTTACTGGGACAAACTTAGGTTTCCATCACTGAATGTTGCAGGAAAGCACCAGAGACTCTTTCAGACATGACACCGACACGTTTAGTTGCCACCAGATGAATGGGGGGCAGCGCATGTCTGAAAGGTGCTTCCATGGAATCGTCGAAGTGAAACCAGAAGAGACACTTTTGACTTTAAAGATGGATCACATGAATCCAAGACTGAATCTGCTCTGGACTTAATGATCTTTGCACAGTATGAATACCAAATCCTGTCTTCCAGGACTTTCACCTGCAACTATCTTGCACCAGTCTCAGCGATTTCCCAAACACTTTGAGGACATTTACAGTAGACTGGCTTGATGTAATAATGCTACGCCCTTATAAATAATCCGCTTTCTCCTCTCTAACTGACTGAAAATAATCTCCATGCTCAAATTTCAGATTTGATATTCTAGGGAGCTGGTTTATACTGGAAATCTCTGAACTGCCAGCTAATCCCTCATATCAGATGCCTGAAATGTGCAAATGTGATTATGTGTGTGGAGTTAAGGTAAAGATAACAAGCATTGCACTGGGAGAGACTGGTGTGTACGACTCATTGTTTCTGTTTGTTCTGATGGCTGCAAATGTTATTCAAAAGGAGAAAATCTTCGAGGACTTGATCCTGTGCAGGAGCGCCGAGGAGGACGCTTGGAGGGATTCATCCGAAGGGATTAATTCAGTGTTGGAATAATTCATTAAAAATGCAGGATAATTCCACATTTGGTTTTCTTTTTAAAGCAATACGTGTGACTTGAGTTTTAGGGGTGAAGTTATGAATTTAAGTCTTGTTGGATTCAAAATTTGCATAAGAACCAGGAGAGACCCTGAAATATGCCACGTAGAGCAAACACTGACCAAAATGTAACCAAAAACATACCTAGCCTACACCTAGCTAATTTCAAAGCAGACTCAGGTATTGTTTATTTACAAGTTGCCAGACCAAAACTGATCTTACTGATCTTACTCTTTTATAACCATTTATAAGATCTGATCTGTGGCTGTAGGAGCACCCTTTAAACCAACCTAGCTTAGGTTTTTGGTTTCGTTGTTTGATTTGTGTATCTCTGGATGTTGTGATCCTTAATATTTTTATGAACACATTTATTTTGGAACTGCTCAGCATCTATTGGAATATCTCTTGTAGCCATCACTTCTGTGACCAATGCCAATGCTTTCTTGTTCCAGTTCTTCATGCCGCCAAGTTCTTTCTACACCTTCCTCTCCAGTGGTACCAAGGAAGGTCTGAACCTCCTGGAGATCATTGCTAGACACTGCCATAGTTGATCTCAAGTCATTGCTAAAGAGTCCATCCAAAGCTTCTGCTGATCTGGGTTTGGGTAACAGGGACAGAAGCTTAACGGTGGATTCACACAGTTCCCTCACCCTGTTTTTTCTAATCAAAGTTTAGAAATAAAGTTTCAGAAATAAAGTGTGGAAATAGGTGTCAGAGATAGTGGTTGAATCTGTGTGTCTGTGGACAGCAGTGGTGTGTTGGCTCAAGCCGATGCTTTTAGATCGAGCTGATGTAGAAAATCAGAAGAGCCTTTTTCCTTTTGCTGTCTCTTCTCAACTTTGCTGACTACTTTTCTATACAGCATAGTTACTAGCAGTTCGCTGGTCGACACAGCAAATACCAAGGACAAGGACACCAACGCTTTCCCAGGCCAGCTGAGACTTATAACCTCTCCAGCATGTCCTGGGTCTGGTGTCCAGGAGGCATCCTGACCAGATGTCTGACGCCACTTGCATTGCTACTCTCATTGCCTCTCAAATCACTGCCCTGTGGTACAAACTCATTTTAGCCTTATTCTTTTGGTCACTACCCACAGAATGCTACAATGGGAGAGGGTAGGAAAACAGATCAAGTGGAAATATCCACAAGTCTCTGCTTTTTGGGCTTTTACATGAGGTAGTAGCTCACTCCGGACCCACAGAGGGCAGAGCCCTGGCACAAAGAACCGACCTATACGGCTAGTAGTCTTGGAGATGGGATAAACTCTGGACTGGTGACCAGTCTATAAGAAGATAAACCCACGTAAAATTCTGAGACTGAAAGTGCAGGTGTATTGTGGCTCTGAGACTTTAAATTGGTTTTCACTTGCTATACACAGGGGTGTGAAAATTAATGAATTAAAAATAATTTTCCATGCCTGTAAGGAGCTGCTAATCCAGCTAAAACACAGTCTCAGTTTCTTGTTCTTGTATCACATCTTGTTCTAGTTTTGCTCTTAGAAGCTTTTCAATCAGCAAAGAAAAGTGTCTTGGTGTGTGTTTGTGTGTTATTATGTGTGTCTTGGCTGTCCTGATAAGTTTCCCCAAGTCTGCTATCACCCAAAGTCGTGGGCCACCACCAGCACACCACAGCCATCATATTCATAATGGAGATAAAATGAATTTGCTTTCCCACCCTTTATCTCCACTCCACACCTCCTCTATCTCTTGTTCTCTCTCCCTTCTCTCTGCATCTCTCCTCCTACACTGTTCCTACCTAATTTAAAAAAAAAAAAAATATATATATATATATATATATGTATATAATGTGCATCCCTCCTCGGGCTGACATCTCTCTCTCTCTGTTTTTTTGTTTCATGTCACAGTGGACCAGGCAGCATCTTCCAGACTCCGTTGGGCTAATGGTAGAGATGGAAGCTGTTCAGAAAGGGGCGTGGGCAGTTTTGGTCAATGCTAAATGTATCCATGTATATAATGGGGATTATTTAACCCTGATACAACTGTAGAGAGTAATCAAATCACCAGAATAGTAAATAAGAAGTGGTAAAATGAATTATTCATGAAATATTTTCTCAGGCATAGAAATGGTGGCCAAATAATCCCTTGAGCTGGAATGGAAATAGTTTTTCAGTGAGTGCTTATTCGCAGGAAGAAGAATTAAGACCTTGGAAACACCTCGCCTCTATTACATTTCTTAAAGGTGCAAGGCTTTTTGAAGTGATGTATTGTCCTAAAAATGACACTGTCACATTTTAAATTGTGTGTTCATCTCCTTTCCACCCAGTAGGTTTATGTTTCACTTCAAACCCAGTCAAATGGTGTTTGAACCTTTTTAGCTTTGGCTTTTTCTTCTGGTGCTGAACTGGTGTCAGAGTCACTTTGGTGCTGGTTTAACTTTGGAGCATTTAAAGAACAGGTTTGCTCTTCCATTTAAATGAGGTAACATCTTCGTGTCTCTTCCAGCGTGACATTGGGAAGGATGGATGGATGTTTCAGTCTAACTAAATATTGTTGTTTTTCTTTTCTTGAAGAAAAGAAAATACTGTTGATTACAGCATCGTGATAGTTTATTATTCTTTTCATGTTGTGATGCCTAGACCTCATGCTGGGTGTGGTGCTGGTCTCCTGGTATGGATGTATTTAAGCTCCAGTCTTCTACATCTTAATTCATAGATTGTTGGTGATCCTACGTGAAAGCCCTGCTGTAACTGGAGCTGCCACCACTGTCAAGGATACTTACAGAATCCACCAATCTGGACTACAGCGCTGTCACACTTCTGTCATTGCTAGGTTTTATTGACAAGCCATCTTGTTATTGTCAGGCTTGAAGCAAAGGCAGACACAAGCGCAGACTTTGCAAAAACAAGAAGGATTTAATCTTTAGGATAAAG
>JBAMYA010000005.1:10897746-10943946 GCA_037176975.1 Arrhamphus sclerolepis
TTTCTTTTTTTTTTTTTCTTTTTTTTTTTTAAAGCCACTGATAAGAAACAGTCAGACTAAAACCACTATCATCTCCTGGGTCTATTAAAGGGGCACTAACACAAAAAAATATGTAGACTTGCACTCACTTCTATAGGCAAATATCACCAGTCACCCTAAATGTATGTTTTTGATTATAGGAAGAATCTGGACAAAGGCAATTAATACAGTAAAAACTTATCACACCCACATTCTTACATTCTTGGCGAAACTGGTTTTATGTTAGATACTGTTAAATCTTTTGTACTTCCATTATCAGACTTAAATGCCTCTAAAAAAAAAAATAAAAAAAAAAAGTGTACATACATGGTCTGAAGAATGAGAAGTGTTCATATTCTCACCGCGCAATTTTCCTTTTAAATAGTAGTCTGCATGTAGGAAAAGGCGTGTTTTTATGTGTGTGCATTGTTAATGCATCTGACCCGAGATTTGGAGGTCAGAAAGGTTGTGACTTGTATGTACGAAGCTAAAAAAATCTGTAGTTTCAAGTTTTGTCCCTCAAACCGACCCCCAACCCACAAAACCGCTGTTTATTTTCTCTTGGTTAGCTTTCCAAAGGATGATTGAGTCATATTTTTTCTTTACATTTTATTTTCCATCTGGTTTGCATTCTTCATTTTTTCTTTTCTTTGTTCAAGGCAGCTTCTTTTTTTCTCTGCTTGAGTTCTCACACACAGGCACACACTTGCTTTCTGACACCCACTTTCAGTGATCTTTCAGAGACGAGTCGTCTTAATCCACCTGGCTTTGGCTCTCAACCTCCCAAATGCCGCCATAAGAGCTGCTCATAACTCAACACACAGACATGCACAGTCACACAGTGGCCATTATTTCCGAACATATCTTTGTTGAGTCGTCGGTGCCGTGTTGCATTAAAGGTCAGTTACTGAGTTTCCATTTTATCTTTTTTTCGCTTTGCCTTCTGCCGGTAGCGAACCAAGTAAATTGAAGGATTTTCAGAATTTCATAAATAGTCAGGAGGTTTGGCTTATAGTCCTTTCCTTTATTTTGAAGTTTCAATGCTTGCGGCAGGTGAAAAATAACTAAGCACACTAATGCAATTCTCAGGACCATGAGTTATTCATACAGTCTCATATTTCCATCTGTGGTGTATTATCTGTGCCTAAATCTGAAGCAAGCAACAGAATTATAAGCACTTTTTTTTAATTATTATTTATTCATTTATTCATTTTACAAATTTACAGTCCTGTACAAAAGTTAGTATATGTCCTCTGTTAGAATATGTTTTTTTCCTGTAAAAACTGCCATTGCCAGGCCACTAAAAAAAAAGAAAAGAAAAAGAAAGAAAAGCAACCATGTTGACCACAGTCTTTGGCTGTAACTAAACTGAATGAAGAAATAAATCAAAGTAGCTGAAACAGATCTGAATCAATCAAGGACACTTCTGATCCTTGACACTATGAGTTCCAACTTCTCCTGTCAGTACGCAGATATAAAGTGTCCAAATGTAAAACCTAATATTATAAAAGAAGTTTTGTTCCTACTTGCATAAGTTGTAACAAATTTTAACCCCTTGTTTTTTTTGTTTTTATGTTAAATGTTCCTATGTGTTGTTGGTTCTTAACATGTTGTCTTCTTAGTTTTCTAATCATGTTTTACACATTACTGAAAAACAATTTTACCTCCAGGTACAAATAAAGTTACTTGAACTTGTACTTGAACAGATCTTTAGTTTTGCCAACATCTTTCTGATGAATAACAATCAAAGCTCAGGAAGAGCTTTGGTCTTTTTTTTTAGCCATATAAACTCAGTTGATCTAAAGGAAAATCTGTCTCACATGTGACTTTCAAAATTCAAAATTAAAACTGCTTTCAAAATGACAATTCAAGTCTTCCATTGTTTGGCCATTCTGTTTCAACTTCTAATGAAATAATTCCAATGGTTATAAATTAAATAAGTATCTTAATTTCCTTAGTTCAAAAGATTGTTTGAATTATCCTAAATGCCCAAATCAAGTACAAAAATCATCAAATATCTACATAAGTAACTATTAGCTATTACATTAGCTATTAGCTGTTACAAAGTCATGTTACAGGGTAACATGACTGAAATGAATTCAAGAATGGCTTTCTACAGTCCTGGTTAAAAATGATTCCTTCAAACATTCACTCTGACTGGCTCTTTTAACTGGTGTCAGGATTGTGCTATGATGAGGACCTAAATGCAGGAGATTCAGTAGCAGAAGTAACACAATAATGTAATTTATTTTAATTAAAAGTACTGCCAGGGCAGGGAGAGAGCCCAGTAAGCAACCAAAACCAGGAATTCGGAAGAGAACTACATGGCAAAAACTACAAGAACAAAGCAAGAAAACTCACAAGAAGATGAACAGTAGAGACATGGCAGGATAGTAAAACAGAAGGGAAAAATGAAAAGACAAGACAAATCTGAAGAAGAAAAGAAGAAGAAAAATCTGACATTTTGGTCAAAATAGTACGGAAATATTTGACGAAGGAAGAAGGTTCCTGGTTCGAGCCTCCACAGGGGCCTTTCTGTGTGGAGTTTGCATGTTCTCCCCGTGCTTGTGTGGGTTCTCACCGGGTACTCCGGCTTCCTCCCACAGTCCAAAGACATTCATGTTAGGTTAACTGGTATTCCTAAATTGTCCCTAGGTATGAGTGAGAGTGTAAATGGTTGTATGTCTTCATGTGGCCCTGCGATGGACTGGCGACCTGCCCAGGGTGTACCCCTGCCTTTCTCCCTAAGTGAGCTGGGATAGGCTCCAACAGACCCCTGTGACCCTGTACAGGAAATAGCGGGTATAGATAATGGATGGATGGATATTTGACAAAGGCACCCTTTTAAATCATGTTCATACATCTCTTGTGCCTCTTTTGAAATCAATTTTATAGCTTTGTGCTACCTACTTCTGAGGAACAGCAACTTCAGCAATGTGTAAACTTGGGTGGAGGTAAAGATGGAGAGGATGGAAAATTCTAGTCTGATGTAGGTCTGTGATGTCACAGATCTGAGCTACTTACTGAATGATATATTTTCAGATCAAAGCTCCACAAAACAAAAGTGAAGGGTTGTGTTATGTCAGAGTGGTGTATTTTTTTATTATGTTTATTTTTTTGGTCATGTGTCCCCTTTAATCTGAGGTAGTACTTCTTAAACCACAAGGCATCTGTGCCCCTCAGTGAAACCTGCAGAGATAAAAGCCAGAAGTCTATTTTTAGGTGAAATGAATTCAACACAGTGAGCACACGTTCCTCCTTTCTTTCTCCCTTTACTCTGTGTCATCCCCAGTGGATACGTTAATCTCCTTCGTTTCAGGGACTGACCTGCCCCTTCAGACACTTTATTTAGAATAGAAAGAGTAAAATATGGAATACTCATGGTCTTGGTTAGAGAAATGAGGGGACACAAAACATACAATTCATCACATATGAACTGATGTTCAGGGTCTTTTAGTATTTGTGTTGGAAAATATCAAATATCACAATTTTAGAAGTTTAAGGGGAAAAAAGTGCTTTATTTAGTTGTATTCAGAAACAAAAAAAACAGATTTGATGGAAATACATAAGCTGTTCATGACCCACGGAGAAAGCATGTAATCCTTCAAATGAAGTGAAAACCTGAAAGTCAACAGAACCTCTGTGGGTTTCTGAGCTTGGTCTCACTCCAAACTCCTCTGGTGCAGTGATGTCACTGGGAAACTTTAAACCATCATTCTTTGGCTTGCAGGTTTAACATTTTAAAAGGGCTCCTCAGCTTAACCCTGTAGCTTTGGTGTGTGTAGAAAACTGGTTTGTCCCTAAACCCAGTGAAACAGCTGGTCAAAACTCACACTGCCACGAAATGTGTGAGGTTAAGTTGTTTTAGATGGGGAAGAATTTTCTTCTGTGACTGTCACTCTGTTAGCCTCAGCATCATTCCACATTCCAAGTTTATGTTCGCCGAGCTTCCCACCAGAATTCCTCTTGATTCTCCAAACTCTGCTATATGCTATATCAAAACTTTATACAATACATAAAAAAAAACTTTGCATGTCTCTTTGTCTGCATCTTGTGGGGGTAAAATTGCAGCTGAGATTATGCTGGTGTTCTTAACTTCCATAGATTAGCCCCCACCTTTTTGTTTTTTAATTTTTAATTTTTTTACATTTCTCTTCACACAGGTTTTAGTTTTTCCATCTCCTTGAAATGTGCTTAACCTGCAGGGCTGCAGCTGATCCGTATATTCTTATAGTCGGCTAATAATATGAATGCCCATGAGACAGAGTAGCTTGGTGGACAGATAGGAAAGCTAACCTCGTGGACATATGTGATTTGTTAAGAAAGGTTTCTTGACCCAGTTTAATTGCCAATTAATGAAAGGAAAGACTGGTTTCTATGGTGATAGTCATGAGTTCCCTAGATGCTTACATTGACCTGCAGTAATGACAGTAAAGAAATAGCAATTATAGTTATTAATAGGTACAGAATACAGAGCTGCACTGAAAATAAAGGTTACTGACCTGATACAAAATGTAATTCAACAATGTATGATGGATTTTAATGTTTTTTATTTAACTGTCAATTGGAATAAGAACCTTTGTATTTCCAGAAAAAGCTCTTTTGTGTGTTTTCTCTTTTTTATTTTTTTCATGTTTAACCCACACCTTGTTTACTTTTAGTCTTTTATAGCTTTGTAATGGACTATACAATTAGTGTCATGGGTTCAGAACGAGCTAGCTGGCTAACCAGTGAACCAAATCATGAACCACTTCATTCAATTAGCCAGACTATAATCTAATTATGATAAAGCCCTGTCTCCATCAGTGGGCTTTGTTGTCTCACTGAGTCAAAGTCAAGTAGTCAAATCTTTAAATATCAGAGAAAGAAGAAGAAAAAATCTCAAACCAAAGAGCAGCACAGACTTGGAAGAAGCACAAACTTTTCCACACGCCTACGCTCCTCAAAAATGTTAAATTTCTAAGACCACAAGCATTTTCTCACAAAAACACTGAACCTTATTCCTGCACATACATTTGTACAGAGTCTCTTGGGCTGACTTTACATGCACATATACACATATGACATACCGGCGAGCCGTTTTTTTGGACTCAGGAGTCTAGTTAGCAAATGTTCATATCAATCATTTAGCCAGTGAAGGGCTGCTCAGTAAATGGGGCTGTGCGTGGGTGCAGAAACCAGCCCTGCCCCTGCTCTCACTCCAAAGGGGGGATGCAAGAGCCAGGACAGTCAGGGCTGGAGTTCAAAGTAAATGATGTCTTAAACACGATGCAAGCTGAGAGAGACCAGAGGAAAGACCTGTGATTTAAACTGCATTCAAATACCAGTCTTCCTTATTATGAATTCCAAGTAAACACTCATTACTTACCACCCATTTTCACTTTTCAAAAAGCTCATCCATCCATGCAGTTCCTTTACCTGCTTATATACCTGTGTGCAGAGGTGGGAGCTGGGGTGGGGTTTCCATTAAATTCCATTTAAATAATTTGAATAATTTAAATCATGTTGATAAAACACAATTGCAAAATGCTTATGATTCCATTAAGTTATGTTCTGTGACAGATGTTGTACCTCTTGTGCCAAGTCAATGATTTTTAACTCTTTACTTGAAAAAGCGTAGACATCCACACTGAATTGTGACAAAGAGAGTCCCTTATACATGGAACCAGCCATGTCTCAAGGATTTCCAAGAGGTCATCGTCCATGATTTTATGGAGGAGCCAATACCTACAGAAAAGCAAAAGTAACTCCTGTTGGTACAGTATGTTACAGTCCATTAATTAACACCTGTTGTGTTCCTGGTCAGAAGTTATCGAAGAACTACCTTTGACAAATTCAAAATATGTCAATGATCAATGTTTTAATACATTAAAAAAAATAACAAAAGCAATAACATTACAATGTTCACCGGTCTATTAGCTGTGTGTGCCCGGAAAAAAAAAAAAAAATGACAACTGATCCCCTAAATTGCTGGTGGACTCATTTCTGGATCTGTACACAGCAGTCAAAATCAAAAGTGAGCAAGGCCTCTAATAAGCAGTGTATACAACCACAACTCTTAAAAAGCTGGGAAGCTGTGTAAAGCAGAAATAAAAACAGCATAAAATGAGTTTCAAATCTCATAAAGCCATATTTTATTCCAAATAGAACATATCAGATGTTCCAACAAGACATTTTATCAGGGCTCTGTCTGTCTGAAATGTTCCTTTTATATCCAGTCATGTTAGTGATCTGTTGCCAATTAACCTAATTAGTTGTTAAATTTGTTGTCCATTTGTTTTTGATTTGTTCCAATTACTTTTCCAGCTTCTTGTTGTCCCCATTCCAACTTTTTAGAGATGCGTTGCTGCCATCAAAGTCAAAATGAGCAAATCTGTTCCTTGACATTTCTTTATGTTCTATTGGGAATAAAGTATGGCTTTATGAGATTTGCAAATCATTGTCTTCTGTTTTTATTTAGGTTTTACACAGCATCCTGATATTCTCTGTGTAGACAAAGACATGGAATCTTCAGTCAGTCTGATAAAGTTAACGACATTTTTCAGAGGTGCAACATAAATCAGTCAAATTTGACCAGAAAACACACAACATTAAAGGTATTTTTTATTTTTTATTTTTTTTCAAGGATCATTGAAGAGGATCCCAGCGTGTGTTAGGCAGCTTTTATCTTATGGTATCTCCAGATTTTCAGTTAAAGGGTTATAGTTCATTTTAACCAGCTTGTTTTGGGATTGAGAGACTCATGGAGATGTTGAAATACCATGTCAAGCTCAGATAAAAGTTTATGTTTCATATCGAGCAGCTGGACATAAGTTTACACAATCAACTAAAAATCTTATCATGGCCTCTATATTTTTATGTTCAGAAGTGCAAACTGGAGAAGTGCAAAGTTTTGTTTTGTTTTTGTTTTTTTTCCTGTCAATATGCAAAGAAAACCAGGGGGTTAGACCCTATTATGGATTAAACTTCAGCAAAGCAGACTGGCTTCTGATGGCTAGTGATAATAATAGTCTTCTTGCATTCAAAGAGAATCTGTAATGACTTTGATTCCTTGGGCCATACATTTACACAATGTGTACATTGTTTAATGGCCTAATAAAACCCAATCAAACAACTGTTGTGTTGGTGTTCATATTAGCATAACAGTAGGAGATCTTAACCATTTCTTATGTGAAATGCAACACCATGTCCTGCGCCACATCATCTTTCAACATCAAAGCTCATGTACTGTATCATGTCAGCATCAATGAAGTTTAACATTCTGAAAAGCTGAGCTTTTACATACGGGATTCCCATTAGTGATCTTATCACAGTATGTTGTACCACAATCCCCATGGCATGGGCGCTATTTTGATTCTGTTCTCCAACCTGATGAAAACCGAGGATCGAGACTGAAAGGCCTGAGTGTGCATAGGCATGCTGTGTGTGAGTGTGTCGTAGGCCACAAGTGAGCTGTGATAGGAATCTTATTGTTGTCAACAGTCGAAAAGCCAAAGCTGCGCTGAACAGAGAAAATCCTCGAGCCGGACTCCCAGCAGCATTACTGAGCTCTCTGTCTCCTTTAATCTAGACTCCTTCTCCTCACCATGACCATCAAACCAGCAGATGATGGATGGCTGTTGTGTCACGAAGTGTTTCTTTTTTTTATCCTTTGCCGTCTGTCTTTCATGCAATCATTTTCCCATTTTACTTTTTTCAATTCAACTTTTTAGATTAAATAAGGTTAGAAGAGGTCTTAGTAGGCAGCTGCAAGGGGTTTGAATTAGATAACCCAACTGTCTCCCAAGTTCTCCTTTCATCTACAAGATTTTTCTTGCTTCTCTTTTCCAATTTTCTCCCTTTGTCTTTCTATATAAATAGCTGTCTGTTCATTTCAGTCTATCAGACAGTTATCAAGTGGAGTTGGAACACTGCTTTTACTGTGATAACCAGATTTCTGCTGTGGCTGATAGTCTGCTGGACTTTCATCAGGCTACCATCCAGACCCTTGTGTGGGGGAGGATTAGAGCATGGGCTGGCTTCAGGAACCTTGTCTCTGCTGGAAGAAGAGCAAAATGAAAGTAACAGCCACATCACCCCAACATTCTTTGAGCTTGGACTTTGACGAGTCCAAGTCAAAGGACCATGGTGGCAAAAGAAAGTATTTTGCTTTTGAGATTAGCATGTTTGTGTACGGATTTGGTAGCATGTGAGTGAGTTCATAAAGGACAAAGGTCAGCCTATCAGGTGGGACCAGCACTATGGCCAGTTGGTCTGGATAAGAGGTGATCAAGTGGCCAAACAGATGACCTCCCTTTACCTTCATTTGGGAACAGGCCACCCACTGGCACCCGTAGGTCCAGAGGTGAGATTAGTCTGGTCATGGTGATAAAGCTCCGCATTCTCCCAACAGGCTAACAATTAGGCTTGATCCTGCTTCTGGAGAGAGAGAGTTTTTCATGCAAAGAAAGGAGAAGTTAAAAACTGCCTACTTGAATTGTCTTGAAGTTGTTGTTTCAGTGTGTGAATCTTTGAGCAAATATAATGCTATTTAGGTTTTCTGCAGTACTCACAGTCAAACCACATTTTTGTTATCTCATTAAAGTAAGAACAGGCGTTTTTACAATCAGCACATATTTTGGCTTTGCTGTCTTTTTCAGTGTTCTCTATCTAAACTATATACAGATGTTCAGAGGTATGATATATTTCAGCTGCTTTATGAGGTGCTGAAGAGACAGTTTGTAATAAGAGGAAACCTTTCTTCATTCAAATATCACCAAAATCCTTTTATCTTATCACATATTCCCATTCGGCAACATTAAACTTCCAACTTGACTCCCTGTCACTGTGGAAACAGAATATACAGCTGTTCCAGGATGTTTATGGTGTTTTATCTACCAAAAACTGGATAAATATATATCATTCTAAATTTATTTTCATTATTTGGCAGTGCATTAGACGGGGGCAGTGTTGGGAGACAGGAAATGGGTTATTAAACATCAGGGTAATGAAATGCAGTACAGTTTCAGCCAAGAAGGGAGAAGCAAACTGGGGAAACACTGCTTGAAGGCCTCATGCACCCTAACCACTTGTTTAAATTCAAGGTTTGATGTAATGATAGTGCAACTGGAAAGATCATAAGAACCTAAAGGGAAAAAAAAACTGTGAAACCATCACTGATTTATTGCTGTTTTCTGTTCCATATTTTCAAGCCAAAATATGCAATTTCAGTACACAGCAGAGAGACTTCATCTTGCAGTCCATAGATTAAGATCTTGATCAGAGTACATGGTAATCTGTTCAGTAATTTGTTTTAGTTTAGTTTAGTTTTGTTTGTTTGTTTTGTTTTTTCTCAAAAACCAAAAGGTTAGGCACTACATTAAATGTCAGGGAATTATTGAAATCCAAGTAACTATTTCCACACTGCCCAATAAGGGTCAGGACGGTTGTTGTTTTGTTGATAAGGTGTGGAGGAGCAATGGGTGATCAAAATCCAAAAGGGTGAGTCATCCAGAAGTTTATTCGTACCCATGATGTGCAAAGCACCAACCAGATTTTAGTTTGACTAATGTGAAAATGTTCTTGATGAATAAAATAGTAAACCAACAAACTTTAGCTTGTTAGCCGGTTTACTACTTTATCAATCAAGAAATCCACTCTAAATGTGACACGTTAGCCATGTTAGCCAAAGTTGAAGGAACCGTTGAAACAGAAATTAATGTAACAGAGTAGCAGAGTAGCAGAGTCCTGCCTCGTATTCATTAGGAAATTATTTTGTACATTGTTTATATGCTAAAAGATATAATTAGATTATATTATGTATATGTTTTATAAATGCCTGGTCTGTATTCATTCCTGGCAGTCTTGCCCTCCTCCTGACGTGACTCAGGTCTTTGATCGCTTCAGATGAAATGTATTTAATTCACTTTATTTCAAAATAAATTTACTAATCCCTGAACTGAAATTAATTGTTGCTGTCGTCATGATTTAAGTCTCTTCAAAGATTCATTGTGGAGGTGTATTGCTGCAGGCAACTGTGCACTCTCCTCCAGTTACACCCTCTAGAATTATTGCTGAGATGCTGCTAGACAATGCTGGCGTTATCCTACAGCAACTATGTGCACGGATAAAGAATGAAGGGAAAAAAAAGCAAACGATTGAAATATAACTAGGGGGCTTCTTTTGTTTGTTGTTGAAATGTGCTTGCAAAAGAAAGCAGAATTCTCCTGTTATTTTTTATTTTTTTTGAAAGATCTTCAAGTAAAGACTCTTATACAGTCATAAGTTGGACCCATATTTTACTATTTTCAAGGACTGATTAAAAGTTCTCTGATATTTGCCAATCACTAAGTTCTCAACTTAATGTTCACAGCTTAGTACTAAAGTACTGTGAATCCTTCCTCTCCGTCATCACCTTTTTTCTTTCTGACTTTAGCACATCAACTCAGAGCTCTGTTTTTATGCGATTGTTTTGTTCTCTGTCTTGTGTCTCCCGTTGAATTACATTCCTCACTGGAGACTCTGAAAGAGCAAAAAAATTGCCTTTGGGCAGGGCTGCAATCAAGAGAGAGGGCTTCTCCAGTTAAGTGCATTTTCATGTTGTTGGGTGTTTGTCTGCGATAGTTTCTGTCTGCTGAATCAGGACTGCATTTGACCGCAACATGGACAACATCTGACTGCGAGAACTGGGGGGATTTCAAACAGCTAAATTAAGAAACACTAACATGCTGCCAGAGTTCACTTCTGTTTTATTCCAACACAGGCAATTTGCTGGGCCTTCTTCAGCGGTGCTGCATATGTGTTGTCCATCAAAAACCCTTAAAGGTAATACGTTGCAGATGAGACACAAGGTCAGCTTTGTGTTCGAAGCTACTCGATCAATACACTCAGACATTTCAGAGCCTCCTTCCAGCTCTTTTCTCACTTTCTGCTCTTGTTGTCTTCTTCCACCAGTTTTTCTCTTTTTTTTTCCTCTGTCAGATTTTTTTCACAAACGTCACAGCAGCAGCCTCATAATCGACCCTCACAAAAGCAAAAATGTGATGCAACCTCTGGTAAAATTAAAAAGAAATCCTGAATTTTGTTGAAGCACCTGGAGATCAACCATGAAGTGTTTGGCTTGTGGATTTAAGGATGCACTTCATAATGACAACAGAAAGGAGAGAATAAGTGTGAAGGGTTGCACCCCACTCTGAGAGGCTTAGAGGAGAGGTCAGGAGGGGCTTTATCTGAAATCAGGAAATGGAATTATGTGGGAAAAGTGACCTGGAGAAAAGGATTGTCGTGACAGTATGGGGCTGCAGGAGTTAAGCCTGTTTTAAGGGCTAGCACTTCACCTCAAGGTTTATTAATTAAATTGGTGGACAAAACCGCTGAGGCTCCTTGGATTTGTATGCGTATGCGTGTGTGTGTGTGTGTGTGGCTCTGAAGTGGCAGGATTGTTATCTCCTGACTCGGTTGCTGTTAAAAGTCTTTGTAAGGTAGTAGACCTACGTTCATGTGAGGGAGGATTAGTAGTTCAAGCATGTCTGAGATAAAACAGCTGTGATGTGGTTTGAGATGACCCTGTTTAAATAAACCATACTGTAAGGCAGAACATCATTCTTGTGTGACATCATGTTAGAGCAAGGACAACATTGCTTTTGGCATGTGCGTAGTTCATGTAATACCTGGTCAATGTAAGCTACATTACAGATATTTATTTGTACCTTGATTCACTATTTTCTGAGTAAACTTAACAATGATCCAGATATTGGATTGGATTTGTTCCCCCCACCATCTGTGCCGCATTTGTTCCCATCAAAAGGATCACACCTTGGAGACTTTACTTGGTATTTTTCCATTTGAAAGCAGAGGGAGAAAAAAAGCTTTACTGACAAAGGTGTTGGGTTGAACTGATTCTGATGAGGAGGGCAGCACTCCAGCTGAACCACAGCCACGACCTGAACCTACAAATTATTTACCTCGTTTTGAAGGTACAGCAGGGCTCCAGCTTTTCCTGCACTCCCAACCTCTTGCTGTCTGGGTTTCTTCAACTCACTTGTTCTGTCCTCCTCCTTGATTGCATTTATCTTGAGAATTTATCACCCTTCTGTCTGTTTTAGTGCTATATCTTTTGAGCTTGGGCGATCCATCACTTGTCTGGACTAAAATTAGGAGGTCTGCGGGGGGCATCACACTGGCATGGGTGTTCCAGCCCTTGGTGGCAATGCTTGGGGACTGACTCGGGTGCTTCCCGTGGCTCCTCGTCGCTGCTGGGATGACCCTGCTACCTGGTGGAGTCTGCCTCTGCTGGAGCGGGTTGGCCCCAGCTCGCCCCAGAGGTCACAGGGGCTCCTCCCCATCCCCGTTGTGGGATGGGGAGGTCTTGGTGGCTGATAGGGGGGAGTGCCTGGGCTGGCTCTCCCCACCACCTGCCACTGTTGCTTTCGGGGGATCTGGGGATCTGGGTACTGGTGTTGGTGTGGTGTCCAGTGCTGGCCAATCGGGACTGAGGACTCCCTGGTTCTGTTCTCACTTTGTTATTGTGGGGTGCTGGGTGGGGCTGGTGGAGGAACTGGACTGGTGTGGTTGTGTGTCTTTCTATGTATGTGGAAACAATTGTGTCTACACATATATGGACACTAATATGTATATGTATGCATGCATGTGTATATAAATATGTATGAATAAGAATGTTCACAATGTAAAGGGTGCATGTAGGTGCACACTGTAAATAATGTATGTGTTTGTGTACAGGAGAATGCAGGTGCTCAGGTTAAATAGCATTTAATATTGTTAGCATATAACTGCAAATGGCATTAATAACTCAGGTTTATGCTAATTTGTACTCAGGTATATGCTATATTTATGTTGTGTAAAATTCCTCATATAAATAACTTCTAAGTATGTCACCATTTTTGATATCTTAAACCACAGAAATAATCACAAAGGTCCATCAGAAAAGCATAGTATTCAGTTGAAGGAGTAGGGATTCACAAGCTTTTTAACTTCTTTGTGCTCCTTTTTGAAGATGTTAAGACTGCTGCAGAAATCTTTTGTCTCTTTTGCATTTCTTGTTTATGTATGTTTAAGCATGTTTGATATTTTATTCTGCCACCATGTTCGAAACACCACCTGCTATGTACAGAGGTGAAAAGACATGGTTGAAAAGGGGACTGTGGTATTGTGTTTCTGCACGATTTTGCGAAAAATATGTCAGTTTCATTAAAGTGTTAAGAAATTGTGTAAAGGGCAGAATAAGTCACATTTAAATATTTTTTTTGAGCTGACATATGTCCTAAGAGTGAAATATTGTGACAGTTATTGTATGACATTTGTGTGAAAGTTTGATATAAATGCCCAAGATACTTCAGTGCTCATGACTTAATGAAACAGGTTGACAACTCAAGGATGGATTGGCCTAAAAAGTACAGACTAGTTTCCAACATAAATAATGACTTCACATGTTTCTTTCAAGATCAGAATAATCTTAATAAGGATGTATGCTTTATTCATGACATTTATTTTCTTATAATGTCTTTAGTCTTTTTTCTGAGTTTATAAGTATGCCAAGTCGTCAAAATCAAAAAGAAAAATGTTCTCAGCTTGGGGCAAATTTATCAGTCTCAGCCCCACTAATCTTCCTTTGCGTCCCCCTTTAAGCTTGCCAACAATCTGCAAGGGAGGCGTGCTTTTCCTTTGAGGCCGATAGCCATCTCCCACTGCAGACTTCAGGGCTTTAATGTAAGCGTGCCTTTTGCTGCCGATGTTCCAGGAAATGTGTAAAACACCATTTGGCTCAAGGTTTACACAAGCACCATTTCTGAGACCGTCCTTTCTTCACTCCCTCCGCCCCTTCCTCCTCCTCCTACCCCAACAATCAAGAGGTTTATCGCTGCTGGAAATGGGAGCAGGAAGCAGATGTTTTTCTGATTAAACACACACACACAATTCGACACAAACACACATTGCGCCAAAGCAGCAAGTGGCAGTACAGACTGTATCGAGGCCTGAGAAGAGTTGTGGGCCAAGTCTTGGAACCCCGAGTCATGTTATCTGCTGAACATGTGCTGCAGCGGGGTCAAACTGCCAACACAGAGGCTCTTTTTAATTCTTCTGTTTATCTAGGTGTCAGTGACAAACAAAAAGGGGAAATCAAAGCAAAGAAGCCGAATGATTATATACTTGACCTCTTCCCTCTGTTGTGTAACCTGCATTATATGCAGCTATAGACTGCAGTAATCAGTTCATGACATCAGGTAATCAGCTCCCTTCTCTGAACATAATGACTTAAATAACAGATAGAAATGCTGTCATCCTTTGCATGAAGCACCACAGTGAACAAGTGTGAATAAATGAAAGCCACAAAGATTGTCATGTAGTTTCTACTTTAATAAGAATGCACCTTGGCATCCCGTATTTTCTTCACTTTAGGCTATTATTTTACAAACTAGATATAAAAGGACATAAATAAATGACATAAGTTACATGTACCTAGACCTCCTTGACCCAAACAAAAAGAAAAACAAGACAAAAAAAATCATGATCATGTCCAAAGAAAGTACAAAAAGACCAAGAGAATGTTAGATCTACATGGCTAGATCATATGGCATCGGAAGGCATACAATGACAAACATTAACTCTTGCGTTTTTGTTTTGTTTTTTTGTTGTTTTTCTGCTTTTTTTTTTAATTCATTCAACATTTAATTAAAGGAAAAAAGTATTTTACAGTACATTCTAGTTTTTCTCCTTCCTAACATGTCTTGCATATTTCCAAACAGGTCCTTTCTCCAGAGATACACCCCCCCCACCACAAAAAAACAACACACTGCCAAAAAAGGAAAGAGCTGTTGAGCTGTATTAAGGACGGAGGTGTTTCTGTCTTATATGAAGTGTCATGAGATTAGAAACATTCACATAAGTATAGTTTACAGAAATAAAAGAACAAAAGGAATATAGTCCATTGGATTAAACCTGTAGCTGTATGATGTGCTCTGGAAAAAATAAAAATATTCAACAATTTTCCCATCTTGGATGCCTTTTTCCTCGGTCCTCTGATCCTTTACTGCGTCCTTTTAAACTGCTCCCATCTATCCATGAAGAAAGACGGTTCTGCCTTGACTTGTAGTGAGTTTGAAGAGAACAAACTCTAGTCTGCTTTTGTATGCACGGGAGACTTTCAGTCACACTTAGCTGTGTCTCCATGTGTCCTTTTGCAAGCCGCTGTTACTGCCAAAGCAGAAATGGGTTGCATTCCACAAAGCTGTTTAGTAAATGCTGTTGCCAGGTAGAGTTTGCCCAAAGTGAGCAACACACCTGACTTGTTCGTCCTTTTTAGATGACACCAGAAGCAAGAAGAAAAAAAAAAAGTCGAGGCTTTTATCTTTTATATCAAAAACTATACAACTCTGTTATCTCCTCCTCCTTTACCACAGTGGCATGAAAACAGACACAATAACTGATTTATAACGACTATCACACACAAACACGTGTCACATTCGCGCTCTCAATACAAACCCTTGTTATTCTACATGCAAACAGAAAATAAAAGAAAACTCACAAATGAAACAAAACTTTAAAAAAAAATAGGGAAAGTACATTATCCTCTGGAGCAGAGCTTCTCAGTTATGTTACATTCTTCTTATTTTCTCTTTTTTTATGCTGTCACATCATTCATAGCAGTTCCAGCACATTGCTGGATGGCCACAAGCACTGTTTTGCTAGTCTGTGGAGCCCATGTGCTGTGGTGGTGGACTTCCCAGGCGCTTGGGGATGGATTTGTCATTTCTTTGTTACAGGAGACCCCAACAGGACTGGGGGATGGGGGACAAAGAGGAAGAGTGGGAAGAATTCTGATAACGGTGAGCAAGGCTGAAATCCTGTTTATGATGGACGGCAGCAGCTGGGGAGAAACAAAAGGGGAGGCTGCATCAGTCATGGTGGTTTTGGATATAAACAGTTTCTGCTCTGCGTCTCGTTCCGACCAGCGATGCCCTCTCAGCGCCGTGGAACATTCGACTTATCTGCTAAACAAAGTCAAGTGCCAAAGTCAGACCACGTCGAGGCTGCAAACTGCCGGCCTACAGGGGGAAATATGGATTTTGTGGCAACAATATATTAACGTTTGTGCACCACATGCTGTTGTGTTTACTTAGCACATGAAACTTGTCCTTGATTTATTGGCACGCATCAGCTGGACAAATAGGCATTTACAGAGCGTGTGCATGAGATGAATGCTATATTTTTAGTCAGTGAATTTGTGCTTGGATTTATTTGCCAACTGAAATAAATCTCTTATAAAGTCATTTACATTTCCCAGGCAGGAATATTGAGTGATTATTGTTATTCTTGTTACTATGTATAAAGCCAGTATTCTTATTTTTGTATGCTGCATATAACTTTTTTCTTTTCATTTTTTTTGGTTTATTGCTGATTTAAAAGTTTATCTTCAACTTTTTTTTTTTTTTGCATTTTATATTGTGAGCTGAATTTGAACTTCCCATGCTCAGTCAATAAAGTTTGATCTTATCCTATTTTAGCTTGTTTGTTTAAAATCAATATTTAATGTAGATATTTTCTGATTTTTCCCAAAAAAATACATACATCCTTCTTTTTCCATTTACCTAATTAGTATTTTTAAATAAAACCATTAATATTGAGTTCACAGACAGTGATATAACCAGATTATTAATACATTTCAGTACAACAAAATAGAATTCATCCAAACAGCCAACATGGTTCAGTAATTTATAAGCTTGGTACTGGTGTTGGAATGGTGACAAGTCAAAATAAAGCAAGCAGAATACACCATCTCTGGCTTTGACAAATTATTTACAACTTTATGGAAATGAAGCAGTGGAGATTACTTAAATGGCAGATAAAGCTCAACTAGAATCATTATTAACTGCACTGGCACTCAACAGAAAAACTAGAGCCTCCAAAATCAGGTTGAATCAGCTCATCTAAAATGGTTTTAACTAATTACAGGACCTAAATATCTGGCACCTAAGTGTGTCAAATAAAATCAATATTGTTGCATTAATTAAAGTACTTGTGTAAGTGGAGCTCAGCGGAGACTTAAGTTGCTGTGTGAGCTAAATCCATGTTTTATTATTTTTGAGGTTTAATTTATGTGCATAAAATTATGATCTACGGCTCAGAAAATAAATAAAAAAAGATGAAAATCTGACTAAGGATTAACCAGCAAGAGAGAAGATTATGAAGTAGCTGAGATCTGGTTAAAATAAATTGAGACCAGTTTCACTGTAGAACCTCAGGCTCTGCAGGGTTTTTGTTTGGCTGACTGGAAGTAAGGCGCTGATTAATTCTTCTCATTAATATGCCAGAGGCAACAGGCCTGCAGACTGATCACAGACCAGTGGCTATTGATCTGCACTTGCTGCTTGAGATGGTGCAACCTGCTTGTTAATTAACACAACTTCTGGAGCTGAGGGGCCAGTGATGGGGGTGGTCTGGGGTGATCTAATGACTCTGTGGCTAGACATACTTCATACTGGAAGCCCACTGCGATAATAAAGCAAGGTTTAATCCAATCCCATTATCTGTTTTGATTAATAGAGAAGTTTCTCTGCTAAGTCATGGAAACAGAACAAAAAACAAAATGCTATTGATTCTCACCTTGATGACAGGCTGAGTAATACACCATGTATTTTCTTGTTTGTTTTCTTGGCGAAGGCAATGCTGATGACTGCAATTCATCCTCCATCTACATTGCCCTTTTGACTGATTAAATCTTGCACGTAAATTCCTTCATCTTGCATCCAATTTATACAGCCAGCTCCACTGGTCCAAACAGGTATCCATCGAAAGCAGTGAGGAAGAGTTAATTGGTCCTGCAGTAATGTGAGGATGAGAGCTTTGATTCAGATGAATGGAAGAATCCCAATTGTGTGTGTTTATCGAAGGTGTAGGAGGGCATTTTGGGGAAGACAGGGGAGTGGGAAGGCTCTCTGGAAGATCAAAGACATTCTCAGTAACATCCTGAGGGCAACAAAATACAGCGTTTTGGGAGAAAAACAAGGTCGGAAAAGAAAAAAATAAAAGCCTTCCCTACACCAGCATCTCCTCCCAGAATACAACCTTCAGCATCTCAGAGATTCACTGTTTATATCTGATGCTTCTTCCATGTTGTCTGAGAGATGTTAAACAGAACCAGCTGGGAAAGAGAACAATGGTGGCCAGGGCAACCTGCGAGTCCCACAAAAACAAGCACAGTCACAGGGAAAAAAGGAAAAAAATCTGCTCCTCGAAAGCATTCCAGAAAGAAAGTTCCAGAAATAACACTTTGCCCAAAAGGAGGAAGAACGGTATGATTCGCTCCCTCCTTCACTTTTCCTTCCGGACCATTAAAGGCACTCCTGATTGGCCTCTCGGAAGCACTTTTCCAGCCGGTCCTCCATCTATCCATAAATGCTGCAGACAGAAGTTCCCCATTTTCCGGAGTAACAAAAAGGGCAAGGTGTGAAGGTCAGATTATTATTATCTTTTTTTTTTCTTTTGTTTAAAAAAAGTGCCATTTTAGTCACTTTTCTTTTTTTCTTCAACAACATCTTCTTTTCTTTTAGATCCAATTTAAAGTGCATGGATGAGGTAAACTATTTCTTCATAGTTTATTTGTCTCTTTTTATATTTAATCTTTTTTGTTATTTATTCATTTTCTTGTTCGAAACAAAGTTGTTTTGCTTCCTTTTTCTTTGTTTTATTCTCTCAAACAGGAACCATTCTGCCTTGCATTTGCTGCATTTGGGACAGCATGCCCTGGACGCTGGTCAAGATCTTGTTCTGGTGTGCTGCCGAGGAGATGCCGATGCGCGTCATGTCCCTGAAAAAAATGGTGGTGGAAAAGAGACCATTTAGGACACATGTCAAACTCAAGGCCAACTGAGGTGAGAGTGTGCAAAAACAATTATTTATCATTTCAGTGTGACTGCCCATTTAATCTGTGGACAGGAGACCATTGAGCAGCTGGTTTACATCAAAAACTCATGATTTACCAGATGATTACAATAGATTTTACAACAAATAGTTACTTAGTTTTGTCAAAATGCATGATTTTTGTACAATTAACTTTTTAATAGAGCAAAAAAAAAAAAGTTTAACAACTTGTAATTTTATGGCAAACAGACAAACAAAAATGAAATTTTGATTTAAAAGACAATATTTCATGAGATTTGTGATTGTACGATCCTTTTTTTTTTTTTTTACAAAAAAGTAAAAATTTTTTTAAAAATTGAGATTTTCTTGAAAAAAGTTGCAATTTTAGTACAAAAACCTCAATTTTATGATGAAGCTCACAATTTCTTTGTAAAATTTGAGATTTTATAATAAAAATTCATTTTTTTATGAAAAAAAAGATGTGATGTTGCAAAATTCCATTATACATTTTTTTTAAAGAAAAACAGTCTAAATTTGCAATCATACAAGAAGAAAGTTGTGATTTTAGTACAAAAGCCTCAATTTTATGAGACCAGGAACTAGCTGGAAGTCAGACAACATGGCTGGTTGAGAAAGTAAAGAATAACCAGCCTTTTAATTTAATTTAATTTAATGAATTGTACTGAATTAGCCTAAACGTTAACAAACAGCTAGCAACTTGCTGAAGTTAACTTGTTCTCAAATCAGTTATTAAGAAAACCACATCTGTAACAAAAATGCTCACAAATAGGTCAAAAGCTAAGAGGAAAAACAAAAAGCTTTAAACAAAAAGAAAACATTAAAGCAAATAGGTAGTTGTTGCTGCTGCAGTATAAAACCTATAACACTCCTGGAAAAAAAAAACATCATTCAAACTTGATAATTTTATATTTCTACTTTAATTTTAATTTCTCTATGTATTAAATATGAGATGCACAGCTGTACAAAAATGTAATGATTTTGCTTAGAACTGTTATCTTTCACCTTGTTTTTGTTTTATTCAGTGCCAGTTGAAACAGTTTCGTACACAGATGTGAGCGCAGTGTCAGACAGTATTGTTTTACAGAATAGCATTTCCTGCTCATTACTACTCACTCTTGTGTCATGTGGACCACTGCTTCAGGAGTGGTGTAGCCAGCTGCAGTGAAGTTATCACTGTATCTCTCCATGCCGATGGCCTGCAGCCAGTCCTCCACCGTGCCTATTGCTGTGGATGCCTCGGGGCTCCCTGGCTCCAGCAGGGTGGTACTGGGCCTGTAGTAGTTGGAGGAGGGAGAAGTGGCCGTTCAATTGTGCTTCTAGGATTTAACCAATGTTATCTCAGCTGTCACAGTCAGAACTGCTGACTTTCAGTTCAACTCACTTTTCCTTCCTGGTGTGACCAATGTGGTTAGTTAATAATTGTCTTTAAAGAAAATACACGACCCAGATACAACTGTGTCATATTGCCACACATATCTGAACCTTTTTTCTCCTTTTATTTTTATTTTACTTTCTGCAGCAACAGCACCATCGACCATATAATGTTTTCATGGAGTTGATGACTGAGTCTGTATCTTCCCACGCTGGTGACTTTATAGTCTCAGTCTCTCCTTATCCGTATCTTCTTTTTAAAAGATTGACAAGTTAAACTATCACAACAGGATTTTGGACTCTTTGCTTAGTGATTCTCCACTCATTAAGTGGAAAGGATTACACAGAGAGAGCAGAACATATGTACTACTTTTCCTGCTGTAACTGTAAAAGCTGCATTTATTGGACCCAGCTCTACTGATTAGTCCACAAGGACCCCCTTCTTGTTTTTGCAGTGTGCCATTAGGTGAGTGTGTGTGATCGTATGATTGTGTGAACTGCTTGTGTGCGCTCACACACTCGTTAAATTTAAACAGACTCCCCCCGCTGCATGTCGAGTCTGTAAATACACATAGGTCATTGTTAACACATTTAGCCGCTGGAGAGTAATGGTGCTGGAGATGTAGGGTCATGTTTGTTCTAACTTGGTCCTTTTAAGGGTGAACGTAAATAGAGAGAATAAAACTTTGTGTGTGTCCGGTTCAATACTAAGTGTATAATATATTAAGCTGTACTTTGTGAGTGCAGCAGTCAGATGGTGATTAATTAACGTATTTGAAGCTTACCTATGAGAACTTTAAGAAACATGTGTATTGACCCTCTGTGTAAGTGTTGTTTTTTTGTTGTTTTTTTTGCTTAATATGCGATAAAATCTGGCTGAAATCACACTTAGGCAAATATTAAACTTAACGATCGTCAAGAAAGCTAATATTCTTTTATAATGTGTTGCATCTCTAGAGGAAAATAATCAAACTTGCAAACATTTTCCACCTGGAAAAGTAGTTTTTCAGCCTTTTTTCTTTGCTTGTCTATTTTTTTTTTTTCTTTTTTCCCAACTTTCTGGCACACCACCAGACGTAAGGTGGTAAAATAACTGCTATGGAAATATTGTGATGAAATTATAGGTCTTAAATGTCTGGTAAAGAACACGCACGTATTTTACCATATGGTCTCTCACCTGACAGTGGCCTCTCCCCCGGTCCTCTTCAGGGTGTTGGGGTTGCGGATCAGCTTGTCCAGCATGTTGACAATCTGTCCAAACTTTGGCCGGTCAGCCCGTTCCCGTTGCCAGCAGTCCAGCATGAGCTGGTGGAGTGCAACGGGACAGTCCATGGGTGGGGGCAGTCGATAGCCCTCATCAATGGCTTTGATCACCTAGGTGGTAGATTAGCACTGCTGTAAACCTCTTTGTGTCTGAGTTAAACAATGATTAAAACTGCTAGCTGCTGAATTATGTTGTTTTAATATAAAATGCATTTAATTATTTTACTTTAGGCAGCTATGGAGGTGCACATAAATTTAATTCTCCATCATTATGAGCTGAACTACAGATGCGGATTTAATGTGTGCTGCTGTTGTTTATCTCCTTTGCATGATTTAAAAGTATAATCAGGTTAAAATGATGAAACCTTTTTTTTAAATGATTTGACAGTATACAGCTCTGTTACTACCTTCTTATTCAAGCTGTCTATTATTCATGAGTGTTGACGTATAATTGCATTTCTGCAGACTTACGTCTTGGTTACTCATGTCCCAATATGGCCGCTCGCCATATGACATCACCTCCCACATGACAATGCCATAGCTCCACACGTCACTGGCTGAGGTGAACTTCCTGTAAGCGATGGCCTCTGGGGCCGTCCAGCGGATTGGGATTTTGCCTCCCTGTAATTGAAAGCCAAGCTGATTAATGAAAGCTGACAAAAAAGGTGACAGGCAGACAGAACACCAAAGCAGCCGGGCACACATTAGTAAATGCACCAGCACACACTCACCCTGGTGGTGTATGCAGCCTCAGGGTCGTCCTCCAACACTCGAGACATGCCAAAGTCAGACACCTTGCACACCAGGTTACTGTTGACCAGGATATTGCGAGCTGCTAGGTCGCGGTGAACGTAGCTCATGTCTGACAGGTATTTCATGCCTGATGCGATGCCTCGTAGGATGCCGACCAGCTGGATTACTGTGAAGCGACCATCATTTTTCTGCAGCCAAAATGAACATTTACACTATTAATGATCTTAGTCTTTACAGGCATATGCACTCATGTGCAAAAACTAGTACCTTTCTTTTAATAAATATATCTTTTTGTGTGTGTGAAAGCATAATAAAAATCCCCAAACTGTACTGGGTATTAATATTAGGCAAAGATAATCTTGGCTGAACAACATTATGTTAACTTTTGTTCACCGTGCAATATTTTATCCAACAGAAATAAAGCCAAACAGCTGGTCAACTCTAAGTACCAACATAATTGAGTAGCTTGAAGAGCCACCTTTCCTTAGTTAGTTGTTTTCTATTTAACTTTATCATTCTGACACATTGCTGACAGCATTACTACAGTTCATTCATGAATCAGCTCTCCTGAGGTCCCACCAAAGTATTTCGATTTCAAGTTGAATTAAAAGAGAATGCCTGCTGATTTTGTCAAGGATTAAACAAGGGAATAACAAATCTTATTCATTTGATTATGATGCAAAAAAAATGCTTAATTGTACTGTAAAGTATTCATTAAAGGTATTCCTTCATAATTAACAGCTGTTTATACAGGCTGTCAAACTTAAGATCATATATCATTAGACTGAATAGTACCATCATTTTATTAAGTAAACACTGTAATTCTATCTGCAGTTGTGTATTGTACACTATTTTTTTCCAGCGAGTCAGCTAATTTATGTCCCTTTTTTAAATTGAATGCACTTCCACACCACACATCAGTGAAACTCCGCATCAGTAGAACTTAAGGTGAGAAACGCAAAGGTGAAACTAATGACACCTCCTTGTCAGAAAAGCTGTGAGCTGATTAAAGTGGATAAAGATTAGGGCCGATGTTTGCGGAACAACACTTGTAATTTCGGCGGATCACAACTGAGATAAGAGGGCTTCTGCACCTGTTACACACAAACACAGATGCACACACGTGCACAGACAGAAATGCATGACTGACCCTCAGGAATGCATCCAGTGATCCGTTTTCCATGTACTCTGTGATAATCATCACTGGCTTACCTAGAGAGAGAAAGAGAAAGGAATGAGAGAATGAGAGGCAGATGATTATGGAGGTAAACGATGCACATCACGGCTCAACACAGCAGGCGGGATCTCGAGGGAATGTGTGAAAATGTGTTTGAATGTGTGTGTGAGAGAGACTGTGTGAGGCCATCCATCTCTGTCCCGTAGTGATTTAATTAGCTCAGTGTCTCCCTTCCTTTCCTGCAAATTCAAAGGCATCTCCTCAAAAGACAGAAAAATATAAAAACACTTCTTGTGTCTTCAGACTCACTGTCCCTTTGTCCTTTCTCTCCTCAACCAAATTTCAACATGTACATCACTCTCAGCTTTCACCTCTCTTTTTTCCCTTCTTCACTTACCCTTTTTTGCTGTCTTTTCCCAAACTAAACCCTGCCACTCCTCTTTGGCCTTTTTCACCCCAGCTCCCTGCCTTCCCCTTTTCAGTCTCTCTTGGGGCAGCGTCTGTGTCTTTATCTGAGCTGGGGCAGGCGGCAGGGAGGGTGGACATTCCCTGGTGGGCCTCTGTCTGTCTTTGTCTCTAAGGATGAGGCAGGACAGCAGGCATAAGCAGAGGATGAAAGAGAAGAGGCAGCAAGATAAAAAATGAAAAGAAGGGTGGCTGTTTTGTTTTGTCCAAAAACAGCGGCAGGCTGGTGCCTAAAAGTGCTGAAAACTGCTGCCACAGATTCCTCTCAAGACAACCTTGTTCTTTGTGCTCCATTAGAAGTGGCACAGTTAAACTTGTTTCGTTGGAAAGAAATGCCGTCTTAAACCTGTTGCTTTGAGATATGAGTGTGAGAAAAATCTTGTGCACACTCACAGAATGCCGAAAGTAGTGGAGAGCCAACTGAGCAAGTGGCAACTGAGGTCTAGAAGGTGAAGTTCTTCCACTCTGCAGCAGGCCTCTCCCCATGCCAAGAGGCCGTCAGTTACCACTTTACCCGCCGCGTGATTGGCACGCCATTAATTACGGGGGACTCTGGTGATGCCTCAGAAAGAGGAAGTGGAGCTAAAGTTAGGGGAGAGTGTAGGCCCCTTTTTGTCAGCCATCTTTGTTCCTTTTGTTGGGCAGCTCTGCCCCAGGGCAGCCAATGATTGACAGATTCGCAATCAAGTCTGAGGAGCGTCTGACCTGCGACCTTAAACTCTCGCCTTCCCAGCCCCGCCCTCTTCCCTCCAGCCCATTTGCATGCTAATTCCTTGTTTACTGAATACGCCCAGCCGCCTTTGGCAATGAACTCCGGGCAAGGGCCGCATCAGCGGGGCGATTATCACCTGCCAACAAAACAGTGGAGTTTGGGGAAATCACAACGGGGGGAACACTGGGCAAATGTTCTCTTGAGGCCCTGGCATATGCAGCTAACAAAGAGCGCTTTTTAAGAACAGATCTTTTACTTTATGTAAATGAGCCATTAAAATTTCACATTTGATTTAAAGCTCTAATGGAGGCTAGATTTTCAATGCACACTAACATGGTGGAAATACCAAGCACAAACATGCTTCAAAATGCTGGACTGCAATCAGGAGTCTTCACATTTCTGTAGTTTTGTGTTGATTTGGAGTTCCTCCATTATTAATAAGCCTTAATTAGCTCTGTTAGACAAGCCAGAAAACTGAGGCCAAATTGAGAATTCCTTTTAACTTGATTGTAATGGAGAGCGTAATGCAATTCACATAATGGATTTTTAATAGATTCTACTGACACTCCTAAGTGTGAAGGACTCATTGGCCCAATCCTTGCATCACCCTCTCAAACGTTCAGGGAATGGGAGCTATTGAATGCCCTCCATGCTTTGGCTCAACATCCTTTCATGTCAGCTGCTGTCATTGCTACTTCTTGTTCATGTCTCTCCTTCTGTCTCTGTCTTTTGCGGTCACTTCTTTAGTTCCACCACCCTCTGATTTCTCCCTTTTGTTTTTTTTTTTTTTTTAGTTTTTCTTTGTTTTTTGTTTTTTTGCTTACCCTCCAAACCTCAGCTCCTCTCCATCTCCCTGTTCTTTCCCCTCCGCATCTTTATTTGCACCCTTCCCTGGTTGCTGCTCATCTCCTATTTCTCTTCCTTCCTCCCTCCTGTCCATCTGTCCACCCTTTCTCTGTCTTTCTCACTACATCTCAGTGAGGTCTGAGAGGTCATTCTGCGTAGTGGGAGATGTGATAGGTGGTGAGCAATTCTGCCTGCACTGCTGTTCACTTTCAGCCACGACTGGACTAAGTGTGTGCATGTGTGTTTATGTGTGTCCATCCAACTGTGTGTGTGCATGTGTATGCGTAAAGCCAGCGTGCACAAAACCGACAGAGTGTTATCCAGCACAGATAGGGTTGGGCTGTTGTGTCACGACATATTAAGACACTTCATCCATCTAACGGAGGCTGGCTATCAGCTATGGTAACACTCACACACACACGCATGCAATCTGAGCGCTGGAGAGACATTTTTACATGCACACTCTCACACATTCGACAAATAACATCAAGAGAAAGTGTAAAAATGGGGGCAGATGCAGAGAAAGGAGAGAGTGTCGAGGGCAGAAGGAGGGAAATTTGGCCAGTGTTCGGTGACCATGCAGAAGCAGATAGTGAAGGGATAGGGTATCACTCCCTAACCTCAAACACATTTACAGCTGACACAATGATTAATGAGTCTGGAGCCATGCTACAGGGCCTGTTTCTGGACCCATTAGACCCCCTCCCAATGCCCAGCTACCTCTAACTTCACCTCCCCCATACCACCAATGCTGGACCTTTTCCATCTGGACAAAACCCACTTGAGGGTGTCCTGGAAGGGACTCCAGATAACACGCATTTGACCAAAAACAAGCATGTGCAAAAGCATTCATCAAGCGGGGCTGGTAAAGACTGATGGTTATGAGATGAAGGTCATTTCTGTGTTACTAGAATAAAACTGTGGTAACTTCATGTAAATGGTTTAGTATGTATGTTTGTACGCTTGTGATGAATATTACAAGAAGGTCACATGCTGGACATACATTTGGTGACCACACCCTCCAGGTGAATGATGTTGGGGTGGTCAAACTGGCCCATGATGCTGGCCTCAGACAGGAAGTCCCTCCTCTGCTTGTCTGTGTAGCCAGCCTTCAGCGTCTTTATGGCCACACAGATCTCCCTCTTGCCTGGCATCTTCAGGCGGCCGCTGCAGACCTCACCAAACTCCCCTGAGAACACAGGCGCTGCATTGAAAATTTGGAATAATGACACACCATCTCTCTGATCCACAGACTATAATTCAAATCATATTATTGTACATTTTTTTCTCAGTGTACATGTGGGTTAGAAAGTTTCAACTTTAAAGATTGATTTGGTCTTTTATCCTGAAATGCCCCCCTCCCTTCTTAATCCACCGGAGCAGATAAAGAAGAGGAAATGGATATTGATTCTTTTTCTTTATCATTTTGTTATTGGGTGACTTTTCTCCGGCCACATGGACGGCACGGACAACATATTTAGCTTCTCCTGATATTTTTTTCTCTTATGTTCTGACCTCTCTGGAGGTTATACATAGGTCATTGTCTGGGAGGTTTTATACTCGATGAGCACACACATCCATGGCCAAATGTAAATTATAGAAAAGGTACTGTTAACTTAATAATTCTACCAAATATATGAAATAAAAATGGTTGATGTAAATGCTATTACCCTATGTGCTAATTATTGAAATTGCCATAACATCCCCATTTTAATGTATTTACATTGATTAAAAATGGCTGGAATAAACAGAAGTGTCTGCCAAACTTTGAAGTACAAAAAAAACTTTGCTCCTCACCAATGCCAATAACTTTCTCAATCTTGATGCAAGACGCGTCAATCTCTTTGGCAAACTCGCGGACGGCTTGATTTGGATCCTCATAGGTAAATGGGTCAACGTATATCCTCACTCCTAATGAAAAAATACATGAAGAAAGGGGAAAATAAAGGTAGAAAGGAAAAGGTTAATTCATCCCAGTCACAATTCTCCATCTGTTCCTTATTTCCATCAGACTGCAGGCTACAGGGCCTTCCTTTCTGGATCCTCTCCGGCTTCTTTCTTCTCTCCATACCTCAGTTCACACTCTGACTCTGCTGCTTTTCATGTCCCTGTGTCTGAGTCCAATGAAGATGGAGCTCATTAAATAGAAATTCTTGTGGCATGCAAATAACAATGCTGATGACTTGATAATGAGGTGTTTGAAACATGTTAGGAAGCAAGTACATTTACTTGAAAATAGTTTGTTTTTCTCCCCATTTTATGGACTTCATTTGCGGTTTAGAGTGCACGCAAATGAGCACACCTGACAGCACTAATGTTTTTCAATTATAGAGTGTGTAGATGTCGTCTTAAAAATGCGTTACCTTGATGTAAGTGCTTCTCTTCGTCAGAGTCCTGCTTGGCCTTGCTGTATTTACTCCTTCTGGGAAGAAAGAAAGCAAGTTGGTCAGTCACCGTGCATTTATAATTTCTAAGAGTGTTATGGGTTTGAGAGAAAGGGTTAAGTGTCTGCATGTCAAGTAGAAAGAAAGACTGTCCATCATGATAACAGGTCAGACCTTTACAGCGAGTATTTCCTAATTAGAACTAAACAAGACTCTTAACTCCCCCAGTTATGAATCAGATGTTGGTGCTCTTGGTAGATTAAAATTAAAGAGAGCTGATTACTAAAGCAGAAGGAATTCTGATTGATTTCTAGCACATTTGATGGTACTTTTAATCTTTATGTGGTTGTTAATATTTTTTTTAATCTAGATATAAAAAAGAAAGTATTAATTTAGCTGTAAAAATGATAACTCCCTAGTTTCTAGTTATTTATTTATTTATTTATTTATTTATGTTAATGCTAATTTCCAAAGTGGTGTATGTAAGTAGGATGTTGTTTGTGTGATCAACCCATTTTGAAGGAGCAGGACCCATCACACAATAATTAAAAATATTAAATTAGATAATAATAGTGCCATGTACAATTAAATGGTCAGAGAAGGGACATTCTGAAACCCAAAGAGATCTACTTTAATTTTTCTATTTTTTTTTTCTTATTGTAGCTGATCCTGTCTTTTTGTTTGTTTGTTTTTTTTGTTTGTTTGTTTTGTTTCCTTCTTTCTTTTTGGTCAAAATCAAGGAGGATATGCTCCAGCACTAACATTTCTGAACACCACATACAGAGACAGCAACATGGACTAGGGCAAGCAGGAAGGAATAAAGGCTATGAATCAATCCCTGAGAAGATGTTCTTAAATCCCTCCAAATCCCTCAGGCAGCCTGACACCTGTGCTCATATTGATGTGTCGGTCAGTGGTGGAAATGGCCAGATGTGTGGCACATTGTCCTCCTCTTTCGTATGGTTGAGCAATGATGGTAAACGGCTACGTGATTGCAGTCCCTCCCCACAATCACTGGATGGCCGGTGCAGCACAATGACAGTGGCCATCGCATGCATATAAAAGAGGCTGACAAAACCACCTGCTTGGCTGGAAAGAGAGGCAATCACATGGAAAGGGAGGACTCACACAAACACACACACACATTCAGCAGCCCCCCTTCACTCCCCACCATTCTCACCACCAATACACACATCCAAACAAACAATGATTTGGTTTCCATATAAAGTTGTCCACAAGCAGGCATAAACACACATGCCTTTAATACGTCCCTTATTCCACTTCATACATACACAGGAAACTTTTTATTTTTTGCAACTCAACCATATGTGCACCCTTACCTTCACATGCATTTAAATACACAAAAACATACACACACACACACACACACACACATAGACGGGAGAGTGGTTAACACCCTGAGGTGAAGGAGCCCCATCTGCATGTAATCCCATCTGTGTGACGGCGTTTTGTCCCGCTCACTAGTTAACACCCTGAGATTGGGTCACTGCAAATCCACCTGATGCCTTTCCATCTCACTCTGAATGCTGCCTCTTTTTTTTTTCACTGTTCGCTCATCTCTTTTTTTCTGTTGCTCTTTTTTTGTCCCCTGTCACTCTCATTCTCCTCATGGTGGTGAGCAAGAAGTAGCAGGGGATAATAGCTAGGAGCCAGGATTACCACACTTAGCAGAGACACAGAGGGAGACAGATGACGAAGGTGTGGGGATGGATGCAGAGGACAGAGTATGAGAGGTCGCTGATTGCTTCCCTTCAGCTGTCGGAGCTGTCAATCATGTCCCCGGTGTGGCGAGTCATCACTCATCTGACAGGAGCGGGTTGTGTGTACATGCCTGTGTGTATGCATTGTGTGTTTTTGAGTGAGTCTCCTGACAGCTACTTTTCCCTGACACTGAGGAAGACATCCTTCATCTGGAGGGCAAGAGGGAGAGACAGAAAACAGAAGGGACAGAAAGAGAGAAGGATGATGCTCACCTTCGGCTGATGACGAAAGCACTGATTAGGATGATGAGGAGGACAATGCTGCCCACCACCGACACCAGTAACACTGTGGAGTTGGCTCCATCTCCAATGATGGGAGCTGGGACTGTGGTAAAAGAAAAGAATAGGGAGTAAATAAAGACAAAGAAATGAGTAAAAGAAAAAAGGGGGGATGTTTCAATGTGCAGAGAAAAAAGAGCAAAGTCAATGTCATTATGCTTGATCGACTTGTTGCGCATTAATTAGCATGTGAGCATTATGTTTGCTAAAGTAACCGATCTCCCTCCCACTTCCTCCTCGTGTGTCTGTTCCTCTATTCACACAGAGCGTTTGTTCCCTCTGGCTCTGCGGGGATTTTACAGTCCTGCATATAAAGTCAGCTTCGCATGCTTCATTGAGAGACAATGATGAGCCATTAGGATGTGTGCTTGACCGTGTCATTATCGTGCGCCACTGTGTCTATCCGCATTACAAAGAGGACACCTGGGCCTCTAGAGCTTCCTGGTCATTATTATTAGTTAACTCATGTCCAATAAATTTTACTAGACAAATGTGGATGTTACAAAAATTCAGCCGGTGAAGATTAGGTTTGATTGATCACATATTATTACAAAAATGATGGTAAGCTGAATTTACTTATGATAAACCCCTCTACTGTGCAGTCAATCAGAGAATTAAATAGTCTGCATTAAATTAAATTAAATTTAACTTAATCTAAGTAAATTGGATTAAAACCCATACTTCCATCTTACTTTAATTTTGAATTCAAAATATTTATTATTATTATTATTATCTATTATTGTCAACTTTATCTAAAATGCTATTATTTATCCAAACCATGCATAGCATCTGATAGCATCTGAAGCTATTCCAGAAAACAAAGAACGGTGTAATTTAAAAATAGCAATAAGGCAAAAGACAAAAATAATGATGTTAATTTAAACAGATGATGATACAGTTTGGTTTCAAAAGCAGTAAATGTAGGAATCCCAGTTTTTTTTTTTTCCCCCTTTCATACCATTCCAAAATTTTAACTTGTTTAACTCATTTCTCTCAAGAGCTTTACAGTCTTTCGTCATAAATCAAGAGCTTTAAAGCCTACGTGTAGATAAATAACAATTCCCTTGAGCAAAGAGGGAAATAGAAGAATCCCAAGTAGAATAAACAGAGGAGAGATCCCTTTGACTAAAAATGCTGTCAATGCAGAAGAACAGGGAAGTAGACAAAATTACACTGAAGGGTGTTTCAGTTGCACACAAAAAGTAAATACATACTGTGATACGTTGTCTGGATTTTTCACCTGAAACGCTGATCATTTTTTTTCCAGTTTGTTAATGTATTCTGAAGGAATTTCAAATGTATAATTAAATATACTATATTTTATATAAAAGCTTGTCCATAGACTTAATGTTACCTTAATGTTTTCTGGCTCTTCCAGTCCATTTCCACTACAATACAAAATAAATTTCTTTGGCTTTGAAGTGTTTTTGGCTGCATTTCATGTCGCTGTAACGACCAACCAAGAGGAAGGTCAGCAGGGAACGAAAGGTTAATTTGAAACTGGATAAGTTTCAACTCTTGCAGGTGCTGTTAGTGTTCCCAGGATTGTCTGGTTGCTCAAAACCACTATAGTTTGAATCATAATTCAAACTTCTGAGGCTTAACTTGTCATTCAGATGTAGAATGACAATACACTTTATCTTTTTTTTTAGATGACAGCATACTGTGTTTAATCACCCTACAATGAAAAAGCCAAGCATAAAATATCCCCTCAATGCAGTTTTTTTTTTTCTTTTTTCAGAGAAGTTGTGGACATAACTGGCTCGGTACACTGCTGCCACTGCAGTACAGGATAAGCTGAGGTGCAGGTACAGGAGGTGCGATTAAACTCACCGGAGTTGGTCATGAACTCAAACGGGCCACTGAATTCACCATAGCCAGCCGCAGTCCGGGCGCGCACATGGAAGACGTAGGAGGTGAGGGGGGTGAGGCCTTTGATTTCTGTGTTTCTAGATGATGTCTTTATGATACGGTAGCTCCTTTCATTCTGGTCCTGAGGGAGACAGAGAGAGCACATGAGACAAGGCCAATGATTCAATGTTTTTAGTACAATTCTTCTGTGTAGAAAATCGAATCGAAGACAGCTCTTGTGGCTCCCCTCACCTTTTCATAGTACTTGACCTCATACTCAAGGATGACCCCATTGGCTCTATCTGGGGGATGCCAGGCCAGTGAGATGGTGTGTCTCGTGATATCTTTAGCCTGGATGGAAGTCACTGGAGAGGGAGCTGATCAAAGAAAGAAACAAAAGAAGAAGGGGTTTAGCTTGCTGCTTTCTCCCAGTCCCTTGTGTTGTTTTCAGCCTTGGAGACATTAAGTCTGTTTGGCCCTGCTCTTCTTAATCCCCCACTCTTTGCTCCTGATGAGAAAGTCAAACAGCGGGCCAGGCCATGTGGAAATCACTTCCATTTGTCTTTGAACTTGGCTCCCATTCAAAATCTGATGTGTTACAGATCTGCATGGTCACACAGCTGAATTGCCAAAGGTGGAATGTATGACAATAATCTATTTCTGCTCTAATGGCTGGCATCAATAAAATGGACTCAAGCTGACACAAACACCAAGGCCACTTTCACTAACTTCATTTAGTACAGACCTTCCAGGTCACCCTGAGCGAACGTATGTTACTACAAAGTGAATGAAAGAAATAAAACAAGCTCAACATCTTTACATTTTTTATCTTTAACAGAGCAAATCAATTGGTTTTCATGAAGGCCCCAGTGTGTGATCTTATCTTTAAACCCTTTCTGGAGCAGTTGGTAATGAGGCCATAATTCAAGCAGCAGCGCTGTCTGTGTTCATGCACCTTTAACACGTGAAGGTTAAAGCGCAGATAATGGTCCACACCCACCCCCCTGCACAAATCAAACCTCTATCTTCAGCGTGTGACAACACTAAGATTGAGCTTTACACAAAGAGGAACACAAAGGCATATAACATATAACAAAGAAATAAATAAATAAAATGAAATCATTACTCTTGGAGGATTTTCATTCAGCCGTTTTATTTGGTATATTAAAAAAAAAGGGAAAAATAATGCATCTAGAATTGCCTTCTTGAAGGAGTTTTGTAATTCTTTCCATTTTCCTGTCATTCATCCAGGTGAAACAGCTTGTTCAGGTCTGCTAGCACTCACTTTAAACTGCAGACCTTTTTTTTTTCCTGTTGCATATTGAGAGTTATGTAGGTATTTGCTCTACCAATTAAAAAAATGATTGTGTTTACATAATGTTTCATAATAACCCAATGTTTTCTTGTCCTTGATTAATTACAACAATTTTAGTTCATTTTTTTAAATAAGTTCTCCAAGGCCAGAACGTTCAGCTGCGGAATAATAAATTAAAAATCATATCTGCAATGTGTTTTCTTTCCCCCACTAAAAGAAATAAAATGTCTTAGTTGGCAATGTTGTCAGAGGCAAGCACTGAGGCAAGAAGAAATGACAGATGGAGTCACACAGCAACAAGACAGGAAAAACGCTGTAGCGCTTTGGAAGATCTAGGATCAGTAAAATTCCTGCAGGACGATAAAACCCTCTTCACACTCATTTATTCTCCTCTGCAGGACACATCAAAACAGTTCTACAAACATCCAGGTAAGCTTCTTTTGGGCATCTTCTATTTGCGGTCCACAAAATCTTTGACCTCTGCTCTTCACTGATTACTGTAACGTTACTCGTTCCAGACCATCTGCCTTTTAAAAAATTACATTGGGATGATTAATGAGGGGTTCAGTGGTCCACCGATTATGATTGGATTATCCATGACATTATATACATTCTCATCACTTTGACTGGGGACTCCAGGGAGTCTCAGTTCAAGCTAATGCTAACAAACCCTTGCTTTTAGCCAAGGATTGAGTTCAAACAGGGCTGGATTGAGTTTCAGTGAGGCTGAAGAAGTGGCAGGAGTGTGGGGGGGGGCGGAATGTTGCCTCTGGAGGGGGGTTGAGATGGAGATGGAGAAGGATGGGATGGGATTGCAGACATCTCTTGGTAAATGGATTAACCCGAGGTTGTGTCATCCTGTTGGCCTAATGTGTTGCGTCTCCGTTAAACAATTAGATGGCGGCCATTTGTATCCGTCCGATCAAGCGAAAGAGCCAATTTAAAGGCCCTCATGGGGCCTGACTGAGTACGCTCTGATTCAGAAAGGAAACACCTGAGGAGCCGCGGGACTTCATTCCCCAAAGGTAATCCGAACATCCATCTTTCTTCGAAAGATGACAGATATGGCAATGTAATTGTGTTCTGTTCTGGTCTTGTTGCGCTTTTTATTTTTCCCTCGACTAATGTGAGGATAAAGATGAGTGATTTTCTGACTGGTTTTCCGCTCAGGTTCATTTTGACACAGCAGCTCAGACAAAGGAGAAGTAATCTATCAAGGTAAACTTTTACAGTGTTTTAAGATAAATCACTCGGATGGAAACCTAAAAAGCAAACTGATACACAGCTAGATTGGAAAAATTGTGAAACCCTGTTCACACCAACTAAACAGAGTTAAATTTGAAAAAATATTTCACTGGGGTTGTGTTTTAGGCAGGCTACAAGCAGATGAATTTACATTTGTGGGGCAGGTCTGTAATTTCTTACGTCCACTTGAATGAATTCACAAAAGGCGTGGGTGAAATGGTAAGTGTTGGGTACATGCCCTGTCACACCTGCACACATGCAAAAGCAACAAAAAAGGATTTTATTAAGAAAAGGAAAGATAGAAATATTCACCTAGTCCCATTATGTTGCAAAGAGAGCGCCCATGCATAGATTTTAATGAGTAAAAACCTTACAGAGGTGGAAAGAGTTCAGGTTTGGTTTGAAGGAAAAAAAAAACCCAGAGGAACAGTTTTATTTCCAGAGGCTTGTGAGTTTTAATTTCTCTGTGCCTGCTGAGTGAATGAGTTTGTCTTTGTGAACTTGTTCGTCACAAGGTATTTGTGCTGCTTGGAGCATCTGCGGCCTGCCCGAGCACTTGCACAAATATGCGGTCGGTTATAGTCCAACATTAAAAAGGCAGGGGCCGGGGTGGACATGTGGCTGCCAGATTGGAACCTGTTTGCCAGATTTTAGTCCCTTAACTTTGCTGCAGTCAAGGAAAAATAGTCGAGGTGGGAGCCGTTTTTCAGAGAGACAAGAGACCAGCTCCTGCTGCTTACAAGATCCCCTCCCCCCAACTGCTTCCACCTCCCCCAAACACATTTCCACATGTACTTCTGTCCGATGTGCCAGAGCGATGGAAACTCACATCCACATGGACTAACAGATTTGCCCACACACACACTATCCCTCGCGCACTAATTCAGTTTTATTCACCTAAACCGGCCAAGTATTTTGTATCAAGACATAAACATGTCTCTCTCAGAGTCTCTCGCTGCCTTTTTCTCACGCATACACACATAAACTGCTTGATCCCATAAAATGGGGGGGGGGGACATCCATTTACAGCCAGGGGTCAGTTCAAAGCTTGGACATCTCCCCCCGCTCGTCTCCCTTTCTCCATGCGGTCCGAGTGAAAGGGTTACACCCTGGTTGATTTACGATTCTGGAATTGTTCATGGCGAGACGTGGAATCTGACCTCCGCCTGGTCACAGATGCATACACATACAATCAGAAACATTTAGATCTTTATGCCCGGATTCCTTTCCCTCAACTGCATCTTTTTCTATTTTTTGTTTATGAAAAATGCAAGCACGCGGCTCTTTTCCAACCTGCCTACCTCACTTCATCCTTTCAAGCTGAAATTTGAACTTTTATGGGAAGGCAGTGGTGCGGGTGTCTTTTCCACAGCTCTTATAAATCCTAATAAATCTATCATAATAAATGTGTAATCCACGGTGTCTGCATGAGGGGAGGCGATCCAGAGAGAGGGACAGCCACAGATGACTAGCTGGATTACCAGCAGCTGAAACTAGAGCTTTCAAAGCCCCTGCCGAGCATTAGCAGGAAGAAATCCAATCAGTCTAGAGCTATTCACTTTAACACGCACACAAATAGGGTTAGGAAGACACACACACACACACCCACAGAAATGAATTATTGCAGAGACAAATCTATATAATCTCTACATTCTGCGTAACCTATTTTCTAACTTTTACCCTCCATGCAGTCAAACCTACACGTGCAAATACAAATAAACACATACAAACTGTGTTATAGAGCCTCCACCTGTAGCTTTCAGATGTGAAACACGCACCAGTGATGTGCCAAAGGCAACATCATCTATATCTTACAAGTTCAATTCAGCAGATTAGCCTTGAGCAACCTCAGGGGGACCGAGCTGCAGGTCTTACTGAGTTTTTCAGAGAATCCGCATTTGAAAGGGTTCACCTTGGAGCATCGCACAGCTGTGCATCTGTGTGACCACGCTGACATGCAATCGCGTGCCCTCTGCATTGACTCCAGGGCTTGCTCCATTACAGCTCTCACACATGCCTGTCTGGCAGCAGCCGCAGCTCTCCCACAGGGAACACATCCATTCATCTCTATCTTCAAGACCCCAGCTGATAAATCAAGCCACTGTGTCCTTAAATTGCAAAGCCCTATTCAAGATATTCGCTTTTCCCATGGAGGGAAATTAGTGATAAAAGAGACACAAAAAGACACTGAGCTTGCCACCCAAGAGGAGAGCAGTAAAGGAAACCAAGGTAATGACCGGCTATAATTGGAAGAGAGAGTGCAGCGACAAAGAGAACCAGAGTTGTAAAATCCATTTGCACAACAACAGGTTACAAAATGGCTAAATGACAAAACAACAGGAAGCTTTGAACGCAACTCTAGGCTCCTCTTCAGCTCTGAAGAAGAATCTGTATTCATAAGTGTATTGTAAAAGAATAATTACAAACCCATTCACAAATACACACCATCAAGTAGTATTAGTACTGAGGCCTTCACAGATCAATAAAACTAATCTCATTCATTAGCTTGGCGGCTAAATATAACAAACAAAACAGCAACAAACACAATTTGCAAAAACACATAGCCACACACTCTCCAAAAAGACAACCAAAGACACCCTGGATTTTATGCTTTTCAAGGAGGAAGCCACCATTAATGCCCTAAATTCATTCATGCAAAAGAAGACAAACAGAGAGAAAACAAATTTTGAGCCTGATTCTGCAGGAAGTTTCTTGTTGTTAGAAGATTTTGTTTTGTTTTGTTGTTTTTTTTTGTCACCTTGTGAAGCTCAGGACAGAGAATTTATTGAACTGAAGATTCAAGCATTTTTTTTTTTTTTGGAAGGGAATGACATTTTATAAATATGAACCGGATTCAAATCTAATCTGAATCATTAATGGATTATGACAAATTGGATTTAATTGGAACATAAAGGTATGACATGTGGACTTTAATTGGACTACATTGAGTATGTTTAATTTCTCTCTGAGTGCCTTGAGGTCGTGGCACAATATGTATTAACTTAATTAAACTGAACTCCGTAATTACAGCGTCCTTTACTAGGTTACCTAGTTGTAACTAGGTACATGCACACTGAGCACTGAAACTATGGTGATGTATTTAAAAAAAATTACATGAATGGACAAATGCTATCCAGTCAGAGGTCCTTCTTTCTTAAGCAAACTGCCCTTCAGGAGCCAGTAAAGTTGTAGTTTTGGGTATTTATTTGTTCTAACAGAACCAATGAAGCCATGCTCACTCCCACTAGCTTGTAATCCCATCAGTCATGTAAGGTTCACTGGAGTTGCTCCTCTTACCAGCCTGGTTGGTGGTCACAGTCACAGAGACGGCCTGGTCCGGTCCTGGGCTCTGAGATGAGACGCCATTCACTGCCCACACCTCAAAAGTGTAGTTGGTGTGTGCCTGCAGCTCATTGATGGACACCCTGGTTCCCTTCAGGCTCAGCTGCTGGGGGCTGAAGTGGATGCCGTTACCACAGGCCTGACAGCGCCGGCCATCAGGTCCACAGCGTTTGCACACAATGTTGTACGTCAAGTCCTGGCGGCCCCCTGAGCTCCGAGGAGGGCTCCACTCCAGGTTTACAGAAGTCTCATTTACGTTGGAGATGAGGTGGACAGGTGCTGATGGCGGGCCTGTGAAAGAGAAGAGAATTGGTGTTGTTGTCATTGTTGGGCAGAACAACAGCATTAAGCTAAGCAGGTCAGCAGAATTAGCCTACACTAATATGAACTTGGACTGAGATTGAATGATTATATCAGTTTTCCCTGACAATGGTGATATCTCATAGTGAATACCTAAAGGAGTCCTGTGGTTTGGAAATTCACTCTTACCTCACACAAAGAAATGGCTAAAATGTAAATGTGTAATTGACTGGGTTTTCCTTTTAATGGAAGCTGACGCTTCTTGGATTCCCTTTTAATGTCCTGTGCATTTCAGTTTGGGAGGATCCAATATCACCTCAGTTAATTCAGAATGTTAAGTGAAATCCAATAGGCCAGCAGAGTCCTTTCAGATTCAGAAGTTGAGTCAGCTGGAAGGCGGAGGAACACTCGAGCCTGCTGCTAACAGTGAGACTTCATACCCGCACTCAATTTTGACAAACTTTGCTGTGGATCATTACTAAGTTTCCTTTTTTAATGTAAAATCCACCTGCAGTAGTTTTTTCTGGAGGCAGAATGGCTGGTATGTGATGCAAACTCCCCAGCACATAAGTTCCTATTCACATATCAGCTATATTGTAAATAATGGGGGTTTTGCAATGCTATCAAACAGCAGTAATTGACTTAACTCTCCCTTACTCTGTCTGCCCATGCCTCAGTCTTCCCTGTCTCACTCTGACTAATGAAGCGCACACGAGTGGGCTGGAGGATCGATGCAGGGTGAAATATGAAATCTAGTCAGTTCACTGACAAATCATTTCACAACGGAAATTAATTATCAGTGTTATTTTTTGTGGAGCAGAGTGGCAATGAATGATTTCACAGAAACACTGGGAGCAGAAGAGAAGGCGTTTTTTAAACCGGTGGTTCACAACCAAGGCGGAAGGAGTGCACTTCGTGGCAGACTGTTTCATCCATGTCATGTGCATCTTTCAAAGCAAAGTTATACAAACAATTGTGTGGAGGTGAATGAGCAAAAGATGAGGGGAATGAAAACGCTGACAGGACTGGGATGGAGAGACACAGAAGGAGAAGACAAACATCATCTGATCATCCAGTGAGCAGAAAACATCTGATTAGTATGTAGGAACAGGTTTGAGGAGAAGGACGGACGGACCCATCTATACAGGACACAAAACGTGAAATTGAAGGATGCAGATGGTAGACTGCATTAATATTAGCATCACTCAATTTCCCCTTTACAACTGAAGCCCACAATGAAAATCTATTAATAAATTCCCATTAGAAATGATGACAAAGCACCATCCTTTCTTCCTGCTTTCACTTGTCTTCAAACTCTTGCCGTCTTTCACCTCATTTCCCCCTTATCTGACAATGAAACATGTTACATATAGGCTTTTTGAATTAAGGTACCAGCATAAACCATCACTTAAACAATGTTTTTATCAGTGTGCTGTCTAAGTAATGTCTGCTTCCTTTATACTCATATACAGAGGTGTACCATCTGAGCTGTTCTCTAAACAGGCTTCATAAAGCCAACAGGACAAAAAAACATTTCAATGCTCCTATAAAAAGTCTAAGAATAATGAACATGTATAGAATTGAGGGATCTGCTATTACTTGCTTAAAAAAACATATACCTTGAAAATGACTAAGATACAAAGATATGCAAGTGTGTACATTGGAGTGTGTGTGCATGTGTGTATGTATGTGTGAGTGTTTAATCACCTCAGAGATTGTTTTGTTTGTTGCTATGACAAACATGGAAACTGTGCTATATAATGTTATGGCTGTTTAAAGTCTTAAAGACATTCCTCTTTGTATTTGGCATACACAACAGACATCACACACAAAACTACCTTTGGCTGTACCTGTCGCTTTCCCAGAATGCACTACTGGAAGCATGGGAGCGTGGGACAGCCGTCAGCTGTGACTGACACCCGTTAATTAATCCTGGGAGACAAGAGCACAACGCTTGCACAACTTCCACATTATGCTAGCCCTAAATTTTGTTCTCCTTATGGGAGGAAACCAGAGGGAGACATTTAGAACTTTTTTACTGAAAATTTGCTGTTTATTTGATCTGTCTTCCCCTTTTCAAACCATTTATGGTTTTGAAACTTGGGTATTTGAGTGTTGTTTCTTTCCCCTTGCTTTTTTTTTTGCTTCAATCAAACCCTTCCTTTAATCTGTCTTCCTCATTTTTATTACTCTAACATTCTCCATCCTTCCCACCTGCATCCTCCCGCCCTCTCTTCCTCATTTCTGTCTGCCTGGGTCTCTTTATCAGTAATTGTTAGCCAAGTGTTATGCAGGGCCAACTTACAGAGCCAGCTAAATTGGTCAGTGTCAACCCTGCTATTACCGTCCAGCTGGGGTTTGTTCAATGACCCCCCTTAAGTTGTCCACACTTTGTGTTCATTCCTCACTCTGCCCCTCCCTCTTCATCTGCAAAAACTCTGCAAAATGTGAGAACCAAATCAAAGTTCAAGAGAATCCTCCAAATAGAAAGAAAGTCTCGTTCTAATCTGAACACAGCGGAGCAACCAGCTCCCACGGGTGTCTGACCCCGTTCCTCATTATACGAACCTGCAGTTATTCATGTGTGTTAGCAATATGGACCTGTATTTTAATATTGTAAATTACTCACTCTATGTCAAAAACAACTTAAAACATATAATGTAAATGTCTAGCTGTGAAACATTTGGAATACATTTCTTTTGCATGGATGGATCTCGGCGGGGAAACTAAAAGTCTTTTAGTAAAAAGAAAGGAAAATGAAACACAGCAGCATGAGATTGTAAAATCAACATGAACAAAAGAAAATTAAATAAAACCCCCAAATCACAAGAGCCATGAGAAATGTAAATTGAAAACAACATTTCAAAATAAATAGCAAAAAAAGCATTGCTGCAGCAAATAAAACATCCACTAATCTCTTTAGTTGTATGACTTCTGGATGCTGCCAGGCCTCAGGCTGCTTGATCCAAAGAGTGGGAGGAAAATGGCTGGTTATGACTCTTGTTTCTAATCTAAAAAGTGAGCATTTTGATCAAATGTGGCACTCATTAGTGGCTTACCAAACGAACAGTTGCAGCAAATAAGAAAATGAACCAGACAGGTGCTAACAGCTGCAATACAGCAGAGTGACTGTGCAGCACGCAAACAGCCGGACAATGGAATTACATCCTATTTTAATCATCATCTTGCATCGCCAGACTGCAAGCTAAGACCAGGGAAAAGAGTTTTCAATTATCCGCATACACACACACATGTACGCACACGCACGCACAGACATGCTACCCAATTACCAGACACGATGGCTCATTCGCTGCCTGACCTTCAGCAGGGCAAACTGGGAGATTTTTTTTTTTTTTTTTCTTCTGTTCGTGACTCTGAGTGGGTTTTGAGAAAAAAAAGAACAGAGAATGAAAACAAAATGCCAACGGATGCTGTGTGAGTGACAGTTGTAATTACAGAGCTCCAACATGTGAGTAAAAATTGAAAAAAAAAAAAAAAAAAAAAAGTCCAGAGAAGGAAAACACGGTCGACAGACAGGGTGAGAGTTCAAAGAGCAAATGTTGACCGGCTGATGGGGGTGGGGGGCTGGGGGGGGGCAAAGGTTGGTGTCAGAGCCAGGATAATGTTCAGTTCCTATCGGCGTAGTTAGGAATGTGGCTGAGGTGATGAAGCTGGGTCCTATAAAACCAGGCCAGTAATGAGCTTCGACAGCTGTTGCTTGCAGCAGTCATTGTGAAATTCCATACTGACTAACAAGACAATGAAGATGACCTCCCAGCTCGTCAGTTAAAGATGGGAAGCGATGTTGTGCATAAGCCATGTGGCCCAATAGGCGCATGGTTTTCTGTTTTTCGTTTGTTTGCTTTTTTCTAATATTTAACAAAAAACATAAAAGCTAATCAAATTTCACATGTATATTCAAGAGTGAACAATACTTAAGTATATTTTGTAGCAAATATGTTTTCTGCGTGAGCCATGTTGTTTTTCTCATGGATTCATTCAAGCTGTCTGATGAGAAAGGACATAATTAATAAACAAATCCCAGAGAGACAGAATTATTTCAAAACAAACAACTATGATTTATTTTCATATGAGCTCTGTTTGGCAATGAACCTGAAGGTTGGTGGTTCGAGCCCTAGTTCCTCCTGTGCCAACCAAAGTGTCCTTGGGCAAGACACTGAATGAACTGAATCCCCGGGTGCTCCCGGTTGTCTGGCCAGCGCCGCTGTATGGCAGCTCTGCCGTCAACCGGTGTATGAATGTGTGTGTGAATGGGTGAAGGTCTACAGTGTAGAAATGCAGTTGGAAAGTGCTATGTAAGTGTAAGCCTTTTACCATTTATCATTCATTTCAGGCAAATTCTTGTCTTTAGAGAATGTACAAATGAAGATTTTTATCATTTTAAACTTAAATGTCTCAAGTCTGTAGCTGGTACTTCACATTATCATTAATCAAGAAATTGTTATGGTTGCTTTGAGACATTTTTACATAAATGAAATATCTATTTGGTGCTTTCTTTTTCTGTTTACATGGAGACAACTTCAATAACCACATAAAAGCTTGACTGCTATATTTTCTGGTCCAACTAATCTCTTTTTTTCCCCTTGCTTTGACATTCATATGAAAGCTTATAGGTTATTGCTCAGTAACAACATTTGTTTATGATCTCATGTACAACGGGGGAATATTAGTTAAATGTGAGGTGGGGGGTTGTCTGACTGAATTGTTCTGCTGAGTGATGACTCCACAGGAACTTAGCAGAGTAGCCAACTATGAGCAATGTGACAGATGTTTGGATTGTTCAAGTTGCTTTATGACACATTGTCACTCATGATTGAATGTCTGTCATGTTTACTGTAAGTATGAATCATAATGTTTTCCTGGGATTAGACCTCAAAGAGTCAAAGAATGCTGAAGAGCATTTGCATGGATCAATATCCAAATCAGAAAACCCAAGGACGATGAGGAACAGAATAACGTTCTTGTTTGCTTTCTAGAGACATTTTGTAGTGAAATCACCATTATCCACAATAAAAAAAATAAATATACCATGTCAATGCATGGAAAGCTTTTGTGCAGCTGACCCAAAAACATGTGAACACATGAAGAGTCCTGGTACAAATACACACAAACAATGAATTTGACATTGATGAGTCAGGGGGAGAATTAAGAAGATTTATCAGACTTTTCCACTGAAATTAAACATGGCTGAGAAATACAGCCCCTCATGAATTCCTGAATCTAATACCTTTGTCTTTCTCTTTAGTGCCTTATATGCTGTCACGATAACTTATTGATTCTCTGACCATATTTCCTCACCTTTTTTGTCAGCTACCTACAACACATTTAATTTCTCATTTCCTCACCTTTCTGTGCTCTTTTTGAGGTCTGTATTCAGAAGACTGAATCTGGAATGTAACCGTTTATACCCTCATTAGATACCTAATAAACCAGCAGCTGCCTCTTTTATGTCTGTGCAGAAAAAGTGTGCGTAAGAGTGCAGTCTGGGTGACATTAATTCTGCCTGTGTTAGGTTATCTTCCCATATTAGAGTAAGCTTACTAATATGGTTTACATGAGCCTGCTAGGAAAATATCTTAAATTGTCATGGCTCGGAGTGAAATAAAAAACCACATGTATTGCTATGTTAAATGTGGATGTACTTACGAGTGCAGGGCATGGATGCTGGGTCTGTTTCAGAGCGGAAGTATTCTTTGTCGCAGGCACAAGAGGTAGAGCCTTCCCTGACAGAGTAACTGTGTTGCGGACACTTGGAACAAGGGCCATCGGTGGCCAGAGCACGGTAGTAGCCAATCTTGCAAGCTGAAAGATCACAAAGAGATGAAAAAAATATGTTTGGTTAGATATAATGGGCATCAACATGCAAGATCACCTTGTTCATGATTTAACAGGTAACATGTACATGTCAGAAAGGTTATGGAAACAAGACACAGAAACATTCTAAATACTGGAACTGGAACACTATATATGGACAGGATACAATAGCTATGAACCATGACTATTGATTCATAGGATATTTCAGTGGATAAGTAACCTTTAGCAAGAAATACTGATCAACCCCAACAAAAGTGAGGAAAATCTATTACATCTAACCCCAACCCCATCTCAACAAAACTCCCTGCCAATCAAGTCAAACTTACTGGAACCATTTCAAACAAATTTTAAGAGTGACTGGCTGATTAAGGTTATTTCAGCCCCATGACTAAAGAAGCAGGGCACTCAACTAACCTGAGGGCTTCAGAGCTGTTGACCACACCCCAAATATTACATTGGAATCTATGACACACTGGCTCCCCTTAGGGACATTTTTGGGGTGAAACTGCTGCCCCAGAGCTCTGTCTAGTTCGTGTCTTCTATAAAAGAAATTAACCTTCACTGTTTTTTTCCCCTTTCTTTATCCCCCTCCTCATTCCCAAAAACAACAGGAGTCAAGGATGGTATTTCATCTGCAAAATGGGAGAGGCTCAAACAAATTGCTCACGTCTCTCACAAATTTAGGGTGCACTCTGGCAAGACTTGGAATTGCAATGAAACTAGAGTCATTGGCATTTAAGACCACAAAACAAACAAATGCCACCATACTTGGCACACCAGAAGCTCTGTCACTCTTCAAGGCGGCTTTCACTCTGCTGAAGCCCAACACACAAACTCGCACCTCTGTCTGAAATGGTAACCTAAGTGACACTTCCTACTTTTTGGCAACAGTGCTTGCGTTTCCTTTGGCCGACAGTTTGATTGGGTGGGGGGGGTCTCGTCTTTCAAGGAGTTTCTCCTCCATCTATTTGCCTGTATAATGACTGGGGAAGGATAGCAGGGTTGTATTTCACCCCCTGAGCACTGAACCAGAAGAGGAGGACAAAAGAACAATTCTCCAAGAGGTGCGGTGCAAACAGTTGCAACACTGATTGGGCCAAATAAGCTGTCAGTCACTGAGGCTGCCATGTGCTTAGCAGAGGACAGTGTATGGTATGGAGGCCAGAGGGTTGGTGGTTTGGCTTTTGTTTGAGTAGGCTGTGTGTGTGAAAGCTTGTGTGTCTCAGTGTTTTTATTCCTGTGATGTAGCACACCCAAAAAAAGATTGAATAGTGTATGTATACCCAGTGTAAATTAGATAATTGTACCCTCATTTGAAGCAGTTCCACACATACACAGAGAGGCTGTCTTCATAAGCACCCAAAGGTAAGGTTTTCAAAGCCACAGCCATCAGGGCATTCTGCATGTAGTCCCAAAACTCCCACAAGTGCTCACCACACCAAAAATCAAATCAGCGCATATAAACCACAGCAAGGAGAAGGTCATTCCTCCAAAATGAAACACATTCTACCAACCAACATGGTTGCACATAAAAACAACAGAAGAAATCCACAAACCCTCTGAAATACTGGAAAATCACTCTACTTGAGACATAATAAAGTCAGGTTCTTTGCTCCGCAGCCTCCCTAATGTAGCAGCTGGATTAGCATAGCATGATGTTAACCAAGATGGGCTAGCTGCTACCTGCTGAGCCTTTCTTTGGCCATTCCTGCTCACTCAGTCAGGCCAAATCATGCTGTTTCACTCACTAACGCCAAGCTAAAGATCTCATTGACTGTAGCCTGCAGGGGTGCTGAAGCCTCAGTTTCTCTTCAGATTAGCTAGGAGGTGTTTTGTGTCATCTGTCTTTCTTTAAAGTAATCTCTTAACACTCAATCTCATCATTGAAGACGGAATGACACTGGGATTTCTCTGTATTGATTAAGAAGTTGTGACTGCTTCAGGTGACAAAACATTAAGTTTCTTCCATGGTCTGAACATGTGTGCTGAGCCGGAAAGTGACTTGAGTTGGGAGTGGGGTTAGCCAGCTGTTTGAGAAGCTATACGTTGGAGGGAGAATTAATTGAGTCCACTGCATCTCAGCATTTGAGCTTCAGCCTCTTTAATACACAGTAGGTTACCTCAAACTGTGCATGGATGATAAGTTTTTGAACCATTCCAGATCTACTGCAATCTTCATCAGCTATCTGACACTATGAATTAAAGAATGTGTCTGAACATGTGATGTTGACATATGAGTGTGTTATTGCCAGTGACTGCCCTGCAGAAATCTAAGGTGTGTGTGTGTGTGTGTGTGTGTGTGTATGGAGGTTGGGGGTTGTTTCACTGAGTTTCTCACATGTAGGGTGATTTAAGTTGGTTGGTGTTTCTTTGGATCTCTCTCTCCT
>JBAMYA010000005.1:10944046-10977846 GCA_037176975.1 Arrhamphus sclerolepis
ATTCCACCTTAAAGCAGCTGCTCTCCGCCTCAGTTATTCCACCTTAAAGCAGCTGCTCTCCACCTCAGTTATTCCACTTCCTGATGTCAGAAGTGAATCAAACGGACAGACATGTTGAATTTTCCTCAGAAATGTTCCAGTTAGAAGTCTAATGATCGTCTCTACACGCTCTCACGGGCCAGATAAGATGCAGATAAGATGAAGTTTCGGGTCAGAAGTGTGTGTATATGTACATATTGGTGGGAGGTGCAACGAAAGCACATTTCCAACAACCATGACTGGATCTGAGATACGGTTAATGGGCGGCTAATAGATTTTCCTCACATAAGTGTATACTTGGACCAAGAAAGGGTCAGGGTTAGGTCCAGTTCAACAGACTGGTTGAGCTGCAGCCATAGTCAGTTTAAACTGGACATGTAGAGATACTAATTATTTGACTGGGTTTTGCTATTAAACGAATATTCTGGAGTTAAATCAAGCCTCAGTCCATCTAGTCCTCAGGTTCTTAGAGTTCAGGTTCACGCCTGCTCTGTCAGAACAGCCATCAGTATTTGTTCTGCCTTCAGTGCAGAATAACGAACCTTTTTGAATCTGTTTTGACTCTTAAGCTTCTGTTGATTCTCGTCTCACTGTGCCTGAGTTTTTTAACGCATCAGTGTTTCTTTGAGGTGTTTCTTTAGGTGCTAAAACATGATCGTTACGTCCACACAGCAGCTTCACGCGTAAGTGACGTACCAACCCAACCACACGCTCTGAGGCGTTTATACTCATACGTTGAGTTGCTAGTTACGCTTCAGAATAAGGTACACCAAATGCTGCTTAATTACCACTTAGTTATTGCTTAACCGTAATCATCAGGTTTTACTAAACTAGATTCAGCGTATGTTCAGGCACAGCGTAGCATGCTTCAGTCCATTCTAACTAAAAGATTTACGTTGTTCTGCTCCATAATGAAAGTTTACGCTCATTACCATCTAGTAATAGTGTAGAGGGTTGGGATGAAATAATATACCACATTTCTGTCACTGGTCTGGCCAAAATGTCCCACACTGGAGCTTAATGTGACGTTTCCAGTAACAACAACAAAAAAAAAGGGCCTGTGTGTCACATTATCGCCATTATTCAGTTCAATTCAATTCAATTCAATTTATTTGTATAGCGCCTATTTACAAGTCATCTCTAGGTGCTTGAGAAACCCAGAGCTTGACCCCCGAGCACATGGCAACACCATTATTTCATATATAAAGTTAGAAGCAGTTTTGTTTTTGTGTCACTGACGGACAGTATAATGTCACTGAGTCAGACTTTGTGCCTTTTCACAATCCGCCTTTTAAATAAATTTCCTTCTAAACAAATGGAAAGCTCTAGAAAGAGAAAGACAAAATGGAAAATAAGCTTGATCAATGACTTATCTTGAGCAAACGGTCCAATCTTAATAGATTTCCTTGAAACAATAGAGTTGTCTCGTTATCTGTGGACTCTGTATTATTACCCCGATGCTCCACAGCTCCGAGCTGCTGCTCATTCACCACAGCTGCTGAATTGTGCTCTTGCATAATACAAGCGGCAGCATTCCGTGTGTGTTTGTGTGTGTGTGTGTGTGTGATGTCAGAGCTCTAATTGTACGTGTGTTGACAGGTGGGGGGGAATGTACCCAAATAATGCTGGTGAATTGGGTTCTTATTTGGAGAGAGAATGTCTGTGAGGGAAGAGACCACAGCAGTGGGTGGTCTATGAAACCTTGGTTTCAGAGAAAAATCTCCCCTAAGACTCGCTGGATTTATCACTGTCCAGGCCAAACCTCACACAGCCACAAATACAGATGCACTTGAACACGTGTGTTTAGTTTTTATGGGATCTGAGATGAGAAGCCCTCATCATATCCTTTTGTATACCTCTCAAAAGTCTAACCCAATTTTTCCACACTTTCTCTTTTTGCTCCTGTCAATCTCCAGCTCTCCTTTATTATTTTTTTCTTACTCTCCCTCTAGCCTCAATCTCTCTTTTTCACTATCCTTGGCTTTCTCTCGGCAGGCTTCCTTTCAGACAGTAAGGAGTTTGTCAGGTGCCAAATCCCTGAGCTGAGAGATCAAAGGCAGACAAAGAGACTGGTGACTTACTGTTCTATTCTGGAGAGGCAAAAAGATGGAATGCCTCATAGACTGGGACATCACATTCTCCCCTATTCTCTCTCTATAGCTCTTTCACTCATTCAATCCTCTTTTCTGGCCTTAGTCTTTTTTTTCCCTTTTGTCAGTGTTTCCCCTTCCTCATCCCTATCCCTGTTGTCTCTGAGCTAAAGCATGTTTAGGAGAAAAAGGGGGGCGTGGATAGAAGGAGGAGGAGGTGGTGGGCATTCCTTCAGTTGAATTGTTTTTGGTGTGTGAAGGTGGAGGACAGAAGAAACTCTTAAGGCAAGTTTGAGACAGACATGATTGCGACTATCTGCAAATAATAGGAGAGTGCTAAATCTGATGATGCAATGATAGCAGCCCGCATGCAGGCCAACTAAAACTGCTAAAATTTCCTCTAAGTGGCAACAACCCACACACCTGGCTTTCAACAGGCTTAGATAGTCCTTATATTTCTGGCAAATAAAACCACATCTACCCACACACACCTACTGAAGCCCACCTTGCGCGACCCGCATTCAAAGCTTTACGGGCAGTATACACAACAAAGTATCCAATGCTCTGGGGACTAAAAGTATGAGAGCAGACTTGCAGCACAATAGCCATCTAAAATCCCGGGAATGTAACACCCTGCACATGGCACACAATAGCCAGGCCTGCCCAGACAGAACAACTGACTCTGTTGTAATGAGAAAAAGAGAATTAAGTTCAAACTAAAGCATCTTTCCTCCCACCTTTCAAGGCTACACTTTATCTTTTATAAGTGACGAAAACTCAAGTCCTCCTTTTTTTTCTTTTTTCTTTTTTTTTTGTCAAAACAGACAGTGAGCACTCTTCAGAAGAGCACTCAAAGGCGTCCTCACAAAGAAATTCTTTCAAAAAACCCAGCGATCGCCTTTCAGGCCCTGAGGGCAAGGAGAGCCTCTCCTTCTTCTGCACCTTGAGGAGCCACTGATCTCTTTTCACTCTGCTTTTCTGCCTTTGTTTGTCTGCTGTCGCATTTTTTTTCTCGTTTTCTGCCGATAGAAGGAAGTTTGATGCTCAGGTCAGACTCCTACGAAAAAAGGTTATTCTTCTATCAGTGTTTTGTTCACCCCACAAGTCACCGCCACATATTCATGAATATAGATTATAAAAGAGCATCTACATCAATACACCTGAGCCAATGGCATATACGCAGGGCATGACTAGCTGCTGACCATTAGCATCTGTCACTGCAGCAGCAGGACAGTGGAGCAGGTTAACTCATTAATCCTATCACTCAGGGTTATTAATTACCTCTGGCCCTGACAGCAACGCAGAGTCACACGGCCAGCGAAACATATCATCATGATGGATGAGGGACACACGGTCACCGAAACTGATCACTATGATTGATGACATATACTCGACACATCTTGACCTTGACCTGGCTTGGGGGGAAAAGGTCTTACACTAGTTGTACCATCTTTTAACATGTAAAACCAAAAGCCGGGTGGCAACATCTGGGCTGACGTTCTGACAGGGATTTAGACAAAAGCCAACAAGGCTAACAACCTTAATAAGACAAAAGCCAGCCTTGCTGACAATCACTGCCGTTATGCTAATGTTGGCTGCTGGCTGGGGAGGTGAAAGTTGGCAGCAGTTTGTCTGTCAAATGTCGCATGATTTATAACTGTATATTTAGCAGCACCAATCCATCATCCCGCAGCCATTTGAGATGTGGCTCTCATTAAAATGTCACAGAGAAGCATCATCTAGATGAGCAAAACACATTATGACAATGAAAGTTACAATAAACGTAAACTCTGAGAGCAAAAACATCAACTTAGCGATATTTCAGGTCGTCAGAATATAACAAACTGCTCCGTTGTGCTGATTTCTTTGCCTTTTATCTAAAGTAAAGATAAAATTAAAAGAACATAAAAACTACATATATGAGGCCTTTTACATATAGCATTATAGCATCCCATTAAGCAACATTAGCAAAGTATTTCCTGCTCAAAGCTAAAGCTACTTTGTTAAGAGTGTAATGTGGTGCCACCTATATTGTTACTGTTTGGAGTACATCTGTGAAAAAAATTGAAATATTGTTCTAAAGGCTTCCTGTGGACCAGAGTCCCGCCGTTCTTATTGACACGTAGGCCACAGCTTCCTCCATAATTCCTGCAGCCTGTTCTTAAGAAGGAATATTAGCACAATGGTTATATCGCAGAAATCTAAGTCTTCCACCCATCCACTTCAGAACATGCATACCACTCCTAAAAAAAGAGGGGAGGAGGCTCTGAAGATGAATACGAGGAAACTAATCAAACACTAAAGAAAATTACAACGGGAGAGAACAACGGTTCAAGGAAAGTGCACGGAGAAGAGAGTTGCTATCTAAAAATGGAGAAAGCAGCAGAGAGATGGACAGAACAGGGAAGAGATTTATCTGTGTTTCATGTGGCACTGTTTAAGTACATCTTGTTGAGCTTATGCCACTCAGATTCCATTTTTACACTCATACCAGCTCAGCAAAGGTGGCACCAACCCCTGAGGCATCATGCCAATAGACTATTGTGACACGAGATCCACCACAGCAGGTGGGCAACTGTCAATAGGCAAACAAGACAGAGATATGTTCTACACAAACAAAGGTTTATAAAACATACACCTGCAAACACCCAGACATGAACAAAAAGGCCTTCAAAAGCCCTCTGCTCTGCAGTTGCACTTTACAATACCATGCATGTATGAAAATACATAAACACACAAACATCCATTAAGCAGGCATTTTGAAAGCAAGGCAAGCAAGGGGACACCAGAGCAGGAGTGTCGATGGTAGGTAAACACACACACACACAGTCATGGTATTGTCTTGGTCCACGGTCTCCAGAGTCACGAGTGCCATATTGGACGTGCGTGTCTGCAGGTGTGTTTATTTAAAATCCTTTCCTGACATTGTTTATAATAAAAACATTCATAAATAAATGAAGAATTTTATAAAAGGGGCAAACACATGGGTGGTTTGGGGAGTGGTGTGCACCGGGACTCACTCCTGAACAACTGAGGAGCTAAACTATGGTACTTGGGGTGTGTCAAGGAGATTGGAGTAGGAAAAGGGAGGATGTGTGAGGAGAACAAAAACACTAACTAAGAATAGGTGAGGAGGAAGAGGAAGCGATAGGGAAACAGGTCCAGTGGGACCTCAAAGTCAGTTCTGTAAAGAAGAGTAAACCATGTCAAGCTTTGTAATGCATACAGACAACAAGTCACCAGAGGTGACTTGTTGTCTGTATGCATTACCAGTTATCAGAGGTGTGGACTCAAGTCACATGACTTGCACTGGAGTTAGACTCAAGTTAATTAATTAATTTCATTGACTTTGAGGACTTTCGACTTGACTTGACGTTTTTTTTTTTTATTATTTCCCTTCAGGGATCAATAAAGTATTTCTGAATTGAATTTGAATTAAAATGGAATGAATGTAAAAGGACTTGCAACTTGGCTTGGCATTTTACAAAAATGACTTCACTTGGACTTGAGCCTGTTGACTTGAAAAAAACACTTGATATGACAGAGATGGAAGAACTGTACCCTTTGGTCGTCATTTGACATTGCCTAAAGAACAGTAGGTAGTCCTCTCATGCTATGCTGTCTGATTTACATTTAAGATACAATTGCACCATTGTTTAAAGGACCTGAAATCTGAAGGGACTTGGGACTTAATTCAAGACTTGTTTGTGTTGACTCATGAATTGACTTGAGACTCAAGGACAAAGACCAGAAACTTGAGACTTGCAAAACAAATGACTTAATCCCACCTCTTATTATCAGTAAGTAATATTTGGGAGAAAAAAAAACTTTCATAATTAATTATTAATAAATGCATCAAATAAATAGATTTTTCTAAGACATTTTTTAAGACTGCCATGTAATTTGCAAGAATAGACTATCGGACAAAATAAGCCCTTGGCTAAAAGCAGAAATGTATTTATTATCAATTAACTGATGAAACTCTACATTTTGGGCTTATTTCATGGCAATCAGGATACAGCTATATATACGCTGATTTGTAAAGACATCATAATCTCATCATTTTAGTTTGTTGTATAACACAAAATAACCTACATCTTTCTGACCTTCCACCTACTGGTGTATGACGATAGGTGGCTACAATACAACTAGATAATTGTTACATTATGATGTCGTTATCGCAAAGCTATTGCTTGAGGAAAGATATAAAACTTTATCTACACAATACGTAGTGTGACTGTGATATGAAGATAAATCTAAAAATAAAACAAGCAAACAATCACCAGGAGCATACAGTTGACGCCTTGAGGGAAGTAGGTAGTTTTCTGCAGAAAAAAGTGGGTCCCACCCACTTCCCATAATGAATATCAATTATCTTCCCTCTTACGTGATCAATTTACAAATTTACCACAAGAGAAACTTAAACCTGGCTCAACTAAACCCCTGTGGTGAGTCAGATTATAAACACACTTCACATGCACATGTGACCAAGAGTATGTGACATACACATCTGTCAGCGCTTAAGCGTACAGAAACACACATGCAAAACTTAATTACTTCGTTGTCTGCAGCCTCAAGGGCGGGTTTGACATCAGCCTCTCTGACTTTTTTGGATGCAGTTCAGTGGGATGTGAGGAGGGGTTGGAAAGGGTCGACTGTTGGGTGAAAAGGAGAGTATTTTTAGGTTGTTTGTTTAGGTAATCTACTTGCAGCTCCCAGACGACAGCCTGTCTGGGGCCTCAAAACACCTTCTATTGTGCATGTGTGTGTGTGAGTGTGTGTCCCTTTAAGCGCGGTGCTAGCATTGTGTCTCTGCACAGAGTGAGCATTTATATGCAGTGTGTTGGTGCGCGTGAGTGAGGTACATAAAACTTTCTCGGGTCAGTAGCTCTTCAACAGCTCATGTCAGCCCAGCGCTGTCTCCCGTGTAGGTCTCTAGCTGTCTCCACTATGACCTTTAACCTTTCCTGATGTAACTCCGTACTCACTGTTTTCCCCTTTTTTCTCTCTCTGGACAGGATCGAGGTCATTACTGTCATGGAAGTGATATGCCGCTCAGCTCCAAACCCTGACTTAAACGCTGTCACCTCCTGTTAGCATAGCATGACTTGGCATGATATGTGTACATTCCTTAGGTGCTAGTGCACATGTGTGTACACAGACTTTACTGCATTGCCCTCCTTAACCCCGGGCTAGTTGAACCTGGCCCTGCAGGGGAAGTTGGTTGGTTTGGGGGGGGTCTGCAGCGCGTGTAACAGGAGCCTGGGGTTAATGGCTGCTGCTTAGACAGGGTTACCCTGCTAATGTGTTTTAGCCTTTAGCTTTGATGTGCAGACAGACAAACTAAGGCGAGGAGATGATAAAAGGACCATGGAGTGCAAAGTGTGTGTTTTGGGACCAGAGGAAAAGGGCCACATTTGAGTTGTGTTATGTGCTCCTCGGAATCTCCTGAGACGCATTGCATCTAAACTTCCTACGTCCATTTTCTATCATACCTTATCAGTTAGATTTCTTTCACCACATAAGGTGATGTCCAACAAGTGGCAGCTTTGGCGCTAATTGAAACGACTACAAAGATTTACAGAGACTTTTTGTTTTATTTTTTTCTTTAAGCTACAGAGAATCTACACTGCACTGCATACATCCTAAATCTGTCAACACCCTAGGTCAACATTAGTTATTTGGTTTAACTTTTTCCATCTACATTATGCCGCAACAGTGACAAGGGACTTCATCAGATCAAACTTTTTCCATTTTCAAAGGTTAAGTTCATAGTAGTGTGGATGCTGGATCTAAACATTTATGTTTTGAAAACTTGTAAATGTGGACATAGAATACGTGAATAGTTTAAATAGTTGGTTTAAGGTTTAAAGTGCCCAATACCGTTTCAATAAAGTCAGGTGAACAACATACAACAGTGTCACCGACTAGCATGAGCCACACAACACCAGGCCAATTCAAAGAGACATCATCGTCTGTACTCACAGCCCTCCTGTTCACCCTTCACATCTTCAGCCATTCATCAGAAGTACGACAGGAATCCATTCATCTTATTCTGTTCTTTACTTTGTTACAGACTGTTTCTGTCACACGTACACACAGGGACATCTATGGAGTACCACTCTTTGTTCTTTAATCACCTCCCTGTTTCATTTTCCTTTCTCCTGTTTTCGCTTCTCTTCTTTCTTCTCCCTCTGACATACCTCTGTGTGTTGTGAAACTTCAAGGGAAAACCTCTCTATTTTTTTTCTTCCCCTTCCAGCAGCATTTGACAACTAGCTTTTGGATCAGGAAGGATCAAGGTTTCTAATCCCAGAGACATGCCCTGGCATGGACACACCTTGGCCTCTGGCTGGAGATCCACAGCCTCATGTCTCCTGGCGCTGCCAGACCTCCATAACCTCAAATTACATTTCAGCTCTCCCACAGAGAGGTTGCACCTCACAGGCAACCCCACAGTGTGTTTGATACACATCTCAAAGTTCTGAACTAAGGCCAAGGATTGGTGTGTGTTAGAGATTAAATGAAATGGCAGTAGAGGTGTCACATATCTGCTCTCTGTAAAAGGTTTGATGTTTTGGGAAATATACTGACATACATGAGAAGATCAGATCCTCATGTCTCAACGCTAAATATGGCTCGCATCCAGATAACTTAGCATAAAACTGAGTTATATGATGGAATGCTTTTCAGTACAAATGATTTTTCTCCATGTTTCTCACCACGGAGACACACTTATAGAATAACAATTCTAAGTATAGACGTTAGTTCTGGCAGTGTCTTTAGTGATTCATATCTAATCACAATATGCTTGAGCTTTGGTCCTATCAGGTTTCTAGAACAGGAACTAGGAGGTACAGTATTTAAGGCACCTCTGTGCAGGCTCTGACCACAGGGACTACTCCTTTATGAGCTTTTTCTGTTGAGAAATAAGCACAGACTTAGAGTCGACACTCCCAGTGCCATGAAAAACTGCTGCATGAGGCTTGATGCTGAATGACTAAAAGTGCTGTTTCTGAAACAATGAACCTATCAGAACCAAGATGAAGCACAGCAGGCTGCTGCTCGCTCAAACATAGATGCTGTAAATGGCACAATGCAACACTCTAGCCACCTTGGGTGTATTGATCTTTGTCACCACCTTCAAGATCCTGAGTTACATTCTGAGCACAGTCAAATTAGACAGAAAATATCAACATCACCTCATGAGTCTTTTGGATCAAACACTGCAAAAGAGGCAAAAAGAAGAAAGTTTTTCCTGTGACTGTTAATGACGTCTCGTGCTTGCCCCAAGGATCTTAGCAGGGAAGAAGCTTGTCAGTCTGTTGAAACATTTGTTTTATAGTTGCTAATGGGAGAAAGATACCTGGGCCATTACGGCAGAATTCACTCAAATCTGAGCAAGAATTCAAAGTTGAGTTTGTTTAAACTGATGGAGACTATGATGAAGAAACAGTATCATCAAAAAGTTTGTTTGTACAATTAAAAGTTGTAAAACTAATCAATGAGCTCAAGCAATCTTTTTTTCTTTTCTTTTTTTTTACTTTTTAGGACATTTGTTGTTTTTCATTTGAGCAGCACCTGATAAAGCTGCATTTTTCTGGAAAATGCAGAGAGAGATGTGTTTTATTAAACTGCTTACTACATTTTCAGTCTTCTGTTATTTTAATGCATCTTGCAACTCACACGTGACTTTTAACTAATACCCCTGAAAAAAAGAAAGAAAAAACTTTCTGAAGTGTTGGTTTAACCAAAGGAGCTCTGATGTCCATTTAAACCTCTTAAAAGCTTTGAATTCATCCAAAATGCCTCAAACTATCAGGTTGTTTGTACTTCCTCCAGCTTTGCCACAGGAATACGTTAACACGTTTTCTTTTCCACATGAATGTTTCCTTGCAACACCTGCATGTGCTCCAAGATTCAAATCACATCGAGTGTGTGTGTGTTACAAGAGAGAATGAAGCAGTGTTCCATTTCCTCCACCTCCATGATTAGAAAAGGGGGATCTCAGCTCATTAAAATGTGAACTGCGTCCAGTCTCAGGGCCCATCAGATTACACGGTGGCTCTTTATTGCAAGTCTTTTTGTCATAACCCTTAACTGATTGCTACGGAGCAGCCTTTGATTTGGCCACTGAACTCTGTGCCCCCAGAGAAAGGGATGACGACCGAAGAGAAGAAAAGACCACCTACTATTGGCCCGCCAAGATTGAGGAAGCTTAAGATAGAAATCAGCAGGAGAAAGACAGAGGAAAAGATAAAACAATTTCAAGGTGTTTGCAATCAGCTCGGCATTGCCAGATAGTGAGGGAGAGTTGGTCATCTGCGTTGCTTTGTCTCCAGGCTCAGATCGTGCCACCAGATTGGAACCTTAATAGAAGTTTATGATACAGCATGTGATATGCCCGTGGAGACAGATGTCCAGAGTAAATATAGGAGACATAATGGTTCAGACACACACACACACACACACACACGCACACATATACATATAGACTCCTTGCAATCAGTGGCATTTCACCACAGTTAAAAAGGAATTTTTGTGCAATGGTGAACCAGTGGATGCAGTGCAGAAAAAGCACAGTTGCCAGACTGGAAATAAATCTCTTTCCACTTCACTTCCTCTCATGTTCTTCTTTTTTATGTCTCTTTTTTTCTCTCCACCTCCCTCTCAATCTCCCCATCTCCATCTCCTTCCCTGCTCTTGGTGAGAGAGGTCGGCTCTGGCGCTCTCTCAGCACAAAGAAGGTGGCAGGGGCCCTCTTTCTCTTTCAGAACCTCCCCCTCTCCAAAACAGTCCACCCATGCCCACTTGATGGCTGTCCACTTCTCCCTCTCCACCCGTCTTTTTTCTGCTATACATCCGTCCATCTCTCTTTACAACACTTCCCACCACCCCCACCCCCTACTCAACTGATTCCCTCCATCTGTCAGCCAGCTGAGGTAGCAGGGAGCAAAAATTTAAAGAGAGCAAAGGAGAAAGAGAGGGCCAAAGAAACAAGTGGGAGAGTATGCAGGAGTTCAGGGAAAAATGGAGGGAGAAGAAGGGTGACCAGAGGAAGGGGGGAAAAAAGCAGGGATGAGATGGAGGAAGGTGGAGGCGATGAAGGGAGCACAGGGTTGGGCTGGTCGAGAGCTGGGGTATTGATTCAGGGGCTTTTGACATGCTAATTTGCTTGCTGACTGCTTTAATCGCTTGTTCTTTGCATTGCGGGCTTCAAAGGGGGGAGAGGAGAGGAGAGGAGAGGAGAGGAGAGGAGAGGAGAGGAGAGGAGAGGAGAGGAGAGGAGAGGAGACTTATGTGGCTGACATTCACGTTTGCTGCACTGTACAAACACAGAGTACGTTGTCAAATAAATAAGAGCATTCTCAGAGTCCATTTAAAAAAGCTTTAGGTGTTTTTAGAGGTAAATATGTAAAAACAAACTAAAAACTTGCATGTTTGTCACTTGAAAACTACTTTTTATAGCACCCTGATATATTATTTGGATTTGTAAATCAATTTGCATTTAAATATGTCCAAAAGACAAATTGTGTTTATACAACTGGATGTGTACTTGATGTTTTCTTTCCACCAGACTGAAACAAGACAAGTTACGGAAGCAAAGCTGCTCAAAATCTCTAAATTGCACTGTATTTGAAAAACAATGTTTTGCCTGCAGTTCCTCACCTTAAAGACACGCATTACTGGATGACGGGCAACTTTAATTACAAAGCACTTGTCTGGAAACAAAACAAAATATCACACTGTTTTTGTTTTTTTTTTAAGATTTTCTATTTTTGATTAATCTGCATAATCAAAACACACATACACAAACAAGAATAACAACAATCACCTAATCTTGTATTTTACGTGGCAAAATAATATATTTTAGAAATTTTAATGCCACTTGAAAGTATTCCTGAGAGTTTTCCAACTCAAATTAAAGGCAAATCACAAAGCAACAACCCGTTTGTCCTGCATGTATTTTGTTGTATTTGACCACTTCACAAAATCCATGAATTTGCATATTACTTAATCTAGAGTTCTGTAAAATAATCCTATTTTTACAAAACCATTAAAGCCAGTAAGTCTATACTTATCTAAACCTGAAGTGAAATATATTTTCCAAAAATTTCCTGCCAACACTATCAGGTTGTTCAAACAAGTAACACCAGTAAATACCAAAAGGGGGCTTGATATTCTTTGTGAAAAAGAAAAAGTTAAAAAGTCGGTCAATGATAAATGACTTCACGTTGATTGTTCATGGCAGTGTGGTCATACTCGCTGCAGTGCGGCTTGTGCTGTGGGAGCGCTGTGACTATCAGCCCGGGTCATGCTCGATCGGCGGTGGCTTCCTGCTCTTAACTGGGCACCGCAAGGAGAAATGGAGAAGGGCGATGAGTGCTGAGAACTGCAAAGGGAACAAACACAGAGGCAGGACGGCTGCCCAAGCAGGAAAAACATTTCAGCACCTCAGCTAATGATGGCTGAATTACCACCAGCAACCCGTCCTCCATTGAGTAAAGACATTTGGGAGTGCTGAGGAGATTTTTTTTATTTTTTTTCACCACTGAAGAGGCTAAACAAGAGCAGAACATTAAAAACTGCTTAAATGAATTATTGTAACAACACGAAAGAGCTATCGAGGAACCCTCATGAGACATTTTGTCCTCTCTGTACCTGTTGTTCCCTGCTGCTCTCTTTTGGTAACAGATTCCTGGTCTCTATTCAGGAGCACAAAGTGAGCCTCTCTGGTGGCAGAGAGAGTGATGAGTACATTCACCTCCATTCTCCTGCATTCTGCTCAGCTCTGCATGTGTGACTGTGTATGTGCATCTGCTATACATATGTGCCCATGTATTCAGAGTCTCCTGCCTGAAGTGTATTTTTTTATTTTTTTTCTTACATGCGCAGCTCTAAATACTCAAGTCAGCTTGTAAATGCTGTATGTGCCTGCGTATCAGGCCGTGCATGAGCGTACACATATTGATTTCATGCGGTAAAACCTCTCTCTCAGCATGTGCCTGGATGTTTATAATTGGAGTTAGAGTGAACACTCACAAGTGACACTTGCGAATGCGTGTTTGTGAGAAGAATGACGGGTGATGATGTTGAGCACACGGCTCCTCGCTGCCTCCCGCCCACCGTTGGGGGCATAATCTCATTATTCAACCCACTTCCTGCTGCTGCCACCAGAGCCAGTCTGACAAACACTAACCACCTCGTCGACCGACGCAGAGGGAGAAAAAAACAGAAGAGGAGGAGGAGAAAGATGGCATGAATGGATTGAAAATTGCAAACAGGAGCTCGCGAGCGAGAGAAAGATATGTAATGAAGAAAAGAAAAACAAAAAGAGAGATGAGTACTGATAAAGAGGGAGTGAATCAAAGAGAAATCTGACATGGATGGGAACGGAGAAAGAAAAACGCAAGTAAGTAAGCCAGCGTGAAAGAAGATGCAAAGACTTAATTTGTGTATTCAAAGAAGAAGAGATTGAGGGGAAAAAGAGGGAGAGAGAGAGAGGGGGGGGGGTGAAGTGAGGGACTATGTCTGAGTATTTAACAGCCATTGGGGACCGACAGGCTAAATAGAATTACGTGGTGAATTTAGAATGATGCTCCCAAGGCGCATATTTAAGACTGTCAACAGAAGCAGGGAGAGAATGGGAGACCCAGATACACTCTCACAATGAGGGGGACACAGGAGAGGAACTTCATCCCTAAGACCTCTTAATCCAATACCAATGAAAGTTTACAGCTCAGCAAAGACTGCTGGGAATAGTTGGTGAGGGAAGGGGAGGGGGGCCTCAGGTGAGAAGAGGCTCTGTTCACACACCAACATCCCAGTCATGCTCTAAGCTCTTTTCTGCATGTACACTCATACAGCTTCTCAGGAAATACAGACAATAAACAAAGGTAAAAGTAACAGGAACTTAATGTGAACTGGGAAGTTTTTAATGAAGACTAAATAGACCTGATTTCAATCGACGAGACTGTGTATTATCTCATCGTAAAAGCCATTTGAGGCTTGGGAAATCAAAGGATATACTGAAGCCTAGCAGAGGAAATCATGAAGCAAATCTCTGCAACTATATCATTGTTTTCCAAAGTTTTATGCTTTTTTTAAATTCACACTATAGTTGTATTTAAAAACTAAAACCAAGAGTAGATCTGATGCCAGGCACAGCATAACAAAAGTTTTACATTTTAAAATTAAATCTATTAATATGAACAAAGGTCGGTTGAATTTGAGGATAAAGTGGAGATGGAATGAAGGAACACAATAAAGTTTCCACATTTTTGAGGAGCCAATGTGAGGATGAAATTCACAGCTCAAGAGGCCAGCATTCTCCATAGTAGCATTAAAAAATTCAACTTTAACAGCCATGCTATTCTCAACAAACACATACAAACAACTATACAACTTATACCAAAGACACACACACACAGCTTGAAATCTACAGATTTTCCCTGAAAACACACATCATCACTTCGCTGAAGAAATGCTGCAAGAGCATTCTGATGGTCAAACGTTTCCTCACTCACATAAAATCAGCTAAAGTGATTATCATTTAAAAACTGTGACACACAGAGTTCTCACTAATCTCTCCTTTCCACCACCTCATCAAAACTGCAGCACCTCCCAACAGTAGGGACTCCTTCACCAGATGAGAAGCGAGAGTATTCCCTGACCCCCGCTATCCCCACAGACTATGTGGGGGGAGGAAGTTGGGAAGGGGATCACAAATACAAACAGAATCCCTTCTCCACAGATTACGGGGGCTTCCTCCTCAACACCCTGGTTGCCTCTCCTGCCTTGGCCCTGGGAGTACACACAAGTCACCTTTGGTCCATCTCAAGCCCAGACGCACATACACACTCCCCCACCACAGCTGTCAAAACCCTGACGTCTTAATCAATCCTGCATCCACATCCCTGTCAGATGCAGCAGTAAGATGGATGCAGAAAGGGATGACCCCTGACCTCTGCCAGGGGTGGAGAATACAAGTCCTATGTGCCCTGTCAGCTCCCCCCCTGCCCCCTTTTCACCCCAAACATCACCACCCTCAGACAGCTCTACTGCTGCCCCAAACAATGATGGAGGAGAGCTCATTCATCCAGGGCTGGGAACCAGGGGCCAAAGTGCCCTTGTAACCCCACACATACACAAGACAAGCACAGACACACAGGCATGCAACGGCACACATTCACACCGCTGATCTATGTACGCCACAGAAAAGCTTTAAAAGAAAGGGAGTAAACTTTACTGGGCTAGCATCAACACTTCTTAAAAATTTTATGATGGCACAAAATTTTAATCAACAGAACACAACTGACAAATCTCCTTTGATGCTCTGCCCCCCAAAACAAGGTCCCGTCCGAGGTCTTTGGTCATCTTGTCCATGGAAGAGTGGCGCTTCTCTCCAACTGAGCTTGTCACACTGGTGAATATTAACTAGCTCATCAATGCACTTGAAAACCAACAGCTAGCACCTTTTAACCTCTGAGTCACTTTAGTCTCTCCACACTGATGTTTTCTGGCGAAATGCGTAAATCCAAAGGCACATTATTTAGATTCCAACTAAAAGTGAAACATTTAAGACACCACACTACTGTTGTTGTAATGGCATTTCTAACTTAAAGACACACATGGTGATGCAGTCATTTTCAAATGTATGTATTCACAGGCAGTCCCAGAAACAAAATTAAAACATTCAAGAAGTTAAAATGTCTTTAGCCATCTCAGGTTAGAGGAGGGTGAAATTATTCCAACAGAACTGTAGCAGCTAATGTGTGTGTTTTTTTAAATACAAATAGAAAAGCACAACATACAACCCCATCTGTGACTACTTGAACCTCTTTGACTTCCCCACCCCCACGAAGCCAGTAGTACCCCTAAATCACCAGACCTGTTTGTCATGTAATTAGTCCTCCAAGATAAAGGCTCCCTCGTAAATTAGGAGAGGTGTAGTGGTCCGTCCCCCTGTTAATCACTCATGCCCAGCCTCTGACCCTTCACTGTTGCAGCCCACTGCTTTTTGTGTGATGGCTATGGGTGGCGGTGGGGGATCCCAATAAACCATCAAGGCAAAAACTGGCATCTCCCCTCCTGGCCAGCTGACAACTGAGTTTCAATTTGGCAAAACACTGAATGTGACCAACAAAGCAGCTGCTACTACTAGACTACAACTCAATGATTTTTTTTTTTAACCTTATCATTTGAGCTACGATTAAGGAGGAAACTTAAGAAAAGAAAATTTCTGAACAGCAAATTTACAGGAATTTGAAACTATCAAGTGCCAAGATTCTAATTGTCTTTCCTATGAAAGGCTCTGATGACAATAATAATGTAAAGACATCATCTTTGTCAAATTTGAAAAGAGCCACTCTGAACTGATCTTTAGTCTCTAATAAAGTGCCACGTGTAGTAGGATCACGACAAGTTCAGATTAGAATAGCTGTGCTCACAAGACTATTTCCTCAGACCAAATAGCTCTATTTCAGCACCTTCTCACAGCAGTGTATTTTCACTCCTCTCATACCTGCTTGGAATTTTAAAGTCTTCCTTTCTCTTTCTATTCCTCTAAAGCTGTCTATTTCTCATACCAGCTTCAGGCTCTATGGGGATCGAGAGAAAGAATAGGTGGGGGTGAAAGACACAGTAGAGGTGGGAACCAGTTGGAGCTCTACCCTCCTCTACCAGTTTCTCCAATTCTCTCGGGATACACCTCTTTGCACAACACCTCCCAGTGGGCCCGCTAATTACTCCATTTACAGTCATCACTTCCTCTATCACCAAACCAGACACTGAGAAGACAACTGAAGAGAAGGAGAAAGAGAAGATAAAAACATCTGACAGAGAGGAGTGTGGGTGAATCAAGGAAAGAGAAACACAAAGAGAACATGACCCAAGAGATGAAGACAAAGAAACAATACTGTGGGAAGATGAGAAATTACAGAGACAGGATTGTAAGGGAGGTCACGGCTTGAACAGAGAGACTGGTATATAAATTGGTGAAGGGGCCAAAAAACACTAAAAACACTCAAAGACAAACATCAGTTCTTTACCTTGGCATTCTGCATTGCGCTCCTCATATCCAGGGTTGCACAGGCAGTTCCCAATGGGCACCAGCCACTCTCCGTCAGCTCCACAGTACATCTTGGGAACCTCCTTTTCTTCTGAATTATCCACACATGAACCACGAACTTCCACCAGTGAAGAGGTATCTGCCCCAGTGATAGTATCAGGAAACTGGGCCAAGTTACGCACAGATAAAGGACATTTCTTATAGAAGACCCTGACGGAAACAAGTGCAATACATGCTCCAACATCCTGGAAGGCCAAGTAAAAACCCTTCCGAGTCAAGGCGCCAACATCCCGGACCTCCGTGTTCAGCTTCATGATACGATCGCCGATGTCCACCTGAGTGAAGCTCTCATCTGCAGCAATGGTATCAATTTTGCCAAACTGGTTCTCACGAATGTAGCGCTCCTTGTCATTGTTGGACTCGTAGTAGTACAGATTGAAGGTTTCCTTGCAGGTTCCCATGACCCCCGGCAGGCTGTTGCAGTCTCGGAGGGTGAACTTGATCTCAATGTAGACCCGCTGGGCACCTCCACGGGGAATCCAGTCAGTGCGGAGCCAGTTGTTCTGATTTGGCTCCATGACATTACACACCTGGTATGTCCGGATGGGGATGTTCTTTTCATCCATAATGCTCACTTCCTCCCACTGGGGAAAGGACACATTAAAAATGTTACAAGATTATCATTAAGCCTAATGAAATCATCAGTCTCTTTTCTCAGTTTCTTTTGTTCCAAAACATAACTAAAGAAACAGAACAAAACTTTTTAAAGAACAACAGAACTGGTAAAGGATAAAAACATCTGAAAAATATGAGAAATAAATGTTCTCATACTTTAGAAAGGGGCTGTGTATGAAACAAACAGGATCTGAGACAGCTTATGCCAAAGGAGCACATGGTTTATTTAATCAATATTTGAGTTGTGGCAGAGATGGATAAACTTAATACATGTTTTCTGAATGATGCCAAACAGAGCTGTTAGGTTTTAACACAGAATCACAAAGCATTTAATATTCACCACAACTACACTTTGAGGGGAAAAAAAAGTGTATAATGAGTTATATGCTTCAATTATCCTCAGTTCAATTAATTGTAGAGTGAAATACAAATCCACTTTAAACCTGGATGGTTTTGGACATTCGGTAAAAAGGTAAGGAATCCTAACAAAGGATTTTGTTGATACAGATGGTCTCTGGACAAGAGCTAATGATTAATGTATACAGGTCTGCTTTACATTCACATAAACAATCAGGGCCTGGAGACTGAGGCACACATGTTCACTGATGTTAGCATGAACTCATAAATGGGGGGAGACGCTTACATGAGGTGCATGGAGTACTTTATCCACAGCGGGTTGCCTTAATTTTGCTGAGAAGGAATGTTTGTTTTACTTACGATAAAGTTCCCTCTCTACAGAGTACTGTTAAGCAAATACAAGCATGTCTTGAGAGGCTCAAAGCAGCATGTTCCCTACAGTTTGCTGTGTGCTTTAAATAGAGACTTTGACTGAGCTGGACTGTAAACAAGAGCAGACAAGCGTTTGGCTGCCGTGGGATTAACCATTTAGAAAACTGCATAAAATAAACATAATGGGATAGTGAGAGATATGGGTTATTCTGTCAGATTTGACTTGATGCCTTATCATAAACAATCTGGATTAAAGCCTTATTTCCCTTGAGTAGAGTAGGATAAGACCAAATACAGCTGCAGCTGTATGATTTAAGAAAATGTCTATCATTCCCTGCTGTTGCAATCCACTTTGCTCTCTTGCCTTCGCCCCCCTTTTGTTGTGGAAATCTAGCAGCGCTGAGATAAGACTGCACCTTTCCCTGATAACAGGAAAGAGGGAGAATAAGGCCAATTGGTCATAATGAGAGGGTGAATGCACACTCTGAGGGGCTGCCAAGACCCTGTCAATCACTTGTTTGTGATAAAATGGCCGCAGGGAGGACCTAAAAGGCACAGTGCAAGTTAATTCAGGAGGGCTTGCAAGCACCAGTCTACAACTGCACAAGGTGGGTTGCTGTTCCTCTGGGTTTTTACTCATTAGCTGACATGAGTGTTGCTAATTTTTATTAATTTTCATCAACATTAGAAGACCCACTTGTGCTTGTTATCTCATTTGTGCAAGTGGGAAATATGCAGGAGTGATCTTATTTAAATTATTTAAGCAATTATTAATACAGCACTTTCATAAATGTGATCATTTCCATGATCCAATTTGGACTTGGTTAAGATATGGAATGCAAAGCTACTTTTTTTCACAGTATAGCCACTGCATGTAGTCTCTGTGAGCTCTGTGCTATTTCTCTGATCAGGTCCACTGATACCCCAGTTAGACAGTGGGATCATGCTATTTGATGGACTCTCTTCACCCTTTCGTTTAGCTGAACTTCCTGCATCCAGACCTGAAGCCCACTGCACTTTCCCCTTAATTCATCCATTTCAGAGGACCCTCTCTCAGCTGCCAAGTTCCCCTCTCTCTGCTCAGCTGAATGGTGGAAAGGGATATAAAGTTTCTCCACAAAGACCGATTCAATCCACCGTCTATTCAGGAAACCTGACGCTCGCTGCAGTATCAGCCCCTGCATCTGACCATTCCAGAGTGGTTAGAGAGAAGGGGAGCGAAGAGTGAGGGCAGCAGGGATTGGGGGTGGGGGGTGGGGGGGTGGGGGGGAGTTCGGTGCCTACACAGCTAAGGTTCTCAAAGTGGATTCTGGGACCCCCTGAAGTTGTTCCAGTCAGTCTCATTATACAACAAGAACTGCCAATAAATTCTCCATATTTCAGTGTTCCATAAATAAATAATCTCATCCTGAGCCTAATATCCTGATGGGCTCCAATAAATCACCAACAAAGATATTCCCATACATGGCTCACCAGGACAAAATCTTATCAAAGAGGGCTTTGGCGATTCACTCTACAGCTCCTGCCAATAATGGATACCATCCCTGGATTTTTGCTCAATAGGGGATCATGCGTCCTAACAAGGGGACACTTCTTTGCAGTATACGTACCCCTCCTTCATCGGGGCTGGAGACCCATCCCAGCTCCCCCTGTACGGCTCTGGAGTCCAATAACGTGACTGGAAAACAAGAATGGGAGACGTGAGCATGCAGTCTCAGACCGTCCACACAGCAGCAGTTTCGGCATTAATAATCCAATTAGGCCATACGGACTGAGGAGGAAAAACAGCTTCCTATTTTCTTTAATGAATACACATAAACCATCCAGTAGAGAAACATTATTATAAGAAATGTCAGTGAAGGGACAGGATAAAAAGTGAGCCTTTTTTTTTATCCTGCATTATTCACTGCTGTGCATTACTCACGTTATTATTATTATTAGGCTATTATTATTATTATGATCATTATTATTATTTTGTTATTTTTTGACTGATTTTCGTTAATAAATCGACTTCCTAGGACAGACAAATGCGTTCCCTGGTGTTTATAAAGCCGTGGCTTCTCGCTTTGCTTTAATCATGCGCAAGTAAAGATGTGAGAATTGGTGATGAAAAGGAGAAGCGCTTCAAAAGCCTGTTTCACGCAATGATTTGTACAGAAAAGTGGGCTAAAACATGCGCACGTCAAGCATTAATTGTGATTTTTATTATCATTATTATCATTATTGTTATTGACTCAATTAGACCATATTTTCATCAGCAGTCATTCTGGATCGATATCCTGTTGTTTAGAAACCAGTAACATGCGTAATATGTTCAGATTAAATTAATTAATAAATGTATCAGTCCCACATAGAACTAGCAGAGATAAAATAAGGAAAGAGGGCGATGAAATCAATTTTAAATGAGTACTATGGTACTGTTTTTATATTTAGATAAACAGAACCAGCGCCGCGCATCTTTGCTCTCTTGTGCCACAGCGTTGCTCCGCCGAACAGCAGATACGCAAAACATAGCGGGTATTTCTGCTTTTAATTGACTTGTTTAAATAAAATAGTATATATTTCAAATGCATTTGCAATGTAATGTAGTAGATTTTAAATTTGTGTATATAAAGTTTAACATTACTAAATTTAAAAGTGGTCTTGTGTTGTGTCACATACACAATTCTCAAATCTAATGTTTAATATTGAGCGCTGGAGAAGGACATACATAAACATGCTATGATTGTTATTAATCGATGGTGAAATGTCTCCAATTAGCCGCGTGCTTGATGCGCCATTCAACTTTTGAAATTGGTTTGGAATTAGAAGTCGCTTTCAATTAAAATCGGATGTGACAGCAGGAGAGACGACTGCGAAGGATTCTGAAACTGATGGATTAAGAGCTTCTTGGTCAGTCTGGTGCGCTCCGGGCTCTCCAGTCATACACTCAACTGTAATTTCACTGGTAAAAAAAAAAAGACATTCCAGTGTATAAACAGACATTTGCACAATTACAGTGCGTTTCTTTCTTTCTTTTCTTTTAATCATGAGATTGCTTCTCTCCTACTCTTTCCTGAACAAAACCGTCAGAATCAGGGGCCACAAGTAAACAGCAGCTGACACGATCCACTGACCCAGAGCAAAGACCCGTGCGCATTTGGACACCACTTTCTTCCGTTCTAGTTCATAAAACCCCACAAAAAAGCCGCTGTGTAACGGCGACCTTCAGTGTTTTCTTCATTAAACTTATCGCAGCCCCTCATACTCGCAAGTAGGAGCCCCGGGGAGTGAGGTTCCACGGCGCAAACACGCAGAAACAGAGCGGGGGATAAAGTCAGAAGTCCGCGGCAGTTCTTGCCTCCGACCACCTTACCTTCATTTGGGGGATATATCCGTGTCGAAGAACCAAGTGCTGAAATTCCAGAAACTAGAAAGGTGACCGTGAACAAAATCCCTGCCATGAGTGCCATTTGTGTCGTTGTTGGTTTTTTCTCTCCTCTTTTTCTCCCGTCGCTCCTCTATCAGGTCCTACTTTCTCCCTCTCTCACTCCCTCTCTCTCTCTCTCTCCCCCTCTCTCTCTCCTGTCTCTCTCTCTCTCCCAGAGGATATGGGCTTGAAGCGGACAGCAGCACAGACGCACCGAGCGCTCCACAGGCAGGAGGCGGGTCTGAAGCGCTGACGCGGATCCCGTCAATCCATCCAGGAAACGTAAGAGACCTGGGAGTAGGGTGCAAATAACCATTAACTACCCCCGCTGCACAGTCCTGCACACCCCCATTTGTTCATGTACTAGGGGCGCACGATGAGTTAGTGATAGTCTTTTTCTTTTCTTTTTTTTCGTTAAAAGCGACCGCGAGTCACCTGCTGATATTTCAGAATTTCGGGCAGCTTTATCTTGTTTATAACCAGCGAAAACAAAGTGGAAACATATTTGAGATCACAGACATCCCAGTTTGTTCTGAAAAATCACAGCTTCCTAAAAGTCAGTGAGAGCAATCAAAGCTGCACGCAAATTTCTCGGCACATGAGTAAAATGCAATGCATCGGTCTTTTGTCGTCTGTGCTCCTCGTATGCACAGTGCTGCTGATCCTGCAAGTGGTCTGGCGTCTCCAGTGGAGCGCAGAGCCGTCAGAGGGCCTCCGCTCCGGTCCAAGGGCGCCACCTGGCGGAGAAAAAAATGACGCCCGTTCTGCCTCCAAAATTGGATAAAGGAACAAGCATGAGTATGACCTTCCTAACATTACATGGTGTTGCACTTTGTGAAATTGACCAAAGCACTTTTGGGGTCAGTGGAAAGCTTGTATTGGATTATTGTCAACTGGCATTATTCTAATATTACCAGCTTTTACAGGTGTTTATGATGCACACAGGTCCATCCATCTGGGAATAAGAAGACAAACTTGATGCTGGTAGCTATTTCAAAGACAAAAAGATGCTCTGGCACTGACATTACCTCTGTAGTTTTACTTCAAACAAGGCTTCATTGTTCATGTCTGAGAAGAGCCAGCTGTGTCCAGGTTTGAGGGTTTGCTCAGGGTGTTCCCACTCTTTCATGTCCTCCTACACAAGTCATCTACTGCTCCCATGGGATGGACCCACTGCTGCAGTTGGCAGGCAACCTTTCAATGATTTGCAGAAAAGATTGTCACTGTGTGGGCAGGTCAGGCTGTTCTGCAGCAGCACCCACTACCAGCAGTGAGCACAGACAGGTTTCTTGTAAATATTGTGCCTTCTTTAAACGGGAATGTGGTCTTTTAGTGATTCACCTGGGAAACATATGGCCTTCGTGAGTATCCCTGGGAAAGTTGCATCTGTATCAGCTATAGCTGCTGATTGTCTGTGATGGTAAACATTTCATCACACAAATCAGAGAAGTGTCTCAGTAATGTGATGTGAATTCTGTCATCTTTAAAATTTAAAAGAGGATGTATGCATTTTGACTCAAGCCCTAATTTGTGATGCTAAGCCAGTGAAAACAACTGCTAGTCCAGCTAGAATGTTTTTATACACTCAGCAGGTGTGTGAATGTTTTTCTCCTCTTATTAAATCATCGTACTTATACAATATAAATGTGTCTTTTGAGACTTTTTTTCTTTTCTTCTGTAGCCTTGAGTGTTCATGTTGGGTAGATCACATGAAGTCCAGCTTCTGGGTCTTATTGTGGCTGCAACAGTAAACTAACACTTCCAACACTTGACTGCATTATGTTTATTTTTGTCCATACAAGGAAACATCTAGGAATTTCCTACACAAACAGAGCTGCCTTTGTATCTACTGGATAAAACACAGCATGGTTTAGTTTTCTTCTCATAAACTAAACTAAAGTATAGTGTCATATAGAACTGATAATACATCAAGAATAATAGACAGAGGTCTTGCTTTATCTCCCTATTTCCACTAAGATGTGATCTTATTTAGCTATAAGGCAAACGTGGGGACCCAAGTCTGTGATTTCAACTCAAAATGCATTTAAATTGCACACTCCAGCAGTTTAAGACTCGGCTTAAACTCGTGATTTGAGTCTCATGAACAGTCTTGCATTTTTTTGTTTTTTTTTCACCCTGATCATCTGTCTCCTCTATTGACGTTCCTTTCCCTGCATCAGAAACAAATCATGCACATGTGTGCACCAGGTCTACAGATGATGACAGCAACAACTGGTTCTCCTGCATGTGGCTGTGACACCTTTTGTGATAAACTACATACATGGGGCAAATAAAAAAAGCTGCCAACTGCAATATCTGCAGACCAACCATGTTTATTTGTATCTGACACCTCAAAACTCAGTCAGTTATTTAGTTGTCCGAAGAGTTAACATTACCACCTGTGGCGTGTCAGTAATCTTGAAATGACAGAAGCTAATTGATCAGTTTTCTTCTGTGAAAACTTTGAAGAGTTTGAAGCACTTGTTCATAATTCACTGTGCCATGTTTATGGTAACATCAGAACTGAATTGGTATATTAATTATCCTATGTTCAGTTAAAACCATTTGTTGCCTGCTGACACAGATCGAGACAAAGACCAAGAAGGATAATAATTAGATCTATAAGATGGCATAAGTGATGATAACTCTGTGGATGCTTCGGATTCCCCATTTATACTGTAGCAATTCAATGTCCTAAACAGTTTTAATGACATCCTGAAAACTATACAATGGTTATTACAATCATAAGAGACTTGACTTGGACTTGCAAAGAATGATTCATGATTGTCTTTGTCATGGGGTAATGGACGCTTCTGTAAAAGCATTTTGTCCAGTGGAATTACACAGACAAAGCATCTTTTGCCTCAACAAAATTGGCTGATGTAACCCCAAACATTGATTGCTCAGAATTACACTGACTGATGTAAAAGACATTTATTCTCTCTTTCCCCATGAAGGGAAGTCTGGCAACCTGACAAAAAGAGAGAGAGAGAGAGCACCAAGCTGGAAGCTTTTCATCTTCTTTAGGGAGTAGTGGCAAAGATTGAAGTGGCGATGACTGACCGCGATGGTGGTCGGGATGGGGTGCCAGTGGGCGGGCAGTGTCTTCTCTCTCTTTGTTTGAGGAAGAGTGTTTTTGATTGATTACACTCCCATAGTGTCCTTTATTTCTCTGTCAAACCAGCAGCTTTTTGGGGGGAGGGGGGAGGGGAGGCAGTGGAGGGCTCCCCATGCTCCCCCCAGTTTCCCTCCTTTTCTCAGCCCACTCCGCTTTCTCCAGATGGCATGCGCTGCCCACACATCTGCATTGTGTGCCAATCATGCACACCAACTCCAAATCTATTGCTTGAACAGGCAAACACACACACACAGACACACATGTGCACACACATAGAAGCTCACGTATTTGCTCAGCTGTGTGACTGATTTGATAGTAAATTTGGACATTTCTAGCTTAGTTAAATCAGAGATATCGGTCACTTATGTCTTGCTCTAAAATACAAACACTTCAAACATTTTCTTAGTTGGGATGTGCTGGAATCTATTTTTCTCATCAGATTTGAAAAAAATCTTGGGAAACTATTGAAATTGCAGTGATTTCTAAATAAAACACGTGTTCAATGAACCACTCTTTTTTTATTTTCTTCATCACTTTGTGTATTTTTAATTAATATTGTTTCAGCAATGTTGAATAATGATACTTAGTGTCAACAATAGGTCGCAGTTGGCTGGACTGTTAGCTGTGCTAATTAAATCCTGATCAGATGGTAATGTTGCTATAATTAATTGAAACATTTAATGGTCAGGTGACTGTTGAAACTGAAATGTTTTCTTAATTTTTGTAAAAGAAAATATAGTCCTATTTTGAATTAGATGTCAGAAACACATTTCAGAAAACCAGGGACAGGGGCATGTTAGCGCTGCACTGTATCATCATGCTCTGTCATTATCTGAATGTGGTGGAGAACAGTTTCTACAGGTTTCCCTTCTGGTTTTACATGAGATTTCAGTTTCTTTTTTCCTCAAATCAAAGACGTTTTCAGGTGATGGGTTTAGACTACGGGCTCAGTTTGGCACCTTTACTCTTAAAGGCTATAGGTTTTACAAGGCATTTTTATGCGACTTTCACTGAAAAACATAGCAGCACTTTAGTTTTTTATTAGTAATGTAGCCCTTGGACACATGCAAGTTATCTCATGCTGTAAGCACTAATGTATTCCTATAACTAGAGAGAAGGACCTTGAACAGATTGACAAGGTGTGCATGAATCCAAACGTGGTTGCTGTTGTAATTGGAGGTCTAAGCACCTTGATTCCTGACCATGTAGAGTGGCTTCAGTTGCGTCCATGCAGGTAGAACAAAGATCTGCTGAAATACACTTTGATATTCATAGATACCTTCTGTACATTGTCTTGTTGTTTTGCATATTTTGTCTCAAACATAGAATCAAATATAATGCAGGTTTTGATGAATCTGCTCTTGACACCAGACAAAAGTAGCATGAAATTTATGATGAGCCTTCCTTATAACCCGTATAGCTGACAGTGGTGTGTGGATTTTCTGACAGAAAAAAATCAAGCCCCCAGAAATTCCATACACACATCCAACACAAACGAAATACTTTTCTCAGTCACTGGCAAGGAGTGCACCACATTTATATTGTCATCCCTCTCCTCCATTTTCTCCCTCCTATCTATCTACAGTTCGAGCTATTGTTCCAACTGAAATCCATTCAGTCCCTCCTGCCGGTCAGTGACCTCCAGGCTACAGACTCTTCCCACTGCCTTCGGATCCCTGGCTTTATGCAGTGTTCCTTGGGAAGGGCGATCATCAAGAGAGTCCCCGGAGGTCAGTGTAAGTGGGAGTCACAGGATCCCAGAAGTGAAAAGGGAAGAAGAGATCAAAGGAGCAGCAGGAGAGCAGCTCTGATCCAGAATGTCAGAGATGAGATAAATCCACTGGACTGGAATTATTACTCACACAGATGCATGGATAAACGCACAGTATACACACACTATATGCACACACTTGTCTTGTGTTATTTCACCAAGATGTTAGCTGTTTTAATCTTTGTGTGTGATTTCACCCAAGGCAGTCACATAAGCCAGTTTCAGACAGCACATTATAAGTGCACAGTTGTAGGATAATGCTTTAACTCCAAGGACCAAACTTCACAGTTGAAGTCTGTAAAAAAGAGTAACTATTATCTCAGGAATTTTCATTTGTTTATGTCTCTATGTGCTTGATTTAACTATTCTATTAAATAAATCCACTTCAGAGGTTTCTACAATGTTTTAGAATTTCAACCTTCAGAATGACAGTCATTTGCAGTGCATTTTAGCCTTTTGAAATGTGCCCACATTTAGTATTCACGGTAAAGGAGCACCTTCAACCTCACTGATGACACACATTTTGTGACTATTATACTGCTCTCTGCTCTCTTGTATTGTCTACATTTTTCTTGTAGCACGGCCGGTCGTTCTCCTCATCATGTTTTAAAAGAGCAAATGATTGACAGTTGATTAATCCCGCTTCTCTTGTTTGTCTTCTTTCCTGATCTTATCACAAGCATTCTTCATCAGCTGTTGTGTAAACTAATGTCCACATACCCAGAAATTTGCTTTCTGTGAATCTTTTTTGTGACAGATAGCCTGTTAACAGGGCTATAACGACTCCTCACTACTCGAAGCCAAAGTCAGCAAAGAAGAACAACACAATACACTGGTTTCTAGGGTTTTTAATTCAGGATTGCTCCTGTGAGCAGCAGCAGCAGATGTCCTGGTGGGCTCCTGGAGCCAGCACGCTGCTGCTTAAATAGAGGAACATTGATTGGTAATGGGGCACAGGTGTGCCAAGCCGATGTCTTAGGAGAAAAAGTCGACATCCACATCAGATGACATTACTAGCTTATGAGTACTGGGAGAAGGATTGTGTGAAGTTTTATCAAAACTAGCACCCAGATCTATGAGTTGAATGTTTCATCTGTGAGCAACAACATGGCACAGACATTCTCAAATATCACAGATTCGAACAGCTAAGGTTCCTTAACAGCCAATCCAGGATGGATTCATTTGTCACACCTGGCAATCAGGTTCAAAGTTTATCTGTTCTAATGTGAATATAGCAACATATTACGGCTCCTGTGTGCATTAGTATACTTTAAGTTCAATGTGAGAGTCTACTGCTGTTTTGCTGCTATCTTTGTCCATTCTCCTCCCTGTGTATCTCATTTGCTTACGACGAGGCTTCACTCTGATGCACACACAGTGAATGTGAAAACAGGTGAAAATGGACAGATGAAGGTTAGTTATTTGTGTTAATGCAGCTTGCAGCTTGTTGGCTTATGGTTATTAAAATAAAGGTTAAACTGAAAACAGAGCCCTTCTTCTGTTTTGGACCTTCCTGATTTACAAATTAAGTGTTGTGTTTTCCTCTCCTATTGAAGAGCACTCTATTGTGGTGTTAACTATGCTGGTACACCTCAGTGGGAGCAGCAGACCAGGGCTCCCTGCATCTGCAGAGGGAATATGGGAGGGCTGCAGGCAGTAACTCAGGGAAGAGGTGAGTCTAATTTGCAGTCTTACTGTACACATCCAAACAAGAGGCAAGCATGGTGCAACATACACGGATAGTTATCGTGAGGAAAAAGCCTTTCAAACAGGTCACTTTAATGAAAACTCTGAGTTTAATTCATGTCTAGAGAAAGACTTTAAGGAATGCATATCTAGTGTGAAATTCATTGCTATTACAGATAATACCAGATTAGAGCTTGGAAAAGTGTTTACTCTGTCAGTGCGACTTTTCCCCACAACAAACTGGACAGCGAGAAATTAAGAAAGTAGTCAACTGGCACTATAAGCTATTTTCCATACCAGCAAATATCTGACTGTGAAGCAAATCAATGAACTGATCACTACCACTGACAAAGAAAAACATTTTTCCACCAGCACACATCTCTGGAAACCCTCCACCATGCAGCCACAGCCACAAGCCCCACACAGTGTCGCTGGATGTTTTCTGACCTTATTTGTTTCCCTGCCACCCAGCTCTTTACTCCCTGGCAGCGGTCTGTCAATCAATAGCACACGGCAGGTCCAGCAGACTAGCCCAGCAGGTGCATGCTCTCTGTGTGGATGTAGAAAAGCAAGTGAGGGGCAAGAGATCCTTTGTGCTGTTTCCAGTTCACCTGGGGGTTTGTAATGTGGGCCGTTGTTGAGTCCACCCTGTTGTTTACCACCCTTCATGTTCCAGTCCTGAGTTGTTGTTTTGTGAAATGGCACTGGTTTGAGACTTGACTGCAGGAGGTGTGCACTCACACTGAGCTTTCCTGTAATGCTATGCTATAATACAGCTTCTCTGACCAAGACACAGAGGATGTATGCCATTCTTGGGAAAGACTGAAGTTAGTGGAACAGTAAAGCCCATTTCATATGAAACCTTCATTTCTGAGGTTGCTGTGTCTTATTTTCTGAGATGTTTTTGGCACTGACGTTGTATCAAATCACAAGCTATACTTTGTAACTCTTGTTTTGCTGCCGTGGCATCAGTTTTTGGTTGTGAGGGGCTGTGTAACGATCCTGCAAACACTCATTTGGCTAGCACATTAAACAGCTGCCGTTAGATATATTTAAATGTCTGCAGCAGTACAGTCACCCAATGCTTAAAGCATCAACACAACTACAAATCAGCTCCAGTTCTAGGCAGCTTTAGAATTTTTATGTGAAAGATTACATGGGGAATACATTTGGCAGCCGCAAAAGGGAATGAGCACTCCACGGGAGATGATTTAGAGTGTCTCTAAGTTATTTTATGGTTTCATGTCAGGTGCTACAGAGCATGATGATTTGAGCAAGAAAAGGAGTTTGAGAAGAATATTGAAAAAAGATTTCAACTATGACTATACCAGGACTTTGAAGGTGGTATCATGCATACAAATGTGTATTAATAAAGGTGTGTACAACCTCCTTTTATATCTGTGTGATATTGTTTCAAACATGGAGTGTACAATTCAGCACACAGATTTGGACACAAGCATCAGTAATACATAAACTGACATTTGGCAAACTATCGGTGGTGTGACCTGGTGATGGAGATTGTGTCCGCATTGATGTCATCTCCTAAATTAGTGGGATTAAAGAGCAGGCACAGAAGGCTGTGGGAGTTTAGAAGAACACAATGAGCAGTTGGTCATTCAGCTGTTATCAGGAAAAACTGGTACAAGTGCCCTTTATCAAACAGCATCACACTTTTCTCTGCTTTTCAGCCACATATAGTGGTGTTAACAGCCGAAAAACCCTTCAGGGAAGGATAATCACATCTTCCTGTTTTCAAACATAAAACAACCACAATTTATTGCCAAATGTAAATTTGTATTCCAACAAGTAGCAGACAAAAGGCCAGTAAATGAATCTGGTGATTTATTCTTGTTAAATGGTGATGCATGCACTGCCTGTAAAAGGCTGCATTTATAAATATGCATATTCATTACACAGATTGATGCCACTGATGGGTATAAAAAATTAAATCAGCAAATAAAAATAATGTACATGAGGAGTGGGAAGTCTCCTCTAACCATTTACAGTAAGTGCTTGACAGTATGACGCCACTGACCTTCTAAGCTTTTGTGATATTTTGAATTTTGTTTGATTGTGCTTGAATTCATTCCCTGGAATAATATGACACAACACAGATATGCAAATGTACTTAACAAGATGTGTTTCATTACAGTGTAACTTGAAGATCATCAACTAGTAGCTATTTTTGATTAGAATTAACAAACATTCTACCTCATATGCCCTAATAATCAAAAAGAGCTTCACAAGAAATAATACAAAACCTTTTTTTCTAATTGAAAAAAAAAATCTATCTCATTAGAAACTCAGGATCATTCTGTAAAATGAAGAATGTGTACCTTTTATTTAGGTGAACAAATCAGTGACACAGTCAAGTCTGGAAATGACATCATTGTATAGCAGCGCAACAGGAAGTCCCTATCTCATCATCAACATCATCATCATCAGGACCATTAAATTGTCAATAAAATGCTTTTTGGACAAATCTTAGAAGAGTTTTTATTTTTATTTATTTATTTTTTTTTTACAGCTAATGTTAGGGAATTCCATTGCTGTGTACACTGAATACACAGTATTAATAGTAATGATTTGCTACTGAATGTGGTAATGTGTGGAACAGGACATATTGCTGAATAATCATACGACTGTTTGTCTTAATGCCAATCATTAGAATGTGCAGTTTGGCTGAAAAACCTTTTATTGACAATTTCAAATATGTATATGCACACATGTATTCCAACCAAAGTTCATCCTCAATCATTTGAGCTTTTTAGTTTTCTATCCCAGATGGGTCAGCATTTAATTCAATTAGGCTGAAATAAAATGAATGGTTTTCTCTTAACTTTATTAACTTCGTTGTAGGCTCAGAATGCCAAAGTTCTGCAACTGAGCATCATTTAGTATCAAAACGACAACGCAAGACCTTTTCTAACCTTGTACAAAGATGCAGAGATGTTAAGGTTAATTATGTCTCCTTCTTTCTCCCCTGTCCTCTCGTCCTGCAGGTGGGCTGTATGTGCACCATGGGTGTTGTTGAGCATGGTAATCACCAAAATGTGAACTGGTTGCTATGGCATCCCATCAGTGCACAGTCACACCAGTGAGAGCTTATTGAGTTGCACAATGGATGAGAGCTGTTGGGAGCACTGAGGATTACACACATATTTACACAACATAGTGTGACCAAATACACCTGAGAAGACTGTCTATTAGTTATGCTAATACTCTGACCTAAGTTCTACTCATGTGTTAAATCCAATTTTGACATGTCTCTGTAGTGAAGAAAAATAATGAGAAATGGGCATCACAAAATGCATATTTTCTTAAGAAAAAAAAAGAAATTCATGAAAACATAAGTATCACAAGACAAGTATTTATGCCAAAATAAACATGTTGAATGAACATTCCCTGCTGAAAAATGTATTCTAAGACAAAAACAAACAAATTCAAAATAAATGTATTCACAGAGTTATCTGGAGCAACTGACAGCTGCACACATATTTGCTTGAAATAAGCATATTCAAACACACACAACATAAACAAGCAAGGAAGTCAGCAAAATCCAGTCACACCAACCATCTAAAACACACATATGCACTTTCAGCACGGGGCAGTGTGTGCTTATAACAAACTGGATCAGCCCAACACCAAATATCAAGTAGAGGATCTGGGAGCTACACAGGCAGCCTGCTGTCTCCCGCTGGACCTAAACGAACGCAAGCAATCATCAAGACATGAGCTGAAAATAAAAAGAGACGAAGAAGAGGAAGTTTGTGTTGTAAAGCACACATGCACACTAACACACACTCACACTATCTATCTCTCTATCTATCTATCTATCTATCTATCTATCTATATATGCATATATATATATACATACACACACACACGTATGTATGTATGTATGTATGTATATACACAGACACAGAAATTCCTAACAAATGCCTCACACACACACACACACACACTACTACCACCACCACCACACACACACACCACACACACACTGTCACGCTTAGCAGACACACGAGTAGCACCTCAATGCCAAAATAGCAATTACCAATCCTGTGCTGTGCGATAGGAGCTGCTGGCCTCCAGAGCAGCCGTCTGTTATTACTTATGTAAATATCGCAAAGCAGTGTCTCTATCCAATTTGAAAAAAGAATGACAGTGTGTATGTGTGTGTTTGCATGTGCCAGAGAGGTTTATCAGCATGAAAGTAGGAGTAGAGTTTGTGTTTGGGTGTGTGTGGATACTCTGCCGATTTATTGAAAGAAGATATTTCAAATCATTTCACTCCAGTGGAGTTTAGAAAAGGAAAATAAAAACAGCCATACATCAGGAGAATATCTGTCTGTTACTGTAAAAATGTAATGTGAAAGAACCAAACTGATGATGACTGAAAACAGTTTTAATTAGGAGTTTTTATGAATAAAAAGTTCATATTTGTTGTCCTGACATATCTATATATTTTTAGGAACATATTGCTGAATGTCTGCACCTTCACCTCCTTTTTGAGGGTGTCCAAATTGTGTGGTGTTGTTAGAAAATATTTACATTTTCTACAGTATCTTCAGAACTATCCATTTGTTTTTCCTCCAAAGTGGCTGCATCATGGCAAGATGTCCATAAACCCCACCTGCAGTGCAGGACATAGAATGAAAAACTGGAAACCTTTGGCACAAGATGTCAGAGTTTAGCCCATTGCCTCTTTTGTTAGTCTGAGTTGGCTGCTGCAGTAGGATGTGTGATAGTTTGGTTCTGGAATCTTTTCTTTTGGTTGTATACAGAATTCAAAGCTCTGCAGTGAAGTTTCTGGATTTTCATGTGGCACTACTAAGGCACTATTTGAACAGATATTGATAATAGCAGGGTAGCAAGCCCACATTGTGTAGAAATAATATGCTCTGTCATTGATATTGTTGGTTGTGTCTAGATGTGTGTCAGTTTTTATGTGTGTAAATCTGTTTATTTTAATCCATTTGGGTGGTCAAAGTTTGGGGGTGAGAGGGTATTGTCTCTGTTGCTTCTGTTTTAATTCTATAAAATGCATTGTGTTGCACAAGTGGTATAAAAAGTGCTATATACAAATAAAGTTTGTTTGATTGATTCATTGATTAATATTAATATTAATTGATAATATTGTTGTGGGTTGGTTGACCAGAATGGCACAAAAATAGCAGCAGGCAGTTGTTTTCTAAAATGTCAAAAATTTA
>JBAMYA010000005.1:10980753-11017242 GCA_037176975.1 Arrhamphus sclerolepis
CCCCCCATACTTGGTCCCTTCCAATGAACTTAATTAGGCAAACCCTATAAATACAGGAAGCGATCAGTTCTTCCCCCCTTTTGCATCCTGGAACACAGGTAAATGTGGTAAGTAAGAAAATTAAAAGTTTAACACAGATTTAACCAAATAAACAGAACTAAAGATATTAACTTGTCTGAGTCTTGATTTAACAGATGATTGTGTATATTAACTTTACTCAAACAGAAAGCAAAAACAAACAAACCCGGGATAGTCTGTAACTGAAACTGTTGAGCAAAGAAGAAATGAACATATTTAAATCAACATGATTGATTGTCTTGACATTATTTTGCACAATGACAAATGGTGGCAACTCACCCACTTTGTCACAAATATGCAAACTTCTGACTTTGAGAAAGAAAGTGGAAAAAAAAAAACTCTTTCACTACTCAGCTAATAGAATTCCTTTTGGTAACATAAACGACCTGAAACAGGAAAAACTTTGCCTGGTTTAATGTCAGACAGTGAGAGAAAACAAAAAAAGTTATGTGTCTCCTTATACAGTGAATGTAAACTTCTGGTTTCAAATGTATATATCCAAATGAGAGTAAGTGTAGTCCAGATCCTGTTGGACTTCCAGATCCAAACTGACAAATTGATGATGGTTAATCAGCCCAACATAATGGTCAATAAACATCAGACAACATAAATTTCTGAAGAAGATAGCTGTAGAGATGCTGAGTGATGGCATGGTCAGGAAAAAGGAACACAGGCAATGTGAAAAATACCAAGGGTTGAAGAAAGAGCTAGAAAAGACATGGGGTGTGGAGGCAGCGGTGGTACCAGTAGTCATCAGGGATCTTTCGATGACATGAGATACAGAAACACACATCCATTTTGTTTGTCTTTCTGTCCTGTGGCTGCCAGTCAACAGTTTTTCCTTCCAGTCACAGAAAAGCTCTTGCTGCTGGCTGATGCATTCATCTGTTGTCTGTAAAATGAAATATTGATTCTGTGTGTACAATTTGATCAAGAGAGTTTTAATCTTCCTCAAGTTCATTCATTAGTAGTCAGTGTGCATATGACATTTGGAGCATGTTGTTGTGAAAGGAGCTTTGTGGCACCCAAAAGATCATTTTCTAAACCCAATCAAGTATATTTGGAGTCCAACCTAATGAAACAATATATCCAACCTCTGAATAATGTGGAGAGTGGACAGCAACCAAAGCAAAGCTGGTTTGAACACAGAAGCACCTTGCAGAGCAGCGAACATGAGCACTTATTACTGCACCAGTATTTCTTTTTTAAACATGGAACAGAAACCTTACATTTCCACAAAATTAAAGAAAAAGAGTACATGTCTGAAAGGGGCTTTATTTCATATTTTATACAGAATACCTGTGTCTTTGTGTATGTGTACATGTGTCGCCTGCTGAGCAGTCCTGCACAGCTCAATGCATTAAGCCACTTCAACGACACTGAATCCACTCACAGCTAAAAGCAGGTGGGCTTCCTTCCATCCCACCACTGTATGTACGGATATACCTTTAGAGTGGAGTCCCCTGTGTCCCCCTCACAACCTAAACTGCAATAAAACTCCGTCCTGCTCTCCAGTTCCCCCTTAAAGGTTGCAGGTAAATGGGGTAATCTCCTGGCCCATCGCCCCCTCTCCCTGGATGGATGAAACTTAAGCCCCCCACCCCCTCCATCATAGCATTTAGACCCCCACTCCACCATCTCCCAACAAGGTCCACCTATTTCTCTCCCTCACTCCCTCTCCTATCTAATCACAGTCCATTAGCCGCCCCATTAAAATTCTTTTGTCCAATTTGGGAGGAATGCTACCCTCGTGGAAAAACAGAATGAAGCCACAATAGAGCCTTTTCAAATGGCGCTCGACTTTTATTACTGAGAGTCGCTGAGGAGTGCCACCCACCTCCGAGCACTACTATGTCTTTTATTCCACCCCTGTTGGCTTTCTGCTAGTGTGTACAAGTGTATTAGTGTGGGTTTGCTGGTTTGTATTTATTCACTAATGCTGTGTGTGTGTGTGTCTGTGAGTGTGTTTGTGTACATGCAACATACTATTCAAACGATAACAGTGTGATTTAAAAATCAATAGGGCTCTATTTCTTATGCATGTTGAGAAGTAGTGCTCCAATAATGGACAATGTCTTGCTGCTTTTTGTAGAATGGTGGACGTAACTATGATGTTAAAGAAAACATTTCATACCTCAGATTGAAAAAAAACAAAAAAAACAGGTTGATTGGTTGCCCAACTTACATTTCAATATCATGAATATTTCCAGAAAACATGAAGCATTTCCATGATCTTTTTTTTCTTTTAGATCCAGTTTGATTATGAACCAATTCAAGCTTTCTTTCATAAATAGTGTGTTTATTTTTATTTTTACTTTTATTTTTATTTTCAGATTAAAATGTGCTCTAAGGAAGTTCTTGTTTTGGCTTCCTTCACGGCAAGTGTACATCAGCAGTTGTCAAACTTTATTCAACAAATGACCTCTGACATCATGACCGATCTGTCTCACTGCAGGAGACAGTGACATCACTTCAAGCTCAAGCACACCTGAGCTACTCAAGATGATTGTGATACTTCGTTTTCATGTGTAGACCTTAGCTAAATCATTGCTTAACCTGCCCTGTCATTCATTTTACCAAAACTCCACCAGGTAGAAGATGTTTCTCATAAAGCAACATTAAGCCCTTTTCCACTAGTACCTACTCGGCTCAACTCAACTCACCTCAACTCTACTCGCCTCGGTCTCAGTCATTTTCCATTACAGTTCAGTACCACCTCGATGTGGGTGGGGCCTTCATGGTAAGACTGTGACGCCTTTATATGTTGAGACTGAGGCGTCCTCGTTGCACCACAGAGAAGGTTTGGTTGCCATTTTTAGCCGTATCAAAGTTTAGTTGTAAAAATAAAGTTGTAAAGGTAAAGTAAATTGCAATCACTGTTGCCGAGTTTTAAATATGGCAGGTGTGAAGGAGTTGCTCTCAAGACTCGTAAATGACATCACTCTCTGACCAATCAGTGGCCTGCATCCTGGTGGTATTGCTTTTTCAGCCTGACTCAGCTCGGTTAGAACCTCGGGCAAGTAGGTGCAGAAAAAAGAGGTACTAGTCGGTAGTATGACCTAGTGGAAAACCCTTAAACCAGAGTCGAGTCGAGTAGGTACTAGTGGAAAAGGGCCAAGAGAAACTCTCAAGTAACTCCAGGACTGTTATGAACAAATCACAGAGCTTTGGCAGGCAGCTGCCTCTGGAGAGCTAGCACACCTTGGTGTGGAGCTATGTGGAGCTCCTGAGTACATGGACCTTGATTTTTTTTATGGCCCTGATTGCTACACTGAGTGACTGGTGGGTGAAAGCACATACTGTATATTTTTGGCCATTAAGTTATGCCAGTTCAACATGCAGTACTGTTGGTTTCACTTCTGACGGACTGTTAAATTTCTGATTTAAATGCTGCTTGTTGATGATGTTAAACACACATCATCCTTAAGCCTGATTTAGGCCTCTGCATAGCAGCTACAACATGCAGTGTAGGCTACATAGGCTACGCATGGCCCTTAAACCATCTCTGGCATTTATACTTCTGTGTTATCGTTTGTGTCACTCTGTAAGTACACCACAAACCAAGGGTGGAAATGAGGCTTCTTTTTCTGTAGCGCTGTAGCTCACAGTGCTGAATATCCTTATGTTTACTTCCCACATGTAGCTCAGACAAAGCAACAGAGCAATTGACTTGAAAATGATAAAGAAATAGCAGCGGAAAATCTGAAAATGAAGAACTAATCTAAAATTACAGTTTGTGTGGTCCACACAGTAACATTTGGACCATTGGAGTACAGTGAACTCATTGTCATGTTCAAGAAAACCAGTTTGAGATGATATGAGCTTTGTGACATGGTGCATTATCCTGCTGGAAATATCCATCAGAAGATGGGTACACTGTGGTCATAAAGGGATGGACATGGTCAGCAACAATACTAGGCTGTGGCATTTGAACAATGCTCAGTTCATACTAAGGGGCCCAAAGTGTGCCAAGAAAATATCCCCCACGTCATTACAACACCACCAACAGCCTGAACCATTGATACAAGGCAGGATGGATCCATGTTTTCATGATGTTTACCTAAACTGACCCTACCATCTGAATGTTGCAGCTGAAATCAAGACTCATCAGACTCGGCAATATTTTTACAATCTTCCATTATCCAATTTTGATGAGCCTGTGCAAATTCTCGTCTCAGTTTCCTGTTCTTAGCTGACAGGAGTGGCACCCGGTGTGTTCTTCTGCTGCTGTAGCCCATCTTCATCAAGGTTCGATGTGTTGTGTGTTCAGAGATGGTGTTGTGCATTCCTTGGTTGGTTGGTTGGTTGGTTGGTTGGTTGGTTGGTAGGTTGGTAGGTAGGTAGGTAGGTAGGTAGGTAGATAGATGTATAATTGATGTATATATAGATATATGTATGGAGTGAGACAGAGAGTCAATGCTTATTACTGATTATCATTATCTTTCAATGCGCTGATATTTTGTTTCCTAAATAAAGCAAAACTAAGTATTAAAAAGAGACTCCATGCCTACCATACACAAAGTTTGGTATCAATCCATGAACAGTTCCTTATTTGACAGCGATGGCCTTTATATGTTTGAAATTTTGAGATACAAGTAATCACATAAAGGTCTCATGGTGTTGTAACTTTGTCTTTAACCAGGGAATCCAACAGTGATGTGAATGATCTGTTCAATATGAACTCATCTTTTATATGACGAGTAATCAGTTGTCTCAGTGAGTGATTCGTTCATTTTCATGCAGTACCTTCCCTTTCCACATGGCAGGCAGCTGAAGCAAACCACGTTGCCTTCAGTTCCAAGTGTTTAGAACCTCTGGCTACAGCGTCACCTGCTGTAAAAATGAACAAAACGAACAAAATGACTCAAAATAAGATTTGGTCAATTTACTGTCCAAGAGTAAAAGATCCGAGTCAGTAAAAAGAGTCAAACTTCCCATAACTAGAACTGTTGACCATTGTGATTTTGCACTTTTTTTAATGCAGCCACGTGAAAAGAGAAAAAGTAATATAAGTATTACAAGTAAGACACAAATTTTCATTGCCAGTCTCAATCTCCACTTGTCTTTTTCAACATGAAAAGGCTTCTGAATCAAGTTTGTGAGGATGCTTTAAATAAAGCAGAATCCTCTCCGTACCTTTGAAAAACAGAACTAACTTCAAAAAGCATGGTTAAAAAAAAAAAAAAAAAAATTAAATTAAATAAAGCCCTGATGAAATAAGTAACTGCTTGAGTTGCTGGGCCTTATTTCATGCTCAGTTTTATCATCAAACAGCACACTGAATTGATGTCATGGTGTAGCATCTTTCCTCATTGCTACAACTATTTCTACGCTGCGTTGTTTCATGGCACGTTTTTGTGCTCATATTTATCAGCATGCAATTGTGTTTTCTGCCATGAGAAGGCGAGAAGGTATACTTGCATTGTCTGTGCAGCGTTAGCTCTCTAGTTGGCCAAATCAGTGTAGTGGGGTTGAGATTAACACAGCAGAGAGTGGGAACTCCTTAAAAATGGACGAGTATGAACTACTACAATAATGTTTGACTGGCATACACCCGGAGGGGGTGTATGGGACACACAAGCACACACAAGCACACAGACACATGCCCTCTGCTTATCTGTCAGTATTCTGGGACACAGAATGCAGACGACAGTCAGGTATTACAGGTCAAGACATGCCGATAACAGATAGAGTAGATGCCATACATGTGGCAGTGTGTGTGTGTGAATGTGTGTGTGTGTATGTGAGTGCATGCATGAGTGTGTTTGTGTGTGTGTGTATTTTTGACAGACAGAGGGGCTATAACAAAAAATAAATTAATAAACAGGAAATTTTTAAAACACAATTCTGATTCAAATTTTTTTTTTTTTTTTTCATTGTGAAAAATGTGAACTAAAACAGAGTGGAATGATTCACAACCGTCATACTTTATTTTCAATAGAAAACACCTCAAGAGAGTTTGGACATGGACAACAAAAGCTAGAAAGGTAAGTGGTCCTAAAAACAACCACCTGAAGGCATATCTTGCATTAAATTACATTAGTTGGCAATAGGTCAGCGACATGACTAAGTATAAAAGGAGAAGCGTGGACCAATTGCAGCTTCATGTTCCTCAGGGTAAAAATAGGAAGACTACTACTACTTCTCAGCATCTACAATGCATAACATCATCAAAAGATATTAAGAATCTGAAGAAATCTCTGCGCATATTGCCACAAGGCTAAAACTCAGTGTTGGATGCCCATGTTCTTTGGCCCCTCGGGCAGCAGTGCATTCAAATCAGGTTCGGATGTTAAACTCCATCTATGTGTTATTGAAGATTATGGTTGCTGAAATAGCTTCTTGCCCTCCAGACCCCCGACCAACTGAAAACACTTGATGCATTGTGAAATGAAAAGAACAACACCCAGAACCACTGAGCAGCTTCAATCCAATATCTTATAAGAGTGGGACAACATTTTTCTCAAAAAAACTCAAGCAACTGATCTCCTGAGTTTCCAGCTGTATATGGACTGCTGTTAGCAGAAAAGGGGATTCTGCACAATGACAGTCATCATCCTGTCCAGACATTTTTGACACCTTACTGCCGTCAAATTCCAAATTATCAAATTATTTTTCTACATTTCCTAAATATAATCATTATTTCTGGTTTTTATTATGAATGAAGTTTCAGTTTAATTTGACAAAGTGCCCGTAATATGTTTGGAAATGGGGTTCAATCTATGAGGATGTCCACAAGAATATTGTACCTAAATGTGCCTGTATACACTAATAGGTGTTTAAAAGTGTGTATGTGTGTGCATGTGTCTGTCAGCATTCATGTTACTGTGAGTTGCTCAAGGGGGCTAGGCCTCCATTACACCTTCCACACAGTAATTACAAAAATGAAGCCAGCACATGGCAGGGGCTTTCCATCAGTGTGTGTTTGCTTATGATGTCCTCTATACTGCTAATGCTCAGTGATTTAGCTGGTTGTCCATTACAACACTTACAAACAGATTATGACAAGTATATATTAAGTGGGATATGAAATAGCTTTGGTGTCATTGTGTGTGTTTGTGCATGTGCACATTGACATGAGTGGGTGCAATGCATCAGTTTCAATAACCCTCTATGAATGTGAGTGGGTGGGAGAGGTGGAAACATCAGAAGAAAGGTCTCAGCATTTGTGAATGTCTGTGTGTGTGTGTGTGTGTGTGTGTGTGTGTTTGCATGTGTGTAAGCTTGTGGGTTTTATATACATTAAGCCTTGATGTAATCCAGAGCAGGAAGTAGTACAGGGCGTTACGTTAGGTGTCAAAGCTCTGCTGACTCCCTGAAACACTGGCGCTGACTGTTTCACTCACTGCCTGCTAATATGGAGCCCCGATTGTGTTTCAGCACTTGGGTCTACAGAGCACCTTCAACCTTTATTGCCACTTCAGGAATCAACCAACTGTAGACTCAAGGTCGCTGTGCTGTGATCCGATGGATAAACAAGGAGGTTAATTTAGAAAAACGTGAGATCATGTGTGGCAAAGCAGAAACAGTGATATTGGAGAGTAATTTTTCAGTCAGGTGCCAGAATTGCTGAGGAAATTGTCTCTTTAACAAGCACAGACATGTCACATGAGGTACACAAAGTATACAAATTCTAACATTAAACTTTTTAAAACTTATCCAATTAATTACAGTGTAAGACCTCTCATCTGCAGATGTTTGGAGCTTGCTTTAGAAGATCATTGATTGAGCTCCATATGCTAAACCTTTCTTATGTATCCACTTTTGAAATTTGGGAAATTGCATGACATGTTACTTCCATAACTCTAAGCCCAATTCTGCTAAATCAGCCCAAAACCAGACAATGTTATACATCAAAACATGTCAAGAACTTCCTGGAGTACATGAAGGCACACTACAAGATGTTCATTTGCTCCCTGCACTGATGACCATGGCACAGGAACCCAGCTGTCTCTTCAAAGAACAAAACACGTCAATGCTACTTCTCTGGCAGCCCTGTCAGACAGTCTGGGCCATCGGGCAACTACCTGTCAACAAGATCCCAGTGCTTTATCACCCTTCCCTCCTTTTCCCAGACCACCCAGTCCCTCTCCGTTTGCAGATAATGACAGCAGGGCAGTGGATGTGAGAGTGAACCTGTTGGTCCATCCTTCTGCTCTGTTTGGAGAACCTTTTTATTTTAGACTTCAGTGTTACCCGGGTCAATATCTTCCTGAGATACAAATTTGCTCTCAATAGTATCCTACCATTTATGGGTATTTAACTTTTTTTTTAAACTTGTCAACTTTGTTAACCCTTTCAAAATGAGAGCCCCTTTAAAGGAGGTTGGGAATAGCAATGGTTAAGAGCTATTTACTAACATGTTTTTCAGTTCATCACATTGCATGTTTTTTTAGGCATATCACAGCAGTACACTGGATACAGTGTTCAATTCATTGAGTTTTCCTGGAATTCTACTTCAACAGATTGTATTGATCCCCTGAAAGTTTCTGTTGGACCATCAGGTCAAAAGTCACAATGTCATTTTGTTTTTCTGCTCGCATTTGTTTGGCTTTTTCTGCCTTTATTACTGTGTCCTGTTTAGTTTTTATCACCACCTGCAATACTGAAATGCGGTGAGGCTTCATGTTGCAAAGTCTAATGTGTTTTAGACAAACAGCAGTGCTGAGGTGGTCTATCTGAATGTGTCCAAAATGCTAAAATGCAAAATGCTGGATGATAATGTAAATAATGACAGTCACTGTAGCACTAATACATAAGAACATCTAGTGCACAGATATTGCTTCACTTGTTCCAAATAACTTAATATCGAATTCGGGAGATGCAGAAGTAGGATAACTTGTGAGTCTTCAAATGGAAAATAAAATCAAGTGCTATGTCAAAGTCTGGTCTTAAATGAAACAGTTGAATGAATGCACATACACTTGAGCCACATTCATTAAGGTCAGGTTACAAATGAATCAAAATGGTTAAGGAGGAAGTTCCATCACGTAAACAACAATATTATTTCTTGTGTACATCATGGATGACGTTATATATCACAAAGACAATGTCCAGTTGCATTTTAGCTTCTGGGAAGCAGGTTTTATGTATTTCAGAGCCTGCGTTTGTGAACATGTTTTGGCCTTGTTTGATCCAGAATGTAAAACCAAACAGAGGAAAACCGGAGGCAAGTCTTTCTGTAAATATTACGGAATGCCAGTTCTCAAGAGCCTGTTGTTACATGGATGTGACAACATCTGTTTGATTTCATTTTCAGTGTTGCATTTTGTGTTCACCCTCCCAAACACACACACACGCACACACATATACACACACACACACTTGATAATAACCAAGGAGACAGGCAAACAGAAGCAGTTGGAAGAGTGTTTATTGGAGGGTGGGTGTAGGTGTGGAAGATGCAGAAGATCAGTGTGGACTAACGGTTTGATAACGAGCTGTGAGTATAGCATTGTAGAGGATGTGAAAGCAGAAGTAGGGGGGCATTGAGTCACTTGAGACCCTGCTGAGTATAGACTGTTTCTGGGGTAAAGCTGGCCTCCTGTGAGCCTGCTCTCTCCACAGACAACCATATACAACAAAGGACAGAATCGGCTCTCCCGTGAAAATACAATATATGTGCTTTATTTAGAATTTCTCAACATGCTTTGAGATGCAACCAAATTGTTATTGGAGGGATCTATGTGTTCTTTCACAAACAATATAACCTCATCTTTGCTGCTGCAATGATCTAGTTTCCCAAGAGGGATCATTAAAGTTTTATCTTAACTGCTGAAAAAGTTGCTTTGAAAGTGCAAAATAATATAATGCTCATTTTTCAAAGAAAACAAATAAGATTATGCCATCTTTTTGTGCAGAGACTAGTGTTTTGAAGCAGGTTTTTCTTTTTGAGTTATGTGAAGCCAGCTGATTGTTAGACAAGATGTATGTTGGTCATTTCTGCTTCTGATTCCACAATGAAAATATTAAGCAGCATGACTTCATCCCCATTTGTCTTTACTTTAAATTGAGCTAAGACATATGGGGAAATGCATAAAGTAGCTTAACAGCTTCATTGTTGAAATCTCCTTGAGCACTCCAGTGAAAATATCAGTGGATTAACAGGAAGGCAAACTAATGACCTGCACCCTGCAGTTTGTCAAATTTATTGTGTTTCGTATTTAACTCCACTTAACTCCAGCATTTCCTTTTCTCATTGCCATGTTGTTTACTTATGTGTTCGTCAGGTCAGAGTCAAGCATTTGAAATGTGGCCTCACCATAGTGTTGTCACATTTCATGGCACATGACTGAGACATGGCAGGATGAGGTGAAACACGCACAAAAGCATGTGGTTTCCTGTCTCTTACTAACATTTGACTGACCTCAGAGAAAAGCTTGTGCAAATGTTGGTGATATGCATGAAACATGAGCTCTCTTTGTTTGGTCTGTGCCTCTGCATGACACACTGATTTAAATATGCAGAAATCTGCCGCACTTAAGCAAATAAAATACAAGGAAGCTTCCATTTATTGTGCATTGCTGTCACAGTCAAGTCCAGTAGATGGTTCTTGACTAGTACCACACTGAAAAGGATATTTGCAAGTTTTACGCTGGATGCTGTTCCTGACTCAACCAGTATTCAAACTGGGACCTCCACATTGTAAGAAAAGGACCACCAATAAGCACCAGAGAGTAGGTTGCTCCTGAAATGATATAAAGAAAAAACCTTTGACTCCACGTAGCTCTAGTTCCAACACTTTACCATTATAGAGACGTTTCAGTGGAGTTGGGTTTCATTGTTGTTAAAACATATTGCCTCAGTCTTTCTGAGCAGCCTCCATGTTGGACTTTTTCATACAGCCATCACGGCATATTGGCTCAACAAAGATGTCTGTTAAACTGCTGGGATCTCCATTCATCATAAGCATGTGCTTCCAAAAAGAAAGCCGTTATGACTGCATCAATGAGAATTTGGCTCTGTGACTACCTCTGTTCCTGAGTCAGAGGCATTTCACTGGCACATCAGCTTTAAGTGCTCATTTGACCTCTGTACCCACAAACATTAACCATATAGCAACAATTGCATTGCCCAAACATGGCCCACATCTGTAGTTTACATTGGCCTACATTTGGCTTTAGCACCTCACACACAGCGCTTTCAAGGAAGTTCATTTTGTCTGTGAACAACCCTGAGGTACAACAACAAGGGACTCTATTCCATCTTAGGGTGTACCAGGAAGATAAGTTCTGTGTAGAAATGAAAGAATGTACTAAAATTGCCATTTTACCTTGTAAATTTCTTGCACACAATTTGCTTCACAGTTGATAGAGTGAAATTATGTTGTCTTACACTTGTGAAGTGTAAAATGCCAGCTTGCTGTATAAATTTGCACTCTGTCTTGCAGTTATGCCACCTCTATCTTGACATAACAGCACAAAAGCAGCATATTGGTGTTTCTTTGGAGAGGCAGTGCAAGATCTTAGTGCAGAAACAGAGTGGCTGCCTAAACTGATGATCAATGCTTCTACATATGCAGAATATGCAGAAATCTACATCAAACTGATTGTGACGGAGTGAGATGCTGACCGTCACTCATTAAAGCGCAGCCATGTAAAATACGCTAGACGCGTGTAGACATTATAAAGAGTAGACACCGCATTGGCTGCTGGGCCGCAAGAATTGCAGTAGCCATCTTGGACCGGTCGTCATACTTGGTTTGAGCAACAGAAGGAATAATGCCAGAGCACTGTGCAGCGTATTCTTGTTTAAATCGATGGACTGTCGAAAACAGGGCCCGAGGGATTACTTTTCACAAGTAAGATTGAACATTACTATTTGTTATACTTTGTCGAATGAATATTACTGTACTGTGTTTATGCCCACCAGCAAAATTGTAGCCAGCTAGCTAGGCTATGTATAGTGCCGATGGTCATCCATAATGTCTATGTGTGTAATGGACGGATGGGGGGGTTTCTTTTGTGGGAAACAAGGGGTAATATTTTTGGCTGTTTAAAGCTCTTGAAATGCATGTGGTTAGTGGCTATGAGTTGTGATTAATTTGAATGCTTATTATATGTATTTTGAGTGAATTATTTGTTTCCTTATGTTAACTGATTTTTTTTTTTTTTTTTAATTGTCTATTGGTTGACTTTGGGGTGGAGTTTAGATAATAACAAAAGCCTGTCCCAGGTAACTGGGAGTCAGTTCTGCTTCCAACCTCTGACGTCAGAGGAAGCCTGGTGTCTATTGCATTGACAGCCAACATATTGTTTTTTTGTGTTTTTTTTTACCTTTGTTTTGTAGCGTTAAGTGTTATGTTTGGTTGTTTTTTGTTGCACTGGCCAACAGCGGAAAATAAATTACCTTTTCTGTGGAATACACATCGTGTGTGGTTATCTGCCCCGACCGTTCACCGCACTACCTTTTCACACTGATGTATGTCCACCATAGCTGGAGGACAATGAACCAGTTCCTTTTTTGTGTAGCCTAACCTGAACCTCAGGTTGCTTGTCTGTAAAAGTTGCTGTTCTTCAAGATTTATTGAAGATTTATTTAATTTAATCTATTTATTTATTTGGTAGGGACAATGCACATTAATTGACATTTCTGTAAATGTGCCAGAATTAGCCAGGAGGCTATTTTTCATCTGTTGCCCTAAATTGTCTTGCTAAAACCAAACAGACTATAAAAACAGGGTTAAAATAACTACACAAAATTTGTAAAGAAATACAAATGATACAATCAATACAAACAAGAAAGTACAACACAAGTATCATAAAAATAAGTAATTAAAACTCAATGAAAAATCAGTTTATGACCCTAAGCCTTAAGCTACACCTGGCATGATGTTCACCTCTTGCTAATGGTGAATTTACATGTATGTGCTGTAGCAGCGCAACGGACCTGCTCAAAGCACACAACCATATGTCATTCTGGCTCTGTGTCTATGATTTGGGAGGATACGATGCACCTTCATTGTGCATTTAACAGGCAGTATGAAAAGAGCTATTCACTTTTGTAATAACTCTTGTTCTCCAGCCTTTTCCCTTCACTAGCATATTATAGTCCCAGGAAATTGGTCACCAGCATTGTCGTTGAACCGAAATAAAAATAATGTGGAAATATGAGTTTCACAGTACATACTTAGCAATCAAAACAGCAGCTGACAAAACAGTCTCACCTCTGTTTAGTTGCTTTTTTTTTTTCTTTTAGCTCTCAGTCTTTTTATATGATCTTCATTAACGTAACTTTTATTCATGAACAAATTCAAAAAGCTGTAATTACATAACATCTGCTGTTTGAGATCACGTTTTTCACATCAACACTTATAACTGAACTCGAAGTCAGTCTGCAAACAAGCTTTTTTTTTTTTTTTTCCTCAAAGAGATCTGTTACAAGATGTTTTAAATAAATAAACCCCCCAAAAGGAGCTGGAACAGACATCGTTTTCTCACTGTAACATCTCCTGTATTTAATTTCCTTATATTTATCACTGGCAGGTTGATGTTTTCAGACGACCACTGGAAACATTTGCAGACATACTTCTCCGGCACATCGAGCTTCATACGAGCCATGAACCGTGGCCTCGGGCAGCGGATTTTCAAATCAGCCTTTGTTATTGCAAGAGGTCGGGAAAGAGAGCAGATGCTTTGCTCATTCAATAATGCATGTCACGCGCTCTGCGGCTGCTGAGCTCTACCGTTCTGTTTTCCACGACTCTGTGGCACGCAGGCTCTTCCGTGGCCTGTATGTCACAGAAGAGATACATCTGTGCTAATCTCAACCAGGTGGCGGAAGACCCTGATCATTGTTGTCATGAATGTGACAACAAACTGCCAGCAACCTCGCACCTCACACTGACCCCTCAATGCGGAGGAAGTGTGTGTATTTGTTTTGTCTCCTGTGTGTGTGTGTGTGTTATTCAGAGAACTAGACCTCTTCACTCTATTTAATTTGTTTTTGTGTTAAAGACACAGAAACCAAAAAAAATAAACAGGAAAAGGATGATAGAATTAACTATAATAATCTTTAGCCACATACCTGTGAGAGTAACTGTGTGTAAGCCTGACTGCTCTGTAAGCCCACCCATAACTTGGCATATTGAGGGTGATCAGGGTCCTGGTGGATTGTCTGCGGGTGTCAGTGGGCTGTTTATCTACCATGACAGATGAGAGTGGGGTCACCAGAGAGGCAGGAATTTAATCCAATACCATCTTAGACGAGTACAACACACAATAGCCACACAGACTGACACATACATACAATCTATCCGTCTGGATAGCCTTCTCCGTGCTCTAGCTTCATTCATTTGTCATCTCTCTGTCATACTCATCCATCCTTATTTTCTGTTGATTTTTATCTCACAAATACCTAATATTTATTCATCCCCTCGTTCTGCACCAGGACAGGGTTTAATTAAAGGAAACCTGAGCTGAATGAGGGTGTGAGACATGACTACATCAGATTATTTAGTCCAAAAAATTAATATTTAATCATCAAAAAGATCATTTAATTTGACAGAACTAAATTATTTTATCTATAAAGCAACCTGAGATGACTTCTTATGTGCTACTTAAAATGAATTGAATTGAATTGAATTTGTCTGACCAGTCATCTTGACTCATTTCTTTAAAAACATATATATAATGCTGAGGAAGGTATTTTGACAACAGTGATATAAATAACTTAGACACAGAGCTGGACTACTATCCCAAATGACATATCCACATTCTTCGTTGTCGTCGGTCTTTAAAAAATCCAAGAAGCTCATCAACAGCTTTGTTTTGACTGAATGAGGAAAAAATGATTCACAAGTCACTGTTTTGAAATTTGATCCCTAACGAATCTGCCCCCCCCCTTTTTTTTAGTAAATATAGCCAATAATTAAACTTACACAATCATACAGTAATGTGTTCATTTCTTGAAGTGATAGAAAATGAGCTCCATCAACAGCTAATAAAAAAATAAAGATTAATTATAATAATGGACTTTGTTCAAAGTTGTATTTAGTCAGTATGTTCAATGTGTTCAACATATTAGATTAAATTATATTAGATTTAACTTTATTGTCATTACACATGGCAAAAAAAAGTAAAATTATAACCCAGTTCTATCTAATTTGTTACAATTAATTCATAATCCAATTCATTTTAATTGAGTCCAGTTCAAATTCATACACTTCCAATTACAAAAAAAAAAGAAAAAAGAAAGAAAAAAAGATTCAATCCCCTACCCTGAACATGCACAAGACAACAGTGGAAATGAAAACCTCTCAGTCTGGACTAAACCTGGAGCAGATCCAGGCTTGTGAAGGACCATCAGACTCAACCAGCTGTGGGATTGAGGCTTGTCTATAGAGGCAATGAACAAAGGAAGTAGTCCTGTATGATGGCGGTGGAGGTTCAGAGCAGAAGTACTTTCATTTCCAAGGGTGCTGGAAGGCCAAAAAGTTCAAACTTTGTATTGTTAGATCATGAACCTTTTTCTTCATGGTTTGGAATGACTGAATTTCATATATACTTTCGTTAGCTTTGGTGTGTCGTCCTGATCTTTGAAATGTCTATGTGGTGTCACATTTTCTCCACTTGTTGATGGTGATTTTGTCAGTGTTAAGGTCAAAAGTGATACACACCTTCAATATTCTTTTACAACCATCTCCTTATTGGTACTTTTCAGCAATTAAGTCTCAGTTTTGTTGGCAACTCTTTGTCAGCCATGGCTCTCATTACAATACAACCCTAAACATTCAAGAAAATACAACACCAACAGCTAACTTTTATCCAGTTTTAATAAGATTCCCTTTACTTGATGGCAGATGTGTGCTTTCACCTCCAGGTCTAATTTTGCATGTGACTGGTAAACTCTGGGGGCAACTGGAATTCCCGTCATGAAAGGCTGTGCCGACTAATGCAACCGGGCTGTTTGTTGTTGTTGTCTTTTTTTTTTTTTTTTACCTCAAATTTCCTCTTTTTTCCCCCTGTAGATTTTTACATGTTTGAAGATCACATAAAAGAAAAAATGTAACAGTTCTGATTTACACTGTTGTTATTTCTTTCTTTATATTATTATTAAAACCTACAATTCCCTTAGGGCATAGGGTATATAGACAGACACACACAGATATATATATACATATATATATATATATATAAATATATATATATACACACACACACACATATCCACTGCATATATACATAGTATGTATTATATCTGCAACACATTGAAAATTAAAGCTGCCTGGCAACATGAAGAGCCTGAATGGAGTTTAGATCTCTGCCGTATCCACAGTCAGCCTGCAGCCAAAGATTAACACGCATGCCATCACACTAATTTAGAGCAGTCCTCTTCTGCTCACCATCCCAGCTGGATCTGAGCGACTTAATGCTAAGAGGTGAAAGGCTCTCTGTACATCTGGCCTTTGAGACAATAGAGTAATTAAAGGGGATCAGAGAGGACGGACTCCAAACCGTGTCAGCTCCAGACATCCGCATTTACAATCAACTTTTATTGAACGGAAATTGATCTGATTGGTTTAAACATAAAAGTAATTTCTCCAAGACATAAAACAGTTATAGTACTGTTCAATGATAATGAACAGACTTGATTTTGCAGAAATATGTCTACATTTTGAGGCAGAAAGAGAAAACTTTTGCATATAACCTCAGGCTCAGAGTCATAAAAGAAATACATTGTAGCTAATTAGCTTTATGTCTCCATGGGTCGTCTGTATGATACATTAAACCTATAAGCACTTCACTGACCACTTAAGTACTCAAAGAGAGGTTATCCAGCCTGCAGTGCTTATTCTGATCATTTAAATAGAGCTCCATAACTATTATTACTAGGCGTACAACGATTCACAAAATTCACAGTTGGGTTTGCTACTTTAGTGTCACGGTTCAATATTTTTTTGATACAAAAACGAAACATTTCCCTTCCTTTTTTAGCTTTCATTGTATTGAAATTAATTAGAAACATTAGTATAAAATAAAAAGTAAAGTTTTTAAATTAAACATTGCTGCAACGGCAATTAATTAAATAAATGTATCTGATGGAGAAATCAGCCATCTTCTGTGGAAAACATCAGGGTCATTCTTAACATTAAAAAAACCAAAGTAGTTCCAAACACCAGATCTGAATGATGGTGGAGGAGCTTTGATTTCAGGTACAGTTGAGGCAGCAGCCATGTTGCAACAAGTTAAAACCCTTTTACACCCACAATAATAGCAGTCCACCTGGTCCTTACTCTCTTTTTTGATCAATAAATGTCTCACAAAAAGTCTTTTAAGTTAATTGATTTGCCGAATCTTTCAGAATAAATTCAACTTTCAAAATCTATCAACAAATTGTCATTTGTATATGTTATAGATGCTTTAAATTGTGTGAAATAACAAAAAGTAAAAAATGGATCTGTATTTTTTAACGAGTTTTACTTTTATAAACACTGTAGATGACCAGATCCAAAGCTTCTGAGATGACAAAAATTGTATTTCAACTATAATACAACAACACATGTAGTTTTGTTCACCTGGACCTTTAGATTTCACCTGTACTCCTCTATAAAGGTCAGAAATGAACAGGTGTTTTTCTCAGGAATGATATTCCACTCCAGAGGAACCTTTTTCCTGTCTCCGTTTTTGTTTTGGGATGCTTGTTTGCATTTTCACACAATACTAGGACCACCTCTGTATCAAAGAAAAAAAAAAGGACTTAGTGCTAATGAGAAGGGTTTGACTTCTCACATTACCTTGGCCATAATATGGGGGGAAAAAGACCCTCAAAATACTATATACAACGGAGACACCTCTAAACATAGTGAAAACACAGCTAAAACACCTCTAAACATTCACTATTTGTACTCTCTCACTCATTCTCTGTCTCCTCTTTCTCACCCTGCTGAACAACAGTACAGGGACCGCTGCCACTGCTGTAAAGTATATCAGTGTAAAGCTGTGCTTCTCAGCTTTTAGATTCCATTGGAATTATGTCAATAGCACAGTAATTTGAAAAATAGATTTCACTGCATGTCGTCGGCAACAGCTCCGGTGTAGAAATAGCTTCTCTCACTAGCTTGAATGAATGCATGTTGGGGGCGCTCAGTGCATCTGCGCTCGACGGTGCAGCCTAGGCAAAGTAGTCGAACGCAGATCCACCGAGCTTTCAACACAGAACGCATTGTCAGAACTCAAGTTGATAAAATAAATTTTAAAAAAAATCTGTATTGTTCAGTAAATGTGCATACCGAACCAAGAGCACTATATCCAAGGGTTTAATACAGATTCATGTATCGTTGCATCCCTAATTATTACTATATACAAAAGTAATAAAGTTTACCTTTCCTTTAGGAATCTATTTTTGTTTTCTTTTGGATTCCCACTGCATTATATTGTGAATGTCAGCTCTGTTTTGTGATTTCAGACCTGACAGGAGTAACAAAAAGGGAAAAACGATTCATAGGATTCTATTGTTGATAATTTGCAGCATGCTTATCATTTAGGAAGCGAAATGAATGAGGGAATTACTGCAGTAGCGTAGGGTAACATAAGTCAGCTGCCCCTATCCTGTTGGCAGAGGTTATTTCTTTATTATTGGGGGGGGGGGACTGCTGCACTCAGAGGTTCCTCTGTAGCGGCGTCAGCAACAGTATCCAATAAAAACAGTCCAGCGTGAAACTCCCTTCAGCACAGTGATTCAGTTTTGGTTGGCATGGTGGGCAGTGAAAGTGCAAATACTCCAGACTCCCTGTTGGCACCATCCTGACTAGCTGCTGTTGCTGCTGCGGCTACAAGCCAGACACCAGCACAACAAAGTATCAGTAACTCAGTGCTCCTTTCACTCACATAGTATCCTACAAGATGTGGAAAAATCTCCTGTGTTGATTGTTTACTTCTACTGGCGGCAGACTGAGCTGTGGTGACGCTTTTAGGCAAAGGAAACAAAGTCAAACCCATTTTTTTGATGTTATGTCAGGGTATGACTGTAGTGCAGACAAAAACAATATACATGTTTCACAATGATACAGCAATTGGTGGAAACAAATGGGAATTTCTTTTCGCATGTGTCGGCTTTACTACAGTGTGACAGTGTTATGAAGAAGACCATGTTCATATCCTTATGATTATAGTACAAAACACAGAAAAACTTGGAACATTAAACTATCGTGTCTTTCTGTTTTGTTGACCCAGTCATCCTGATCTCATTCATACGTGGAACTCATGTCCATCGTCCCTTTCTCCTCTGACCATTGTGTCATATACTTACGATCTTTTAAGAATGAAACAGACTCAATTTAACCTTCTTTCTTAAAAGGATAGTTTTGTGCAATGCTGTAAAACAGTATTACAGTGTAAAGCAGGATTACAAGACCTATTTCTTTCCTAAGTATGGGTCTGACCTGTAACATGAATGCTGGATGCTCTATCGTCTGATGAACACTCGTCTGGTTGATTATGATTTATTTCTATTGAACAGTTCCAACAGCACAGTTCAAGTTTTTCTTCTCCAAGGGCCACTTTGTTGATCTGTGTTTTCCATGCCAATATTTTACATTCGCATTGGAGTTACACCTAAGGTTCAGATGTTTAAATATGATATGGTTAATATGAACTATTACATAAACACAGGAATTTGGTTGATCAAAATAACTCCCTTTCAAACAGATTCCACTTGTTAAAATCTGAGCCCACAGGTGAAAACTGATTTAAGTACAAAGTGATGAGAAGCAATGTTGATTGTTGAGATGTCCGAAGCAAAGAGGGAGAAGTTTTAAGTGAGCAGGACTCAGAATCACCGTATTAAATCTGCATCTTAAAGGACCAGCTAGTTTCAGACTTTTTGAACATTTCACCTTAACCACTCCAGGGTTACTCCAGACAGAAAGATCACACTGGTCTAAACACAATTGTTTTCCCTGATATATAAAAGAAAGAAAGGCAGAAAGAGAAAGAAAGAAATTGTTCATAATGAAATTAATATTCACTCCATATATAGGACTGTCAAATCTCTCATCTGCTAATAAGCAGCTTTGAAGCTGATGACCAAACAAAGACGACAGCCTCTTTGTGTCCCTAAACAAATCCGACCAACTCTGCATGAAATCTGCTCATGGAACTATTAATGCAATTGTGTCATATGACATGTATGAAATCAACAACAATGCTGTGCTTCCTCATCCTATTGAAAAACTGACAGACTGACAAACTGAGTGGAGATGGAGACAGAGAGAGGAGAAGATTTGACATGAGGTTTTTGTGGAATAAAGACAGGTGGGTCAGACAAAGATAAAGCCAGGGTCCTCAAAGGCTCTTTGGGGAAGACAGGAGTTGTTTAACAATAACAGCAGACATAAATACAATTTTAAAAAAGCTTTATTTCACCAATAAATAGGTCCACAAAACCTGTGGCTATGCCACAACATGTTCAGACTACAGTGAAAGACTGCTTTAAGTTTAAGTAAAGACTTTTGGCTTAATATGAGGTTATACACATTAAAGGAAGTCTTTAAGGATTACATCTTTCAGCTCTAACTAGAGCTAATTAACAAATGAACATCAGTATAAATTAAATGTTGTCAAAATTCTCATCTAAGCAACATTGAATCTGGAAATTCAGATTGGGGTTTTCTTTGTGGTGTTTAGTTCTTGTTTCTGGGTCTTTCTGGGCTTTTTTCTTCTCATCAAATTTGAAAAATGAAACTCTTGTTTGAGAAGCTCATAATATGACACTAATTCTGCTTTCCAAAAAGATTTAATTTCTTTACGTTTAAAAACTTGTGAGTTTCTTTTTGCAGTGTTTTGAGTCATTGTCCATTTGAAGTTTGTAATGCTGTCCAACTTTATTGAATTTACTTTTATCTGTGCAGACAGCATTTCTCTACAAACTACAGTACAGATCTGTATCTGTCTTCCACCATTAATAAACACCAGAGACCCAGTAGCATTGGACGTCACAGTTGTCTTACTGGCTCCACATAGTTTTCAAGTGTAGTTTCGTTTCATACTAGATACAACTGGATCTCCAGTCTCTTCTGTTCAAGGGTCAGAACAGAACCGACAGATCAGGAAAAATCAAACTTTGCACTCCATCCAGCCAGGTGAAGAAAACTCCTTAAGACACACTGCTGCTGTCAGAGAAGACTTCACAAGGGCTAATAAAGAGGACAGAAAATGAAATGTGTTGAGTGCAAGCATGCACTCACAGGCGCAGACATCAAGGAATATGCTTAGTTCATGAATCTAAAATGAATAAAAACAAAAAAAGCAGCCAAGCAAAGAGATGATCATCAAACACAGCCTCTCTAATATGACACAAGGTCAAGAATGCGATGCTGCCTCTCATGTGCTCGTCATGTCTGAGTTGCAGGTTAGCGCTCTGACAGCAGCACAATGATGCTGCGCCTCTGTTAATGATGACCCGACTCTCCCCCAGGGTTGAAGTCATTTACTGGGCCTGTTGTCCTGCCTTATACCTCAGTAACGAAACACTGCCCTCATCCCTCAATGGCACATAACACTGACTTGCAGAGACAGGTCATATCTATCACACTAACACCATGGAACATAATTCATCTCATATGATCTATTGTCAGAAATTCCCACTCAAAGTCACCTGACTTGGCCTGTAAGCAGTGAAGAAATTAAACAGAACCTTGGCTGAAATCCCTCCTTGGGTCTTCACAAGGATAGAGACTTATCCTACCGTGTGTGTTATGTAGGCTGCTCTTCTCAGCTACATATTATTTCAGTTGCACAGCCAATAGTGGCAAGAAAATGTTCCCTTGATCAAACCTTTTTTGCCAGCAGGTGCAGTCTCTGAGGCAATAAAGCAAGCCTGAACCATGATGTTCCCTCCTCCACATGTCATTCTCAACATGCTTTGATTTTGGCTGTAGTTCCCTACATCGTATTCTTTCTGGGTCATTCAATCTTTCAAAACATTTTCCCAGTAGTGTTGTCAATTTTCAAGGAGCTCCTTTGCAAACTTCAGGTGCACAGCAATGTTAATTTGGAGAACAGCAGCTTCCTCCATTGTATTATGCCATATGCACCCTTACTGTTCAAGTTATGTATGGTTGACTTATAAACAGAAACATTCATCAGTTCCATTCATGTCGTTGAGCCTTTTAAGCTGTTATTTTTGGGTTCTTCTTTATCTCAATGTTGTACTAGAACCTGGTGACCCTGAACAAGAGTAAACAGGTATAGATGATCAAGCACAGTGCATTTATTATTATGATCCCAAATTAATTCAGAAAACTGAAAATTCAAAAGGGTTCACAGGCACTTCCTTACCATTATATGTTAATGGTTTTAGTAATAATGCAATTTATAAGATTTCTTTAAGATGATTATTTTACGCCTGTTTTTTTACTTCTGAAACTGTAAAGATGTGCATTTTTCATTGGAACAGTTATTATTGCATTTTAGATGGGCAAAAGAACATTACTACTGGTTTTCTGTTCTTCACATAGTCATATGGCATTAGCTTATGTTGATCTATCTGTGTGTCAAACACTGAGGTGGCTCAGGATGTGTTTAGTCTCGATAGGATAGGGTGTGTTTAGTCTAGATGAGGACAAAGACAGGAAGAAGAGGGGAAATGGTTGTCCTAACTCTGACCAAAGTCAGGCAGCTTTTTAAAATGATTGATATTAATAATGTCTCTTGTGTTACAGCAAAATGCCCATGCTGGTACTTTTAAATTAAATGCTTTCATATAAATGTTTGTAGTGAATTGCTGATTCATGACAAATTATGTGAAAATCAGTAACTTGAATTTCTTGACAGACATTGTCTTATCATTTATTTATTTAGATATACATTTAAAAATTAAAAAAGGAAAAAGGAGTGACCCTAAACCCAAACCAGATATGTATATACAACAAACTGGGCTTGCATTTAATTTTGGTTCAACTGGTGTACCAGAAAAGGCTGCTTGTATAGACACCAAAAGCCCAGCGAGCATGTTACACCCTGGAACAAGAGCAAAGTTGAGTGTTAAATTGAAAATATCAACATCCAGCATGACAAGTTTTGCTGTGTCTTACTTCAGAAAGTAGTTATTTTGATTTGTGACAACAGAACAATGCTCGAGCTTTCATTTGTCTCTCTACATTTCCCGTAAATGACAAAATAGAGAGAAGGATTTATTGTTCCCTGAACAGCATTTTACCAGTCTTGATACATTCTTTTAAGTCCGCATTTAGTTCTTTATTTTATCTATTTATGTATATTTGCTACAACTAGCTAGGGGAGAATATTGATAATATACCTGTTAAATAGCTAAGTTCTCATCAACACAGAGAAACATCTATGAATCACTGAAGAGACGTAAATCATCAGAAATACTGAAGCAACTGAATTTCCCTTCAAGGATGAATAAAGTATTTTTCAATTGAACTGAATGGATTGAATTTATGCTTGTTTCACTATCATGCTTTAAGTGAAGCTCAGTTTATGTAGTTGACTTAAACATGTAAACATGTAGGGGGGTAAGGTATGCTGTCCATTGGGACAGTCCCTAATTGTTTGGGCCAAAAGCACCTGCTCTGTTACTGGGTGACATTTAATTACAGAAGCTGCTGCTGTGAGCTACACATCTTAAGTATTTTTCCTTCCCACTATCAGACAATATTACAGGCTTCTTTCGCTTGCTCCGTGTGTACAATTTGTTGTCTTTTAATCAAGAATGTTTAATTCAGCCACTCCTTTACTGCTCTTATCAACCATATTCAACCACATATCCCAGTCTAATTTCAAACATATTACCATAACACTTTAAATCTACAGAGCCTCGTTCTAATTTACAAGGGTTTCATCTTAGCAATCAGAGCCACTCATCTAATCATCTAATCTTATGCAGATAGTGATATTGCCACAAGCCAAATCTGCCACTTTGTGTTTGTTCTCATTCTTTTTCACACACAATACACACATTACACTGTATCCACAGGAACTGTCACTCTCTTCCCATGAGGATGTCTTGCATTTCTATATGTCAGTGTTAACTGTTGCCATATGGCACTTCTTAGGGAATGGCTGTGGCTGTCGGGCAGAAATCTGCCGTTGGGGACAGGGCCCACAGGCCACTGACAGATGACAATTGCACACCATTAAAAAGTCATTGACTCACACATAGGTAGGGAGACAGAAGCGCTAACAGACTGAATCCTTAATGTTCACTGGAAATTACAGAAAATGTGTACATTGATTTGGTTAGACAATGCAACTCTTCTGATTGTAAGCTTGTCCAAAAAAAGAGAAAAAAGTAAAGTCTGTTGAGAATTCTTTGGTCTAAATTGAGAAAGTGTTGGATAAAATGTAGGTGAATGCATCTACTGTTAGTATTAATACTTCTAAACATTCCATCTAAGAGATATCAGAGAATCAAAAGCAGCCTTTCTTCTTGATGTCTTCTGCATCTTCCTCCCCACTCTCACCCCTCATCCCCCCAAGCCGCATGTCTCAGCCTTATTTAACATCAGAAAGGATCCAGCGTCTTCAGTGCGTACCTTCAAATCTCGCGAGTCCCTCTCACAGTCACTTACCAAATACTTAATCACGTTTTGAGATGTCAACCCTCTCCACCCATTTTACTAATCCTCCCCAAGCCACATAGCTTTTGTTTTCAGCTAAGGCTGACTTAAAGGGGCTTAGAGTCATCCTGGGAGACAGAGGCCCGGTTTGTTGGAGTCAGGCTGAGGCCCCATGAGGAGTGAGATGTTCTATGGGTTCCCAATTACTGCTACTCTATTTAGTCGAGCACAGAATTTGCTTTATTTAGGACAAAAACCCAGCAGCACATGCACGCGTGTGTACTACATGGAGGGCTGTACATAAATATTCACATATTAGCTCAAACCTTCAAATGCAATACCAACATCATACAAAAGGTAATCAGTCTTAATTGGTTCAGTCTGATTATTATTTATTATTATTTCCTTCAAAGCTTTTATTCAGCAAGCCTCTGGATACAGACTCAGGAAACAACTCCTAATTAGTAATGGATGATGATTAAGCACCAGGGTCAGCCACAGTGCATGTGTGTGTACGTGTGTGCATATGTATAAGCCTGTCACAGAAGGAACTAAGAAACAAAGAAAGTGGGAAGAAAGTCTTGCGTTCCCTTTTTTAATCAACATTTTTCTTTCAAATTGCAGGCTGTTTTCCATGTTAGTATAAAAGAAAACCTCCACTTCACGAATCAGAAAGTCAAGATTTGAAAGGACGCAGATCTAAGAAGCCAGAAACTCAGCCGTTTCATCTCCTGACCTAATCTGAATTTATGACAAGATATAATTTTCCGACTGATTTGTTTGTTTTGTAAAACCACAAAACTGCTTTTTGATGAATACATTAATGCAATGTATAAAAAGATGTCTGGATTTTGAAATATGACCTCTCAGATAAAAGAAAGAACGAAAGCTTAAATATGTGTTAGGTTTAGTAATATAAATATGAACCTTTAATTGTTTAGTCATTGGTTTAATATGACATTTCTAAATGTCATATTGTGGGTCCAACTCAAAATCATGCCAGGCCTTTTCAAACAAAAAAAGACCTGAATCCATATTTTACTACTTAAATGCATATCATATGGCCATTCATGATCAGTGGTAATGCCTGCACTAGTAACAAGAGGCTGAAAAATCTACTGAAGACAACCTTTGTTCCAGATTGTTCTGTAATGAAGACTGGTCCAATGCTTCTGTCAAAAGTTGAGAAATTTTCAACTTTCAACGCATCAACACATGCATCAGACAATCAGGTAACATTACATGGAGGCAGATCTTTATCAGCTTGTATCCATCTATGATCAGACCTCACATTACAGGAATACAGAGGAAAAATTAGTAATCACAGTGTTTAGTCGTCCTAGTTTTTATGATCAAAGTTTGTGGTCACACAGTCACAAGTGTCAGAAATAAAGCTTTGAAGGAAGTGACAGAGACAGTCGGTAAATCTGCATTTATAAGGCTGTGGACAGCAGTGATGTGTCGGCTGACACAATCAACCCCAGGCGTTGGACACCTCCTCCATCATGCGCTGACCACCAAGCATACAGAGGTGAATGCACCATAACAGCTGATACCAAAGTCAACAACTAGCTGCTTCACCTCCGCATTGTTGTTTACACCATTATTAAAGTGCATCATCGTGTCATCTTCAGATAAAGGTCACACAGAGGCTTGGTGAATCAGAGAAGAGCAAATCATGAACAAAATATCTGCAACTACATGATAGTGTTTGAATGTTTCTGGTTTAGTCGATCTGTATTATACTGCAACAGTTGCATTTACAACCTGAAGCAAAGTCTGCAGCAGACCAAAGATTTGTTTTTTGTTTTTTCTTTTAAAAAAGAGTGGACATAACCATGCACTTCTTTATTATGCTGCAGCTCAAGCAGTCGCTTTTGCTCATTCAGTTCTCACCAAATAGAAGAGGCATTGCAGCATATTAACATTTGTTCTCAAACAGCATGGCAGCCTTGCAAAACCAGCAAAGTGACAGCAGGGCTGGTGCCTAGAGTGTCCTGTTTTAGAGTCATGGCTCATCCTTTCATGCATGTTGTTTTGTCTCTTTGTCTCAGCATGCTGCTCAAAGGCACAGTGTCATTCATTGCCTTGTTTTCCATTTCACAGAAACTGTTTAATTTTGGTTTTACTTATGATTTGGTTAGATTTAAAGAATAAAATTATTTGGTTAGGTTTAAAAGACAGCAACCTTGCATTCTGAAAAAAAAACAAGTGGTAAACACTTGAATTATGTTTTATATGAAGTTTTGGTCCTTACAATATCTCAGTATGAGTTGTTGTCAGAATGAGAACATGTTGATTTGTACCATCACACTTTGATTTCTTGCCTATGTGAGTTCATTAAAAAAAGCAATACCTTTCTTGCAATTTGAAAAGTAAAAAGAAAGAGTAAGTCTTATTGTTCTGCCCATTAAATGTAATGCCATGTCTGCATAAAAGAACAAAAAGCTCCAACATTTGAAAGACATTCAGCAAACTTTCACAGACAAGAAACTCAGAAATATTGCATGGCAGCCTTACAAAATCAGCAAACCGACAGCAGGGCTGCTTTGATGTGATAAGACTCTTTTTCTTTTCTTTTCTTTTTTTTTTAAAAAAAGAACAAATTATTGAATAAAGTTTGCAGTGCAAAACTACACATACAGCTAATTACCCAACTCACTCTTCTTTCAGCAAATCCATTCATGCTTCATTAAGGGGGGTGGTGCTAAGGTACACCCACGCGTGTCTTAGGGACACCCTGCCGCTCAGTCATTAAACACACCCCTACCACATAGCGCATTCATTTTTCGGCCTCGTAAAGGAGGTTCCAGACAGTTGGGCTGACAAGCCTGCTGGGGTGCAGAAGTGGTGGGAGGATGGGGGGACGTTGATTGAGGACTTGTGTGGGTGTACGTTCCCACGTGTTCCCCTGCAACTAAAAGCACATAGAAGTTCTTCACATGTTCATAAGGGCAAAAGGTGACATGAACACAGAATCACACACTTGCATTGTACTCCAAAGGTATCCTTACATCTCTTGAAAGATGGGTGTTAAACTGCTCTTTTTGTTTCCTCGTTTCTTCTTCGGTGCACATCTTAATTTAGCTGCTCTTTGTGTGTGTATGTGTGTGTGTTTGCATCTGTGAGTGTGTGCATTCCTTTCATTGAAAGAGATAAGAGTGGCCTTAGGACATTCTTGATCCCCCCCTGCCTTGCTCTTCTTTAACTCAACCTAAAATCCATCTATCCTTTTATTTCTGCCTCACATTCATCCTCTTGTCTTTTCTCTCCTGCCCCCACTAAATGGTCACTATACTATTAAATTCATCAGGCTCTTTTCTGCTGTCTTTTGTTGTCTGCATCTTTGTTCCTTTATTAATTTATACAACATTGCAATCGCCTTGATCCTCTGGCCCTGGATCAACATCATTTATCAAGGCAGGCTGATGTTTGCACCTCTAATTCAAACAGAAAAGCCCTATCAGCTAAAAAATGGCATTCCTCAGGGAAGAAAGGAGAGTGTGTGTGTGTGTGTGTGTGTGTGCGTGTGTGCATCTGTGTGTTGGGTGACATGTTGCAGTTGTTATATCACGATTCCATCAACCTTCCAGTGTGACCTGTGACATAAAAACAAACACAAACGCTTGCTCAGGATGTCACAATTTCAAACATGCACCAACATTTAAATAAATCAGTGCTTATAAAGTATATGGTAATACACACATTCCAAGCATTTTCTCTCACTAATATATATGTTCAATACACTTGTGAACTGATCCATTTCCACACACACCTACAGACACAAGTGTCCAGCGTCCAGGTGATGAGTCTCCCATTGATAAAGCCCAGCAGGTCAAAGGGAGTCTGGATAGACTTGAAGGCTGTATGTGATGGATGTGTACCTTAACATGGGAAGTAACACAGCTGTACATCTAAACATTTACACTCCTGACTGGAGAGATGAGATTGATCGCTGCTTTTCTGTCTGCACTCTGCACTTCATATCACAGAGAGTTAATTAGAGATTGACAGGTCAAATTTGAAAGGTGACATTACAACTCAACCTGTGATAAATCATTGAAATGATATTAAAATGTGTCACATCAGGAAGGTGAATTGCATTCTAGTCAATCCATTAAACAACATCAACATAGATATGAAATTACTGGAAGTGTTAACAACAACATGCTGATATCACCTGCAAAAATTAGATTAGATTGAAATTAAAACAAATTCCAATTTCTTTTCAGTACAGTAATGTCCCACTGAAATAAAGACACATTTTTCAGTCTTATACGTTATATTACAATTTTCTTGTGCTATGCTAAGTAGGCTTTGCATCAAAGACTTTTTTTCATTGTTCTCATGTGGTTTCTTAAATATGTTCGAGGATTTGTGGCAGCAGCTATAAAAACATACAAAGGCCAAAAAGGTTTAAGATGTCTGCTGCTAGCTAACAGTCAAATGTGTCTTAGGGACGGACTGTTAGCCGTTAGCCAGTTAGCTATCACATGTTAGCTAGTTAAAGGTCGAGTAGGATTGTTAGCTAGCACCACAAGGGTTACAAGAAAAAGTGCATGCACTGAGATAGATAGATAGATAGATAGATAGATAGATAGATAGATAGACAGACAGACAGACAGACAGACAGACAGACAGATGGATTGATTGATACTTCATTTTGAAAACCTTTTTCTGAAAACCTGAAATACTTTATTCACTTTATTTCAATTTGCCAACCACTCAAAGTGTTTTAAATTACAAGCTGCATATTCACTCGTCCACTTAGCACTCTCATAATTTATAAGGATCTACACAGATATCTTCCTACTGAGGTAGGGTATTTTTTCTATCAAACACAGATGAATGCATCATGGTACTTCATGTGAAACCACAAATCAATCCACTGATTTTCAGGTTGGCAGACAACTGTGACTCAGGAGGTAGTATGTTTTAATTTCACTAGGTGAAACGTAAGGTTTGGGTTTACTCCTTATAGAATGCACACCTGCGTAAACCAATAACTGCACCTAATTTTTGGGACACAAAAATTCTTTACAATAAGAGATTGTTCTATTCTATATTAAGTCTAAATATTATTATAAATTATTATATTTAAAACAGGGTATTATTTGATTAATACCTAAAAAATATTCTTTACGGTTCCTATTTTCTGACAAGCAATTATAAGAGTACAGCCCCACTTCCAAAAACATTGGAACACTGTGTAAAAGTTGTATAAAAATATATAATACAATGATTTTCAAATGTCATATACCCCCAATAGAACCTAAAGCACATATCAGATGTTAAAACTGATGTATTTTACCATTTCATGGAAAATACAAGCCAATCTGAAACAAACCTTTTCTAAAAAGTAGGGAACAGTTTCAGAAAAATGTTCCTCAATGTACAATTTCAAAGACTTAGAAAATCTCACCATCTACTGTTCATGATATCATCTTAAGATTCAGAGAAGAGTCCAGCTGTTGAACCGACCCGCCTGCAGTCCAGATCACCAATAAAAAAACAATTGGTACATCATAAAACAGTAAATCTGGGAACAAAGGCTCAGGACCATTGAGCAACTAGAATCCTGCATCAGACAAGAATAACACTACATTCCTAAAACTCCACCAACTGGTCTCCTCACTTCCCAAATGTTAAGTTGTTAAAGGAAGAGGGGATGCTACACAATGGTAAACATCACCCTGTTCCAACATTTTTGACATGTTTTGCTGCCTTCAATGTTGAAATGAGCTAATATTTTCCATGAAATGCTCAGTTTCAATGTCTGATATGTTATTTATGTTTAATTGGGAATGCATAGGTTTATGACATTTACACATCATTGCATTCTGGATGTATTTATGTTATACACAGCATCCCAACTCTTTTGGAGCTGGGGTTGTGCTTTCTAAGAGTGTGTGCTTAGACACACATGACCCTATATATGATAAGATGGTAATTACTTTTTCTCCAACTCATCAAGATTTGCATCTGTGAACTTTTAAATGTATGATTAGATTGGTAATGTTGCCTCATTGAGAAATTACTTCACAACACTATATGAAAGGTGTCTGAAATCACCTTGGGCAGAAAGAGGACACTTACTGGACTGGGCCAGGTTTAGGAAAAGTCTTGGCTGTGGTTTTAAAGAGGGAAAGGGGGTAGCTGTCATTGGGTAGATTAATTTCCCCACAGCTTTATGAGGTACATTTGTCTTCATGTTGCAGTGAGGAAGGAGAAATTTCAGACCACCCTGCCACACTAGAACTAATTTCCTGATGCACCATCAAACCAAACCTACTGGTCTACTGGTGTAGAAGAGAGAAATAAACTGAGTAGACCATGTGTGGTAGTGTTTTTCTAGGCCACAGAGCAATTATTTTTCACCAGGTGGACAAAGAGTTGTCTGGAATGCTTGCAATTAATGGCTTTCCTGAGTACACACAGTGCAAATAACGGAAACCTTTTCTAACCACAAGCCACTTTACAAGCCACATTTAAAGATTCAGCATAAATCTGTAAATGTCCCACTCAAAAGCTTTCACAAGGATAGCTAAAGCAGATACTGGAAAAAGAGAATGAATAAGATGAGATGGTATTCTTATGCCATCGTAATGCTGTTGTAGATTTTATTTTCTTTTTTGCTTTAAACCCTTCCCCAGCTAAGCTGCACCTGTGGTTCTGTGACTGTTGGCTGATGGACTGACTGATAAGTAAATCTTTTCTGCATCTTATTCTACCTTACTTAGAAAGACCAACTGTGCATCTCTGTGCCTTTAGGGCCTTAAATCCCCAAACCTGTCACCCTTTCACCTCTGCTTCCCTTGGGACCTCAGCTTGCTCTAACCAACTCAACAGCCTGAGTTGGAAGCAGAGGTGGCTTTTTAACTGACCCTTGTGGGAATCGGTAAGAAAGCAGAGGGTCTTGTCGTCAATAATTAGGTAGGTCTCTTTATTCTTGGGCAACGATTATGTATGAGTTATCATCTGATGTCAGAGCCATCTCTTGTTCTGCTTGCGTTAGCCCACTGCTCTGGATTGAATGATGAATCACAGATCAATAGCAACTGTTTAATGAATCACCAGTCAGGCTGCTTCAGAATGCAGATTTTATTTCCTATCGTGCTTAAAGTAGCTGTAAATCTTTTTTTTTTTTCCCAGTCATGTCTCTATGAATTGCTGTTAAAAAAAAAGAAACTATCAGAGTGCTTCATCTGCGATGTTGATAAATATATAATTAGTGAAGCACAGTAAGGGAGATTAATGGAAATGGCGGTAAAATTTATAGTGCTGGTAAAAAATGTGTGAAATATCACCGTGACAACACATGAGCAGCCTGTTCATTTGGTTAAGTGAATGGTTGGAGATAAGTTAGTGCAGCTTGGGGATGGGATACTGGTCTTGGCTGGTGTGGCAATTTACCCAGCATTCCTGTATCTAGCTGATTAAGGTGACCCAAGCATCTACATTCCAAAGCTCAAGAACTCTAGGGCCAGTTAGACAGATTAAAACTATAAAAGTAGTCTGTGTCCATCCTTTTTATTAAGGTTTGAGCAAAATTATGCCAACTCTGCATACAAATGTACTCATTAAATCATGATAACATTTAGGTCCTGGATGCTCTGACACAGTTCAGGTGGCATTGCTGTTGCCTCCATGCCCTCTCCTCTTCAATAAGAGTCTAGAGCTTGTAAATGTAATTATCCAAATGACTGAGGTAACCTTTAACACTGGCATGTTCAGGGTGTCCCATTTGTACAATTTGTAGCTGTTAATTACATATTTAGATTCTGCTTACGCCTGGATTCATAAAGCTACCGAGAGACATGTTTAGTGCAAGCATGTGTGTTTCAGAGGGAAATAGGAAATGGGAAAAGCCTCATCCAAAGCATTCTCCCCCGCAGGCCCGAATGAAAACACACACCAATTCCTCCTCCTGTGGGTATGCTCCAAAGAGAATAATTTAAATCTTTTATTCATGTTGTTTAATGTAACCCTTTAATCTGGGTGGGAGCCCCGGGGGCCGCTAATCCAGGAGTGCCAGCTGCCTGCTGTGTGCTGTATACCACTCTGAGTACATGAGCCCCTATTGTGGTCCCAATCAATCACACACTCATTACACCAGAACTAAAAATGCCAAGGCATGCCAACAGTCATGCCCAAGGCCCCAGTTGGCGAGTGATGCAGATAGCATTCCTGCCAGGCCTGTTAGAGTATGGGCATGATTAACACTTCGCCAACCTGGCTATCTGCTGTGTCAATACGTCCTGAGCGTGCCAATGCTGTATTGTTATGATACATGGCTGCTGTCTAATGCTGTCACAGAACAGTGCTTTCTGACTGGTAGGGCCCTCTGGGATTGCCTGTGGCTGTTTCAACCACTCGTACTCATTCTTATTTGTCTGCCAGCAAACCACTTGCACAAAAGAGGAAATGCACAGTGGAATGATGGGATATTGTCGAATTTGGATGATTGGCATTTTTATTGACAAGGGTTCGTTTCTGTAATTTAAAGGTGAAAGCAACACCAGGGCAAATGCATTCCCCATCAATTTCCACAGCTGTGCTTTTAAAAATGGTAACTTAAAAACACTGAAACTTAATTTGCTGTTATGTCTCTACTGGCTGCAGTTGTTTTCAGAATTACATTTTCCAAATGCTGGTGGCTGGTGAACAAAGGGGAGGGTAGGAAGGAGGTGAAAGGAAAAGGAGTACAAACAATATAATCACAGGACAACTTGAGCTACATTTACCTCCCAAAGCTGTCACAGTGTAGCACACTTTGCTCAGTGATGACAGCTGACCCATCAGTATGTATCTGTGGTATAATTCTCCATTCTTTCCATGCAAAATGTTTTGTATAGATAATTAATTTTGCTACTTCCTTACTGCTCTTTTCTGGGGCCAGTTCATCACAGATCATTACACTCAATAAACATATTCTATATTCCAGCTATTGGAACTACTGATTTAAAGCAGACGTGATTTAAAGAAAGTCGCTGTCAGTCCTACAGATGGAATTACAGGCACATTTATGAACTGTACATGATTAATACTTAACATTATCTTTAAACTTGATTATTTTTTTTTTAGAATTATATTTTATATACACCAAATTGGAAAAGAGAGGCAAAAGTTCCAAGTCCCCACAAAAAGCTCAACATCCTCACCATTTGCATGTGGAAATTATAGATGTAGCCTGTATCATGTCACACCTTGTAGTATTGCAAGTGAATGACAAAAAAATGTTGAGCTCACACTGGAGCTGTTTGAGGACTCCACATAGAAAAAATAGTTGAAAAGAGACACAGGTATGGATTTTTTAAAGGAGATGTAGTATGAAAAAATATATACTACTTGGCAGCTTTTAGTCCATAAAGAGATTACCAACTTGAATTTTATGACACATAAAGGTCTGTAAATACATCACCCAGTGAGCTGTTAAGATTGCATCATATTTAACATCACCATCTCACACTGAATAACTTTTTTTTATCTTATCCCACATTTTCACATTATCCTTCATTTGCTGTATCTTGGGATTTGAAAGTCTATTTTTTTATTTATTTTTTTATTTTACTTTACTATTGACAGCAGATTTTCATTAGGAGTTAATAGCTCACTTAAGATACAATTGAAGTAGGGTTAATAAACATTATCTGATTTCCTCACTGTTCCTCCCTGTTGTTGTCACTGAATGCATGAGTGCATGTAAGTGTATGTATAATATATGTGTATACATATGTGCATACGTGTCTGTATAATGTATAAGTACTATGTATAAGTCCAACACTGGAACTGTGAAAACAAACTCGTGGTGGAAGGTTACCTTTATCTGCAACAGCCTAAACAGCCCCTAAAAACAAACAGAAATTGATGGAATTTACTGAGCCTGCCAGCCATGCTGCTTTTACAACGTTTAAAGAAAACACTGAACTTTTTACTTCTTGCCAGATAGTTATTTACTTTTTTATATTTCCTTTACCAGAGAACATCCATAGTCAGAGTAGCAGTGTTGGTTTTACAACATTGTATCACAAAATGGACTTTGTTATGTGAACCCAGACTGAAAGTGTTTGATGTAAAGGTGACAATGTAGAAATCAAAGATTTGCTTGAACTTGCATGGATTTATGAATTAAAAATGTAAATGCTGTTTTCAAAAGAGCTATAACTAACATCAGTTACTTAATATTAAAAATAATTACTTGTTAAGTTTATAGTTAGATACTTTTACATCTGGGGTAACTCTTTAGTCCATGCTTCACATTTTGTATTGTTCTGCAAATGGCCACTTTGAACCAAACTGGTCAAGGCATACAGCTGCCCCACTTGAGGTTGGAACTGCAAGATGATTCTTCTTTTTAAAATAAAATGGTTCTTTTCTCGTCAGCAGATACAACAGATGACGTGCTCTTACACAAGAAATAGATAAACTGTCATTAAGATGTTCATAAAGCGAGGTCCATTGATTAAAGCTAAAATGGCTTTCACCTCTATTAATACGTTTCAGGCAGAATCCTATTAATATTGACATCAATTTGTTGGTAAACTTGAATTTGTGCTTCCACAAATGCACAAACCATGTTCCACCTGTCTTGTTGATGTGCTGTCAGCTAAACAAGTCTTACAGAACAACTTCTTTAACTTGCTGGCTCTCTTCACTTCAGGTTACCAGAAAATCACAACAGAATGATAACAATATTATCCTCTCTGTATAAGTTTAAGGTTATTTCATTTGAACTCAACTTCTGTCTTTGTCCATGAATCACCTGTGATTTGAAAAGAAAAAAAGCAGAAATTTTCACTCAAAGGTGCTTCATGATGTTCTTCAAATGTTTAAAAGCATAAACCTTTCTGAATATCTAGTAATATAATTATGTCTCTTGAGGTGAGAAGTTATATTCCTAAACTATTTACATAAAACAAGGTGTAAAACAAAGACTGTGAATGTCGAGTTCCAGATTGGATCAATACAGTCTACAATGGAGAATAGAAAAAGAAATTTGGAACCTGCAAAGAAAATTTAGCAACAACATAGCAGCTCAATCACTTTTATTATGACAGAGTAAATGTTTTACTGCACTGACCACATTTTAAATGAAATAGGAAAGAGTCCAATGGTGCATTTAGGAGTTTTAGATCAATGTAGGAAACCAAGTAAGGTTGACAAAAAAAAAAAACCTTTAAGACCATATCCACTACAGTCAATACACAGAGACCCATTAACACAATTACTTTCACTGCCTTTTCTACTTTTTCACATTTCAGTGTTGGACTTTTCACTTTATAACTTCCAAATATAGGAAATCAGTTCAGCCCTCTAAATCCAGCCTGGTCACCTGCCACCCCCTGGAGGCTTTTTTGGTCACCTCACACTCTGATTGGTCAACTGTAAATCTCCTCTTCAGAGTGGAAACACATAAGATTAAAAGGATTACTGTAACGCTTTTGTCTTACACTCAGTTTAATCACACATTCTTGTAGCTGATAATCCAGAGATAGAGACAACTGGGACAAGAGTCAAAAGTTACTTAGGCTATTAGGTATGGGAGATCTTGACAACTAGACAACCCTTCCTAAAAGTAAGCAAATATTCTTTCAAAAGAAATTAAAACTGGTCTTTTACCTTTTAAAAAGGTTTAACTTAAAAAACAATCCACCCAGTCTCAACTTCACTGCTTTTTTAATTTCATTTTAATTTAATGTATTGGTTCATTTGACAGGGATAAATGCGATAAACATTGCTTTATATACATATATATATATATATATAATATATATTTAACATTTAGATTTAGATTTAACATTTAAATTTATATTCAACATTTAGATTTATATTTAAAATTTAGATTTGACATTTAACGTTTAGATTTAGATTTAACATTTAGATTTAGATTT
>JBAMYA010000005.1:11017342-11044715 GCA_037176975.1 Arrhamphus sclerolepis
AAGGTTTCTTCCCATGAGGGAGTTTTTTCTTGCCACTGATGGCGTTGCCATGTGCTCGGGGGTCAAGCTCTGGGTTTTTTAGCGCCTAGAGATGACTTGTCGTAAATAGGCGCTATATAAATAAATTGAACTGAATTATTTATATAATTTAAAGACTTGTATCTGATACTCCTGTGTCCTGAGTTGCTTTCATTTGGGTTCTCTTTTTGATGGATTGTAACACTAACATTATTTCATTGGACCTTTTGGTGAACTTCTTACTGGACCTTTGGTGAAAGGAGTTCCTTTTCCCCTAAAATGATGGCAAGTGGTTCAGGCCCTGAGGCAGCAAAGCAAGGCCAAATCCAGAGTAGCCAGTAGAGACCTTTCTGTGTGGTGTTTGCATGTTGTTCCCATGCTTGCGTAGGTTTTCTCCAGGTACTCCAGCTTCCTCCCACAGTCCAAAAACATAAATGTCAGGTTAACTGGTGTCTCATCATTGTCCATAGGAATGAGTGAGTGCTAACTACAGCAATATGAATGTTGATTGTGTCTTTATCAAACAAACTCAAAGAAAAACAATTGCTTTCTTGTTATGAGGTTATGTACTTTAAGGATGTCTGTTACTGTGACTTTGATAAAGATCAGATCACATTTGATGGGTATTAATGCAGGAAACCAGTTACATAGTTATGAAGGGTTTAGTTTGCTCCAGTCCGTTGATACACTTATCAGTAAATGATCAATATCAGTAAGATAGCTCTTGAACCTATATAAACACTACAAAGAATGCATAATAATAATCACATTAAATGAACTGAAATATTTCTATTATCAGCTAAACATCTAATCATACACATCTTGTTTAGTTAAACAACATAAGTCATCAGGGAAACTACTGCTCCTCCTCCTTCATTTTTCTCTCTTTACAGTTGAACATCTCCTCCAGCTTTCTTCTTTCGCTAACTTGGAGGACAACAAATTGTTGCTGCACCCATTTCCCCCAGTGTTTGTATCTCTACAGCCAACTGCCTCATCTGTTAAAAATGGGTAGGTGATGCATCTGGAGGGATGAAACATTTATCGGACAATTTTTTTCATTACAGCTGCAGGAGGGTTTCCATCAATATTTCAACAGGCGGCCGTGCAGCAAGAGTGTGTAAGTGCCCGTACATTTCCTGTACATTTTTGCAATGACAAAATGCCTCACATGGATAGATTAAATATTTGTGTTTTAAATGTAACGATTACATCTACATTTATATGTTCAGTTAAAGACAGCAACTGTTTGTCTTTAAAGAAAAAAGAAGAAAACAAAACAAAAACAGCAGATTACCATCAATAAATATAGCTTCATATTTCCATTTAAATAACAAATTCTTGCCCACCTTGTCTGCCTTCATATCAGTTTCCTTCTACAACATGAGACATTCCCTCTCTGCTTTCCTCTACCTCCATCTCTTAAATACCTCTCAGACAAGGCAGCTATCCCTTCATTTTGCTTCTTGATGTTATAAGCCTCTCTCCTCTGAGCATTTTCTGCTGTCACACTTCTTCAGAGTTCACAGCGCTGGTTTTAGACCCTTGCATCAAATATTTATCAAGAGTGAGCCAGGAGAGGTAGGTTTGCCACGTGCTCTTCTAACCTCCAGCCCATCTGACTTGCATCCCTCTCTCTGTTCGTCCGTTTAATCTTCCAAACTCCTCTCTTTTCCGTGTCATCTCCTGTTGTCGTCCACTGCCAGATTTAAATCTTTGTCCTTTTACTTTCATGAAGGCTTCACTTCTCTTTTTTTGGTCACATTTAGTGCAAGCAGTGACACATGGTCTAAATATAGATCCTGATATTCCCAGATAGAGAGGAACTTCTTTTTTTTTTTTACCTAAAAACACTGTCTTTAGTACTCATTTTGATCTTCACCTACACTTGAAGGAATTATGTTTGCAGTGTTTGCTAGCCCTGTTTTTAAATATATATTAAAATCTCAGATGATCTGACTGAATTATAACAGCAGATTGTCATCCATAAAATACGTAACTACTCTAAAATTCTATACAAATCATCTATTTAATTGTAATCAGTCACTTTATCCATACTGTCACATGGGTCTACTGTATCAGTATTTTCAGCTTTCCATTCACTAGCACAAAAAAATGTTAAAAAGAAAGACGAGTAACTCTAAAAGGACTTGCAAGATTTTGCACGGTGGTGTGGCTGACAGATGGTGGTGACGGCGTCACATGGAGGAAAACTTGTTTTTGTGAAGTTGACAACTACTTTGAAACTGTAGCACAATTAAATCCTCAGGAGTATAGCACTGACTAGCAAGCTCAAAGATGGAAAATAATCATATTTTTTTATCTCTTTCCAACCACCACTACTTGTGTTTTATAAAAACCACTGTGCATGACAAACTAATGAGGGGATGTCTGTGAGTTAGTTCAGGCAAACGAATCAATTAGTAATTAATGCTCACATATGTCGCTCTTCATGGTACATTACAATTACAAACCAATTTAAAAGTCCATAGCCCATCTCTAGCATCACATCATAACCATCAAGTTTGTTGTTCTAAAGCATCTCAGCATCATCGCTACGAAACTAATTATCAGGACAGAGCATTAAGTTGTTGTTTATCACTACAATTATCTCAAAGTTGCCATATCAGTGAAGGAAGTCAATGCTAAATATAAGGTTCTGTTACGCTAGTGATTAGTGACTGAAATATAAATATACATCAGACACAAATCCTGTTCATTAGTCATTGTGTAGAAAGACCTTGAAATATCTTTCAAATAATGCTAATCAAAATTCAGTCTCATTTTTACTAAACAGTCAGTACTTAAGCTGAAAATGGATGGGTGCTGCTGTCACCTCCATCTTACATTTCTGATTCCTTATCCTGCAGGTCAGCACCACCTTCCACAGCTCTTGTAAACTGCAGGACTTGCCAACAGCTGTTAAGATCTCTACTAAGATCTTTCTTGTTTCGAGTTCAGAGTTTGCAGTTTGCCTCTGCAGATGCCTCTTTTGTGGAGCGTTTCAAAAATGTTGTGGTAGATGACTGCATCTTGTGCAACATCACTATTGGGATGACATATTTTGTCCTCAGCATCAGCAGCCAGCAGTTTGACAGCCAGATGTTTCCTGCTATCTCTTTTCCAAATATGTTGTGCTGTAGTGCTCAGATGGAAAGTGGTGCTCATTTGTGTCAGTAATACGCTGCACAGGGAGTACGGTACTTGCTTCATCCCACCATCCAATCACAACAGGCTAAACATTGCTTTGTTTCAGGTTCAATGTGCACCAAAAGAGTTACCATAAATCATACTGGGTTTATGGATCACAAGCCATACCTGCTGTGAGGGACTGAGAAGTGCTTATTTCCATCAACAAAACAAAAATGACAAAAAGTGTAAACTCAAAAGTAACAAATGGAATGGACCTTTAAAAGAGGTTAAAGTAACAAAAGTCTACTCAAGACGACCAAACATGAACTCAAACAACTGACCTAAGGAGGAGTGCAACTGCAACTAAAAGTAACTCAAACAGAAGAGAAAATGAACTCAACTCATCTAGATATGACAGTGTAAACTAAATGTGCACGATTCACTCAGAACACAATGTAATGCCAAAATGTAAACCAACAAATATTGAACTGGCAAATGTAGCTGTGTGACTTTGCTGTACCTCACTTGTTTTACTGTCCATTTTTGTGTAAATATCACATTTAAAGCCATGTAAGGATTCAGTGATGCATGTTTTGATTATTAACAGATTAATCATAATAATCAGTTAGTAAGGCCAGCAAATATTCACACCTCTAATGTACATATAATGTTGGACGCCCCACTGAAATACACGAGAGACACAGCTGTTAACATCAGTGGCACCTGCTGTATTAACCACATGTGAAGTGAGACACATATGTGAAGCATTTATGCTACATCATGAACATGTGGACGCAAGGGGGATCTGGGAGCAGAAGTATGGGGATGTGAAAAGTGGAGGTGAAAGCTGCATGAGTGAGTAACCAAACTGCAAATGACAAGCTGAGCGGGTTAAACACACCGAGTAATGGGGGAAGAGATGATGGAAGGCCACATGAATATTTGAACTTGTTGTGAGAGGGGGTTTAGGGGGAGGCTGTCTCAGAGGTCCTTGTAATGAGTGGTGTGGTAAAAATATTTACCTTTAAACATAGCGCTATGGGACATGAGCAGGACGGAGAAAAGGAGAGATGTGGAGTCCCTCCTTCCATCTCCCCCTTGTTCCTCTCCCTCAGCCATTGCTTCCTTCATCCTTGCTTCCCATCAAATAAAGTGGGTCAGCATCACACATCAGAGCTGCACGCTGGAGGGAAAGAAGGAGAAGGCTTAAGCTTAGAGAGAAGCAGATGGGCTGATGAGAGAAAAAGAAGAAAAATGGCTAAATGAAAGAGATGTTGTAAAGAGCTGCATTGTATTTATTGGAGAAAAAGCAGGGATGTCCAGAGGAGGAATGAAAAGGTGGAGGCAAAGTCAATGATTTATTTATCTTTTTGTGCTGACTGCTTGCATACTGTTCAAAGCACTGTTACTCAACTCTCCTTCTATAGTTCTCCGGACTCCTAAAACTCCTTCCAGTAGCTCTGCAGACTCAAAATACTTTATAAATATATTTACAGCATTTTACATAAAAATGACTGATGACCGAGACATGAATCAATTTGATATTTATAATAAAGCTATCCAGAACTTGTTTATATACTCATACTGATAATTTATATTTTGCTGGGCATTTAAGTATATTAAATAGTATATTAAAATGTGTATGGTTACATTAGCCTATATGTTTGAAATATTTGTCTTTTTACTTAAAAATATGCTCTTTATTGCAGTATGAAATCTCCAGAGGACATGCTGACGAGTTTTTGTGATGATGATTTGGCATGCTGGGCTTCGGCGACAGGAAGACATGCTGCTCATTCAGTCTAGTTCCCCTCCCCTGTTTTCCCACCAACTCAGTCACCTCTTCCACATTCTGTTTCAGCATCTGCCAAGACAAATCAGGCACATCTCAGGCTGCTCAGACTGTGCTAACCATCATGGTACGCCTTCACATGATGCAATCCAAACCCATGTTGGTTCACTGTAACCCTGCCACCATTCACATGCACATTTTCTTACAACTACAAAGCAAAAGGAAAAAAGACCTTTTGTGTTGCAGTATTTGCTTGGAAGGAATTTTTCCTTCGACACTGTCACAAGCTCCTCACCAAGCTCCTCCTCAACATCAAACGGTTGGCAAAGGGTTTGCCAACCAGCTGGTGCAGATGGCCGCACTCAGACGGGACGTTCTAATGAGGAGCAGATAGGGCATTAGCAGTCTGGGCAGGATGGCAATGCCCACGAGACTGCAGCAACGCACACATGCATGCATCTAAGCAGCAGTAAGCAGAGAAGATGTCTGATTTTATGGATGCTTAAACGAGTGAGAAGGGGGCAAGGAAGCAAGGTTACACTCTTGACAACTCATTTCATCCTCTGGAAATGTAGTGTTCACATATGTACAGACAAGCATGTACATAAATAACCACGCCACATCCCAATATGGCAGCTCAGCACAACAGCGCCAAAACAGAATAAGACATGCTTATATTTCTGTTACAGCGCTGGGAGGATGAGGATTCTCTCACTCTGGGTAGAAAGTAGGGGTTGATGGGTTCACAAGTCAAAAAGCTTGCTCCTACTGCCATCTAGTGTCATGCAGAAGAAAAATCAAAGGCTGAGGAGACGTGCACATGTGAGAAATATGTAGAAAACCTCAACTGTTGCACATGAAGTCTCCTGAAAAGGAATCACAAGTATATCTCAAATCAAAACTGAAACTTGCTGTAATCAAGTAAAATATAGAGAAGAATTTAGCTCTAATCATTCCATGAGTTCAAAAAGTACATAGCAAAATTTTCTTTTTTTGGTGTGAATCCTACAGCCTTATCTGCAAAAATGTTTTAATGGTGAATAGTTTTGACAATTTTCTCGCCCTTTAGATAGTTATCAATAAAGTTATGATTGCCAAAAAGTCATATTTCTTAATAAAAATTAAAAAAAAAAAACATTCTGGTGTTGATTAGAAAAATAAAAACATTCAGTTCCCCCAGAATTCCTACTTTTTTGTTTCTATTCTCTCCAGAATAGAGAATTAGATCTAAAATTCACAAAAAGAAAAATATGTGCGGTAAGCCATTAAGAAATATAGCACTGACATTTATACTTCACATTCTCTCAGACTTTGGCATGAAACAACTCAGTCTGGTTAGGAAAAGAACTGTGTTTGGATTCAAATAAATGACTTTTGTTGTCAGCTGCAAAGCACAGCACAGTAGAGTGAAAATTAGTGCCTCATGTGAAATGGCAGAGTTTCATTTACCCCATCATCCAGAAAAACTTCCAAATACAAAACATTTTGTGTGACAGCTATTTCTCTGAACTCTTCCTTTCTTGTCATTATCATACAGCCCACCCTGTGGCGCTGTTGCAAAGAAACAAATGCAACTGTTAGTTTTGCTGTGATAAGAAGCAACCAATGGGACATGGTTTTTCATTTGGGTTATCTCTATTTCTAATCAGCATGAAGAACAAAGCACTCTCGTTTAAAAGAAGTATGTACAAATCAGATTATGTGACCTTTATTGATAGCAATGAGACAGGAAAAGGGGTGACATGTAGCCAATGGCTTCAGACCTGGACCAGCTGCATGAGGACTGTCGTCTCTGTGGACAGGGTCCCTATACAACAGATGAGCTATCTCACGCTTCTCAGTATATGATTTTCTTCCGTAATCGCCACTCTTTTACAATGTGTCTCATGAAACTGAAAGTTTCATGTAAAGGACCTCTTCAGCAGCACTTTCATCTATCAGTGTGGTATATCAAGCTACTGAAGCTCGCTAATATGATTACTGTTTTGGGGGATTCCAGGTTTGAATTGGAGATCAGCTCCTCACAAGTTGGCCATTTGTTTTATCCCTTATTGTTTACTGGGAAGTTTTGTGGTGTAGAAATCACTTTACAATGTTCCAGAAATAAAGGATTATATTGTGGAAAAAGGTTCCTTAAATGTCCCTGGTAGTTGAGGCTGCTGTAGCTCAGGAGGTGGGGTGGTGGCTTGTTTGCTTGTTTATGTGTCCTTGGACATCATACTGATTTGTGCCCCCCAAAGAGTGGGCTGAGTTGGATAAGACTGCTTTCTAAATGAATGACGCGTAAGAACATTTTCCACAAGATGCAATGCAATTCAATTCACTTTACTTGTATAGCACCAATTCACAACAAAGTCATCTTAAGGTACTTTACACAGAAAGCACTAAAAGTTAATGAAGTTAAATATAATCCAATAAGTTCAAATTATCCTCAAATTCTCCTGGAACTGGAATTCAAAGCACCTACAGGCAAACCGTTTAATGGGTTTTGAGACATTTTTGAATTATTACAATGTAGGATTTCCACACACTATCTTACATGTCAGCTCTAGACTGGTTGACTGCCTAAAATGTCTGAAAATTTTAAAACAGTTTCAGTTTTAATCGATGACCTCTGCGGTTACAAGGAAATCAAAGTTGGTGAGATGGAGTGGCCAGCAGAGGGCGGTGTTGAGCAGTGTTCGTTCATCAGCTCAGAAGAAACAATTCATCTGCTTAATGCCGATGGATTCAATATGATCACAATGAAGCACTTTAAACAAAATATATTTTAAAATGTGTATCCTCCTGAAGTCTGTTTTATTAATGTTGTTTTGTTCAGTTTCTCAGCTAGCCAACACAGGATTAATAAAGTCAAGTGCATATTGCCCTTTAGTAAATTTGATGCATGATGCTTTGATTCACAGGAAATCAAACATCATTACAGAAAAAGTTAAAGTCAAATGTATGTCACGTGTGTCTGAAACAAATACAAAAGCATAATGAGATGTGAATGAATTCAAGTTAATAGTTTTTGAACTGAAAAAAATCAAAGTGCTGTTGGATTGTTGCTGATAATAATCTCCTCTCTAAATGTTCCATGTGTCACTGGGGTAGAAATCCATTTTGCAAACTTGGATCTCTCTCATGTGCTTTTTTTTTTTTTTTTTTAAATATATCTTGGATGCTGAGCATCAGCTCAGAGGGACTCGATGTATCCTTCTGATAGGTTGAGCTTTCTAGCTGTTCATAACACTCTTCCTTTGTATGGATTGAATTTATTGACTTGATAGCACCACAAAACCAAATCCTGCCACAGTAATCATGTCTATGTCAATATGTCCACATGTCAAAGCATAGTTATAATTAGCACTCACAGTGTTTCAAACAGAGGAATGCTGCTCTTAATATGCCTGCAGACTTTTATGAGCGCTGGTCAGTGGAAGTGACTGCAGGAATGTATATTAACATGATCACGAGTGGGTACAGATGTTTTTGGAGGGATTTTTTTTTGGACATATAAACAGTGGACAGTAAAATATTTGAATATATGGAACTTCAAAGACCTCCCAGAAAAAGTCCCACCAAATAATTACAACAATGCATGCAGTTGTTTGAATTCTATATACACAACTAGGAATAAAATTAGCTCTATCGACTGGTTGTTTAGGTACTCATTATCATCGTGGAATATAAGAAATTTCTTTATTTTTGTTTCATATTTAAAAGTGTTTTGCTATTACTAAAAGGAAGTTTACAGAAATTTATGACTAAAGAACCACTGAAACCTCTTTTTGTTAAAGGTATGACGAAGCCATGAACCTGGAAAATTATCGAACTCAAAAAAGTCTGGCACTTTTCCCTCAATTCATGTTTTTGTTTTTTTTTTGGTTTTTCTTGCTCTTCAAACTGGGATGGCATGTCTTCACTATGGAGTGAAATCAGTCACAGTCTGTCAAAGCTAAATCAGCCAGACAGCACTGATGGGCTTCATGAGACCATTCAGTATTGTATTGTAGCTAACATACACTTTTCAGGCCACACTGAAACAGTCAGCCGTGTTTGGTCGCTTGTCCCACACAAACCTCAACTTGTCTATAGGTGCTTGTTGGAAAAGTAACAGCAAAAGTGATTTGGAAAGATGTTAAACCTAATGTCAAATTCACCAGTTCACAGGAAGGGCCACAAACCTGTCCGACATGCACAACATGATGCTCAGATCTGACTTGTGTGCACCGCAGACGAGTAACTCTCCCCCGCAGATGGATATCACTTGATTTTTCAACAATTTTCATGAACTTCAGTATACTGTAAACAAAGAAATTCAGATATCATACTATGTTATCGATTTCAAGCTTTGTTTTATTCCTTTATATCTAAATCTGTGCATTTTATTTAACTTCCTAAGATGTTTTTTTATTAACTTAATAATTAACTTAATTAACTTAATATTTTTTTATAGAATTGTATTGCCTTTTGAAAGTACCTAAAATTACTCTGACAAATCTGAGCTCACACAAAGCTGTGGATATTTATAAGTTATAGATCCACTCTCATTAACTGTGTTTCATAAGTAAAAAAGTATAGTAATAGGAGAATGAAATTAGACTAAAAAAGCACAGGAAAACAGATTTTTTTTTTTTTTCAGGTTAATTTGAACTGTGTCTAGAGTTAAGGTACATTAAATATAAACAGGAAGTTTATGCTATATATGTGCAGCATAGCAGTTAAATGCATTTTCACCCCATTTGTCTCTAAATCGAGGTTCTACCAGCTGACTTCCCTCTAAAGATTTTAGATTCCTACTTGACTTATTCTCAGAAATCTGTGATGGACTGGTGACCTGTCCAGGGTGTACTCCTGCCTTTTGCCCAGTGAGAACTGGGACACCAGGGACTCCAGCAGACCCCCATGACCCTTTACAGGAATAACTGGGTATAGATGAAGGATGGATGGAGATCAGAAATGTATTCTGACTGGTAAACTAACAACAACACTTTAAAGTCTATTCTGTGGGAAACCGGTGGCCATCGTAAGGACCTCAAAGCAGGAAAAATCTGCTCAGTTTTGTGAATGAGCTGGAGATGTCTAATGGTGTTTTTGGGAAGACCAGACAGAAGAGCATGGCAGTACTCAAGTGTGGTGAAGGCATGATTGAGCTTCTTTAAATCTGCTCTGGACATTAGATCTCTGACTCTTGAGTATGTGTCTATTAACAACATTTAAGATTTGTTGACAACATATTTGAAGCTATTCCAAATATATAAATATCATCTGGCTGCTGATAATATATCAATAGATAAAACTTTGATCAAGGTCGGAACAGTCAGTCACCTCATCCAGACACATTTATAGAATATTGTTAAAATATTGAATAGGATTTAAGTTATGCCATAAAAGGGATTAGAAGCATAAGTAGTAATTATTTTTAAAAGCAATATGGAAATAGAATTTAAGTTTTCTACATTTTACCCCACAGGGCTTGAGCATGCTCATGTCACATCAGTACCAGCATTGCAACACACACCATGAGTCACCAGGTAATTGTGCCTTTTTTCTTTATGTAATAAAGTATCTTATCAGAAAGCGTTAAATTTGCCACATTTGATTGAGTCAATGTTTCCCTGTCAAAAGTAGATGAATAAAATTAGTGCCCTAGCCAGACTAGCAGCATGTGAAATAAGACACAGAGACTAGTGGCTTTTATTTAGTGTATTGCTTTTAATCACAAGATTCATTGTAAGTGATAAAGAGAGGAAATGAATTCCTTATGGATATTTGTATACCTTTAGCTGTGAAAGATATCTAATGTTAAACATAATTTTTAAAGCATTTTTTTCTACTGTGGAAGGAATAAAACTAAACTAAACACAAACGTAACACCTTATTATATTTGTATTTTTGGTTTATTCAATAACACTTTTAACAAATGTAATCGTTTATGTCAGTTTAGAGGATTTTTGTTCATCTACATAGAAGTCAAAAGCTCATCATAGTAAATTCATTAAAAACCTGCACATTCGCTTTCGCTTGTTTTTCTGTCATACACAAGCACTCATTGTTCTTATCCTGTGTGTGTGTGTGTGTGTGTGCTCAAGTGTTTCATCCCAGCCAGAGTCAAGCCAAGGGCCCATCTGGCTCCTGTGAGGGCCACTGCGTCACGGTGCCTCAGCCTGATTCATGGGCGATGGACAGCTTCAGCTGCTATCCCACTTCCCCAGTTTTACATCACATACCTCTCCAGAAAAACACTCTGCATACCTCCCAGCTCTCTCCGCTCTCCCACAGCCTGACAGTCTCTTCAGACAGTATATTTCTCTGAGTAGGTAGAATCCTTCAAGAAAAAAAGGCCATCATTTACAACTGCCTCAGTCCATCTGACTTGCAGAACTCCACTTTTACTTGATCTATGTGGTACTCAATCCTTTTCTTTCTCCGAAGGATTACCAGTTTTACTTTGCCTATCATAAATACCCTTTGTACTGTCTTTATATAGGGAAGTGTGTGCAAATTATAAGCAACTTTCCTCTGCATATTATTTTTTTCTTTTTCTTCCTTTTAATTCACTCCGCATCTTCGTCGCCCAGTTTCTTCTCTTGTCTTTTCAGCTTTCACACTCATCAGCATGACGTAACCACAAGTGTAGCGCTGCCAGTTTGTTCTCAAACTACTGGCCAAACCTCACGGCATTGGTTGCGTAGCTCGCAAGTGATTCTGTTGCACAATCCAGAGCACCACAAGGCACTCGTGAAGCCTCAGATGAGCACTCATAGGAGCTCTCCTGTCAATCACGAGGCAACACAACACAGCTATGAAAAAGCAGGGGAACATACATGGCATGAATTATACATGAATATTGACAGCTGAATTGGCTTCATCTCCTCATCCTGTTTGTGGCAGTAGGGCCACTTATAATCTATAATACACCACAGAGAGAGGTACATTACCTCTACTGCACTTAAACTGCAGGAAAAGTAATAAGCAGTTGCTGTAATACTGTGTAGCTGTTGTTAAGTGAAAGTAAAGTCACCCCCAGAGATGTTTTTCTTTTCTTTTCTTTTCTTTTCTTTTCTTTTCTTTTCTTTTCTTTTCTTATCTTTTTCTTCACTCTGATTTCTAAATCACTTACTGCTCAAACTGCCCTCCATCTGTATTTCTCTATTCACTTAGTGACCACGTGGACAAACAAGATTTTATAAGAGGCCATTGGGTTCCTGAGTTTTTAAAAGTAAAAGTTAAAGTACAAAATGGACAGAGGAGTTCAATTGTCAAATATCAAAAAGCTAGGATAATCTATTTAGTTGCAGAATTTCAGAATCCACTCCATGTTTACGCAGCAAAATCTCATAATGTTAAATTAAATCAACTGTACTTTTATTAAGAACCAAATATAATTAGATCAATTGTCAACGTCATGTCAGGTGAACTGCTAGCTGAAGTCATAAGTCTGTCCTTGTTACTAATGAACTGGCCAAGACCCCTCCTCATCATTTCCCTGTTCTTTTAATGCCCATAATGCATTGCCTCTGGGTCAGAATCATCCAGAAACTTATTTCATCATAGAAGGCATTTGCATAATTGATGTTATGTGTCTCAATTGAGTCACATGGGTTTTTCTAATAAAATTAAAATGGTCCAAGTGAGCTGGTATCCACTTCAAACACTCTGTATGAGCATTTGAGTCCTGTCGTATGTAATTGAACTGGTTCTGGTCTGGAATATACTGGGGCAATACCTGTAATAATTCAATAGCATGTCTAGAGCTTCATTTACTTGTCAAAAACAAACTTTTTTTAAAAAAAAAAGCTTTGCATCTGAGAACACCACAGGGGACTGTACTCTCTGTTTCTCTGAACACTGTCAATTTCCATTACAGTCCAGAGTCCTGGTGTCTGCAAAAATACTCTGATAGTTCTGCTGCAGTGGGTGTTTGAGTGGTAGACAGGAAGCTGCGTGCAGGGAACTGGTGAACTGCTTTGTTTTACAACCACTCCATCTTTAACATGAATAACACAGAAGATATAATTGTGGACATTAGGACCTGAACTACTTCCATCCTTGCAGAAGAGATGGACACAACACAGAAATGTAAGTTTGCCCAGTGAACAGACTGGTAATGCAACACAGGAAGCTCAGATTCTTCTGTGCTTGCAGAAACATGTGGTGGAGATTGTACTTTTTCTTTTCGCCTCGTGTTGGGGAACCATCATCTCAACTAGTGACTCGAAGAAGCAGAAAAACTGGCAAAGAAGGCTGCCTCTTCTCTCAATACTGATCTTAATTTCCCTCACTGGGGAAATGAAAATGCTTTGTGAGCTTCCAGCATAATGGACAACACCAAACATTTGCACACCATCCTAATTAAATAAAATGAATTAATTATACAGTTATTAACAACAATTAATAAACAATAATTAAACTGTACTTTCAGGCCCGCGACCTTACACAACAGCCCTCTATAATTTGAACTCTGTTTTGATTTTTAGTGAAAATAATGTCCCTTTCACACTTATAAAGTATCAATTTGGTTAAAATTCAATTTAGTAAACCTTCAGAAAGAGATATACCCCATTCTGCTGTTGGAAAATGTATTTGGTATTTGTATTTTTACTCACGAGTAAATGAATGTTGTCAAATATTGCTTTAGATAAATGTGTGTGGTCTTTTGTAAATACATTTAGCTGGATTTCCATCCATACGTCCAACATTTATACCCGTTAATTCCTGTGGAGGTTCACAGGGGTCTGCTGGAGCCCATCCCAGCTCTGTTCGGGTTAAAGGCAGGGGTGCACCCTGGACAGGTCACCAGTCCATCGCAGGCCTGGATCTCCATCTAATCCAATTGCTTTGGCCTCATACAAGAGGAAAATGGACAGTGGTCTTAATGAATTCTTATACTGTGTCACTTCTTTCAAGTTGACTGTTTTGGTCATGAACTAGATAAAAACCCAATGGGCTAGTTAGATGTATTAGCGTTTATTATCACAGACTTTGCTGCAGGTTGTTCCTGCCTTTGAGATGCTGCAGGTGCTACAGTTCATCAATCCTTCTGTTTCTGTGTGGTTTACGCATCATGTTGTTATTACGCTTCATAACTGTTCCATATTCTACTTCTGTGACTGAGTCAAAAATCAATATTCTTACTACTAATTTGCACCCACTGATTTCATTCCTTAGTGCCTTTAGAAACTGTCAGACTGTCATGTCATTAGAATAGCCTGGCCACCCAGATGCATTCACTTCACCAAAATTCCCTCCAGTGAAACTGGTGTGGGTGAAACTACAAGGTTCCAGTAGTACATCAGGAAAGTCTGCTCCCAGTAATGAAGTGCTAAGCGAATCCAAGCAAAGGCCAAAGGAGGAAAAGAACAAAGCAAATCATCTTGGGAAGACAAGTTTCAGCTCAGTATGAAGCAATGGCAGGTTAAAGGAGTGGCTGGTATTTAGAAGTTTCACCAGTGACAAAAGAAGACTGGTCTGAAAAAATGAATGAGCATTCACAACAGTGGGAGAAGCAAGTCTGGGGTCTAGCACACCTGTGCAAAGACCCCCTTAACCCTAATCCAGCAAACAAGATATAAGATGAAGACAATTATGACAACACAAGAACCAAGTGGCTGGAACACAAAGAATAGGATATTTGTTGTCTTACAATTACAGCCACCTTCTTTATTAGCAATCAATGTGGAGCAATGTTTGTAAGTGTGTCAAGGAAAAAGATTTCCCAGTATGATGTCACTGTGATTTTTATAATGAATCACTTGTAAGTAGATGATGTTATCTTCAGATTAAGATCTCAGAAGCTGAACCAATGCTGACTGTAGTTCAGCTACCAGTCCTGAGAGCTGAACCAATGCTGACTGTAGTTCAGCTACCAGTCCTGAGAGCACTATTATTCCTTTCCAGTTTCTCAAGGCCATTCCTTTCAAACAACATTCAACAAAGTCACATTTTAGGTGAGCTTCATGCACTTTTTGTGCTGATGGAGTTTATATTTTTGTGTCTGTTCAAGCAGATTGTTATTTGCTCCTCATGAACTGGTAGATTTTTTTTCTCCCCAAAATAGACTTAAAATAGCAGACGAAGGTGAGTACCAAATGCTTTTTTGTTTGTTTTTTGGTTTGTTTGTTTTGTTTTGTTTTAAATAGAGACTGTACATGAGCACACCAACTGATGTCTCCATGTTGGTCTGTATGGCTAACAAGAGAATTTAATGCAGAAATGCTTTTTTTAGACTTTGTTTCATTGCAAAGATCAGTGAACAGCAGGATCATCCAGGATGATGTGGTACTTTATTGTTACGATTATTTTTATTAGTTTCAAAACTGCAAAATAAAAGAAAAACAAAGAAAAATAAGTCACAGAGCACAGAAGAGGCCTTGAAGTTACTGTGGAGCATCCAACAACACGGGCTGTGAATAAGCTGCCTCTGTACATCAGGCAGACTGAATCACTTCCTGGGTTTGAGAACTCTCTTAAAACTAATTTATTATGTTTGGCTTTTAACTCTCTTTGAGGAACATTTTTATCGTAAATAATTTGTGGCTGGTCGACCCACTCTTTCAGGTTATGGTATCTTATCATTTTTTTGTTTATTTTATTTCCAGGCAGGCTCCTGTTAAGTTACACTTTTTCTTTATTCTTTGGTTTTTAACATAGTTTTGATATGTTTACTTTTATTCTTACAAATTCTAATTTGCTTGTTTCTATTTTATTCTTCAGCTGTTTTTTATTGTTTTAATTAATTTGGTGCCCTTTGCTTTGGCCATCTTGATTTTAAAGTGCTTTATAAATAAAACTAAGTTGTTTTGAGTTGAGTTGTGGTTATTCTCTGGGCAGAGTAAACGTCTCTGCTGAAGGCACCATCAGCTCTGAGCTGAAGAGCAGAACGGCCTTTGTCTTGATGCACTTAGTTGTTTTGTTAACCGTTGTTTTCTCGAAAGCCCAATCTTACTTCAGTCTTGTCTCTCTGATCTGCGTCACTATCTTCAAATCGTCTTCTTCCTTTACAGAGAAACACATGCAAGCTGCATCTGAGCTTCCGCTGACACACATACAAAACACTGAACACATTGTCCGCCGTCCTCTGCTCTCCTCGTCTCCTTTGCTCACATGATGTGAACCCATAAAAAAAATAATCAAGTCAGGCCTACATTCACACAACAATCTCTTGGCAACCATGGGTTACTCTTAATTTGTTGCTCTACCCAAAACTGGTAGATATTCGCCAGCTGTTGGCTCAAGAGTAATGAGTTTCCTTTTTTGTATAAAAGCTCAAAGCTCAGATTATTTTTATGTCAACTGACTGAAAAAAATGGAAAAAATAAACAGAAGCAGTGTAACAAGCAACCATGTGTATTTAGGCCAGCTATAGCTGAAGATAAATGAAAACTTGTGTGTTAATCGTCAAAAACTCTTCACCAGATAATAATCCTCTCAGTCTTTTAGCCTTCTTTTATTGGACACTCAGGTTTGCCTTTTTGTGACAGTCAGTCCTTTAAGCAGCAAAAGCTCTTCAACTTAATGCAGATTTGATGTTCAGGACCAAACTATCTTGTCAAGTCAAGCTGGTCTCATAGACATATTTCTTACGATGACATCAGTCCAACAATCTTATCAGATTATAAAGTGGTAGCATATTAAGATGAGAGAAACAAATTTGAAAGAAAACGTCCCTGTTCCTGATAGTTTTATGGATTGTAGGATCATACTATGAAATATGAATGGGCAGAACTGCAAATTAATACATCAATGGTCCCAACAAAGTGGGATTTTTAGTTTAGAAAAATAAATCATGCTGAAATATTGTTGATGTCCAGGGGGGATGAGTAGCAAATAAATACTAAACAATTCCAGTTGGTGTCAGAAGCCTAAACTGCCGTCGGCACATCAGTCGTTCATTGAGATAATAATGATGATGCTAATAAACAGACATCCAGTTTATTTGTCTTTAGCACAGTAAACACAAAGTACGCCTACCAGTGGGCAGATGGAAATCTGATCAAACATAATTTATGAATGTTATGACATAAAAGCAAAAGATCTTCTGGGAACCTCTGAAGTGGAGATGTTTATGGCGTCCATTTTCCAGTTGTTCAGATATTATATCTCAACAGTTGGTGATGGTGCGAGAGGAGGAGTTAGAAAAAAGAGGCTCGTAAAAAGATGGTAGACTTTGTTCTCTGGGGACAATAAATGTTAAGATCACAAATCTCTGGGCAATGTCCCGGGAAGTCTTTGGACTTGGGTTGCAAGTTTTAGGGGATTTTCATAACATAAGTTGGACCAAGTTACCACATGTTCTTTTGTTTTTTTTTTCTTCTTCAAATTCTCCAAAACGAGAGGACATCAGGGTGACTTTGAATTTCTGAAGTCAGATAAATTTAGTTGTATTATATATCAAATGCATACATTAAGGATGAATATCTAGTGTTTTGTTTTTATATCTTTTGCCTTTTAATGTAACCAATAAAAGAGTCATCACATAAGTGATTACTTTGACTAGGATTACAAATAGACCAACATAAGGGAACTGGAGAACTGTCAAATACCAGAATCTATTTTGGATTAAGCATATTGGGCTGCTATTCAATTATTTTCATTAATGCCTTATTAGATTGTAGCATTGCATAAAAAACTCAGTCAGTATTGCAAAATCACTATACACAGTCAATGTAGATAGTTATAAAACTAAATCCTGAGGGGAAATGTAGAAAACCACTCTTGGGGATGTTCATGATTCAGTGTTCAGATGTTTTATTTTGTAAATAATAAATAAATACATAAAGGCAGGACACAGCACTTTTTCTTTAAAAACTACACAGTTATTAGTGTAAAAAAAAAATTCATATCAAATCCAAAAGAAGTTGAAAACATTTGCTGTATACAAGATGCGCACATGATAAAAACAAAAGGTATATCCCCTCTGGATGAATGACAAAAGAATGTCACATGATCCCACTCATCTTTCTTTTGTCTGCTTCCTCCTCCTCCTCCTCCTCCTCCTCTGTCCCAGATGCCTTCTCTCTCCTCTGTCAGTGTGTTTTTCTGTCTGGAGGTCCAGAGGTTAAGTTGTCCCCAGCATGTGTTAGTGCTCTGGTCAACAGCAGCCAAAGGCCTGTGATGACAGAGTGTGAGGACGCTGGGGAGTGTCAGGGGTTAAGTGTGTGTACAGGGGTTGTGTGGCAGGCTGGGGTCTGTAGGAGACAGCCTGAAATACTTCCTCCCACCTGGTGCACACAGAAGACAAGATTGATGTTTCACCAAGCGAAAGCAGAGCATTTGTGCAAAGCTAAGACACGTCATATTACTATTAAAAAGCAAATATAATGTGCATTTGATCACAAAGATCTGAAAATGTCCACATTCAGAAGAAGACCACTTGAACAGCAGCTGATCATCAGATTCAAACTGAAACTCCCAAAACACTCGTCTTTATTTGACTTCATTCCAAACTTGGGAAAATAATGTCAGAAAAAGCCTTAGAATGCACGGTGGAGAGACAAAGATGATTAGATAGGGTCCACACACACGCACATACACACACCAACATAGATCTAACACTGTGAGAATGACAGAAGCAGCTGTTGGCCTGAACTGGAGGTCATGTTAGATCACAACACTGAGGAAAAAACAAATTCTTTAACCCAGGGGGTTGTCTAAGATGTGAGTTACTGGATCACATGGCTTTGCAGGGCTATGAGCATTTCCCTCGATATGTGTGTCTGTGTGAGAACAAGAAACAGAGAATGAGTGTGTGTCTGTGTGCCTGAATCTTCCAGAAATGTTTTTCCTCTGCAATTTTAGTTGTTTGTTTTTGTTTTTTTCATGCAAAAAAACTTAAACACGAACAGACAAATAAGCAGACCTAAAAAAAAACATCATTGATATTTCTTTGTGTTTTAATAATAAAAAAATATGCTTTTTTTTTTTTTGAAAAAGAAGCAAAAAAATGTATAAAATTCTAATTCAAGAGGAGAAAAATGTTTATTTAATTTGGATTCATTCTTGCAAAAATACCTGTGCAAAAATTTGTCATTATCTGGCAACGAGAAATGTCATTTAAATAGTTCCTTGTAAGTACTCTCTGGGGTGTATTAAAGAAATAATAGCCTTTTCAGTGCATGGGGAGTGTTCATTAATATAAGTAATGCTTAAGCTTCGGAACTCTACAGGTGTGATTTGTCTTCATCTTTAATGGTATAGACTGATTAAGAAAGCAAACAGTGTGTGCGTGTGTGTGCCAAGCATGTATCTGCAGGGGTGTTCGGGTGTACAGCGGGTGATTAGAGAACCACTTATGCTTCTCCCTGAGCGCACGTGTGTGTGTGTGTGTGTGTCTGAGTCTTCTCATTGGCTGAATTATTCAGGCTTAGCAAACAAGAGTATGACAAGACTATGAGTGATCCTGAACGTTGTTATTGACTCAGCCTTTATTTATAGAGCGTGTGGTCCTGCTGCATGAGCGACACAGCGCCACCCCTCTGAGGCTTGCAAGCAGACACGATTAATCAGAAGAATGTTATAATTAGGCTTAATACCCTCAGGCTTCATGAACACATACACACACGCACATAGAAACAACACTATAAGAGGGCATGAACAAAATGTATGAATGCATGTGGTGCACAAAAACACACAGAGAGGGCCCTGTGTATGTAAGAAGGGTGGATGGGTTGCAGAGGTTTTTGGGCGCACTGTTTGTGCAAAAACGCTTTAAGGCTGGCTCTCTTCATCGGAGAGGTTGTTAAACAAAAGTCAGTTTGTTACAGTAGTGAGGGGAAAGGGGGTATTAATACACACCAATGCAGATGTCTGAGCATTTACAGCCATCCGTGAGAAAAGCCTGTTGTGTTCAGTGTCAAATCGAATGTCTGGTGATCCCCATTTGGCCAGGCCTATTTTGGTTGGAGGGTTCACATGAGCCCCTTCAAAAGTACACATTTGTCTCCAAGAACACTTTTATTCATCCGTAGAGTGAATCACAGTCACTTGTCTTCTTTTTCTCAAGTTGTGGCTAAAATAAATACAAAGACTCCATTTACTAATTACCAGTGGAAGAACAGCAAAAAAAGAGACTAAAACAGCAACTATTTCAGATGTTTTATTTTATTATAAATAGCAATGATAATGTAATGTAATCATACACATGACATTATGTCATATTGCTTTGTCAAATAATAGAAACAGTATCAAAGGAATGAAAAGACTAGTTCAGTCTGTCTGCACAGATGAACAAAACAAGAGTGCTTCTGAATGCTCATTATTTGATGGGTAAAGTATTTTTGTTTCTCCCGCTCGACTGCTCCATGTGGGAAGGTTTGCGGCTGACACAGTACACTTGTGACAATAAATATGTATGTATCAGAAACCTCGTCAACATGTCCTGCTTTTACAAAATAGACACAAAACAAAAAGTTCACAAGTAACATAAAGTAGTAAAATGTACAATTTTGGCTTTGTCATCACTCTTTACACTGGCATTCCCTTGATTCAGTTTGTCTCTCGTGCCACAGCACCGACTTAAGTCTTTACAAATGTGGTCCCGTCAGTGTGCTGTTACAGCTACATTTAACAATGTTTCCCGTTTCTTTTGAACCCAGAAGCCTTCAAAGGCACATGTGTTGTTCCTTTACAAAGGCCTCTAAACTAGATCCAGAGTGTAAATCCAATGCATTTCATAAGACTTAATTTAAAAAAAAAAAAAAATAGCTTTAATGGAGAGGTTGACTCTAAGATACATGATATTGCACTTCTGGTCAGCTGGGCGAATGGCTGCCTTTAGTCTAAACTCTCTCTGTTTCTCAAATGTCTCTCAGTCATGACTTGTGACCTGTTGGCTTTTTCTCGCCAAGAGAGGATCTTTAAGGTTTTTTTTTTTTTTTTTTTCCACTCTGTGATCGATCTTGCTTGTCCCCCTCCCCACTCTTCTTTAAAGCAACTTGTCTGACACCCTCCACTACTGCTTTCTCATCTGTCACTTTCCTTAAAGTTACCCTTTGACCTCCTGTGAGTTGGTCTCAACAACTACAAAAGGCCCGGGATCTTTGCCTCACCGTCCGAAACATCAATGGGACAGAGGGACGGAGAGGCAGGAGTGGAGACAGGAAGAAACAGGGGGGTGGGGGTGATTTGAATGAGCTCTCTCTGCAGTACAGCTGGGGTGTACATTAGAGAGTCTGATACAATAAAAACCCACGGATTCATTAGCTCACGTTTGTTTTCTTTCTCTCTGGAATTTCTCTGCATATGTGGGAAGTGGAGATGTAAAATAAATGTCACAAAAACAAAGCCCTTTTGTCTTCCCACTACAATTGGGGAATTAATTTGAAGATACATGGAATTTAATATGCACTCATGCGGCGCTCAGATATGTAAACATACAAACTTTCAAGCTCGGGCTCAAAAGTAGCCTGTGATGATAGGTTTGGGTTTGCTGTACTTCTAAAGATGCCACAGGCAGACTTGATGTCAGGTCACTGCATTTGCATGTGGAAAGTGCCTCTTTGTAGCACAGTAGATGGTCACATCTGAACTGAGCCAACCAGATTAAGCGCATCTGCAATACTGACGCAGCAACGTTCACAATCAATCAACACTTCTTGCTCTGCTATTTCTTCTTGTGATCCCTTCTATTTCTTTAGTCTATTTCTCCATCAAGAATCATAATGTAAGATCTTGCAGTAGAGAATGTGTCCTGATAAATGGGAGGAAAGTTTGGTCCATATATTAAGGCTTTTCCATCACCACGCGCCCACACGCGTCCTCTCTGAAGGGGTGAAGCTGGTTATCAGGTGATTTCAGGCCTCAAATAAGGAAGGGCACCTGTGAGAGAGCGAGAGAGAGAAAAAAGGACAAAACTGCTGTTAAAGTATATCAAGGGCAAAAAATGTGGAAAAATGCTCAAAGAGATATATAGGTGTAATAAATTTTTGGGCATATGTTTTAGTTTTGCTAACACATGGCTGTTTTTAGCAAAGCATGTGACAACAGTGATTTGGAGGCTGAGGGTCAGGGCAGGGTGGTCTAAGAGGTGGGAAAAATACAACTAGAAGCCTAAATCTACTTTATCCCAGTTAAAATTCAAACTTGAAGAGTCTACATATGTCGAACACATGAATCAAATATATAAATAAATCTGCTTTATCATGTGCAAAAAAATGCTACATCACCAGGGCATCAGGCAGGATTAGAATTACACAAGTACTAAAGTTCAGCCACCAGCAAACAGTACACAGGTAGTAATAACTTAATGAATTAAATAATCAAATTATCTCTAACTTGTGATTATTTGATTTATTCCATGAATATAGTGACATGTTTTCTATTGTTTTCTGCGATTTCCATTTTCCAGTGTGGCCAACACGCTGCTTTGAAGATATATTATAGGCTTCTTTTTTAGGCTAGAAATAAAGTCCTAACATATTATAAGAAGCACTTTATATTTTGCCCTTTTCCCTTTTTTTCTTTTTTGTGTGTAAAAAAACAGGACTAACAGAGGTCCTCGTCTGATCATGGTGAATATTAGGCAAATGCAACCTCAGAATCTTCTGCCGTAATGTCATTTAGCAAAAATGAAGGCAAAACAAACAAACAAAAATCTCATGGGAAATATTGAGTACCCCATGATGCAATACCTCGTAGTTAAACCACGAGCAGCAACAAACTGAACTAGTCATTTTCACATGGTTGGGGTGGAATTTTTGCTCTTTCTTCTTTACAACATTGCATCTCTGCTCATTGAAGTTGTGAACATTCACATCTGCACAGGTGTCTTAAAGTTCAACCACAGCATTTATGAGGCTGAGGTCTGGTCTTTGACCTGGCCAAAGCAAAACTTTGATTGATTTTTTTTCCATTCATTGGGATTTACCTTTGCTGTTGTGCTTCAGACCATCGTCTTGTTGCATGTTCAACTCAGTGACAGTAAGGTTCTGTGACTTGCAAACAACGCCAAATCATTACTCCTCCACGGCTGTGCTTGACAGTGGTTATGGGGTCTTCCAGCAGAAATGCTGAGTTCGGTTTTCACCAAACATAGCGCTAAGCACCAAAGCTAAGCATTTCATCTCATCTTTCATCAAACCATGATACTTCCTGACATTTGTTGTATTTCTCTGAACACTGTCTGATCTTGAGATACATTTGCTGAGATTTTCACTACTAGGAAGACCGGCATCTATCTTGAATGCTCTCTAAAAGTGCGTTTCCACAAGCAGGGGTTCCAGGTTTTTTCAGGTTATTGACACAATTATTGACACGTCTCCATTACCAGGAACAGCCTTTCTTAAAAATGCTTTCAGGAACCTCTACAGGCCGAAAAACATTCCTGTTGTAGGACAGGTACTCAGAGTGGCCTTGATAAACTTCTGGATCATGTGCTGGTGTTGACTTCAACACTTCAATCAGCCACCTAATGTCAGTTTCACATGCGAGTCGTCTTTTCTCATTCAGTACTACCTTTATGCGTTATACAAACATCAAACAGAAATGCTATTATCACCTTTAGCTCCTCCAATATTTTTAAATAATTGTAATTTTAGTTTGGTTTTATTAGTTTATTTCTGTTTTTGAACCAACATCTTCTTCTTTTCTTTTTTGGCAGTCGACACAAAGTGAAAACAGTGCACTACCGCCACCATGTGGTTTGGAATGGTACTTTACAACCAGCTCTGTCAGCATAAGTGGAGACAAACCGGCTGAAAGGACTGCGGACGAAGTTGGCGTTGTTAAAATTACAGCCTACTAGTTTTACCCAGAACCAGAGTTATAATAGCTTTGAATCGTTTTAAATATTTTTTTATTTTATTTTGTCTTTTACTTTGTTTGATAATTTCAATTTAGTTCCAGTTAGCGTAACAAGCATATCCGTAGTGTTAGTTCTACATTTAGTTTTGAATAATGGATTAAGTAGTTTTAATCATAATTTAGTTTCAATCTTAGTTTAAGTTTTTGAGCTGTTGACTTATAGATATTGACAAAAAAAAATCTAGGATGAAAGAATGTTACCCATCACCAGTACAATAGAGTACAGAAATCCTTTCTTCTTTACATCCAGTAATTAGGAAAATGTAGTGTCAAAGGTTAAAAGCCACTGGTAGAAAAAAAAAGATGGTAGGACAAACACAATGGACGTCATCAAATTAAAAAACAAAAAGGCAACATTTCTATTTAGCTTTTAAGACAACAGTCTTTGCTTGAAGAGGCAGCATGTTTAAGGACCAATCTTGAAAAATAATTTAAGTCAAAATTAAATAAGATCTGAGGGGAGGTTAATGTGAGTGGATTTAACAAACACATATGAACAGAAACACACAAAAGCACCCGTACCACTCCCTCTACAGATCTTGAGCTAAATAATTTCTTATTTAATATTTAGTTATTTCACTGATGGAGAATTCATGATATTATTCAATTCAATTCAATTTATTTAACACCTATTTACCACTAGGTTATCTCTAGGTGCTTTGGAAACCCAGAGCATGATGTCCTGACCTGCTCACTTCCAGGTGGGATAAAAACTAAGTTAATTTTACCCATAGCTCTACTTTGTTTCAGTTCATTTTGCATTGTTAATTTCAGTTTGTATTTATTTTATTTTTATTTAAGTTAACGGAATTATTTTCTCACATTTAGTTTCAGTTTCAGTCCTAGTTTTTGTTAACTGTAATAACTCTGCCCGGACCCCCCATTAGTGAATGCACACCTTACTTGTGTAGGCCAATGAGCCCTAAACTTTATGAAAATGGTTTTCCAATTTGATAAACAGCAGCACTTCTGCGAAAAGAAAAAAAAAAGACGTATTTGCTCCAGAACTACACCTGCTGAGGATCAAGAGTTGATGATTATCAGAAACTGTTTTTAATGTACCTTCTTTAATGCTAAGGAAGCAGTAAGGGTGTACTTAGTATTGCCCACGCAGCTTCCTTTTTGATAACAAAATATTAACCTTTCAGGTTATATGTCATCGTTCACCTGATATTTCCTTTCATCTGTGTATCAGTGTCTGGTTCCTTGGAGACATGTTAGTGAGAGTTTAGACTGTTTTGAACTTGTGAAGCTTAACATGTGAATAAAACGCACCAAAAATCAGGAGCACCAAAGTGCCATGCAGAAACACTACAGCGGTGTCTGCTAGGCTTCATATAAATAAAAACAAACAAGTTTTTTTTTTATGCATTATTGTTATAATTTCCATGAGGCAGTCCAGGAAGAGCTGTGTGTCATCAAACTGTGCAGCAGTGTGGAGCAGTTTCTCATGCTGCACTGCGTCCTGAAGCAGCAGTGTTCGATACTGCTTCCCCAACCGACCTCAGTCCGAGCACCTGTTTCTAATCGCCGCCCTGCCAGAGGCTATTAGGATCCGTCCACCCACAGAAGGAACCTTTCCTCTGCAGCTCCAAACCCAACCGCACACCAGCTATCCAGTCGCATTGATTAATCACATCAAGATGGACCGTTCTGCCTTACAACACTGCTGAAGAGTGTGTGAGTGTGTCTGTGTGTGTGCTCAGTGCCACATGTTTGAATTCTTTATTCTGTACACTTTAAGATATTTGACCGAGATATTTCATTAGACATGTGCAGCTCTCGGATATTAAGCTTGATATTCACTTGATACCTGCGGCCACGCGGATGTAAGCAGAGTCAGACTCATTGGGCTGCTGCCACACTCTTTGAAGGGCTCAGTTGTCATGAGGTTGCCACAAGGTCAGTGGATGAACCTGATTGGTTAACCCCCTGTGGACCAAATTTGGGAACGCGGGCCGTTGTAATCATGCAGTGACAGAGAATGGCGTTCCCCTCCAGAGTTGGATGAAGATTTGTTTGAAGTTTGATTTTAACCCTTAAAGTAACACTGATGCGAAATGAAAAGACCCTTTTGCTCAAGGTATTCCCTGAGGGTACAGAGCTCTGCTCTCTACTGATGGGAGCTGACGATGCAGTTCTGACCGCAGAGTTCAGTATCAGCAATGGGCCAATCACTTGCTAAATAGAATCAGAACTGCACAATTAACCCCAACACTTGAGACCCAGACGAAGTAAGCTGCCTTTAACAAGCAGCACAGCTACCTGTGTGCTGAATGTACAAGGATGAAAGCATGGAATTTGTGGTTGCAGACCTCAGACCAGCGGACAATCAGAGGGTCTAATCATTATACTTCACATTGGCTGATTTGCCTCAAATGTTTTCATCTAAACTCTTTCACTGAAAATTATTGGTTTGCAGCAGAGAACCTAGTGATGAGTGTCCACTAACAAATTGGAACATTAGTTGGGGTCACAGATTAAAAAACAATTCTGCAGCTTCAAGTGTTTGCACAATTTCCAAGGCCAAAGACAATCAGATTTTCAACAACACTTCAAAATAGCTGCTAAACAAATTCTGGTATTTTTTTTACTTGTACCTGAAGTAAAACTACTTCACTGCTTCATTTAACATCATTATAAAGAATGCTAAATGTCACTCAATGAAGCTTTGTTAAAGTTTTCCAAATAGCTGAGAAAAAGAATTATTGATAAATCTAACTGCATGACTATAACTTTGTAAATGTGCTTGGACAACAATGACCACTTTTTCCCTGTTCAGTAACACTTTCATGTTATTATTCTTCTTAGCAATAAATAAATACATTTCTCTGCATCAGCATTGATGGAATAAACTGTCAGTTGCAGCAGGAGGGCGAAACAAAATTAATTTATTCAATGTCTATACTTTACTACAGCGTTAAAAAATAGATTTTAAAGAAAAATAGTCTGTCTTTCTCTGTTCTAACTATCTGATGGCTGTAACTACGTTACTACCATGTTACTAACCATCCAAAATAATGTTATATTAATAAAGAGAGACATTCTGCATAATGATGCTCAAAGTGTTGCTTTCTTTGCACTTTTTAACATAGCAGCAGCAAATGTGCGAGCAAAATTTGCTTTTACCGTCAGTTTTTTTTTAATCATCCATGCAGCTGTCTGAGTGTTGAAGTAAAAGGTGAGGATAAAAAGGTGACTATTGACCTTACTTTGTCCATACTGGCCATACTGATAGGATGCGACATGGTCGACAGTGTAGCCCGCTGAGCTGTAGTTTGGGGGGCAGTAAGACTGGGAGCTGGGCAAGGAAGGAAGGGCTGACATGGAGGGGACACTGGTGAGACCCTCCAGGCCCTTGATGTGGTCCATGCGCTGGCTGCAGCTGGCAGCCATGCCAGTGGGGGGCTCGAGGCCGCCTGTCAGAGGGGAGATGGCATAGTCGCTTTGTGGCTGATGTGGCACACCACCTGGATTGAGCAGACCCATCACCTGATAGGACGGAGAGAAGAAGAGTGAGGTTAACTAGAGATTTGTTTCTTCATACACACACACACACACACACACACACACACAAACATATACTCTTCACATCCTGGAAAGGTCTAACTTTAGATTACCAAATACAGGCAACCTATAGGACAT
>JBAMYA010000005.1:11046776-11072586 GCA_037176975.1 Arrhamphus sclerolepis
TACATATATATATATACACATATATACACATAAATAACATATAAATACGTATGTATTTTATGCAGTAATTCTGAAACAGAAACCACAGAGTTGTTTCTAAGCCTGCCTCTACCTTGCGCTATGGATGAGGTGGAGTAGGTGCTGTCAGAGAGCTGGTATGGTGGGATGCTGGACATTGCAGAGGGTGGGAATCCCCCTGGGATCAGGTGATTAAATGCCATCAGCTGATTGGCTCCAGCTTGCTTTCTCCACCGCGCTCGCCGGTTGCTGAACCACACCTGGAAAAGACATCTGATTGTGTTTGATGTACAAAACCAATATGCTTCATTGCGTCATAATTAGAGGTCCAAATCCTAAAAGATATTACAAACTGCAGTAAATGGCAACAAAGGATTTTTTTTTTCTTCTTCTTAGTTGTACACAGACACATAGATAGGAATCTGGGCAATAACTTCTCACATTTGTATCAGGGTGTGATGTCAAAAAAGAAGGTGACAATGTGAGGGAAAGAAATCTGTTTGTGTGTGTGCATCCGAGTGTGTGTCAGTGTCAATTCTGTCTGACTGACATGCTGTGCCCATATGGACAGGATTCACACTGGGCCTGTTTACACTTCCCATATGGAGCCTGTGGAGTATTTACTGGACTCTAAATCACAAATAGAAAAATCCTGTTTTGGCCCCTGGGATCAGAAGACAATGAGCTGTGTGTGTGTGGTAGGGGGTGGGGGGTATGATCAGCATCATTCCTAGTGTCAACAGGTGTGTATGGGTTTTGGCTTCATTAATTATTTCAAATTAAGAAGTATCTTATAAAGTATCTTTTAAATAAATAGATAAATAAATAAATGAAAAATACAATCCAAAAAAAAAAAATGGTCTGAATCTGTTTTATTTCCAAATGGAAAATTTGACATGTCAGCTCCTACCTGCACCCTGGCCTCGGTGAGCTTGGCCCGCTGAGCGAGCTCCTCCCTGGTATAGATGTCAGGGTAGTGTGTCCTCTCAAAGGCCCTCTCCAGCTCTTCCAGTTGCTCTGCGGTGAAGGTGGTTCGACTGCGGCGCTGTTTTCTCTTCAGCGGTAGATCGGGCTCTGACTCCACATCTGAACCATCATCTGAGTGACTTGCTGTTCAGACACAGGACAAAAAAAGGAAAAAAAAAAAGAAAAAGAAAAAATGAATTACAAGCTGAGCTGTGTCCTCCTGAAATTGTCAGCAGTACTCAGTAGCTTTGTTGCAATAAGACAGAAAACATAAAGTGACAACCTAAATTCCTGTTTGAGAGCCAACTCACGTTTCAGAAAAACCTCGCAATTTATTTAGAGTATGATTTGCAATGAGGAATTACCAATAGCATCTTCCTTAGGTACCAGTAGAATATCCTTGTTTACAAGACAAACAGACCTTCATTCAGTAAAAAATATTCTGAACTTCAGAAATAATCACATTGACAAGATTCCTTAAGCACAACAGGCGGGATCGGTAGACCAGAAGTCTAACAAAAAGCTAATTTGGATCCAGTTTCCATTCTCTGAGTGTGTGAGAGGGTCTGAGTGAGTCTGTCTGCTGTGGAACAACTGACTCGATGGAGGAGAAAATGAAAGCCTACTCAGTCAGGTTAGAGGTTAACGTTAGTGGGTTTGTGATCTAACTGGAAGCTATTCACGGATGGGTTTTCAAAGGTCTCTCTCTTTTCTTTTCTATCACTTCACATTCGTAGCACTCTCATACAAACCGCATTTGAAATTTCAATAATAGAAAACGTCATCATCTTGTCTAAAAGTGTCATTTTCAAACTACTTGTTCAGTCTGAAAAACAAAAACGTCACTCCACTTCAAAAACTGAGGGTCCTCATGGTGCACAAGCCGGAAGTCCCAGAGAGTCATTTTCCATTTTTAATAGAGTAAATAAATACTAATGCCTTAAATTTAAGAGTGCATAACTTTAACCTTTAAGTCTATTCTGATCTCCTGTGTACATTCAGGCTGACTGAGCCTCAGTGATGTTATGTGTCTTGACAGCTTTTGTGTTTTGTTGCTTTTCATCTCTTTCTCAGATTAGTATTAATACCATTGTGAACTATGTTCTATGAGCCGGCAGCTTGGTTTTTAACTCAAAGTACTTCAAACGCTGCATTGGCTTCAAGTTCACCATGGCCAAAGTGCCTACTTTTCATGTTACACTTAATTAATTCCCCCTAAGCATTCTGGAAGTTTTGTGTGCAACACTGTATTAGTTCCCCCCTCAGAGGCAACAATAAAATACAAGAGAATCCAAATAGCTCAGGGCCCCTCATGTGAAACTGATCCTCTCTCCCCCTTTGGCGATTTTGTCCTCTCAACACCAATAGCAGTGGGAGTCAACTTAACGTGCATTAGCAGCAAATTGGTAAAGAAACATTCAAGCATGAGAGATCCAATAAGTAAAATATTTTCAAAGAGGGAGAGCAAGAAATTGAGACATTGCCTTAAGCTTCCGACTGAATATTTTTGCAGTTTTGCACTTATCAGCCTGAAAAGGGTGTTCAGCGCTTTAACAGGTACAACACACAAGCAGCCTCTTCAACAGGTGCATGAAAAACGATGTTTGAAAACGTTTATGGTGGTTTATGGTTTCAGTATCAGCTGTCCTACAAACTTTTTAGATGGGGGTCATCATAATGCAGCGATAAAATCTCTGATTTGTAGGACAAATTTTATATTACACGTGGGGTTTCTGGACTTTGTACTGTAGATGGTGAGGAAGGAATTCAGGGTGTGGAGTGTGAAGCTTGGGAGTTTTGGACAGGATTGCTGAAAAACAAGAGATGAGGCCTTTTGTGGCCTCCCCCTCTGGGTTCTGCATAGAGGGCTGCTAGGAATACCTCCCCCATCCTAGCTCCCACCCCCACCCCACCTCAGCATGCACGTTCCTCTGCATTTCACAGGGATTTGGGCCTTGGGAAAGCTGAGGCAGCCCAGGAAAATCCTTAATCACTTTGGAATTACCTATCAGTTATGCCTGCTACCAGGGTTTCTCCAGCCTCTCAAAGGAAGCGACAGAGTGGCACCTCTTAAGTCTTGGGGGTCTAATCATGATACAGGTCTTTATGAAGGACCAAAGCTGGCTCATTAGTTTCATGTAACTTCATTGGATTGCTACATGAAATGATCTTAAGATAAAATAAGATAAGACGGTGAGCTGAAAATGTCGGAGGAGACGCCTTGGCAGCAAATGAGCTCCAATAAAACACCATTGGCTAACAGCATATATTACAAGAGCTACAGGGGGAAAAAATGGCACAGTTTTCACTTCCAACAATAGCAAGCTCCTAATTTTCTCTTAGAAAAAAACACACTTTTCGCGCTTTGGCACATAACCCTTCTTAAACAAGCACCACCTTCTCCTCCCTCTTCTCTCTCTTGGCCTCCCTCCTTCCTACCCTCTCTTTGTCCTCTGTCCCCCCATCTCTCTCGTTTCCAGCCATATTTCTCTCCGATCCTCAGGCTCTTTGTTGCTCCACAGAGCTAAAGTCTTTGCTGGGCGATTTCCACGCTCCATCTGTGGAATCCGTCATGGCTCCCTCAGCCCTTCACAGTGGAGGCCTGTCACCTGCCCCATGGGGGAGCTTGGGAGGGGTTGGGGGAGGTTTGGGGGGGGGCATAAAGAGGCTCCGCAAAGGGCTTGGGGATGGGGTGGGATAGATGGGGCATAGCCAGGGGCATTGTATGCCCCCCTTCCTTGCTTTACTGTTAAGAAAAAAAAACACCCCCTGCTTCCAGAAGGAACTGTAAAAGCACCTGAGGGGGTGAGTTGGGAGGTGGGAGCAACAGGGGCTGTTGCTGTGATTGTAAATGTACTCATGGGGACACTTTCCTTGGGGCATCTGTGTTGGCTGTGGTTGAGTTTGGTAGAAGAACACAACTTGTGGGCCTTGAACACTAGTTACGGTGAACCTATTTTGCATTTATTTTCTTGAAAGGTTTAAAGTCCTGTCAGTCTCTTCTTGGAGATCTTCTGTCCTTTAAGACCATCTAGAGCTGATGATATGAAAATGATGATTGAAATCTGTGCTGAAACTGTCATGTCTTATTTTGTGTCTTGTTTGGGAAATCTAAACACATTGTAAATGGTTTTAGGTGAATATATATCAAACTATAACTTTATGAACTTTGCAAAAGATCTCCAGTGACTGGAGAAGATTGGTGCACCATAAACAATTCTGTACAGCAAACACAGTGTTTCATATCACAGTCAGTCTCTCAATGCAAAAAAACAAAAAAAAAACCCACATTTTTCATCTTTTCCACTATTTAAAACCTGATCTCATCTCTAATTGACAACATTAAACCATGTGCCTGGAATCCTAAAATATAATGCCATCCATAATAATGTTGAGGGTAATAACAGCTATGTGTTGTAACGTAAAGATTCCTGGTGGTAAATCTGTGCCAAAGTGGACAGCAGCTAAACAATCATTCTTGCAGCTAGCATCTCCCCACAGCTCAGAAAAAAAAACCATACAAACACAACAATAAGCGCACAGAGATGCAGTACTTCTAACACAACATACACTGGGTTTCCCCTCACACACTTTTACTTTAAGACTCAGTTAATCAAGCTTGGCAGCGCAGATGCATCTAGCATCCCTGCTCACATGGCTTTAAGTGTGATCAAGCCCAAACACTCAATTCTTTCCACAATGATCTGAGTAAAGACAAAATACAATGCCAATTCACTGTCAGTGCATACTGTATATTACTTCTCTCACTGAAACAGAGAAAGACAGAGACCTTTTAGATGTTAAAAAGCTTTCTCCTGCTTCCCAGATCTTTTCCAACCTGTGGTTTCTGAGTGCCCTGTTTGCCGTCATCGCCTTGTTATCCCTATGATCTGATCATATCGCTTTGGCACCGTCAAATAGCCTTAGCCAATCGAATTATCCACTCTAACCCTTGTATCGCTCCCTGCATGTATGGGCATACTATATCTTAAAATGCTGTATTTATAGCCCCTGTAAACATGACTTCTCTCTGTGTAATTTTGCTCCAGCTCAGCATAAAGGAGCAGGGAACTGCAGATGTGATCCTGGCTCTTGTCAGTTCATCGGAATATGAGAAAATATGAACCTTAAAAGGGTCAAATTATCTGAGCAGAAGAGGGCCTGGAAAAGCAGCCTGGGCAAGCCTGCTCGGGAGCCGGGGAGCATTAAGCCGCAAAATAAGAGAGGAGCAGTCAGAGGGGGGTGGCAGAGGGAGTTAGTGGAGAAAAGAAAACTGTTTAATTTAACCAAACTGAAGCCCTGAGAGGCACACAGTGCAAAGGGGCTCCAAGCCAAAACAACCTCTCCAGAGCCAAGAAAGCCCAAAATGGCTCCCACCATGCAACGCCATCCCAGAGGAGAGAAAAAACAAGGAGGAGAAAGAGGAGGAGAGGAGAGGATTTAGCTGAAACAGTCTATTGGAAAGACTTCAGCGTTGCTGAATTTTGTGGAGGGGAGGTGGTGGGAGGTGGAGGGTGGCTGTCCGCCGGGGACACAAAGGCCTAAATATGTCCACAGAGACATGAGACAGTACGCACTGAGGATGTATGCATGTTTGTGTGAGACATAGGGAGAAGGAGCGAATGGGGATGTGTCAAATGTGGATTTGGGGACTATGGGGAATTGACTGACCATATGTGGGTTATTTACACCCCTCTTCGGACATACCAGTAACTCTTCTGGGGCTTTGGTGAATAGTGAGGGTAAATCGAGGCTCTGACACATTGCCCCCTCCTCTCCACCTACCCCACTCAAAAAACACACAAAACAAAAGGCAGAGGAGACAAACGCAGCATTTATTTGGGCGGGCAGGCCATGCTGCTCCTATTCAGAAGCTGTGGGACTAAGTGACTGGCTGACTGCATTAAACAGTATATAGAAGTCAAGACAGGCAGATGCTGGCCTGGATAATGGCTTTACTGACAGCTTATGTACCCATCTGCGACTCTTTCTGGTGGGTTAAGAAAAAGGTGGTGTGTGCGTAGAAGTGCATGTGCGTTGTTGAGTGTGAGTGGGTGGATGGGAGGAGGGATGATAGGACGGCAAGCTCACTTGACTTGCTAAGGAGTTACAACCTTCACAGCTGCCCTGTGAAGGAGAGTGTGCCAGAGCATGTGTGTGTGCTTCCTAATACATGAATATACAAACAGTGATATGTCCTGCCGCACAACGCAAACTGTCATCAATCACAGCCTTATTATAGTGCAAGACATGACATGACAAAAGTCATACGGAGTCTAATGCAGTCAGTAAAGACTTCGGGGAGTAGCCATGTTGAAGGGTATGAGGAAGTGGTTACCTGTCATTTGTAACTAAATGTGTTTCTAACCCTGTTTCCTGTGTAGCTCTGGGGGAGATTGACCCTCCGTGGCCCAGTGACCCTGCAGTTCTTCTCTGTCTTTTAACTTAAACATAGACTCTCAGCACTAGTCAGCGGAAAACTTGTTAAAATCCAGGTTTGCTGTCATTTTGAGTTGTATTTATTGAGGTGAACGAGGTCTGACAGATTTGTCTTCTGCTGCTCCGTCTTACGACAGTAGCCAGTTACTTTGTTCATTAAAAATCATTTTTGTCAGTTTTTAAACACATATATGCTCAGAAATGGAAAAGTGGTGAATTGCTTCCTATAAATAAGAGAATGTAAATCAGATTTTTACCCTTTCTTCTGGAATAGTAAACATTAAATGCACTGAAAATGATAAACAAACTGCACTTTTAGGCCTATAGTGTTTTCTAATTATGATTATTCGGGGGGTTCAATAATTCAAAAAGCAACATTTCACCAATCCATACTCGCATTCATACAGCACTCATACTGATGTGCAAAGATTCTTTTTAGTGGTTTTCTGTCATAAAAACACATTATGGAGGAACTAAAGGTTTGCCACTAATATCCTATTTGAACAAAGAAACAAATAAAGTTTTAAGTAATCATGGTGTCAAAAAGCTCAAAAGGCTAAATATAGCTGGTCATCAACATCATGTCATCATTTTGCATGATGCTAGAGCTGTAATAATTCTAACAACAGTTAAACGTGATTGTTTGAAAGTGTGCGCATCACTTATCCCGTAAGGTTCCCCCGTGGTATGTCTACAGCATAAACACTTTTTAGACTTCTTTCCCTACACAAACACAAACACCTTTGGCCTAATTAGTTAACAAAGCTTTGAAAGAAAGTCAGGCTTCAACAGTCAGGTGATTGACAGCTGCTTGTCCCCATCAGCTGCATAGATGCTGCATTTACTGGCCTCCACAAACTTTGACACCTCTCGCTGACCCTGCTACGTATGCACATGCACAAATTTGCCTGAAAACTACAAAACAGACCTGTGGGAGGAAAACACATGCACTGAAATTCTTTCTTACTTTCTCTGAAATTCACACAAACACTCTCGTGGGCATTAAAAAACAACCTCTCTCTCCCTCTCTATGCACCCCCTCTCCCCCCAGCTGTTGTCCCTATACTGCATACTTGCGGCAGATAAAGAGGGGCCTTATTCTTAGGCGAGCCATTCTACTTGACCTTCGCTCAGCCTTTTCACTCTTTCACTCCCTTCAAACCGTCTTTGGGGTTCGCTCCCTGTCAAGTCCATCATGGGTGAAGGCTGTGGCGCCCAAGCAGGTCTTGAAGCGGGAATACCCCAAATACCTCTTTGCCCCTTCCCCCTTATGCACTAAACACGCAAGCATAGTCGAAGGCTCCACCCTTTCAGAAATCACTCTGACTTCAAAGTTAGTGTGCATTCATTAATTGCCCTTTGAATTGATATCAGAGGGTCACAATAAGAGTGTGAAAGGAAAAAGAGGCTTTAATGAAGCATAGAGCAGCCATTCATTTGCAGATAACTATTTTTTTCATGCTTCGATAGTCATCGTGCATGGGCTTATTAGAAAAAAACCCATGAGAGAGGGAGGAGTGAGGGGTGAGGAGAGAGGGACAGAGAGACTGAGAGAGCCCCAGGGTAGAGGAGAGTGATTTGGTGCTCGCCACTTGCCCCTCGTGCCCCCCTTTGCCCTCGTGCCCAGGGTCTCACTGAGTGACACATTCATCCTTTCAAAGGACAGACAGAGCCCTCTTCACGAGACACTTGGCTCAGGCCAGTAATAGCCAATAGCTATTATAGGATCTATCAAGAGCGTATTGGTCCTGTCTTTGTCAGATTAGATAATAACAGCAATTCTCAATACATTAAGCCCATAATTTCCATTATCTGTTTACACCATTCCCAGTTACACTAACGTTTGGTCTGTACAATAACAAAAATGTAATCCATTGTGGCGTCTGTGTTGTTTACATTTCTAGTTCAAAACACTAAAATATTTGGTTTGAAATAGGATTTTAAAAAGTGGAAAAGTGCCAAACCCTCACATTAGATATGCAAAAACTGTGCATTAACATTTAAGTAAGGTGAACAGCACAATGAAACATGAAATTAAAATTTCTTCATTTGTATATGATTAATTAATTTTTTCTCTGTGCAATCCTTGAAGAAATGGTTGTGCTCCAACAAGTTTAAAGAAAAAAAAATTAAAACCATTTATGCTTACAGATATGCAGCAAAATGTGCTGCTTGAGTGATGTTCAGGTAGCAACTGCAGTTTTTTTTCAAAAGTTTATGTTCAAAACTGTTCTGAACTTCTGGACCAGTGTCCAGGAGTGTCTGCAAACTCTGCCACAACCCACAGGACTCTCTGTACTCAAGATTTCGTCTTCATCCACTGTTCCTACTTCTCTCCACTCCATTGCCGTGGCACCATTCCAGGGTGTGCCCCCATATTACATAGACCAACTGACACCCTTCACCCCAAGTGGCCGAAGAACCCAAGTTCCTCATTCACTCACATTATTTACACAAACAAAGTCCTGCTCTGTTTCTGTGACAAAGCTAGCTAAATCTTTATGGCTCTTTCATGTATTGTCTGCTCACGATTCCCTTTTGTCCCTCAGCCATTGGCCTGGGCCCTGGATACAATGAGCTCCAGCAGAATGGAGGCAGATTGAAGGAATGCGCCTCAATAAACCTAATTATGACATGATGACTGCGCTCACCATGGTAGGGGTTTTTCAAAGATCCCGGGCTTATTCAATTAGCCCTTTCCAGGATCCTCTTTCACCAAAATAAAGTTATCCCTTTGACTGTTTGCATTGCAGAGAGGAATGTGTGTGTCTATACATGTGGTTGTGCGTGAATGTGTGTGCACAAACGGCTGGCCTAAATGGAAATCTATTGGCCCTCAATAAGGCTCCACTGTATTATCTGACTAATTTCAACAACTAGAATGGACTCTGAAAGATACACCGAGAAAACGTGAAGCAGGAGGAGGGAGGAGGCTGCGAAATTACGTCTGTTATCTTCTGTGACATTAGCAGTTTGGTGAAGCTAAGCAACCTGACTAGAGGGCAATTATTAAATGAAAATGGGTCAGGGGTTTGGGTTGAGTATCTAACTTAAAATGAGTTTAAAAAAACAGTCTAACCCTTATGTCAAAATATCACTCATTGGAACTTTAAATTTATGCCATTCTTTAACCTATTTATCTATGAAAAAAAAAGTTTGTACAATACTTTTATGAGGTAAAAAGGAGGAAAGGAAAGGTGACAAATAATACTGTGAAAAAATAGTTTTGCACATTAGATTAGTTATATTTAGATCGTCTTATTATGTCAATTTGTATAAAATAGGAATATAAATAAATAAATAAATGAGAAAGTTTGATTAGAGTAATCCGTTTCACTTTTAAGCTTTCAAGTTAAAAATCAGGCTAAATGTTCTGATACTGCAACAAAACATATTCATAACCACCCTACAAATGGTTAATTAGGCTACTTTACAGACTGAACTGACTTCTCTGTGTGTGCCCTCAGGAGGATGCGGCCAAGATATTAAATGAGCTGAGCGCCGCAGGCCGCTGGAGGGAGAGCAGGAACCAGGGGGAGAGGGGCGGTGTCGCTCTCCAGATGAAAGTGGCATGAAATAAAAGAGTCGATTTAATCTGCTAGAAGAGATTTGGGGAGCAAGTTGAGCAGAGGAGGGGCAGCGGGATGGCAAGCGGTTGAGTTTTGGGAGCTGTGCGCAGCGCCGGACGGGTGGCCGGGGCCCCCATTGTGAAGCTGCGCTCCGGGCCAGAATGCACTTCTCTGAGGAGAACATTGGTCCCTATTGACCGAAAACGCTCTTTAATACACTCCCTCTGTCATTAAATGTGGCATAGCACAATATCGACATCATTTAGAGGACATTATTAATGATAGAAGGGGCAAGGCCGGGACTCATCAAAGGATTAAAAATAGATGCAGAGTTACAGACGGTTCAGCGTTATTACCGATGTCTTTAAGGCGGAAAAGTCCACATTGTTGATCAGTTCTATAGGCTCACTATGACAGGCAACAATGGTTTCACGTAATAGATCAATATTACTTTTCGGTTTTATAGCATAAGGGATTTAACAGCATAGAAGAGTTATTCAAAGTTTGCTGAAGTCAGGAAAAACAAAGTAAACTCTCTAGCTTGGGTTGGCTAAAAAAATACTTTTACAACTTTTCCTTTTTTGCAAGTATTTGTGAGGCTTTTGGGGAAGTGTGATGATTTATTTTGTTCATCCGCTACCGTCTCTTAACTTAAATTGCCCTTGAAATATTTTTTTTTAATTCGTGCATTGGAGTTTCAGCTCTTTTTTGCTTTTTGTTGTTGTTGTTTTTGTTTTGGTTTTTTTTTTGTTTTTTTGTTGTTTGTTTGTTTGTTTGTTTGTTTGTTTGTTTGTTTGTTTGTTTGGGGGGGGGGTTGTGCGCTGGTCACGTGCACGAAGTTTTTGGTGGCGAGCAAGCATCCCGATGGACTGTGCATGAGTGGATTTCAGAAGGGTCTCTGAATAGCAGCGGAAAGGCCGCTGCGACCCCAAAAGAAAACATTTTGTAGGTGAAAACGCGCGGTGAACGCTCCCTGAATAATTCATCCTTCATTGCGGCCTCATAATGTGTTTCGTCGGGCTTTTTTTTCTGTCGTCAACCTCTCCCCTTCTTTTTCCCCTGGTTGAATTTTAAACAGGTCGCCGTCCTCCTTAGCTCCAGCCAAAGCTGTTTCCAAGCTGGCCTTTTGTCCGCGCGCAGCCCAAGCGTGAGCCTCAAATAGACTCTCGCTCCTTTGTCTCCCAAGTTCATCCGCGAGCTTCCCGTTGTGAGCGCGAGACCTGTCTTTGTGAGGAGATGGAAACCGTTGAACAAATGTTTGATCAACTCATCTGGGGTCATTTTGTCTCTTCAAACTAGAATCCTTTATCCCCTCCTTCCCTACTGACGCAGAGACCAAGCCAATGCTTACAGGGGAAACACTGGGTTAAAAGTTGACATTTTGCGCCTTAAACTTGTTTAAAAAAAGGAAGATATGAATTGTGTGCAAACATAGATTTCATCTATACATTTGAAGCGTTCTTGAACATTTGGTGCTATTCAGCTTCTTAGTTGACAAGTTGTTGTTTTTTTTTTTATGTCGAAACAGTGACTGAAAGTTTAATGAGAAACAAATCATCACCTCCAGCGTTTAAGTGTGAATTACAGGCCTTGTTTCTGTTTAGTTAAGCCCGAGAGGTATAGTCTACTGAATGTTATAGTCGAGTTTTACAGGAAGGAAAAAGTCAGTTAAATTAATTTAAATGGTTAAAGCTTGACAAACTAACACTTCGTTTCCTCCTGCCAGTCACACAAACTCACATGACAGGAGACGACGTAGAAAAGACGAGACGAATGTGCGTTTGACGCGCTGTAATAATTACCCAATTAAAGGAGCTGCCATGCGTGACGAATTTCTACTTTAATGGCGTTAGTAAAAAATAAAGTGATGACATTCAAAACAGGCTAATTGGTCCTAATGTCGCTTTTCATGCAATGAGCCCAAAACTTCAAACCTCACAAATCTGCAATTAGGCTCCTGTCTGTGTGAGTGCAGCAGGGAAATTAGGAAATATGGTTCATTCTATAACCTGCGTTTTAGAAACGTTTAGTAAAAAAGTTGAATCTGGGATTACACTGTGAAAATAACATATTTAGATTACTTGTTGCTCTTGTACCTAGCAGATCAGCTTTTACAATCCTAATTTTCTCTAAAAGTAGTCATTTTCAGGGTTTTTAGAATTGTTGCATTAAAAAATGAACTTACAGTTAAATATGAAACTGAGCTGCGATCATTTTTACATTGCACGGAGGAGTTTGCAAAAAAATAGCTTGATTTTGTATTTAAAACTAATGATTAAACTATAAACAAACGACCAAAAGCAATGTGATGTGCTTTAATTATTAATGAAGGTATTAGAGGCTACATGAATGGATTTATAATGCTGCACAAGACTATTACAGAAGATATCTGATAGGTTACACAGACTTACAGTAACATGGCCACTTTTTTTTCCCACACACTGCTTTTAAACTACTGCCAAACACACATACACGCGCGCTCATCCTCCCTTTTCCCGCACTGAGCCATCACCTGTTATTTGATTTACGGTATGGCCTCATGGGAAAAGCATTAGCGGGAGAGATATGGCGGATAAAGAATTTCTAAGGAGGGCAGACTCGTACTCTCCGCCTACATACAACAACTCCACAGCACACGATCATGAAATAAAACCATGAGCCTTAAAGCAGAAAAGTTGGAGAGCAGACTCAAAGGAATTTATTACTCTTGAATTATCCACATTACAGAGCAGATATAGAGAGAGATTTCTTACACTCTGAGCAAACTAATATTTCTCAGAGTACATCTTAAACGCCCTCTTATTCGCCTTCTTTCCCTCAGGTGACCACACGTGGTCACTGTTATGTGAAATGTAACTCCGGCGGAATTAACTATTTATTTATTTATTTTATTTTTTTTTCTTAAGCAAAAAATTGGGTTTACTCACATCTGTCCCCTAAGATGCCCTCGATGCTGTGTTTGGCTCTCCGGTCGCTTTCCTCCAGCTCCTTCTTCTCGATCTCATCCTCATCCTCCTCTTCATCTCCTTTCACGCCAAACTTAGTCCGTATGACGCGACTGATGGAGCTCACTGTGAAACACAGTTATACCATACCAACTTTAGTTATAAAGTACCTTAATTCACACAACCAGAGTTGAAACAAAGTGTTGTACACGAGGAATACAATAAGACATAAAAAGAAAATAAGATTATGAAATACAACTAAGACAGACAAGACATTTCTGTATTTTAATCATATGTTTTCTTTAAACATGGTTTAAAGAAGCTATTACTACAAAGATTAAAACAATAAAAAATAAAATAACATTTGCTGAAACTGCTTCAGCAAAGTATAATTTGCATCACACTAACTGCGCTATACAACAGTTTTGTTGTTGTTGTTTTTTTCAAAAATTAAATCGTGAAAAAGCACAAATTGCGGAATTATTATAAAATAAATGGAGCAAATATAATGAATATAAACAGAAAAATGAGATTATATCTACTCAAAGAAAGGATATAAGAAACATTCCACAGAAGTTTATCAGGATGAAGTTCGCCCCGTTTTTACCTGAAGGAACATTGTTGCGGTCACATATCCCATCCTTCAGTAGCTTATCCCGGATCTCCCAGCTGAACATCGCCGGGTTTTCCCGCTTGTAGTCCTCTATTCTCCTCTCTACGTCCGGCGTCGTTCCCTGCTTCAAAAGGTCAGAATTTTTTTTTTTTTTCTTTATTCACTTGTTCTGCCTCTTCTGGCACAAAGAGTCGATTATAATTTAAAATCAACAAAGTTAACATTCATGCAGCCTGCATCATAAGACTCTCCCTCTGCTCCTGTAGCTACCTTGGGTTTGCTCCCTCCGATGGCCCCGGGTCTGATGGAGCCCGTCTCCTGGTACCGGCACAGGATTTTGGACACGCAGCCGTGGGAGACCCGGAGCTGTCGCGAAATGACGCACGGCCTGATTCCGTGGTGGGCCATCTCCACGATCTTATGTCGGATGTGGTTGGGCAAAGGTCTGCCATTTATGAAAACTCCTCCGAGCTGGTTTACTCGGCCTTGACCCAGAGGGGTAGACACTATTTCACCAAAATATGAGGGGAACTTGTCAGCAAAAGTCCACAGTCAAGACAAGTTTAAAGAACTTGACTCCAAGTGCAAATGTGCGAGAATAACAACATGTTCAACTACCTTCATGTAGACCAACTAAACATATGCTTTACTAGCTTGTTAAAAAATGTGTGCAAGACCGTATTACATCTTTCCTAATAAAACAGGCATAAAGATAACCCATGTGTTACTGCTCAATGTGCTACAACTTGCAAGAAAAAAGCAAATTCTTTACCAAAAATACCGCTAAACGAATAAAATTATGACAGCCTCAGTAACAAATATTTTACTACATTAAGTCCAATCATTTTAATGTCTCGTTTATGAGCTGCGGATTGAGACAGAGTACTTGGCATTAACCCAGCAGTCACTTTTTCACTAAAAGCCAGCTATTTTCTCTCGACATTCAGGGCACGAACTCGACACTTTGGCATCGTTTTTACCTTCCAGCGGGAAGCCGCTGCGGGGGTAGTTCTGAGCCAGCGTGGGTCGCATCATCCTGGGCACTGACCCCGCCAACGCAGTCATACCTCCACTGCCCCACTGACAACCGGACCTCCTCCTCCTGTGCGGAGAGGCTGCTGCTTCACCACCAACTTGCAGAAATATGTTGAGAAGAAAAACACAACAAAAACTTGCTGCTTATGAGGAGCTTTCTGGAAAGTTAGCTTCGGTTAGCCGAGTCCCCGGTGTCCCGGGACAGCTGCAAACCCTCTGACGAGTCCAATGTAACGACAAAAAAGTAGAAAATTGGATTTGGAGACGATAAAAATGGGTTTGTTTCTCGGTCCCTTTGGTTTCAAAAGTTTTTGGGAACACAGACACCAGGGCGGCGCAGCTACGGAGGAGACATTGTTGTTGTTGTTTGTTGACACCGGCTCAAAGTGAGAGGAGACGCTCAAAAGTAACGGAGCTTTTCTCTGGACCCGTCTGCGCTCTGGACTCTGATTGGTTGATTGTGGTTCACACGTTACGCAGCGGGCGCGCTGATTGGCTGTAACCGAAAACTTTCGTCCTATCAGAAACTCTTTCACAGTTCCGCTCGGACAGGACAGGGACGTGGATTCACAAAGCCCTGGTCTATGACAGTGTCACTGTTCCACTGCCTCCTGCTACTGTTAAACCAAATGCGCAAAAATAAATAAATAAATCTCATTTCCCGAACGAGAGGAGTTGAGATGGATGACTGTTTTGTTTTTGTTTTTTTAAAAATGATTAATTGGTTAATCATTCATTCGAGCATATCCGATTTATCTTGTTCAGGGTCACGGGGGATTATTTGGTTAATGTGATAAATTTCAGGTAGGCCACCAAGCTTGGATATTTTGCATACACAGACCAGTCCTAGTCTGAGATTCGCTCAATTTAATGTGGATTACGTTTGTAATCTTATAGGCTATGTTAAAAAAAATTTTAAATCATGAGGCATCATAGTTTTCCATACATTATTGACTTAAAAAACAATGTATTACAATCCTTAATGACAAGGTATGAATAAATAAATAAATCTAGTGACTTTTAGGCCTACTTATAATATATTTGCTCACTCATTTGTAATTGAAATGGACAAAATATCAAAAACACATTTAGTATAAGATTCAGTATGTTAAAGATATAAGACAAAAGCAACAGTGTTGCTAAGTTTTGGTCACTTAGAGGTACTGGACATGTGGACTGAGCTATAATGACTGTTGAAAATTCTTCTACACTGGTCGGACACTTTAACTTATAATCACTGTGAATGACTGGTCAAGTGTCAGGGCTGTTACCAGACATTCCTTTACTTCCCACTGGTTTCAACTGAATTTGGCATCATATTAGCTCTCATAAAGATAACTTATTCAAGGCCGCTATCTACCTGAACGCAACATATGCCACGTATAGGCTTTTAATGTGCAAATAAATAAATAACACTGCTTTCTCAAACCTGTGCGTAATATCATCTCCAAAGCGCATGCAAGTGCGCACGACCTCTAATTTGTTTGCACCCCGCGGTATCATATATGACACAAATGGTGCAAAAGAGTGCTCACTTCAAGGAATTTATTGTGTTTTTCAGACTGAGCAGCAGCCAGCCGAAAACAGTCAGAAGGGGGACGTGCGCCACAGCAGGATACGACGCCAGGGCGGCTGTAAAGCCAGTCTAGCTCACTAGGGACAAGTGGGTGTATTTACATCCCTGCAAGTCTAATAATCAATATCTTCACCAACCAATGACGACAATATAGGGGCGCAACGCCTTGTTGCTTTTAAAGATCTACCAGTCTTCTCCGCATTTTTTTTTATTTGGTATAGTGACTCGGGTCACAGCATCCTTTAATCCACAATCAATCACTGAGCAAAGATTCCGCTCCTGCGCTTCGCAGAGACACAAAGACTCGTTTCAACTCACTGGATGAGAACTGCATGATCACTATTTGGAAATCAAGCGCCGGTGCACAAGAAGAAACTTTAAAAAAAAAAGTGTATTGGAGAATATTTTTGTGAAACAGTTTTCAAATTAACCTGACCTTCATTACATTTCAAACATTTGGACAAAATGTAGCCATTTTTCATCAAATCGATTGCGCAAGGATTTATCTTAACTACAGGCAACATTGGAAAATATTAATAATAATGAAGAGAATCCAGAGTGAGTTTTGAATCCACGTAGAGAAATATTCCTTGACAGGGTTTACTTGTTGGACGAGTTCAACGCTGAATGCCACAAAAGCTCTGTGTGACTGATGCAGAAACCTGAAAAGCACCCCAGCACCTGATCATCCTTTTAACGCCTCAGTGCGTTCACCTGCTGGAAACACGCAACAATGGGACCTCGGCGGGGGTTGCGGGGGAGGGTCACTATCATTCACCTTGATTTACGCAGGGAAGTGGTATCCCACAGGATTCAATCAACATCTGCCTTTTTTTACTCACGTTGAGTGGAAATACTCTTCAAATAACGTATTTGCTGTCAAAGACACGAGAGAACAATGCTTGAAAGCTGGGTTTAAAGTAAGCAGCACTAACTTGATTCTTTCACCTGCTAAAAAGGGTGTCAGTTGGTTTATCTTGAGGGAATGAGGGGGGTTCTTATCTAATGAATGGATCCTGCAGGTTTTCCATCATAACATAGCTTCAAAGAGAAGTCAATTGTGAGCTTGTTTTTGGCTGATTTTACATTTGTAATGATTTACAAATGCTGTCATTAACGACGTGTCTGCAACTGTAGCACTTATTTAAGCTCTCCACGTGTATTTAATTGGGCTAATTATCACCAAACATATGCTAAGACAAGGCTTAGATTTTTAGCATGTAAATCATTGTGCATCTCTCTTTAAAAAACTGTGAGTAAATTGGAGGTTTAAAGAGTTATGACTTCTAAAGGGAGAGTGATTTGAGGAACGTGACGATTTGGGAGTGATCTTATTGAAACTGGATATTGTAGATTTAAAAAAAAAAACATACACACAGAGGGGGCAAATAGAAAACAGAGAGGCATGATTCATACCCCGACCCTTTCTTTTAAAGCGACATTGTATCTCCGTGTCCAATCCATTACCGGGACGAAATACAAAGTCAGAAATCTCTCGATGAGAAATGAATTAGTTGCATCGCGAACTCAGAGTGGAGAGTACTGAAAAACACGTATTTAGATCATTTAGTAAATTCAATTTCAACAAAGCAATAACTGATAGAAATGTTGTACTTTTGTTAAGGAATGCCAAATTAGAACTCGTTTTTCGCCATATTTAATTCTAAAAAAGCATTTATTTATTTATTTAGGCTAGGCAATGTTCACCTTTTAACATACAGTTTTTTTTTCCATGCACATAGAGCATGTTGTGGCTGAGGAGCCTTGTCCATAATTGTATACTTCCATCACTAAAAGTAGAATTTCAGGGACAAAATAAATGGAACATATTAAGAGTTGTAAACTGATAACACGGAAAATATCATGGGCCAGAGTTATTTTATCTTATTTTATTTTATTATTTTATTTTATTCCCTTAAGACTTATTAAGGCTATTGGAAATATCAGACCTATTAATATGTGCTTCATCTTTTCTCATATATAGGCTGTAACTCTGATCGATACCTTATAAGTTAATAACTTGATCAATACTTTCTATAGACACAGTTTTATTATTTCAGTAGCTATTTCAAATTGAAGCTTATGTTGTAAAGGACGCTGCTGAATTTAATTGAAAACGGTTTGACTCCAAATAAGCACTTGTGGTGGCTCTATAGACAAAGTGTTAAAAACAAAGTTTTCCTAAGTAGGCTAGACTTTGACTTTGGAATACCAGCCATTAACAACATTAGAAACCTTTTAAGTCCAGCCGTCGCGCCTTACAAATATATATTTTATAAATTTAGGCTGCTCTTTCAAGATTCCTGGCCAAATCACGCGCTGTGGCACGAGAGCAGCAGTTGGAAATTTAAATATGATCAAAGAATCCCAGTCACACAGCAACATGAAAAAACACCGCTTGAACGCAGTAAAATCCTCTGGACCATCAACCTCACAAACACGTTTCTAAATTTTGTTTGTTGCACTAATTTCTAAACACATGTGCCTGGAGCTATTTTCCTGTCATCTGTTTTGAAAAATGAAGTTTTGCCACATACAACAGCCCTGGTTGTCAGGAAACAGAGACTGTTTGACATGGTGCTGAGATTATGAAGGGGAGGTACATTATTTGGAAAAAGAAAAAAAAAGTGTGTGACAGCATTAATTTTATGGGTCATGTTGGACACGGAACTTTTTGGTTAAGACATGAAGACGTGAAGTATGCATCCACTGAACCGTAACCAGCAATTAGCTGGTGAACAGCCAGCATTGGCTTTTATCTCCTCTGCTGTTTCTTCATGAGGGGAAATCTTGTTTCTGAATGGCTTCATTTATATCAGCTAAAAGGGACCCTTGTATGAACAGGTATGACGAATCTCAGTCTGTGATATTAACGGCACATCACCATCCAGCTCGCACCGAAAAATGTATTTACTTTTAATCAGACTTAAGCCACCAGAAGTTTACCCAACCGGACCTACATGAGAAGTGCAACCGCGCTGCAGCTGAGGTGGTATTCCCCTCCTTTTATAAAACATGTGCAATCCTTTATCATCCAGTAGGGGGCATGTTTGATGCACAGCAGGGGACTCCATGTGTCAAGTTGGATCACATTTAGTTTATTACGAGCCATTATATAAGACAGAACGACATAAAACATCAGCAGTAGAAGCATGTCACTCCGTCAGCTGTTGTTTTCCCCCCACAGAAAGACAAATAATGAAAGCAAGTCAGTATTCATGTTTCCTTTATTACTGAAATGTGTTATGTATGTAAAACGGCACATAAAGAACGTTTCTCTGAGCAAATACTTTAACAACAACCACAGATTCTCATAAAAGTCAACAATATTTTCTAGGTCCTCTGAAATAAATACAATTTGCTTACATTGGTCAAACGTTTACCCCATTATTGTGTAAAATAAGGGGGTGAAAGTGCATTATATTGAAGCTGGAAAAAGGTTGAACAAGATGAGTATAGCTGGAGTTATAAAATCAAGAGAAATTATTATTTCTGACACCCTCCTTCCCCCCATCAGTAACGTGGGCTTATAAAGTGTCATCTACAGATCATAAATTCCCCCACTCAGATGGACACATTCTTCATGATGATCTCGCTCCCCAACACAAAAAAAGTTAAAAGTTATAACTACATCTTCCAGGTTAGGTTATTTCTATTCCATTATATTATCTGATGCTGATCACACTGAAGCATTGTCATTTTGTATCATGTGGGACCAAAAGGTATTTCAGAGTGAAAACACTTAAAAGGTGAATAATTGTGTTAGCAAAGCTCATCATCTGCAAGGTGTCAGTGGAGGAACTGAGAAAACACAGTCTGTCACAGTCCACTTTCTACTTTCTTAAATGTTTCTCTTCAATCATCAGCTCATGGGGTCTTAATTTTCCAAAGGTAATTATGACTGGCAACAGTCTCAGAGGGACCAGAGTAAAACTACATGTATCCCTTTAAAGCTTGTTCACACCATGTCTGTAAAGGTGACTACTTAATCCTCAATATGGCTTGGAAGGGAGAGGAGGAGTGACTTAGAAACAACTGCAGCTGGGTCCTGGATTATACTTTCTTCATACATTTCTCTTTCTCTAAGGTCAGATACAAAAACTTGAGATTTTTTTCCTTAAGCATATAAAAGGTGCTAACCATCATCAACCCTGTTTTGAACTTTTGATGTGTAAATAAATGATGTGAGTGGAGGCAGGAATCCCTGCTGGCACTCCAGGCTGGATGCTGTGTGTGGCATGGGGCACCATCTATGATTTGGATTATGACTGAAATGGAATTTTTCCATGGGATGCAAGGAGAGGCACACGAGTCAGGAGACGCACTGTCCCTTCTGTCAAAAATAAAATAAAACAATGGACCTTTCAGTAGCCGAACATGCACAAAAGTAGCAAAACACAAATTCAAAATCACAAGCCATTCTTTTTTTCTTGGAAGAGGTGAAGCTTTCAATGTGACAGTGGAAACAGTGCCATCCTGAAGGATAGAGTTAAAGCACAAGGTCTTCGAGAAAGGCTGATCACACCTACCTAAACACCAGTTCTTCGCTCTGGTGGACTATTTACACATTTGCATTGTGGTTACAGTTTATTTGTGATGGAATGAAATTAAAGGCTCGCCACATAAATATACAGAGCAAGCTTTCATGAAAAACCAAACCCCATCACCTGAAAATTCAAAAGTGAGCATTGCCTAATACCTGTATAATACAATAGTGCTTTGTTGAGATGTGAGTGAATCAACATGGGCAGTTATCATACAGAGAGTGGAATAGTGGGAAATGCATCTTAGCAGGATACAGTGGGGTGGGTTTCAAACCCTGGACTAAGCACTTCACATTCAGTCATCAAACCAAATACAGCCTAGACCAAGCACAGGAGGTCTAACTTAAAGTTCAAGGTGCTCAGTCAGAGGGCGTGCTTCAATTTAAGTGCATAACTTTAGGAAATGATTATTAAGGATCATGTTGGCCTATTGCTCCAAATAACATGAAGGCCTTTAGGTGTTTTCTACGCTGATAAAAGGCTATTTTTGGGTTAGAGTTATCCCTAAAAAAAAGTAAAGGGAGCAGGATTATCAGTTGCCAGGAGGCTACTATGTACATGATCACCCACCCAGAAAATAACATCTCCATCAACAGTCAGAGGCAGCAGGCTATCAGGCGTTTCTCCGGGAGTTACTGGTGGCGGACGCGCGGCCTGTCTCGTGGTCCGGTCTGTATTTGAGCCAACAGATGAGCCACGTGACGACCACCGAGAACATGGCCAGGATGCTCGCTACCGACAGGCAAATGGGTCCAGCCGGCGAGGGGGGGATACTGTGACTGTGCACAAAGATTAGGCCCATGAACAGCAGCACCAGCATGGACAGGAAGGAGAAGATCACGCACACGCAGCCGGTGGTCAGCGCCACTCTCTTGCAGCTCTGACAGCTGTCGTAGCGCACCGAGTCCTGGGAGAGGGTCGTGGCCGTGGACACGGTGGTGGAGGGGGTCGCCTGGCTGACGCTGGACGCCCCCGACGCCTCCTCTCGTCGGAGGGCGACCAGGGCTGGGTGCAGCGGGGGAGGGTACGGCGGCAGGGCGTCCTGCGGAAGGGGATCCGAGTCAATGTAGAGAGGGAAATCCTCCGTCACCTTGGTGTTGTTGGGCAGGTTTTGTATCCGATAGTCCGGCACGGGAGTCCGGTGGCGACAGACGGGGCAACTGATGCGCCATGGCCGCTCCTCCCGGAGGTGAAGCGTGTTCAAGCACTCCTCGCAAAACGTGTGCAGGCACTCCAAGATCTTGGGCGCCCGCCGGTCAAGGTCGAAATAATTGTAACAGATTTTACATTCGTACTCCTCGTAGGGAAACGAGGAGGCCTCTCCGGGGGGGTCCGCTCCAGTCGATGGCAAATCTACCTCTGCCATGTCATCTTTCGCCATTCACATTCTCCGGTGAACACAAAGGGAGCTGGCGGACAGATGCTGATGACGGTGCACGTCTCTCCTCCTCTACCCCCCCTCCCCTTCTACCCTTTCATTGAAACGCCATCATTCCCGCAGATATTGTTGGTGCATTTTAATAATCCCCATAGCGGTCCCTCCTGTCAGAGCGGGTCGCGCGCTGCTCAGAATAAACGAGTGGGATCTCGGTCGGTGATTAAAAAGCTCTCATTTCGATGAGCTGTGTGGGAATAGATGATGTAATGGTGGTGATTCCGCTTCGAGGGCTCATCATCCAAAGAGTCCGGGCATCCCACACACACGCGCGCGCACACACACACATACACGCACGCACACAAAAAGGACGAGCCGCCTCAAAGTCCCGTTACAGAAAGAGAGTGCGTGTTGTTGCTTTGGGTGACAGAGAGGCGCGTGACAGTCGTGCGCGAGCCGAACTACGTAAGGCTGGCGTGCAGGAGGATGCGCTCATTTGGTCATCTGGGGGCGTGGAGTCATTGTTTCCTGTAACAAATAATCTCAAACGTCACTCACTTCAAGAGCTGACAGAACATGTCCATCTGACACCCGACTCGTTTCCATATCCTTTAGTGAAAGATGGAGACACTACCTTTAATCCAAACAGAAAGTCAGATGTGTGTATCAGTGGGCCAGCTCCATTTGTAACTTGATGAAAGTGTCATGCTGTGGGCATCAAGCTGAATGTCAACAAGACTTAACTGAAGTCCATTCAAGATGTTTGACAGTAGAGGAGACTGGCTGGTTGGCATGCTTTTTAGTTGTGAATAATGCTGCTCCATCTTGCCTTGTGTTAAAATTGTCTTGCCACTGTCACCTAAAAGACTGAACTCTCACCTTTAAAAAGAATTACCTTTAGTATCCATAAATCTATTCCCATTTTTCACAGTCCATGATGATAATCTTTTTGTACATCCAACCTATCCCAGAGCAAGGTCAGTCGGTAGTCAGGGCAGCTTAAAACATATTAAAGATGTTGATGTTACAAGAGGACAGCCTAATACAAATCATTGAAACTTTTATTTGTATTAGCAACAACTGAATTAAGTCAAATTAATTTAATGCCCTTGTGAGTGGCATTAACACCCTGGAGTCATTAAAGTTAAAAACAAGTGTGCCAACCCCTTTAACAGTTTGTTGGCCGTGTATGTGCATGTGTTTGTGTATACATGCTTGTATTAAATACTGTGTGACCATTTTGATCTCACACAAAAAAGTTTGAACTTGTTATGGATGCAAATTCATATTTTGTGATAATAATAACAGGAAAACCCAAATAATAATAAACAAATTACATATGTGAACATACATAAAGTAGGTCCTTTGTCACTAAATGACCATACTGGGGCAGGTTCATACATGTGTCAATCAACAGAGAAATCTGTGCCAACCTACCCCACCCACATTTAGACACACTTATCGAGAAAAGTTGTTATCCAGCTTGCACCAGTTACCACAACCTGTTAAATATTACATCAAATTATACTTGAGTTATGTCCCTATCAGTTCCAGATAAGATGTCATTTCTGACACCATTTTTTGATGCTGAAAAAACAAAAGTTGTACCAGCCAAAAGGATTAATGGCCTTAACCTCCTACCCTGACACACATAATACTTAATTCTGTACTCTTCAGTGGCTTGGATATTACCAGTGTATAAAATGTCCCATGTTCCAACCAGCCCTAGTCTCTCCCAATATATGGGATTCACAGTTTACAGTGTAGTATTAAGACCCAGCAAAGACTTAACGAATCCATTCATCCATTATCCATGCCTGTTAAATTCCTCTTTAGGGTCACAGGAATCTGCTTGGAGCAGATTCATATTGTATTCAAAATGAACTTTTCTTTCATTTTTATGTTAAATTTTCCAATTATATTTGCATGAAAAAGAATGTTTCACACGTTCAAAATCTATCAACCCTAAAGCCCTCCTGTGTTAAATATGTAACAATAAACTATATATAATATATTTTTGGTAAGCAGTGTCTGTTTCTAAGTATGCCTCCAGCCAGTTGTGAATTCTGTGATATAAATAGGTCCTCCTTCCTGATAAGTCACTTCACCCGCAGGTTAAAGTTCCTTGCTGAGGACACAACCCTAATCTTTCCAAGCCCAATGAAAGTGACAGAAAAAATACTTCTGTGACAAGAACCATTAACAAACCCCACAGACCCAACAGAAAAGATTTAGGATTTTACTGTATTTTGTGGTATGTTGAGAATGACTTGTTATTATTGATAAATAACTAAACAAAAGCACAGTTAGCAAAGAATCAAATCAACTTTACTGCTAATAATGCTAGTTGTAAAGTAAGGAGAATTATTTGTAATTTGAATTGAATAATAAAGATTAAAAAATAGTTGCTGGGGCCTCAAATGATACTCATTTTGCAACCATCTAGACATCGCAGGACTCTAAAGCTTGGACATCTGATAGATTTGTCCAAACACAGTGGATATATTTTTAAAAAAATCAACACACTGAAACCGGAGGTTTTTAAAATATAAAAAGAGAAAAAAATACCAACATAAATACCAGACCTGTTTAATCTTTAATGCAATATTCCTACAAATGGAAAAAAGACAGACAAAAACATATATGTTTTATTGTTGGGAACATGTCAAATTTAATAACAGTATTAATAATAAAAAATACAACACCCTGATTGTATAAGTCTCAACACCCGTCCCAATGAACACTGTGGAAGCACCTTTTTTCTTTATTACACCATCATGTTTTGTAAATAAACCTCTATTAACAACTAGACTTGGAATTTCGGCCCAGTCTTCTTTGCAAACAACTTTAAGTTCCTTCTAACTGCAAAGACATCTTCTGTGTACAGCTCTTTGTCGATTATTCCACAAATCTTCTATGAGATGGAGATCTTGTCTTTGATTTTTCTTTTCTGAAGCCATGTCTTGATTGATTTTGATCTGCGGTTTGGGTCTTTGACATCTTGGAATGTGAAGCTTTTGACAGAAGTCAGATGGTCTGTGCAAAATGTCTTGGTATTTGGAGGCCTTCATTTTCCAATCTTGACAGGTGCCCCTTGCCCAGCTGAATAGAAGCAGCAACAAATCATAACGCTTCCACCATCGTGCTTCACTGTTGTAATTTGATTTATAAGAGAAATGTGATGCGCAATATGAAATTATGTGGAAACTGACAGATTGGTGTAATACTGTCACATTACTCTGCAGTATACAAATGTTTCTAATGAACCCTATAGGACAAGAGCCTTTTTTTTCATCATGTCTTTTCAACTCTGCTCAGGTTTGAGTGATTTTAGCGAGTGGAATTTGCCACTTGTTACTTAACTCGACTCCACTCATTTCCTCTAAGAGTCCTGCATGGGTTTCAGTTTGAAACTGGTGTTAAAATTTAATACTAAACTCACTCCTGAGAAACGGTCAGCTGCATGTGAAGTTGGGTGGAGGTAAACATGGGGAGGCTGAGTAATTCTGCTCATAGACTGATGTTGGCTCATCCAATGACATATTTTCAGATTGAGACTGTTTCTGATTTGCTAATTAGTTCAGGTCTGAAGCCAAGAACATTTTTCTCTTTTAATGTCATCTTAAATACACATTTATATAGGCATGTATGTATATATGTGTGTGTATATACATATATATATATACATATATATATATATATATATATGTGTGTGTGTGTGTGTGTGTGT
>JBAMYA010000005.1:11072686-11083035 GCA_037176975.1 Arrhamphus sclerolepis
TTCCTTAAATTATATATATATATATATATATATATATATATATATATATATATATATATATATATGTTTTATGTTTAGAACTGAAGGCACGAGTCCACAGTGGGAATGATTCACAATAGTTCATTTGTGAATGACCTGTAGCAGAGAAGGAAAGGAAATGTACACATAGTAAAGATTTCGTATTTGTTCTCATTCTGTTGGATTAGTATTTGTAACAAAGGCTAGAACTGTCTCTCATCAAAGTGTTTGTTGTCAAGTATACACTGGTCTGCTCTTCAACTGAGGAACTTCTCCTTGAGCTCGACAAGCTCAAACCAGTCAGGGAAATCCGTTGTAAACCAGTTCTACTGAATTCTAACTTAATTCGGATGACACCCATGTTTGTCCTGTAAAAAAGTGTCATCACTCGGCAGGTTGGATCAAGCTGTCTACTGCATCACAGTGGACTGATTTCTGTAAGTTCAGGGCAGGCAGGAAGGTGTCAACCTTTCTTTGCTGCAGTTGAAGTAGCAGGGAATGTTGCAACACCTGTCAGACTTCATTTACAGCTTACAGAGTTCCCTTTGACTTGTCAATAACCACGTACTGAGGTTCAAACAGCTCTCAGTCAAAAGTTACAGTGGCTTTATATAATGTCTGAAGAAACTTCTACAAAAGAGGTTTTTGTGTTATTCCAAATATACTGAATCCCAGTGTGTTTTTAATATCTAAGTTGAGGCAAAGCCAGAAATCACACTACGGTTACGTTCAGGTAGTTTATTCAGATTTTATTGAAGGCAGCCACATCCACAGATTGAACATATTCCTCAAAAGCAGTGATAGCTTCCTCCAACATATCTGTGCCCACTTTATCATCCTCCACCACACATCCTATCTGGAGCTTTTTAATGCCGTAGCCCACTGGAACCAGCTTGGATTGCCCCCACAGCAGCCCGTCCATGGTGACGCTACGGACGCACTTCTCTAACTTGGCCATGTCCGTCTCATCATCCCAGGGCTTGACATCTAGCAGGATGGAGGATTTGGCGATGATTGCTGGCTTCTTGGACTTTTTGGCAGCATACTCAGCAAGGCGCTGCTCCTTGATTCTGGCTGCCTCTGCACTCTCGGCCTCGTCATCAGAACCAAAAAGGTCGATGTCATCATCGCTGGTTGTTGAGGGGTTGGAAGGTGGGAGTACAAACTGAGTCTTGGCTAATGGGAGACGAGCTCTCTCCATCTGGAAAGACTTGATGTGGTTGTACCAGCGCCAGAGGTGGCAGGTGGTGTGTGAGGGATGAGATGGGATGGCATCAAAGACGGCAGTGTCAGCTTGGGATGCCGCGAAACCCTCCACGTAGCTCTTGTCAGCCAGGAAATCATTGAGCGCTTTGAGGCCTTCCTGTGTGCTCATGTCACCAAAGACAGTTTTTGTGGAGGGTGGGTGGGAAGGCCGGGCTGGCGGGGATTCACCCTGCATGGGGAACTTGTGCTTGACCATTTCCTGCATAGGGACGTCATGTGTAAGGAGGGTTTCAGCAGAGTGGCCACTGAAAGAATCAAAGCAACAGGTAATGAGTCACTGAGTTTAATTACCATGCACTACCCAAGGCATAAGAAGCCTAAATTAAGACCAGGCATGCATGCACAAGCCCACACACAGATGCACAAACACAGAGAACTGTTGTTAATTTTTAATTCTTCCTTGAGTGAAAGCAGTCGTGTTACTCATATAAAATAACGGCTCCAACATTATGATGCAATACAGATTGGACCTCACGATGATCAGCAAAACAGATCATCTTCATTACAAATCAACAATTTTTTTTTAAATAAATCTCAGCTTTACAAGAAAGGTAAGCATCTGTGTAAGTTTTTGGTATAGGTTTAGGAAGATGGAATCACAGGAAGGATTCGATGTCCATCTCGAGGGCGGAGCAGGGCATGGTCAGCTCGAAGCGGTTGATGACGTCTGGGTGGAGCACTCCGAGGCGCCCCACACTCTTTCCACGGACGAAGATTTCTGCACAGCGACCAGGGAAAAACGTGGAATCTGACAGAAAGAAAAGACATTGTTACCTAAAAAGGAAATGACAAGGAGGTATGTTCTGGAGAGAAAAGTGTGCACTGAAAATGTCACAGATGATCTTTTTTTTTCATCATTTGGTTAATAAAAGTCCTCCATCAATGCTGAAATAAAAACACTCGTGTCAAAGTGAAACACATTTGCTCACTTTGCTCAGAAACACAAGCACAGACTTGGGAGAGACTTGTCAAGAGATAACAAGATACAAGGGTTTCTATGGCAACAGCTCCCCACACACAAACATGGAATTGTCCCATAATGCACTGCATCTTCCCACGCTGCCTTGCTAATGGGTTCCAGAGCCCACTGCTTAGATGTTCACTCATTACCATGGGTGAATAATTACAAGACATGCGAGCATGAGGATACAACTGAAGCAAGAACCTTTACCACCACCATTAGCTGCTCTGCTTCTGTTAAGGATATCAGATAGACAGTATTCGCTTTTGTCGTTCAAGTGTCATCTACTTATACCCAAAGCAGGATGCCATGGCAACTCTATTAATAGCTTGTATACTTCTTAAATAACCAGTCAATGACTTGAGTCGAGCAACTTTCCACCCATCTTAACTTTTAGCAGAGATGAAAGAAAATTCAGATTGATGCATCATTACCAGTAAATCACTGGTTGATGATAAACATTTTAGAAAACACCTGCAAACAACCAACAGAACTAAAATTATTACTACTACTAGTGATCTACAAGATACTCGCAGGATTTTGTTTATAGTTTCTGATGCTTTTCCAAGCTTAAATATGACTTCTGCAATGAAGAAAGACAATAGTAGGATTATCTGTACAGTATACGTTTCTACTTTTTCACAATAAAGATCCATCCACTGTACTTCAACCATGTGCATCCCCACAGAATGACGCTGCTACCACCTTGTTTCAAAGTAAGGATGGTGTTTTTGTGATAATAACAGGTACTGGGTAATAAACCACATAACTCATATTTCAAAAGTTCTCTTGGGGTCCCAAAATTTCAGATATTGTCACGTCTGACCAGAGTACCTTCTTCCACGTGTGGAGAGTCTCTAAACATACTTCTCCCTCTCTTTTCCTGATACATTTTTTAAATGTCCAATATTCCATAAATATCCTGCTTTCTTGGACCGTTGTAGCAGCTTTAAGTTTAGCTTTCACATCATCTCGCTCATATTTCTGGCCTCTGTGTGGTCTTGTAGTTTCAGTTGTCCGGTCTTTCTTGCCTTCATTTGTTGTTGTACCAAATTCTGCCCCCATTGTTTAAAAAAATAAATATAAAAATGAATAAAAGATTGTACTTTGTACTACCACCTTGAACAATTTTGTGTAGGTTCATCACATGTACCAGGCAGACTTAAAACTTTCATAAGGTTTTTCTTATGTATTTTTTTAAATTAATTTTCAGAATAAAAGCTGTGTTGGGGTCTATTAGTATGGTATTGGATTACAACATCGCTCAGATTTCTAGAGTGTATCTGCTCAACACACACTTAAGTTTTGGATTATGTTTAAGGAGTATCTTATGTTAATATCAATCTTTACTTCAAAACTCCAGTTTCAATAGCTAACCTTCAAAAATACACACAAGTTCTTCACACACAATCAATGAATGACCCAAGAAAGGAGTCACATCATCAGCGTTTCTGCCTCAACAAATTGGCCGAGACCTCGCATTGGACACAGTTGTTAAGTGAAACATGGGCATCTGTCTCCTAAGTGATTTCTCCTCCATTTCTGATCCCTGGAGTCATTAGACGTTTGTTTTCCACAGTAGGAGTGGTGGAAGCTCAGCTGTCATGTATTCCCCAGGAGTGACAGTGAGGTTGGTGTAGCAGAGCTTCACCCTGCTGATGGACACTTCCAGACAATCTGTGTCAGGTAAGCTCGAACAACAAGGTCATAGCCGTGTAAAAGGGTTAAAGACACGCTGACATATGTGGGAGGAAACAGACTAATGGTGCACAGAGAATGGAAAACTAGAAGAGCTTTGAGTCAAGTTTCCTGTGTCTTAAAGCACTGCTGTGAGATTGAGGATGGGTGTGTGCACATCTTTAAACCATGACCACCTGACATAATGTCAGATGACCACTAAATGCTAGTGGGTGGGGGCTGCAGGTGCCAATTTGCTTCGCTGCTCAACACTGCAGCGGATGCTGTTACTCTCTCGGTGGTATTACACAGCCTTTTGAATTCTGGTCATCGCCGTCATCCTTTTGCCTTATTTTTTTTCCTCCCTCCACTCTAGCCTCAGCTCATCCAGTTCTCTGACTTCCTGTCTGCCTTCATCTTCTCATTTGTCGATACTTGAGCCCATTGATTTGCAGTTTGACTAGGCCAGAGAGGCAGCGAAGATATCCTACACTGACCTTGGAGCATGCGAGCCAGGGGAAGAGGGGAATAGAGGAGGAGAGGAAGACAGAATGAGAAGTGAGAAACTGGAGATAAATGGCACTCATGATGCAGTAGAGTCTCTCTGGGTAAATGGAAGCACTAGTCTGTGCAAACACTGAAGTCACTGATCACCAATCTCACCAGAATTGACAGCAAGAGAAAAAGAATACATACATCAGGGACATGATTAACCTACATTCCTCGGTTAAGAGGTTTGATTTTTACCGTTAGTGATATAAAACTCACAATAAAAGTCATCAGAAGTCTTGTAAATCTAATTAGAGCTGAGCAGTCAAATATCTGTTTACTTTATGCTTGGATTTTTCAAATGAGACAGCCATGAAAAACAAAATACACCTTCTGTTAACTTAAAGGTGTTATGCATAATTTAAAAAAAATCCATCTGTTATTACCAGGTCTTAAAACTGTTTAAATATAATCTCAGATGAAAAAACATGTTAGAATTTATTTAACAAAAACTAAACACATACCATGTTTCAATGGCTTGCACTTTTAGTGGCAGCAACAACTTGAAATAATTGCTTTCTGTACGACATTATCAGTTTCATCAGTGTGGACTATTTCTGGCCTACTCATAGTATCAAAAGCCATTTTCACAATAGTGTTCTTCTTCACTGCATGAAAAGACTGACTGTCTTTAGCAGAAGAAAAACAAAGGGCCCAGAGCAGGTGGAGGCTCCTCCAGGTGGCTGAGTACCGCAGCAGGGTTAATCCAGCACCAAGTATCCCAAATCAAGGGACAAAGTTCAAAACATGGCCAGTTCAGCTGATCCCTGCCTCCCTGACCACTGTGGTGGAAACTCTAGTAGTAATTATTTTTGTTGTTTTGCAGCATCTTAAGCATGTTTGTGACAGTGCGACTACAAAGCCACTGTCAGAAGGTCTCAACCTCTCGTGACAGACTGATCTCATCCTCTGCAGTGGCATTACAGTCATCCTCGTGCTCCTGCTATGTCTTTCTGCAATTACAACGAACACTGGAGTCACACAGCAGCATTATGGCAACGCAACCAATCGCATTTCTTCCTGCTCACTACACAAATAAGACTTTAAATTAGTCCCATTTCCATGTACAATTTAATTGGCTAGCTCTAGTTATCAGTGTGACACATGGAACCCACAATTCAGTTTGGCAATGTTTGATGTCACCCCATTCAAAGGCTATGGAGGCCAAAACAGGTGATGGTTGCAACACATAAATGTGAGCGTAACACATCTCTCATTTCCAATCCTCATTTTGACTCCATTACTACCTCCCAAGGCAGAATAGAGGTGCAACAGCTGCTGAATTAAAAAAATTACGCTTTTCCATCTCTGAACCATTCACGCATTACAGCTGGCCAGAATAAAAGCGCCACAGATGTTGGAGCAAACAGAGGTCAATGTTGCTTCGCTTGATTGAGGATTATGGGTATATGTTTGTGCACACTTCTAAAGTCCCACCAATTCATTTAAATAGGACTGAGGTCTGCACTTTTGGCCACTGCTAAAACCATTACTCATCCATTCTGTTTTAAATTTGTTGGTGTGTTCAGGATAATTGTTCTGTTGCATGATCCAATCATGATGACAACATTTAATACACAAACAGACATGTCGAGCCTGAGATATAGCTTTTCTTACTGCAGAGTGATGGCCTCGATCAACATTTGGAAATGCCAAACATTGCTTCTCACTGCTGATGTCTTTTCTCATTAGTATTGTGTTAATGCACACCTGAACCTCCCAGAGCAGCAAACTACCAAAACTTCTGCTTTCATAGAGGTGCTCATGCTTGCTGATGATCAGTTTAATGGACATATCACGTAAATCAATGGAAGAAGAAAATTCAATGGAAGCAGAAAGAATGCATTTAGTTTTTCACTTTATACATGTGTGCATTTACAACTGCTTCAAATGAATGGGTACGTTGACAGACTTGTCCTGACCTGGATGACAAGCTGATGGTGATCCATGTATTTGAATCACACTGTGCTGGAACAAGGAAATATCTGAAACATGCAGGGCAGTGGTCCTAAAGGACCTGAATTAGGAAAAACTGCTTTAAGACACTTGCCAACGGAGCTTGCACTTAAGCACATTATTTTGCTGGTTTCTATTCTCCACCCTCCCCTGGTTTCTTACCATCTGCAGCCTGGATGTGGTATCCCTCTCCGCAGACTGCCTTAACTTCCAGCAGCTGCATGGTTCGGTCCAGCAAGCCATGAATCACCTCAAAGCCTGGGCTCTTGTTGTAGTAAACAGCACAGAAACGCCGGCTGTTCCTAGCCCCGACATCTGGTTGTTGGAGAGAACGAAGGGTTCAATAAAAGTGTCACACCAGTTACTAACAGATGCAGTGTCCAGTTGATCATGTTCGAAATTTGGGTGAATTGATCTTCAGATGTGATCACAACGGTGCCCTCTACAGTTTATTCTCTAGATTTATTTATGATTTTAGACTGTTCTTAACTGAATCTTAATTCTGTTTCTCTAATTTTCAGGGAACTTTCTGATCCAACATGGTAAAAATTAGATATTTGAATATTGTGCACATCTATTACCACAATAAAGCCACTGAATTATTAGCACTGTATATGCCTAAAAATGTCACTGATAAAACAGGGAATCAAAAATAAGAACCATGTCACAAGACAATGCATTTTTTCTCTTTAAACCATCATCTAACATATTTGAACACCAAACCTTTGCTCTCGTCCTTTAGAACCACATCAGATATTTCAAACAGCTTCAGGGGAAGGGGCATCTTCCTGTTGGCAGCTATAGTTTTCAGCAGGCCAGGCAGCAGTGTGGTGCGCGCCACCTGGTGGAGAAAAACTGCTGTGAACCTGAAAACATGGTTGCAGTTTGGTAGACAGGAGAGAGCGCCCTCTAATGGAAAAACATTAGTAGAACCTATGACTGCAGGGCCACTTGTTTTGTGTTGTTCAAAATGACCTCACCCTTTCATTGTTCTAATGAAGAATAATTATACTTATCATCAGCACCTGCTCACTCGTGTGCAGGGTCACGGGGATCTGCTGCAGCTCACCCCATTTTCCCCGACTATGACGTTGATTTCAATCTCTGATCACATTAGTTATCAACGGGACGTTTAGTGGGACACCCTAAAGTTGCAGTTGGACTTGGACTGCAATGATGATCATCAGCTGAGTTGGTTTTTGTTGTTGTTTTAACTCTACTTTTCCACATCGGACTCTGTATGTATTCCCATAAAAAATCAGGTGTGGCACACATTTGATTTTAGCGCAAAATTCACCAATTTTGTGACACTTCATCCATAATAGACATGGAACCGATCCCATAACTGTACTGGTGGCTGATTCTGACATAATTCACTGATCGGCTATCAAACTGACGGCACCAATCAAAGAAATTTAAATCAAATTCAAACATTTAAGTTTTTACTGTTGCTTTGTTTAATTACAAATATTCAACTTGAAGAGGATAACAACATTCTCTCTCCTTGAGTGTTCATAACCACTTATAACATTGTTTATTAGGAAGTATAAGTTATAATTGGATTGGGGAGTCAAAAAGTGGTTGTGTGGAAGGAGAAGTGTGAAGAATATGAAGATCATAAGAAAGTACAGCACACCATTGCACATTTAAACAACAGAATAACTTAAATGTGCAAAGTATTACATTTCTCTCAAATTTAATGTAATTAACAATTCACCGTCAATGACATCATTAATGTGCTCCGACTGCACAGAAAGCTCTAAAACAGTGCATGTTTCTTTTTCTGATATAGCCCCATAAAACATTTTATTTTTCCAATTTTATTCATCAAAGATCCTTTGATACTGCAATGAACTGGCGACCTGTCTATTGTGTCTGATAGGGTCTCCAGCTCCCCCCAACCCAGATTATGATTAAGGTGCATATTAACAATGAATGAATAAATGACTGAACACTCTCATACATACTAACTTCATACTCTGTATTATATTATATATTTATCAGCAGTTTAAAATGGACATTAGTTCATTCAGCATTCACGACTCCCACAGTAACACAACATATCACCTACAGTTGGTTTAACTGCAAAGTCTTTTTAATGGTTTAATGTAGAGTTCAGCAGGTCTGGATATCTGACATTTTCCCCTCAGATGAGAAATACATTTAGAGTTATTATTTCAAATTAATTTCTGGTCAAAATAATTAATTTTTGGATCAGGTTAAAAGCCCTGCAGTATTAGCTATCTTACAGATTCATCGCTGGGAAAAAGATTAACCTTTTATGATGAAAATGATGCAAATAAAAATCACTGTGCAAATGTACTCGCTGAATTTTAAGATGATGGTTGAATATTTGACAATCCGATCAATCAAGTACCTCAGTTTGGCTAAAATGTGAGACTTCAGTGTATCTGTAGATCAGCAAACCAAGCAAATCTGACAGAAGTGATCTTTAAGCCTTTATGTCACGCCATTTTGTTAAGTGAGATTGTGATCAAACAAGCTAATAGGAATACGAACATGTAGGAGGAATTTAAGTTTAAAACAACACAAATAGAAGCTTTATGAATATGTGGAGTAAACTGGAAACAAAAAAGACTTAATAATACACCAACTTTTGTTACAGTGATTCTAAACTAATATTAATATACTAAATATAACATGCATATTTGTGATGCTGTCTGCTACCTGAAATTCTGCTGTCTTGGGGTTGGAAATATGAACGGCCTTGGTCTCAGAGATCTTTTTTCCAAGTTTGTCTGCAATGTCTTCTTGGGAACACTTCAAACACACAGGGTGAAAGAACGATGAATTAATCACATCATATGAGGGGAGAAAAAAAGACTATATTTATGTCATTTATCATGATTTTCTCACCAGGGCAAAATTGAGGGCCTCTGTGAATCCGGCTGCTGCCATGTCTTGTCTCAACAGCTCTGTCAGTTTATTAAGTGGGAACTGTGAATAAATAACAATAATAATGAATATAACTCTATCTAAGTGATTCTACATGTTTAGAAACAAGGAAAGCAACATACCTGGGTGGCTATGGTGTAGGTACGTGGTGTGGTACGGGTGATGTTGTTGAAACCATAGGCGACGGCAGCATCCTCCATGATGTCACAGGCGTGGATGACGTCTGAACGGGTGGGCGGGATCTCAACCTCAATCTCATCGCCGACACCAGTAGCTCTGGAGCTGAGGCACATCCTGGTGAGCAGCTGAGCAATTCTCTCAGTGGACTCACTGTTGGGAGGAAACCAAGACCACTTTATCAAAAGGCTTATTTCATTTATGCCATGGTATAGAAAATGAAAATAATTTGATTTGCACAACATCAACACTATTACAGATGTCTGCCTCATGCAGAAGAACTTTTACCAGAAACCTGTATGTTCAAATATTGTCATCATTTTGTCAAGTACATTGTGACTGCATTTGCAAAATCCACTGCATGTGATCAATGTGCTGTCTGTGTTCATGACCCCTGGACCAGTCTGTCACTGATAAAGACAGCTGGTGCAAAGTATCATGAATGGCTAATGGATGCTTACTAACAATAACAATACAGTTCTAAATACAGAAAAAACAAAACAGCCATTACATTTCTCTTTGCTTTACATTTTCCCAAATACAGAGCTCAATCACATGTCAAGACCTGGAATCTATGAAAAAGAACTAAATAAAACCTTGTTCTTGAACTACAACACTGAGCTGATCCAAAAGACTCACTTAGTGCCAACTTTCCGGTTAATGAACTCGCTGGACAGCGTCTCCTTCCTGTAAGCCAGTTCCTGAAGCACAAATCAGGAAATAAAAATGCATTCAAAGAAATTAAATTTGTTGCTTTGAAAGAAAGAAAGAAAGAAAGAAAGAAAGAAAGAAAGAAAGAAAGAAAGAAAGAAAGAAAGAAAGAAAGAAA
>JBAMYA010000005.1:11083135-11122687 GCA_037176975.1 Arrhamphus sclerolepis
CTCATCTCCTTCTTACCCAGCTGGTCTTCAGCAGGAGGGTCCCCCTAAGATCCAGGTTCTGGTCCAGGTTTCTTCCCGTGAGGGAGTTTTTTCTTTCCACTGATTGTGTTGCCATGTGCTCGGGGGTCAAGCTCTGGGTTTCTTAAGCACCTAGAGATGACTTGTGGTAAATAGGCGCTATATAAATAAATTGAATTGAATTAATGATGTGATGAAGCCCTGAATGTGTTGAGTCTTTCAAGCCAATTATTTCACCAAAAGACCAATCGTATGAAATCCTGTTCAACAGCTCATTCAGGAGAACTGACATCTGCTGGTCATTCGATGTACAGCAGTCCAGCTGTGATATTACATGTGGGCTACATATCAGTAGCTTAATGAACATAATGATGCAAGTATCATGTCAGAAAAATGTATATAAATGGATAAGTGTACAAAGTTTGTGATTACATACACGACAGTTACAGGAAGTGCTCCTGTGATGGCGACATAAAAGAGATTGGGAATTTGGGAGGAGTGTATTTCATTGATTTTTATACTGGAATAAAAAAAGTACCTTCACATTGTTGGGTCTCAGGCGATTTCTCTTCTAAGATACAACTTCTCCAGCCTTAGAAAACACCCTCACAGAGGACTGAAGAAGCAGGTGTTTATAGAAAATGGAGTGTGAACTTGAGAGATGTGGATGCAGATGTTTTTGAGTATATCAGTAAAGTAGTGGGTCTTGTTGACATGGTATAATATGAGTCACAGACAGGGCTGGACTGGGACAAAAATATGGCCATGGCAGCCCTCTGTGGTCGGTGAAATGTCATATACGCTGTTACCAAACTAAAAATGAATCTCAGTGCCCTGGAAGAGACTACAGATAAAGAATTACCTGGTATTAGACTATGGCTACATCCACATGAAGCCGTGTCCAGCAAAAGACAAGATTGGATTCCCAATCTAAGTAGCCTAAGTACTCTTTTGTAAACATGGAGCTGAGTTGAAAGATGCAGGTGTCAAAATGAAGCCACATAATCCACATAAAAAAATCAGTACATATTTCAGCCCTGGGATGTCGCACGACTGAAAATAAAGAGCATAGAGCTCTGAACCAGAGAAGAAGACACGGACCAATGATGAGTAGACAAACAAACATTAGAAGAAGAAGATCCAGGGATTGAGGGATGGAGAGGTGTGGCTGTGACATCATTACTGACAAAAACAAAAATCCTCACTAGCACCTTGGTTGTTCACACAAAGCCACGCAGGCAGCGTCTTCAGATTTATGCATTCTGGGACCTTATGAAAAAAAAAGATGCGGTTTCAAGCTGTGAAAATGCCGGTTTCCTGTGGATGAAAGGCCAAACCATAAAAATTTGTTCAAATTCACCCTGAAAAGGCTCTGTGTGAACAGGGCGTAAAAGTAACAAAAAGCCCCATATAAATAGGCATATAATTAAAGAAATCACCTGAATCCCTACACTTACACCCAATCCCTGTCCCTACGTTCTGCCTAGGCTACTCCTTACTGAGGTGGCTACTCTGCTCTCCTCCATCTGTCTCTTCTCCTTGGTACCTCCACCAGCAGCCATTTCTTCTCCTGAACTAGTCTCTTGCAGGTCTTCGACGTCCACATTAGTGTTTGGCGCAATTGTGACCACTTGATGTGGTCGGCCCAGCTGCTGCATTAGATCTTGCAGCAAACATATCTGAACTATTCACCCATTTGGTTGCATTTGTCTCGATGTTCTTTCCCCTATTTTCATTTAGCTTCTCTGCACCTCAGTGTAAAAAAATCTGTCACTGAAGCAACTGACTCTGAAATGAACCTGGTTAGGAGCAGTTTTACTTCCAACATGCCCCAAGTATCTGTCTCCTGCCCTTCATGAAGTTGAAACGGATTCAATTTAATCAGAAAATCGATCATATAACAATCATTTTGGAGACGTCTAAGGTCAAACCAGCCCTGACATCTAATCATGACACCCTGATTATTTTTAATAACATTATATCTGGATGCATATCAATAACAAAATTACCAATCCAATGTGTTCCGTGTGAAGTATGGACATACTGTGAGTGATATTTGTGATGTATGATAGACTGATAGATTTTCCTCTGGACCTTGTACTGTAAATACTAGTGTGGTATGTATGCAAAATAAAAATATTAAAGGGTAATTTACCCATTAATGCTTTTGCAATAAAAATCAGTGAATGATATTTTCTTCTGATGGAAAAGTCGCTGGATTCGTTGCCAATAGCTTTGGACAAAAAGAGTCGCCAAGAGGATTTGGAAAGTTGCCAGATTTAGAGGCAAAACAAGGCAAGTTTATTTGGAAAGCACATTTCATACACAAAGACAATAAATGGTTTACAAGGCATTAAGATGACATAAAGTAATTAAAAAGAAAAAAATGATGAAATAAAAATAAAAAATAATTTAAGATGTTACTTCATCTGTAAAACATCTGACTGTTGTTATGCTCTGAATAAGCCAAATGCTGTTGTTGCTTTTAGAAAAGTCTTTTGAGCAGCTTTGCTTTGTTCTTATTGTAATACGTTCAGATTAGAAGTGGGCCTGGTAGGCCAGCAGATACCCGTCGTTATACATGTAGAGCTGCCTGTTGGTGGGGTTGTAGCTCAGACTGGCCACTCCTTTAGCCACCTTCTCTAGTGGTAGAGCGAGCGAGTTGTCCTCTTTCCCCGTCACTGTGTCGAATGCGTAGAACACTTCTTCGTGGCTCTCGTCCACATAACGAGTGGCGTACATCACGCCACACACCATGAAAGCATTGCTTACCGCCTTCTTGAACAGTCTCGTCTCCCATGTGTGAGACACATTGAGAGTTTGAGTCTCGTCGTCCCAGGCTAACTTGCTCACCACGAGGTTACCATGGTTTCCGAGAGTTGCATAGAGCGCCCACAGTCCTGTCTCATCTGCCTCCAAGTCAACATCGCTGTTAAGGCGGCAGTCATAATAACAATACGGGAACTTGTTGTTGAATCCCACACCGGTTCCTGGAAGTGTTACCCGTTTGACGGTCTTGGTGTTCAGGTCATAGCGGCAGATGTCTGCAGAGCGGTAGCAGTGATAGTACAGACCTTCACCATACAGGACACAACTGGGACCTTCAATGGTATTAGCGTGAGTAAATGATGGAGCAATGGGAAAGTCCTTGTGGTTGGTGGAGGCCATGAAATCTTCGTAGGTTTGGTAGACACGCAGGGTGTTTCCCCAGATATGGCTGTTGAGTAGAGGCTGAACCCAGTAGGAGTCCTCCTGTCCCACACCATCTGTTTTCGCTTGCTTGCCCCACGAACCAGAGATGTGGCTCTTCCCATATGGGCTGACCTTAGTGGTGACAGGTTCACTGATGTTGCTGATTAAGCCCTTGAGGCAGTACCTATGACGACCTGAAGACAGAAATGAGAAGTGAAACATATGACACATTAGTCTTCCTGCTACTCCATATAAACAGATTTGACTTCACGCTAGGAAAGCCACAACCTGTTTATGTACAGATATGCGAGATCTCTGAATTCAAAGCATTGTCATTCAAAAAACATGAAAAGGTCAGAGTTTCGGTACTCGGCTAGCTTGACCGACAGATCTGGGATTACTTTCCAAGCTGCTTGTTTGTGGCATCAAGTTCTATTATTAAAAGTAGAGAGGTTAAGAAGGAGACAAATTAATGTCTCACAGGTAAGTCGCCAACCAAATCAGTTTGTCAATGTGTGATTGAAACTTTGTAGCTCTCATCGCTGATGCTGCTGGCAGTCCTCAGATCCAAAGCGTTGTTTTGCCTTAATCGTATCAAACTGCTGACATTACGAAGATAGTGGTTTGTTGAAGCCAGCTGAGTTTAAAATGATCTTGTCTTGTAAATGTATTCATTTAATCTAGTATTTTATTTTTTAATATATAAAACAGAATATTTGTATTATTATCAACTATAATGCTTTTCAGTTCTTCTCCAAATACATTAACAGTTGTGTTTCTGTCAGCGTTTTACTTATTTGCCAAAAGCGGTGCTGGTAGATCAGTGAGACAGGAGCAAAGATGAACAATAGAACCATCTTTCGACCAAAGACGGGATGTGACAGATATCAGCAGTGTCAGAAATTTGGAGGAATTGTCTCAGAGTGTGACAGCCTGTCACTGCCTCTACAACCTCTGTCAGCTAACCAACCAATAGGACATCAGTGCGTCTACACAGCACAGTAGCCTAGCAACAACAGTGCTAGATACAACGGAGAAACAGGAAGAAAAAATATGAAAGACACTTCTTTTTCTTGAGTTTATTCATTTTCTTTTCAAAGCGCACAATCATCACTACGACAACGCTAACTTTAGTCATCAGTGCATTAGCACATTAGCAGCAGCATGCTAATGACATGATGAACCTTCGTTTAGATCCTGGTATACATTCAAATTTATTTATGTTGTAGCCACGATTCAACATCTGTTCAATCACACAGTATAACATGCTGGACATTAATTATCTACCAGTTTAGCTTTAATCAAGCTTATAAGACTGTAGAAATGGCAAAGTGTGAACCCAGAATAAGACATGCATGACCTTGGCCCTCCAGGACTGGACTTGGACACCCCTGACCTAAACCCTACTTTTCCTCAAACAAACATACATATTCCCCGACGTTGTACGTAATCTAAGCGCACTTACTTCTGAAGTCTTTCGGGATTGTCTTGCAGGACTCAACACTGTTCTTCAGGTAGCGCAGTTTCTCTTTGACAGTCTTCATGTTGACCATGTCTGCTGTTTGCATCCTGCCTACATCTTTACGAAGCTTATCCATCTACCGCAAACACACATGTTCACTTAGATGACAGATATATATATATATATATGTATATATATAACTTTAACTTTAAAATACAACAAACCCACAAGACCTTGAGCCCAGTTCCTACCATAATGTTGTACTGTACCTCTTTGGTGAATTTCTGTGTCTGGTCCTCGTTCAGTTGGCTGTGAAGGGCACCGATGTCTGTTTCCAGCTGGCTGAGCTCCTGGTCCAGCTTGCGCAGGGACAGTGCAGAGTACAGGCCCTGATAGTGCAGATACTTGAAGGGCTCCAGCTGGGCAGTCACGTTCTTAACCTTAGCGAGGATCTGAGGAAGACGCTGGCTGGAGAGATTCACCTGCAGGGAGACACAGACGCAGACATGTCTAGGCAGCAGAAATGTGATCAGCCTTGATAATATCCCGCAGTCAAATTTCCCAGGTTGGATCATGTTAAAGCTTAAAACTTAATAAACTGCACGAGTGCAACACACAATGAGATAAAATACCATATATTCAAAACTACAAATAGTTATGTTCTCATCAAAATCTTAAATTTTAAGTCTGGAAATCAGAGATTATCTTGTTTTAATCATAATTACTATTTGAGTCCGCAGTGTAATCTTAAATCCATCATGTATTGGAAGTCCTTTAAGCCTTAATCAGTGGATCACACAGCGGTGGCGCCCCCTAATGGAGCAGCAAAAGATCTTTTTGTTTTGTTTTTTGATACTGCACTGTGAAAACATAAATGAATAAATAACACTGACTAAAATATAAAATACAAGAAAAAAAAGTACATGATTCAAGGTGAAAATTAACTCAGTTCTAGTGAAATATCTGTCCATGCAAGATATGTTTACTTGTTTGTTGTTGTTTTTTTTAGTTATTTAGTTTTTATTTAACTTTTCTGTTTGTTCATTTCAGTTTTATTTATTTATTTTGTTTTACTTAATATGTTCCTAGAAATGTTTTAGTGACTTAAAATTAAAAATGATCTCCTAGTTTTCAGTGCATTCTGCTTGTTTATATGTAATTTAGTTTAATCTAAAATTAAAATTTTTCACTTGTTTCAATGTCCAGCATTTCCCACAACTGGAAACATGATTTCTTGTCAAGTAAAAAATATCACGCTATGTGGACAGATAACTTCAGGAGCATTTCATTCATTATCACTCAGAACTTAGTGTTTATTTTAGCTTTTCTTAAAGTGAAACAATTAAAGCAAAAGATTAAAAAACAACAGATCCAAGATTTTTATGAAGTTAAAATAAGGAAAAAAACATGTATGACTCTAAAAAAGAAACTTTCATTATCTTTAAAATATGAGACATTTTACCCAAATTTACCATTCTATATTTTCATTTCATTCAGAAATTCATTCATTCAAATATTGATTTTATTTTTTAATATTGTTTACTATTTGAGAAACTGTCCAGCTTTTATTTTTATTTCCAATTCAGTACAGAATGTCCAGCATTTCTACAGTTTATCTATCAACCTTGTCATATAAGTCAGTAACATTTTTTTCAACCTTCCGGACCTTTGAGGGCTCTACTTTGGGTTTCCTGTTTGACTGTGGTATCTTAAACCACTGCTACGCCATCAGTTGACATCGCTGCAAGAATAGTGTGCAAAGTGACACCTGAGCAACACGGCAGGAACTGAATTTCTTATACTCTTAATCAAAGCACTTTATTAGGAACTTCCTTTTACCAGCCTTAGAAAAAGATTTTGGACATAATATTGCATTTTGGTAGCCTGATAGATCAGAGAAACATCTGGACAGATGTAGGGTCTGAAAATGAGCCATAGGACCTCCTAATCATCCAGGAGGCGGGACCAACTGCTGCTTCTCAAACTGCCTCTGCACTCAGTTGGTTAGAGCTACAACCAATCAGAGCAACGAACAAGGTGGCGTATTGAGAGAAACACAAACGAGTCAATGGGAGTGTCGTTGAGAGATGCCAGTATGATGACAAAGAAATCCATTGTTTGTTTGTTTTTAAGCAGAATTAGAAAATAACTAGTGTTTCCAAAGACTCCAAACCAATATCTTTGAAAAATAAAAAAAAGTTTGATATACACAACCACCTGCGATGGACTGGCGACCTGTCCAGGGTGTACCCCTGCCTTTCCCCCAATGTGAGCTGGGATAGGCTCCAGCAGACCCCCGTGACCCTGAACAGGAAATAGCGGGTATAGAAAATGGATGGATGGATACACAACCACTTAAGAGTTTTAGAACACCCCAATATTCCACCTTTTGTTTGCTGCAAAAGTTTAATATCTCATTATACTCCGAAATGAAAACACTGAACAAATAAACAACTAAAGCTAAAAAAAAATAAATTGTGAAATCAATTTAAAAAAAAAGAACTTTTGACTCAAAGTAGCCACCTCTAAGCACCTGTAACATCTGAACACACTTGTAGGATTCTTTTTATAATGGAAATCAAATATTCTTCAGAAAGTTCTTCCCAACTCTGTTACAGAAGTTCCCACAAATGTGGAGTTCTTGTAAGCTGCCTTGCTTTGTTACCCGAAATGTACATTATCTTTTTCAGTTTTGGGTAATCCTCCTTTTCTTTGCTAACCTCCAGAAATTCACGATTTACCTTTATACCACACTGAGCTACCTATGGACGCTTGAACTTTTTAAAAGTTAATTGAAAAACTGAAAGAATTGGGTTGTTCTGAAACTTTACTGGTTGGGTACATGTCCAGATTACTTCTTTGAAGTTCACCAGATGTTTCTTACCATCTGTAAATGACATGGACCTCATCCACCACAATCACTAAGAGTTTGTCTTAGTCTTTAACCGTCGATGCCAAAACTGATTCAAACAGCTGCTGTTTGCCATCCAGACAACATCTCAGCTCAGTCATCATGTCGTTAAGCCCTCTGGAGATGCTCTACAAGGATCTGATCTGATTGGCTCCCCAAGACTTTTGGGGATACTTCATGAGCTTTAGTGCGGGGTAGCTAGGACCTGCTGAGCTAATGTAAATTTGCTAGTGGTACATCAAGATTTCTAGGCTACATTTGAATGCACTTTTGAACATTTTACTTGCAACTTGAACAAATATTTACTAAACATGCTGCACTGTATTGATAATAATAAAACGAGGATCTGCTCATAGATCACAGATCTGTTAGTTGATTTATGAATATTAATTTAATTGTAATAACTAATTGTTTAGATAAATGTATATAGTGAAAGCTACAAATGTTTTTGATTTTTATCAATTTGCCATGAAGAAAGAGAGAGAGAAAGACATAACTTGAATTAATTGGCAATGTGATTGTAGTTGTTTTCACATTTTTATAATATAGTTATCAACATCAGTAATCTTGCTGCAAAATTCTGACATTGGAGCTGTCTTATCTGAAATGGTGCCAGTAATCGGATTAGAACTGAATCATTAAGTTCTCTCAGTCCACATGGGTTCCTACCTGCTGCTGCAGGGAGCTCAACGTTCCTTCACAGGTCTGAACCTTCTGCAGCACCGCCTCGAACTCCACAGAAGGAAACAGCCACATGGTGGAGTTGACCTCACACAGGCACGAGTCGTCCTTCTTCATGCCGAGCACTCGCTGAGCCCGGCCATCGTCCTGCATTCACACACAAAGGAACATTGTGTGGCATGCAGAAAATATTCGATTTAATTGACTGCAGTTAAAATCAGATTCACACAATAAGATCAATGACAGAGAAAGTTCTGTATTTAAGTTTCCAGCACAGACTATCGTGTGTTACTCACTGCGGACGCTAGCAGCACTAAGAGCGAGAGCAGCAGCATGTTTATGGCAGGAGAACGTGAGTTAAAAATGAAATCCGCTTCTTCCTCCTCTGGTCTTCTCCCTGAAATACAAGAAACACGCCCTCTGGTTACCTGAACGTGAGTCACAACAGAGCTCTGAAATGTTTCACACAGAAGTGAAACCCCCAAAAAATACAGAACTACAAAGTTTCACAACGAGCATGCTTAACTCAGGAGTTTCCCATTGTTTCTCCTTTATGCAACATCCTTTTGTTTTGCTGTGTGTGTGTTATGATGTTGGAATGCAGCTGTCAGAGATGATCATGGATGCTTCACGCTATCTGAATCCTGAGTCCTCTCAAAGGTGAAAGGTTGAGGTCCAAACTCGCTGGGTTTTCATGTCTCTGTGATTGTGTTGGTTTCTCAGGGTGCTTCAGATTTTCTCAAAGAAATGCAAATCAGCTTAATTCACTTATCCGCCTCTTTCCTAGGACAGTAAAGGTTATTTAGTGCATCGGTGAGGATGGGCTCTGGGCGGCCTAACAAACCACTGTTATGTGCAAAGGTTAGGGGCCCTTTTTTAACAAAATAGTTTTTGTCAGCATAAATCATTTTTCCCCGCTGTCTGCACATATATCAATGGTTGGTGTCAAAACCTGACAAGAACCCAGTTTTTCTTATAAATGCAATTTAATCTTGCAGTGTTTGTGTCACTGCAAAAGGACACACTCTTTGACCATCTATCCAAACCAGGCTTTATTAACTCCTAAAACCCTGATTTTGTCAGAGTGGACTAGAATCACCAACAGTGGAACACAAAAGGACAGGACAGATGGAGACAAGGAACAGCAAACAGACAGTGATGGATGTGGTGTATTATGGTGTATCTAGATGAACGTGTGGAGGTTTGTGTTGTGATCTGTACGTATCCAACAGAAATAAATCAGTCCAGCGGTCGGACATGAAGCAGTGATGTTGACCTCCAACACTTACTCAGCATCAAACACAACCAGTGACAGGCTGGATCACAGCTGGTGCTGGTGTGCCAGGCCCCAGATGCTTCAAGACCATAATCACTAACCTGTATATTAGTGGCTGTGGAGTGTGTCTCCCTGCAGACTGTGTGGACATACATATAAATTTCAACAAAACAACATTAGAGAGGTCTGGGAAGGGATGAAGACCATCACAGGCTGCAAGTAGAGCCGCAGCACAGCAGAGAGGGACACAGAGAGCAAACCAGTTCAACCACTTCTTCAGCAGGTTTGACTGTAATGCTAATGTGTCTCTGAACCACCCTGCTCTCTTACCAACCTCCTCAACACCCATCACCAGCAGCCAGGGGCAGGAAAGGAAAAACAACAGCACTCCCCTCCCCACCACACCATCACCAAGCAGGAGGTCAGCAGGGAGCTGAGGAGGCTCTGCCCCAGTAATGCTAAAGAATGCTAAAGGCCTGTGACACCGAGCTGGGGAGGGGGAGGGGGGGTCTCTGCAGCAGGTCTGCAACATGAGCCTGCACGGATACCTGGAGCCACTGACTTTCTCTCCTTCCAGACCCAGAAGCTACATGAACATAATATCTTCACACCTTCTGCGTTACATTAATGCACAGACTCTTTTTATTTGGGACCACCTCATCCTATTGTATATATGCACATTCATTGTATTTATAGCATTCAGCTTGCACTACAGCTCCTAATCTAGTCAAATTCCTAGCAAGTGCAAACCTACTTGGCAATAAGCTTGATTCTGATTCTGAGCAGAAACAGCGCCACCATGTGCCCACCACAGTCAGCATCTCGAAACGTATAATGAGACCTGGTGTAAAACTCTGCTGGTGTTCGAGTCTAGTGATGTGCATGAAACAATGCAAGAACTCACCCTGGAGAGACCATCATCAAGCCCACATCCCCATCGAAAAATGAAAAGGTTCTACATCAGTGTAACCCATATCAATAAATATGTTTTCTGTTACCTGTTCATAAGATATAGATGACTATTACTGACCTTAGATTAATTATGCATCTAAAATGTAATGATATTTATTATGTAATGTTGATCATGAAGTTGTCATTTATGGAAAAAAAACAAAAAAACAAACAACTTTGTGTTCCTAAGTCCTGTCACTGCAGAAAATATAACTGAGCTACAGCAAAATAAAACAAAAAAATGATGGGAAATATTGTAAAGCCCATTTATTAAATGTTCAAACTTCTTATCTTGCAGAAAATAATCAATCCTGGTGTTTTTCTATCTCAGTGACCTATTACTGAAGAGTATTGTTTGGGAGAAGTTTAAGGAACAAACCCTCCAAATTTGTGAAACCTTTATGTGATTGAGCAACACAGGGGCAGGCCAGAACCGGTCCTGGCTGGTGTTTCATTTCATGTTAAACCCCTCAAACCCTCAAACATGCTCATTTGCATCTGCGCTGATAACGTTTTTTTCCTGTGGGAAGGAAATTCTGAGTTGCTGCAACCTCATTCACAAGGAGGAAATGAAACATGACAAACATGCACCCCGACTCACTGACATGCAGAGGTCGCTGGGTGTGTTCATAGGTTGGCGGCTGATGCTTCAGGCTGCCACAATCTCTCTGCATTCAGAGGCTTTCGTGTCGCTCTGCTCTCTAACCAACATGAAGCTGTCTCTGATTGTTACAGTATGCGTTCTGATGGCCGTCACCCCACAGGTAACAAATACTCTGTTAAACTTATTTAAATAGTCCCTTTCAAGTATTTATTGTTTACTTTTGCCATTTCTCATGCAGATCTTTAATCTACTTACTCAGAATTTTTAAGATGTGACAGTTTTTGGGTTTTTACATGTGTTACGTGCCCTCATAAATGAATCTTTGTTGCAGAATCACTGTTGTGTTTTTCCTGTGGTCCTCCAGATTCTTCTCTTTTTACAATATGATCATTTATTTTTATTTCCCTCCTTAGTGAAGCCTATTTTTTGGATTCCTCCATCACAATTAAATCCCTTAATTTGAGTATATCTCAGCAATTCCAAGGTGTATTTGAATAAAATTTGGTGTCAATATACAGGTGACATGTGGATTTAAAACAGAAGAGTAAAATGAAGTATACAATTTACCAGGTTGGAATAAATGAAAATGTAATAATCTGAGAAACGTTTGGAGTGCATAACTATTTGGATTCTTCTAGTTAAAACCTAAATACTGAAATCCATTCCACATCTGGTTTTATTTCTTAGATATGTGTTACCTAATGTATTAGTTCTCTTCAGATATAACAGTTTTGTGGTTTTTACGTGTTACATGCTCTCTCATAAATGAGTCTTTGTTGCAGACTCACTGTTGTGTTTTTTCTGTGGTACTCCAGATTCTTGTCTTTTTACAATATGATCATTTATTGTTATTTAGTAGGCCTACTTGTATATTTTTGTACAGAAATGCAAAATGTCTCTGTGCCTATTTTTGCATATTTAAATCCTATTTTTTTCATCTGTGCTGTTGTAACAAGGAAATTAATAAAAGTCTTATCTTCTTGACTCCAGACAGCATCAGATGATACATGTATTTGTGACTTGAGCAGCTCTGAAAGAGTATTTCCTCATGACAAGCTCCAAACTCTGAGAGGCAACGCCTCAGACTGCAACAACAGCATCACCTCAAGGAAGGTAAGTCAGCTTATAACTCCCATCTGTGCGAAGCGTGCGGCCATCGTAACTGTAAGTAATCACTGCCGCCCTCGTAGATCTTTGAGTTACAGAGTCTTCTGCTGGGTTTGAACCAACGCCTGCCTCAGCTGGAGCAGGACTTAGCAGTGCTGGAGAAGGAGGATGACGGAGACCTGTACGGAGTTCTCAGCCTGTACATCATAGAGAACGAGCTCACTGAGATAAAACAGATGATCGATAAGTTCAACAGCACCACCCTGGAGTACCAGCGACTCACCGACGACCACACTCAGCAGGTGAAGGCACATCAGCTTTCTTCCAGTGTCTCAGAATGACCCCGAGACCCGACCCCAGCTACGCATTTCAAAATGCACTGTAAAACATGCCCAGATGTAAAAGCAGAGTTAAGCTGTTTTAATACAAAAAAAAGTGAAAAATGACAACTGGGGAATAAACATGAAATTTTAAGGTCTAACTACCAGGGGTGTCAAACTGATCCGTGAAAGAGCCGGTGTGGCTGCAGGTTTTTGTTCCAACCATGCGGCAGCACAGCTGATTTGTTTCATTCAATCAATTAAATTGTCTTCACTGAAGGTCTGAACCAGTTCAATTGATTGAATGAAACAAGTCAGCTGTGCTGCTGCATGGTTGGAACAAAGACCTGCAGCCACACCGGCCCTTTCACAGATCAGTTTGACACCCCTGACCTAAGCAAAGTAGGCATAGGCAGCAGGCTACAACCCATAGCTACAACCGCGAAAGCATTCTATTTTTCTTAAAATGGTTAAACGGTGTGCTCGGGGCACTTGTAAAAGTGACAAAGCTAAGATATTTGAGAGCTCTGGCTCGGAAAATGGTCACATATAGTCTTTAAAAGTAAGTCTGTTGGTGTGAGGCTGTCAGCATCAGCTGCTTACTCTGCCATGCTGTTAACTAAACTAACCGAAACATCCCGTTTTCGCAAAAAAAAAAAAAAGTTTTTCAAGCTCACTGCACGGTACCCGAAGTGTTCCTTTTTATTAATATCCAATTGCTGTTGGTTTATTTTTTTTTACATTAATTACCATTAAAGCAATGTAAAAACCCGTTTTTATAATGGGAGTGGATGGGAGAGATGATAATTTTGTCTGACCTCGCAACAGTAACAGAAGGGCGGAACTTGATAAAGGGTCAGTTATTTTTGGCTAAATGTTTTTATTGTGTTTTTCTTTTCTTTTTTTTTTTGGCCCAGGCTACAGGCAGACTAATAACCATCATTAAGTATGAACACCTATTGCTTTAGTTCGGATTAAAATTAGAAGAGTATCAAAAACCTACCATAATGGGCCGCTGCATAGCCTAGCAGTTAAATTAGGTGCCCCATGTACAGAGGCTCAGTCCTCCTGCACCAGTCGCAAATTTGACTCCCACCTCACAACCCGTTGCTGCATGTCTTCCCCATTCTCTCTTTCTGTCCCACCTTCCTGTCTCCCAACTGCAAATAAAGGCCATAGCCAGAGCTATAAAAGTCTTCAAAAAAAGCAAAAAAAAAACTACCACAACAAAAAAATAATTTAACTGATGCAGTGAGTATCTCTTATTTCTTTAAACAACCATTTCAAAAGAAAAATCCTGTCATCTTGAATAATTGTTAGTGAAAAATAAGGCAACTTTTGACAGGAGTCTTTTGGCTTTTCATAATTCTAAGGAAATGATAGTTCAGTAAATCACAAACAATAATCGAAGCTGAAGGTTTTTGTTTGTTTCTAGCAAGACAATTTATCTACTAAGTCAGGAAACTGATCTGCAATAGGACTGTAAAAGTTGCATAGTTCATACCCAAGTTTCCTAACACACAAACAGACTCAGAGTCAAAGTATCTTTTTTATAAAAGGTTTTACTTGCAAGGAGCACAGAGTATGGTTACATACAGAAGTTGTGCCGAGGGACAGCTCAGCTCATAGGGATTATATGCAGTTACGATTCATTATCATCCAGCATTCAAACATCCAATCATCTTTCAGCATCAGCCTGTGTACAGCTACTGTCCTTGAGTGTAATCACTGGTTCCAACCAGTTATGTGAGACAGACAGCCACACAATCCTTTATCAGCTCTTTTCTCAAACATGTAGCGTTCTCAGTATTTTATTCCAGCAGAAGCAGGCAATCTCTAGTATGATATTATGCAGCATTAATATGTAATAATCAACACACATAAGAAAAAAAAAATCTATATTTATGTATTTTTCTAACACTATCACACATGTTAAGATGGACTCTAAGTTAAGTTCACCTGTAAGCACAGAAGAAATTGAATATCTAATCAGAGTCGAGAGCACATAGCCATGGAAAGAAAATTCATATATGGTGTATTTTTTTGACTGAAACCACAGATTATCTTTAAAGATTTAGGAGCAACGGCTTTGAAAACCCAGTCACCTCTGTTTTTAAAAATGGAGCACAAAAAGTCAAGCGGTCTTTTTATGCATGCAGGTAGCAGTCTATGAAGGAACTTTGTTGGCTAGTGGAAAACTTTGAATCGACTTCAAAGGGTGACAGAAAATGCTGATATGGGGTGTTTTTGATAGCACTTAGGCTGCTGCATTTTAGTCCAGCTAGAGAGAGGATACAGAGAATTAAGTTTGAAAAGTCAAGAAGTGAGGAGGAGATGAGGAGAGATCAAGATATCCAGTTAAGTTTCCAGGAGGTTGATTGAAAATAGAGATTTTATTCTTGTGATATGTCTCAGCTAAATGAAACAAAATAAATGAGCTGTTTAACGCAAGGTTCAAAATTCAAATGTTGGCAAAGACGACACCAAAATTCCTTAGAGGTGGTTCTGATGTTACCAGAGATCAGCCTGTAAGCAGGCTAACCATTTTAGTAAAATATAGACAGCAGATCACATGGACTTCAGTTTTGTAAGAGGGGAGATGAAGGAAATTATGAGACAGTTAGTAATGGAAGCAAGACTGTCATGGACAGCGGTGAGGTTAGTGACGTTATTTTCAACCAAAAAGTAAAGTGGTGTGTCATCTGCGTAACAATGGCAGGGGATACTGGAAAAAGTGCTTTTCAGAAATGTAGTATATGAAATGAAACAGGAGTGATCCCAGGATGGACCTATGTGGGACTATGTATATGAATGAACAGAACGACAGAGTTATTGATAGGAATATTAAAAGGTCTAGCAGAATCTGTCCACTCAAGAGGGTATGATAAGTGGTGCCGAATAGTGCAGGTAAACAGCAAAGCCGGCATAGAATATTAACTCTTTATTCATAAGAGTTAATATTCAATGTTGAATATTAACTGACATGACCCCTGCCAATTAATTTGTAGGAATTATTTCAATTATGTCACATGGCAGGAGGAAGGAATCAACAAGAAAACTGTAACCTGAATATCATTGTTGAGATGCTGGGGCACAGAGCCTGTCGTGTTTGGCAGTATGAGTAACTTTTTTTTGTTTTCTTGCTTGCTTTTCCAGATGAGGGAGGGAAACCTACGCCACCTCCTCCGTCACAGACCCCTGAACATAATAAGGGTGACTCCATTCCTACAGAGGCTACCTCCTTTGACACGAACACTAAGCCATCTTCACCCCATCTTCTTGTAGAATCAGAGAACCCCATTCTCAATACAGTTTCCACACTTGCCCCTGTTGCAGATGTGATGGATGCTCCCTTGCCTCAAAAGGTACCCACACCAACTCCCCAGTCTGCACCTGAGGTACCTGCATACCCCGCACCCCTTCCTGACCCTGTTCCCAGCACCGTTGTACAGACCAAAACAGAGCTAGAGGCAAAAGAGGAGGTGACAAAAGAAGTTGAGATAGAAGTGGAAGAGTCAAATACCTCTTTGGACACATCCAACCCTGCTCAGCCCTCCAGCTCTAATGGTGTGGAAGAGATGGAGCAAGAAAGACCTTCAGTCATGTTGCCACCTTGTCACCTAGAGGACCCTCTTGAGTCTCCTATTGCTCAGCCTGAGGAGCTCCGCCTACCCAATGGTCTCCCACTTCCAGCTCCTCGAGATCCTGAGACTCTGGCCATCAGCACTGCTGAGCGTGACGACAGTCCCATAGCTGAGCCGGACATCAGCCAGCAGCCTGTCATGCAGAACAGCACATCCGCTGCTGAAGCAGCAGCCAAACAAAGTGTCCAAGCCGCACCTGTAGCTGTAGACCAGCCTGCAATTGCAACTGCTGTCAAGGAAAGTCCTGCTCAAGGACTCATCCAGGAAACCACAAGTCAGCCTGATGTAAAAAATCCAGTTCCTGAGACTGATCTGGATGTTAAAGATGATACGCAAGAGCACCACTCAAATGCCAAGGAAGAAACGCCATCTCCTACAGAGACTGTTTACATAGCTAATAACACACCAGAAACACCGCCCCCGATTCCCACCCCCACAGCAGAGGAGAGAGAGGACATCTCTCCTCAGACCGTCTCCCCTGCCCTTGTAGAAACTACTATGCAAGGTCAGTCTCTTACTGATATTTTGTATTTCTGTCATTTGTGTATGCGCTTTCTACAAACGGTCAAAAAGCCTGAATATATGTGCGTCATCTGCATGAGATATCGCTCTGCAGCAAGTCTGGTGTCAGATATTTTTGCGTTGATCTCAGGCTGATTGTCTCTGTTCTTGTAGCTGCTGTGTCTGTGCCAAAGAAGAAGAGAAAAATGAAGGATCTGAACAAAAAGGAGGCGGTGGGAGACCTCTTAGATGCCTTTAAGGAGGTGTGTTTTTGGGAATGCATTCAAATATCATTGTTTTACCTAAAATATTGTCTAATGCTGAAAATGACATCAGTTGAACATCCTCACACAGTTTAGCTGCAACTCTTTGTTTTGGTCGAATTTCAAATTGAATTTCGAATAGCTTTCAGCAAATTTCAAATAGTGTTTTTGACCAAAAGTCACATCCTTAGCCTTGTTATGTCCAGCTTCTGAAGAATTAGTCTCCACTGCTGTGCATGTAGCTAGTCACACAGTCCATTTAGTATCTCAGTTAACTGTTTTTAGACCTTTTGTACTATTCCAAACTAGTCAGTTTTACATTGTCCACAAGATTATAGTAAACTGGTGGTTGGAGAGACTAAGCAGAATATTAAATAAGTAACATTTGATTATAAAACACCTCCCACAGACAAGAGTCGCAAAGTGATTTACAAAAAAAAACATGAATGGATAAAAAGCAATTATGAGCAACTAAAACCAACTGAAACAACTTAAGACAACATAAAGAATGTATGGAAATTAAATTCTGAGCTTTTCTTGGTAGGTAATGTTGCAAAACTTGGCAATCAAGTGTCCAAGAGGTAACGTGTAGCTACAAATTAAATTGGGTCCAAAAACAGACAGGGGAGCCTAATCCAAGTGCTTAAATGGACACAAGGTCGTATTCCTGTCTTATTGATAGGAGGTTTTCTGAGTGTTGGACAATTTGGCTGAACAGCGTGGACCTCTAAGCTCTGTTGTGCACAGTTATTCCAAAGACACACTGGTATGTAAGAAGCTGGAGGTTCCATGTAGTTTTTTTTAGTGTGTTCTCTGCATTTAACATCATCATGCAGTATATCTATTAAGGATCTTGGACCATGCACTTAAACATAATCAAGAATATTTCCTATCACTTTGTGTCTGAATTCAAACTTGCAAAATGTAAGTAGAGACTCAGTCCAATGTCCAGTTATATTAAACATGGTAATGGAGAGAAAACCACTTTTCCAGTAGTTTAAACAATATTAATCCATATCAGGAAGATTAGAGGAAACACTGTGGTTGAAGTTTAATGTATTGTACAGGATTTTTTTTCTGACTTGAATATAAAGTTTAGTCATTCTAAGATTCTAAACTGACTTTTCTGACCAAGGAGCAGAAAATCCCACCAGAGCCTGAGCCAGCCCCTGCCCCAGCACTAGAGCCCCAGCCCCCTGTTGCTTCTCCACCTGCCACAGAGGAGGCTGACTTGACCTGGGAGGACAAGGAGGACAAGTTGGATGCTGAGAACATTCAGCCTGATCATGAAAAGCCAAACGCCACCGATAAGAAGTACCAGTACAAGGAGGGTGGGTCTCTGAACGCTGATACCTGTCCGTTACAATTCAGTTTGAGTAATGTCCTCTTCTCATTTACATTCCCTAGTTAGCAGTGTCTCCTGTGTACTATTTTTAATTTTAGTTTTTTGATAATAAGGATTGATGTTTTACCCAACTGGGCCTTTGGACTGTTCAGTGGAACATTGGAATAGTAATTTAAACATTTATTCTGATTAAATTTAACTAAAATCTACTCTAATTGAAAACTAAAAAGGTAAATTGGAAGCATATTATATGGTGCAGTTTGCAACCAGGCCGTTATTTGGCTAAATTTGGCAAAACAGCGTGGACTTGCGAGCTGTGTTGTGCATAGGAATTCCATGGTGGCTTTTTTTTTTTTTTTGCCCCGTCAACAACATAAGTTAGTTGATCCTGCCTGAAAACTCCACAAGTGGACAAGGATATCAGCTCTTGATTTGAAATTTGTTAGGTGTCCCTTGTGAACATTCTGATCCATCACAGACTTTACTGACATACATTTTTAAAAAAACAAACAAACTATTCTTTGTTCCTCTGCACTGTGCATCACTCTTTTCCTGTGTAGAGAACATGTTTTTTTTCTAGCTGTTATAGCTTAGCTTAACCCTTAGCTGTGGTGAGGTTTCAGCCATTACTTTTGTTCTCATGCCACTTCAGAGTGAAAACTGCAACAAAACATAAATGCATAACAATTTGATCCCCAAATGAATTTTGCCGTGTGAATGTATGCAAGTAAAATGTCCTCAACAACAAACAATAGACTAAATTGTTTTTTATTGACATAAAATATTTCCATCTCCACCTTCAGGTACATTTAAAAAAAAAAGATTAAGTTATGCCATTGGCTCTGTAATGTTTACAGGTGGATTACTCTGAACACACATCCCATGTATCCAAAATGGCAAACATGGAAGAAAAAAAAAACAAAAAAAACAAAATGGAGCAGCTAATATCTAATTTCAAAATAAGAGTCTTGCAAAATAAAATCATTCAGCTTTATGCCTAGAAAGCAGCAAATTAACAAATCTTCATTTCACCCTCAGTATGAAGTCAAGTGTTTTGAAATATTTTTCATGGAAGTACATTTTGAGTTTTTTTTCTGACTTCTGATTCTGTTTCAGAACAATGGATGCCCATCAACACAGAAGAGAAGAAGAAATATGACCGAGAGTTTCTTCTGGGCTTCCAGTTTATCTCTGCCAGCATGAACAAGCCTGAGGGTTTACCAGCCATCAGTGACGTTGTCCTGGATAAGGTGTGAACACGTCATTTTTAAGATACTGTCATATGTTTGAATTGCAAATACACTTCCCCATAAGTAATTGTAAGTTGTTTTTACAAAGCCTGGGTTCACATGGATGCTCTGCTTTAATGCTTAATCAGAATCAGAAATACTTTAATAATGTCCTGTTGGAAATTCCAATTTGACATGATACTCCAGACAAAAATTAAGAACTTAAGAAAAATCAACAGATAATAAAATACAATAAAATTGTTTTAGAAAAATTGAAATTATACTAAATAGCAAAAAAGTAAAATTTCCCAACAGTATTGTATACATAATTACATTAGTTTCCTGAATTGCGTCTGTGTGTTGTGTGGTTGAGTCTGACGAGTGGAATTCTCACTAGATTAGACACACATGGAGTAAGATGATTTGATTGGCGAGCGCCTGCACTGCTAGTTCAAGTATTCTCAACTTTCCACCACAAGCTTCACCAGCAAAGTGAAGTAATGGACCACAGTTCAGTATTTTAGCACTTGATGTCACCCAATTCAAATGAATTGAATGGCATGAATGTTGAAGACTGAAATTGTGTGAATTTTTGATCACAACGGAAGCAGTGATTAACCAGTCTTCATTTTTAATTTCTCAGGCAAACAAGACTCCTCTACGTCAACTTGATCCCAGTCGCCTGCCAGGGATGAACTGCGGTCCTGACTTCACACCTTCATTCGCAAACCTTGGCAGGCCTGGCATGGGAGGAGGAGGCCGAGGGCCAGTAAGAAAACATTTTCCCTCCACGATCCAGTACTTTGTGCACACATATAAAGTCCATCTTTGACATATTTGACTCTTCCAGCCTCCAGGAATGGGCGTTGGCGTTGGTGGTCCCCGTCGCTCTCAACAGATCCAAAGGAAAGAGCCGAGGAAGATCATCACCAGCATGTCACTCAGTGATGATGTGCAGCTCAACAAGGCAGAGAAGGCTTGGAAACCTTCAACAAAGAAACCAGTTCGTCGAGCAACAGAGGAGATTGAAGAGAATGATCCTGAGCAATTAAAGACACAAGACCTGTTTAAACGGGTCCGCAGTATCCTCAACAAACTCACCCCTCAGAAGTTTCAGCAACTAATGAAACAGGTGATGGAACTGACAATTGACACTGAAGAGAGGTTGAAGGGTGTCATTGACCTCACCTTCGAAAAGGCAATCTCCGAGCCAGACTTTTCAGTGGCCTATGCAAATATGTGTCGCTGTCTTTCGGGGGTAAGTGTTGCCATGTTTCATTTGTAAATACATATTGATAGCCTTGAATATTTAAACTCACTTCTGTAGTTTGGATGTTAATGTAAGTATTTGAGTTTAGTGCTATGTCACTTGTACACATTGTGTTAAAAGATGAGCTTTCCTCCATGAGGAATTCTTAAAAGTTTAAAGGTGGATGATTGATCGTCTCTCTGCATAATGACAGTTCATAACAAATCTGCCTAATGAGCATTGTGAGCTGAAGAAAATGACAGTAAATGGTTGCAGAAAGCAACAGCAATGAAAGAAAAAAATACTGAAACAAGGCAAAATTGTTCTCAATACAGGTGTTTTAACATTCACGCTCTTTAAAAAAACAAAACAAAACTTGACAAAGACAATTGTCATGGAAAAAATTAAGTTTAATATCATATCCACATCAGCTGTTGCTCTGTCTTTTCCTGGAGAGTAACAAAAACAATCAACTGCTGATGTCAGTCACCTTCTAGGCTCCTGTGATGACCTCATTTTAGTGCCACATGTCTCGGCCACTGATCCAAGTGATGGAATTGAAGAACATGCCTTGTTTTTGTTTTTGTTTTTTTTGCACTCTCATTGAAATTTTCACTGATCTTTTCAGCTTAAAGTCCAAACCACAGACAAGCCGGGAGTCACTGTGAATTTCCGCAAACTGCTGCTAAATCGATGCCAGAAGGAGTTTGAGAAGGATAAGGATGATGACGAGATCTTTGAGAAGAAACAGAAAGAGATGGAAGCTGCGTCAGGGGTATGTTGCTGCATCAAGATATAAGGGCTGGACTCTAAACTCATACTAACACAAGAAGTAAATTAACCATTAATCTAAGGTGTCTGAATAGAGGCATTTAGGGTCCCAGGAATATGTTTTATGAATTTATAAGTTTTGAATTAAAATATGTTGTTTGATGTAGACCATTTGAATACTTTTACAGATGTAGCAAACCGTTCTTCAACATATTGGTAAACTTGTTTTATGTGCCATCGTTTTCCTGACAGGAAGAGGAGAAGCAGCGGCTTAAAGAAGAGCTTGAGGACGCTAAAGACAAGGCAAGGAGGCGCTCACTAGGCAACATCAAGTTTATCGGTGAGCTTTTTAAGCTTAAAATGCTCACAGAGGTCATCATGCATGACTGCATAGTAAAGCTGCTCAAAAACCACGATGAGGAGTCCTTGGAGTGCCTTTGCAGACTGTTGTCCACAATCGGAAAGGACCTAGACTTTGAGAAGGCAAAGGTAAAACACACTCTGCCAAAATATACTCAACTCAATTTCTTTGTTGTAACAATGCTTCTTGGCAATAAATTCAGTACTGTTGGGAAGCCTGATTATTTCCCTTTTAAATGGAGCCCCATTTGTAAGGAACATGCATTTGTGGGATGACAAACTAGACTAGACAAACTGAGTGGTGACGGGATGAGAAAATGGCCTTCTTGGGATGCCTGTCTTTGACCTCCCCTCTTGTATGGACCTTGGAGCTCACTCCAAATGATGCCACAGTTTGGTTTTGTGGAACACCAGCTTGAAGTTGCCCAGTTACACAGGCCCTGTCCAGATCGGTGAAATGTGGCACCAACTGGCCATCATAGCAGGGCCCATGCTCACAGGTGCTCACAGTCAGGTGCCACTCAGACACCCACGGGTACCAGAAGTTAATAGCAGCAAAAAAAGCTCTTTGGCATTGGCAGAGCAGAGAAGATTAGGCAAATCTTTCATGTGTTCAGTCCATATTCTCAGCTCTGTTGCTCATCCTACAACTGCTTGTTACTTACAAATATGTCAGACTTTGAAGATTTATTTCCAAGAACAAATAAATAATCTACTAAACACACATTTTCTTTACTTGTTGTGCTTAACTAATGTAATGTCTTTGTCTTCAGCCTCGTATGGATCAGTATTTCAATCAGATGGAGAAAATAATAAAGGAACGGAAGACCACATCCAGGATTCGCTTCATGTTGCAAGACGTGTTGGACCTTCGACGGGTAATTTGCAAACACTATGTACAATAAGGTGCTTTGCATATCCTGAGGAATTTAGGATTGTATTTGTGTAAAACCTGAAGAACAAGTTGTGAGCAGAACTGTCTCTGCAAAGTGAAGTAGTTGAAATGATATGCTGTGAAAAATAATCATGTTCACTCATTAACTGTGTCATAGGCAGACTGTTATCAGCACAGTAGATGGACTACGTCCTTAAGAACAATGACTAAAGACTTTTGACCATGTGGATTCATCAGTTTGTGTTGCTAATTTTATTCAGTCATGAGACGCTGTTTCTTTTTTTTTCTGCTCAGTGTTCCTTGTGTTCACTTTTTTCATTCTTGTGCTTCACTCACATACGTGTGAGAATGATGGAGAGAGGCAGAGTCCATACGTGTGAGACTGATAATTTAATGTAGTGGAGGAATATTTTGTCTTTTATGAACTGCTACTGTCCTCAAAAGAAACACAACACAGTTTGTGTCGGTGTCGACGTGCAGTGCCCCCCCACCCCCACAAGGTTACTGCCTTCTCCCATCCATCCATCCCTCCCTCCACCCTATAAGCCCAAAAACCCAGAGAAAACACTGAATCTAAATTATGTAAAATGTCATTTACACACTACACCAGTGATGCCCTTGGATTCTTGGAAAGCAATACATGTTTGGAATGGACTTGTTTTGTTTTTTATAGTGCTCAGTAATGCATTTTGTGGTTTAGCACTTGATATTTATGGCTATTTTTGAGTTGTTTGTTCAAACTATATTGATTAAGTTGAAAAAACAACAACATTTCATCCACTCTGCACTTAATGTCCTGAATTGTACCCATATGTCTGACAGTTACTGTCTGTGTGGTAGCATTAATAGCCCCAGAGATGTTCACACTGGTCCTTTAGCCCTGGCTTGTGTGGGTCTCACATATGGGCTTAGAGAGAAATGTCTTCCTCAGCTCTTTAATGCAGGGCAGCTCCCAAATTCAGAGCTACTCTGTGCCATAAGCTGAGACAACAAGACTGTTCAGTTATTAACATATCTTATGTTAACTCATTTTAAGTCTTTTAAAAAGTCTGTATCATCATACAGTTGTTGATTTATTTATTTAGTTTTCCCCATGTCTTCCATGTTTAATGTTGGTGCTAATTTCTAAAGTCAGTTCACGGTGAAGTGTGCATCTTTGAAAGTGTGCTTCAGTCTTAAGAAAACCTAAAAAAAAAGAAGTGTATTCTGTGTCACAAGTCACAATCAGCTGCTCCAAGTCAGCAATTTACCGACTTTCTCTGTAAAGCACAGGCTGTTAACTCATTTCTTTTAATAGGAAAGACAGAGTAGTCTTGGAATGCTGACTAGTTTTCAGCCTCTCCCATGAATACTGCTTCACAGAGACCTGGATGCATTTGTATCTTCCATTTAAATATCAGTGCAGTCAAGTCGCAATTATTGTTTTCCTGGCATATCAAATACGGCTAGTAACTAGTAACATCTTACATCTCCGTACTCCTCCTCCTCCTCTCCATCTCAGAACAACTGGGTACCCCGGCGAGGCGACCAGGGTCCCAAGACTATTGACCAGATCCACAAAGAGGCTGAGCTGGAGGAACACAGGGAGCAGATGAAGGTGCAGCAAGCCCTCATTTCTAAGAAGGAATCGAGTGGAGGCCCAGGAGGCAGGATGGGTGGTGGAGGCCCCGGAGGCCGGGGGGGGCAGCACACCCCAGGCCGAGGTGCTCCTCCTCAGGATGAGGGCTGGAACACAGTGCCCATCTCTAAGAACCGACCTATTGACACCTCTCGACTTAGCAAAATCACTAAGGTAAGAGTGTGATTATTTATATTTATGTAAGGGAATAAATCAGTATTTAACAAGTGAGCTCTTCTTTCCAGACGCCTGTTCTTGACTTCAACAATCAGTTACTTGCTCCAGGAGGAAAAGGCACCTGGGGGAGTTGGGGTAAGGGCAGCAGTGGTGGCACAAGTGCCAAGCCTGCAGAGTCTGGTAAGTTTTCCAAGCTCTTGAACTCATCAGTAGATACATTAATTGATTCCACAAGGGTCCATGTTTAGTACATTTCATTGAGTCAATTAATGTATATGTGTTGATGAATGAAACTCTGTTTGTAATGTTTTTCACTTCATCTCATGCAGAGTCTGGAAGCCGCCCAGCCACCAGCACACTGAACAGGTTCTCAGCCTTGCAGCAGCCTTCCTCTTCATCAGGCTCTTCTCTGGACTCAGACAGAAGAGTTCCTCAGAGGTGAGAAGCAGAAAACAATTTTCAATATGCAGTTATGTGGTCTTATGTAAGCTTACAAAGATGATTGTTAGATTGTCCAGAGGTTGCAGCTTTGTGGTCTTTTCCATCACTTATACTCCCGACATCTGCCTGCAGAAACAGCTCAAGTCGAGAACGCAGTGAACGCTTTGATCGCTCTGATCGTGGCGGTGACCGCTTCGACCGACGGGATGAGCGCAGGGACGATCGCGATCGAAACCGCCTCCAAGTTACCAAGCGGAGCTTCAGCCGGGAGAAGGAGGAGCGGAGCCGGGAGAGAGAGCAGCGTGGGTCAGCTGATCCAGTTCAAAGAGTGGTGAGCATGGCAGACGGCCGAGAGCAAGGCAGCAGAGATAGAGCGAGAAGCAAAGAGAATGGTAGGTGGCCTGACGTGGTCGAAACTTTTTCAGATTTTACGTAAATTGTGGGTATAGAAATTGTTCTGCATTGCCTTTTCTTTACAATCATGAAAAAATGTCTTGGTTATTTTAATATGTTTTCTTATGTGCATGAACAGTGAAGCGGGAGAAAGCTACAACCCCTCCACGTCCCCAGACCTCCACCATGCCTGCCTTGACAGAAGAAGAATTGGACAAGAAGTCAACAGCTATCATTGAGGAGTATCTCCACATCAATGACATGAAGGTACGCTTTTTTACTTTTTTTTCTTTCTTTCTTTTGTTTTCCCTCTAGTGACCTTCCTAACCATGAAAGAAAGGGAAGACGTGCAGGTGATAGATTGGGAGTTGGACAGGACTTTTGCCTCTGTATATGGGCTGCCTGTCCATCTACTTAACCCCCAACACTCAAGATAGACAACATAGTAAAAAAAGATTACAGATAACAGGACAAAGCCTTGCCATGCTGTTTTCACACGGACATTGTTTTAATGGTTCTAATTAAAGTTCATAGTGTTTTCACAATTTGTATAACAGGCACAGTTTGATACACAGGATTAAGAATACTTCATGAGCTTTCCCTGTGTATTTCTCCCCACTTGTCCCAACAGGAGGCTCTGCAGTGTGTGCAGGAGATGAACAGCACTCAGTTGCTGTTTGTGTTTGTTCGAAATGGGCTGGAGTCGACCCTGGAGCGCAGCACCATCGCCAGGGAGCACATGGGCCTGCTGCTGTATCAGCTGTATAAGACAGACCTCCTCCCAACACAACAGTACTATAAAGGGTCAGTATGGAAGAAGAAATATAAAGACAAGAACACTTTCTGTTTTGCCAAATTTTCTGTAACATGCAGAAAATGTTTGTTTGTCCCCCTCCCTTTTTTTTTTTCTTTTTTTTTTTTTTCCTTCTTTACGTTATTGATATTTTTTATCCATATAAACTGACTGTTCATTCCTCATTCATTTACCCATTGAATATACTTTGGTCTCAGTGTGCTGTGCCTTTATGTTTCAGGCTTCAGGAGATTCTGGAGGTGGCAGAAGACATGGAAATAGACATCCCCCATATCTTCCTCTACCTGGCAGAGCTGATCACACCCATGCTGCATGAGGGAGGCATCCCAATGGGAGAACTTTTCAGGTTAGTTCTACAATCCTCGACAAAAGGTCACTTCTGGCTTATTTCAGTTTGTTTGCTTTGATGTTAAGTTTCTACTGATATGTTTGGTTTCCAGGGAGATTTCCAAGCCTTTGATCCCACAGGGCAAAGCCGGAGTCCTGCTGGTCCAAATCCTCACTTTACTGTGCAAAGGAATGGTAAGAGCTGATCACTGTAATGCATGAAGGCGTGAAGCTTTTCAACATTTCAGCATAGAAAAAAGAAAAGTGCTACCAAAATTTGTCGATCACTCTACAACCACACGTTTATCCCTCCTACCAGAGCCATAAAAAGGCAGGCTTGATGTGGAGGGAGGCAGGCCTTCGATGGACAGACTTCCTTCCTGAGGATGTAGATATCAACAAGTTTGTGACAGAAAAGGTGAGAAAAGTCGCACACTGGCAATGTTCTCTGTGAGCAGAAGTTACTTGTACAAATATGTCGATCAAAAGGTGGAATTGTGACTTTAGTCTCTGCAGATGTTTTGTTTTCTGAAAACAGCGATTGTAAGTTGAATAAAGTTGAACTTGTATCACATGCTGAAGGAGAAACTTAAATGACCACAAATGTGTTGTCTGGTGGTCTTTTTGAAAAGCACTGATTCAGTTTCCTCCTTTAAAAGGTCTTTAAAAGTTATTTAGCAAAACTCATATTTTTCTTCCATGCACAAGTTGGTAATATCAGAAGAAAATATCTTTTGCAGGCCACTGACCCCAGAAAGATTCAGATACAGACCTACAGTATATTTGATGATGATGACATTTTAACACATTTAGATAGTATTTAGATATTTTTTATTATGACGATGCCAAAGCGTTTTTTTGATGGTAATGTCAGAAATATATTAAACTTAGCCATTTCATCCTGCTCTTAAGTTTTACACATCTTACATATTTGCATACAGTATATACTCGTGTAATATCTCTCAGGTGGCTCTCATCCAAGTCCATTTGCCTTTTATAACGTCACAGATGACCAAAGTGCCTCCATGGTAGTTTTAATTTAGAGTATATAATTAATTCTTATGAATATATTATTTGCACGCCATAGGCTGTCCTCGTGCCTTGCTTCCACTTTTTGCATTTTGTCAACACAACATTAAAGTTAATATGAAGAAATTTGTTAAATTAGTTTTCTGCAAAGTCTAAAAGTCTGACATGAGGGTGAACTCTACAGAAACCATAAAGCATAACCACTATACTCTGTCTGTCTGCAGAATGTGGAGTTCACTTTGGGCGACGAGTCAGAGATGAACAGGAAGAGGGAGATGAGCTATGCAGAGCTGACCCAACAACTGGACAGACTTCTCCAGGAGAAGGCCGACAACCAGAGGATTTTTGACTGGGTGGAGGTCTGCATCCCACTTTTAATCTTCATTTACAGTTTCACTGCACAGATGTCTCAAAGTTGTGCTGAGTTTTAGAAAGTGCATTAATGGATCTGGTTATTTGATGATGTGCTCAAGATCATCAATAATTTATTTTATCCTGGAACATAGTGCTCATTATCAGAATATCCAGATACTGGCACACTGCGTTTATTATTGTTTTTTTTTTTAAATTTGTTTTAGGACGAAAAAAGTCTCATAAATGAACCTGTCATGTTGACGTCTGACATTAAGTGAACAAAGCAGGATGTTTAATTAATTTTCTTCTGTGCAGGCCAACCTAGATGAGCAGCAGACTTCCTCCAACATGTTTGTCAGAGCGCTGATGACCTGCATCTGCCAGTCAGCAATCATCTGTGAGTAAATCTGCATTTCTTCAGTACAGGTGGTCTGGTCTGAGAGTCCGAAGTCACACCAAGAGAACTGAGGTAAACCTGACTTGTATTTTTATTTTTTTCCCCCCTTTCAGGTGAGAACCCCTACAAGGTGGATGGTGAGCTGATCAAGCAGCGGGCCAAGCTGTTGCAGCGGTACCTGAAGGACGACCAGAAGGAGCTGCAGGCTCTGTATGCCCTGCAGGCCCTGATGGTACAATTGGAGCAGCCTGCCAGTAAGCAGCTTGTTGTTTATCAGATATTTGCTACCATTTCTAAAGTTAATTATTCTTCTGTTCATGCTACTAAAAAAATTAGGACAAAATGACTTTATTGTAAAGGGTATTGCTTTTAATATGGAAATGTTTTATCTCCTTGCCCTCACCTCGTAGATTTGTTGCGGATGTTCTTTGACACTCTTTACGATGAGGACGTGATCAAAGAGGAGGCCTTTTATAAGTGGGAGTCTAGCAAAGACACAGCTGAGCAGCAGGGTAAGGGTGTGGCCCTGAAGTCCGTCACCGCCTTCTTCACCTGGCTCCGCGAGGCTGAGGATGAATCCGACAACAGCTAGGGCCCGCTGAGGGAATCAGAAAAGGATCATTGAGGAAAGCGAATGTTCTGCAGATGATTCAGAAGAGTCTGAATCAGCAAAAATCCTTCTGCATAAACAGAAAAAAAAAGAAAAAAAATTCTTCAACTGGGAGAGATTGTATTATGGATCGAACATTCGATCATGTTTTTGTTTGTTTTGGATTTCATGTATTTCCCTGGGCAACAGAATGTGTTTTTTTGAAATAAATAAAGATACAGGAATAAATAGAGAGAATATATATGTGAGAGAACGTTCTGGAGGATGATGTAATACTATTTCCTTCGGTATCTCTTTTTGAGCTTATTTTTAATGGTTTTTCCTCGCTGTGGCATCATTATTCAAAGCGTTTTTGCTTAATGATGGAGACAAGAGAACTAAAGACTGTTCTTTATATTTTTAATGAATCTGTTTTTTGTTCATGTGGGCAGGTTGCAGCAACTCTGTCATGCCACATGCACATTGTTTGATCTACATGACGTGTATGAAGACAATTAGCTTTTTTCTTTTCCTCCCTCAAGCATTGGATGAGTGCAGTGGATGTTTTATAATAAAATAGAAAACTACAAAGAAGAGTGGTGTGAGCTGCAAGCGTTTCAGGCGGGAGTGGCAGTGACGGCTGTGGACTTGTGTGGATTTCACAAAAACTTGATGAGGACAGTTTCACTCAAGAGGGTCGATGAACTGTGACCATTTTTGCTGCTTGGGGGGGACGGTGCTTCCCCGAGACCCCTCAAATCCCCGGCCCAACCTTCCATACCCCCCCACCCCCGGTGTGTGTCTGCTTCACTTATTTCCTGTGCTTCAACAGAAAACTGCAGACTGATAAAGGGAGTACACAGACGAGGTGCACCCTCCTCCAGAACCTGTTGTCAGATTTTACAAAAGAGAAAATGTTCACTATTGAAACTTGAATAAAGCATCAAGAAAAAAAAATGACAAAGGACTTTAAGAAAAGAAAAAAAAGTACAAATTCAAAGGCCTTTTTTTGCTTCCATGAGTGGAAATGCATTTCAGGAGAGTTATGTACATATGTAATGGATAGTTTTTGTTTTGTTTTGTCTTTTTCCCCCCACCCCAAAGAAAAGTTGCTAATGTAACCCTTCTTCCTCTGACACAAAGCGGCAGTTTTCCCCTGTATTTATATTTTTCTCTCCTCAGCTGGCAGAAGGTGCTTGTAATTATCCAACTCATTGATGACAATTGAAAATTTGTAAATATGTTTTTTTTTTCTTGCTTCTCTTTATTAAAAAGATATTTAATTATAGAAAAAGTGCTTATTTTCACACCCAGTACTGCAAGAGAAAATAAACACGCATGCAGACGAGAGTGAAACGAGCATGCTTGTGCCTTTTTTGTGACGGCAGCAGCCCTGCCTCACAAAGGTGTGAAGGGCCACAGCTTCACTCCTTGAGTAGTGGGTCAGTATCAGCATTAGTTATCGACAAACTGCTTTTGTTCATTGGGAGTGTTTTCTTGCTGCAAGGGTTTTTAAAGGTCTTAGTACAGAGGTGAAGACATTGGATGTTAAAAACCACAAGGGAGTAACTTTTTTGCCGTCATCTTCAACAGTTCAGTGTTCACTTTTGTTTCTTTCTCATTGGTGATGGAGCTGGTGCAGAGGAGACTTAAATGAGATGAAGCTCATTTCTCTGAAAGTTGGCTCTGAAATTTATTTCGTTCATTCTGAAAAGCTAAAATGTGATGTGGTTTGGCTTTGAGCTACAGCGGTGGAAAAAATAATGGCACCTCCTCTTTTACTCCTTAACAATATATAATAGTGAATTTTTCCCCATGCCATTATTTGGCAAAAAATTAACATTGATCAAATCGGAAAGAAAAATGAGAGCACCAGGCTGGTAATATTTGAGTCAGAATCAAGCCCCGATTTTAAGGACTTGTGACTTGACTGACTTTGACTGTTGACTTTGACTTGGTTTTAACTGCAATATAGCATGATAGCCTTCCTAATATAGCACGACCCAGTTCAGATCGAGCTTTAGACGTCACAGGGCCTTATATTTTTCTCTAAACATTTCTGGTATACAGAAAAGTTTGCAGTCAATTCAATACAAAGCACCAAAGGTCTTGTGGCAGCAAAACAACCCCAAACTCCCTCCACCACTTGTGCTCCAAAGTGTGAGGTGTTTTCTGCAGAAATGTGCTTGACTTTTGCTGGACGTTAAGTCCAAACAACAGCACTCTGGTCTCATCTGGCCATAGGACATTGCAGCAGAAGTGGTTTGCTCAGATGCAGGTTTGGAAACCTCAGTAATGCTTCAATGTTCTTTGTGGACGGATGGTGCTGTTCAGCCAGGTCTTCCATTCAAACTGTTGTGCTGTTACGGATTTTAACATTTAACATGATTACTGACCCCTAGGGTCAGAGAATTAACTTTTTGGTCCCTTCTTTAAGCTCGAGGTTAAATTTATGACACTGCGAAGACTGGAAACTGCCTTGAATGCTTGTTACTTAGGAATAGTTGGCCCAACTATCCATCCATCCATCCATCCATCCATTATCTATACCCGCTATTTCCTGTTCAGGGTCACGGGGGTCTGCTGGAGCCTATCCCAGCACACTACGGGCGAAAGGCAGGGGTACACCCTGGACAGGTCGCCAGTCCATCGCAGGGCTGGCCCAACTATAGATCATGAAACTCCCAAGTCATTTGAAAATGGTTACATTAGCTTTTCCATACTGATATGCGGCAACAAGTCCTTCTCTATTGCTTATGTCCCTCCCTCTTTGTATTGCATCAGGACACACCTAAATACTAATGAATGGCAAAATTATGCTTTTTAAGGCTGTTCACATGTACTGATAATCAATTCAAGAAAATTCAAGACCGATTATTAGAAGCAACTTACAGCAACTGAAATTTGATGGAAGCAGTAGGAGGACTGTGCTTCTTTTTGCTTTCATTTTTGAGGAATAAATAATAAAACATTAGAAAAATAAGTAATTTTATTCATTGGATGTTGTTTTCTTAACACTAAGACCCATAGGTTCAAATGGGTTCTATTTTTTAATTCTTTATTTTTGAAAAAAAGAGGGGTGTTATCTTCTGTAGTAGCTGTGATGTTATATACCAGTTGTTAGATATTCTGTTGCAGGTTCAGTTTGAACTGCTCAGTTGGCTTGGAGATGGAGGGTTGTGGTTATTGGGAGAAATTATATAACTGGCGGTAGGGACCGCAGGCCTGAGGAACAGAGATGAGGCTTGTTATGTCATCTTTTTCAAATGTGATGGCTGCATACAAACAGACACACACAGAAAGCGAACACTGTGGGACTTCTTGGGGAACTCCAAAATGTACACCCCACAGTTTTTGATTACATGATTAGTTGGATGAGTCAGTGTAGGATGTAAAAAAGGCCAAGAAACACAGGAGTGGCTCTTCAAAGTTGTTGTCTGTTTCCATCCCTAGGTTTTGATTTCTGAATGGATGTTAATCACTTAATCACTCTGAGCACTTCAAAACTTTTTTTTTACTCTTTTAATCCTATAATACCTGAGGGTAGTTTTTTTTTTTTTAGTTTTTTTTATTTAGAATATTGATTGATTCAATACAAACAATACTGGAATGCAAATGTTATTTTTTGGGAATTACTAAAAACGTAAGATTATTAGGAAGTGAAGTTGTTTAAACTTAATTTCTGGTTTAAAATCTCTTCTGTTGACAATATAAATGTTGAAATTATACTAAAAGCCATTTTCTGTTTGGCACACCTCTGATTACTTGATGTTAGCAGCCCTGGATTTCAGCATGGTCATGGCACACGTTGTTGGCCATCAAGTGAAGGTACTGTGTGTGGTTTATTGTTTTTACACTTAAAAGTTTCACCAGCTCCATTCACTTCAAAAATCCCAGGATTCCTGTTAAATGGTCTGTTGAGTAGCATTTCAACATATGGAGAAATGCTGTGGTGCATATTAGCTTTGATTTTAAACAATCTGAACTCAGGCTAAAAAGCTATGAAATGTCTGTCACTGGTGTCCATGTTTGTCTTGAGAGGTTCAGGTTTCCTCAGTCTGAAGGCCCACAGTCTTGGACACGCCACTGAAAATATAGTTACAGTCTAAAACAGTAATTCAGAAACCACTGCTTTGGCCTTTTTTTTTTTTTTTTTTTGCAAAAGGCTGCTCCCTGCCTTTTTTCCAGCATATTTTCTAGGCCTAGTGACTAGGCCTACGCTGTATCTTGTACTCTTTTTTTCTTCTAATATATCTGTAAGTATTATTTTTGTGGCAGAGAGGCTTGCTAGTTTTAATGTGGACTGTAACACAAATCTCAGCACTGGGGAGAGGTAGTGGGCTCTCTGGCTCTCAGCATGAACACTGAGCCCTTCCTCAGCACCAGCCAGAAATAGAAAGTGTGCCGCATGACTTCTAAATGCATCTTTTTACAACAGAGTGAGCGTGCTCTGCAAATCTACAAATGTAGTCTTGTGTATTTGTAAATTTGTATTTGATTGTTTAATTTTTCATTTATTTATTTTTTTGTGCTAACCTTTTTAAAAATAAACCAAACTCTGCTGTCTCTCTTTAACAACCCTTCACACAATGGACCATCATCATCCAGAGTCAGACTGTCATTTTAAATTACAAGCATTATTATTATTTTTGTAACTTTTTCCAACTACTGCTGATACAGTCCACCTTAAGGAGGGGGGAGAGTTTTCTTGAGCCTGCTTTCACTTATCTGGACCAGTCAAGCTGCACTCAGTTTTCACATGACATGCTCACGCTGTTGCATCACCTGTAAACATATCCTTCATCTCCATGAAGGTCTTCCAAAGTATATTTGCACAGGTTATTGTGCAATAAGCAAGCAAGTGGCCATCATACAGAGAGAAGCAGCTCCCCGACATCCCAGCCAAACTAAATTCATTAAGTAGTTTTATCCAGCTCCGTTCTGTAAACCTGATAAACACACAGGTTCAATCAAGTCCTAATGCAAACACTATGAACTGGATGAGTAAAATCTAAGTGACCACTTTGTGCTTGTGACGCTGAAAGGGAAGAGACGAGAATGACACCCAATTAAAACATAAAAAACTGTACTGACAGAAAGATGCTGGTCTTGCAGCTTATGATCATTATTCATTTTATTTTTTATTTTTTATGCCTTTTTCACACAGTTAGACACAGAAACACCTGGTCTAAAATTATCATTTAGGTTGTCATTTTACTTATTGATGATGATTCTAACTTAATCAGTGAGAGATGGGAGCTGTCTAATTTAACCACTTAAGTCTTCTTTGCAAGGGAGCTGTTTAGATGCAACATGGGGATATGTTTTAAGGGAGAAGAAAAAGGAGAAAAATTTGTAGTGGGATCTCCAAATTATGGAACAAACAAACAAAAAAAAGGAGAGAGAAAAACTATCCATCAGTTGTTGTCCATTCAGTCAGTACTGATGACCCTTTAAGTTTGGCAGAAGAGCAGTCTGTTTGATGGTTGATGGTCCAAGAAATAATCACAGGACTTATATCTCTGCACTCTTAGTGTCAAATCATTCAAAAATAAAATCTTTCAAGAGGTTTCTGAAATTTACCACTTTGAGAGCCATGCCAGAAAAGCATCAGTTGTGAAGCATAAGGATGGAGATGTTTCAGGTTGCTTTGCTACCTCATGGAGTGGATATCTCACTGTTCTCTGAAAGATAAAAATCCTCAGTCGATCAAAAAGGACTCAAGAGATGGCTAAAAGGAATTAAGACTTGTGGAATGGCAAAGTCTAATCTAGATTTAAATCTCATTGGGTGAGTTTAACCACACTGCAGTACGTTAATGCAGATGGTAGCATACAGTTGTGCAAAACAACTAAGAAACTGTCACTGTCCAAGATCAGTGCATAACATATAGTACTGTAAAGTTAGACTTTGCATCTTTTTAAGTGAGTTTTTAAGAGTTCGTGGAAGGTAAAATAATATGGTTTAAATATATGACATAAGGATGAGAGGTTTTTTGCTATAAATGTTTAAAACCTGATCATTCTATTTATTTGTTCACGTGAATGCATACAATTTACCCTTGGTCTAAAAATCTAACAGTCAGCTAATGAAAACCATTACCAGTCTTTTTAGAATATAAGCTTCTCCTAAAATGCTAAATCTTCAAAATCTCAAGGAAAAGAACTGACTGTCCCAGTGGTGCTGCAGTCCAGATATTAGATTTATAGCATGGAATGGAAAAAAGCACTGCTCTGGTACTCTGGTACTCTGGACCAGGCTACAACCTCAATGTTCAGCTTCATGAAGGCACTAGAGGGGGCTAGTGCACTGCACATAAACAATCCCCATGGAAGCAGTAGATGTCATTGACAACTTGTACAAACCTCTTATATACAATCTTTCTCTGAACAACAGACAAGAACACATTGTAAAACATATTTAATATATTTTACGTTAAAAAAAAAAGTTAATCTTGGATCTAAATACTTCCTGTTTGTACATAAACATTGTTTCTGCATATGATTTTTTTTCTTCTCAGCCATTTTTTAAAACTGCCCAGTATTGTCCCAGGTGTGTTTTTCATTCCTGACCTGTCCATCAGGGGGTCCTTGAAGTGAAATGAAGCCACCACCTTCCCAGCTGTGCCTAATTAACTTAATTCATTTGGGCTTTTAGAAGTGAGTTTTTTTCTCTCTCTCTCAATCAAATGATGATCATTAAGATAATGAAAAGCTGGAAATAAGGAAATTAACCTTCCAGATTCAGCCTACATGAAATCAACTGCCAGTTATAACATGGTGGGTACGAAAGGAGATCAGTCAGAATTTCTTCTCCTGACATGAATAGGAAATATGGCAGGCTGTACTTTGGTGTCCTGCCAATCATGCCTAGACATCTTTAGCTGTGTGACATCACTGAGAGGACCAGCCTACAGCTTTAAATTATTTATGAACAGCTGTGGTGAGGAGGGTTGTTGCAGGCATGCTTGGGTTGCTCTTGTGCAGTGGACACCTGGCCTCCTGGTGGAGATCCAAGGTGGTGATCCCAATGAGATGTGATGACCCCTGTGGCTCCATGGCCTATGGGGGCGACTCTTGGCTCTGCCCTGTGGGTCCAGTCCCTCCTCTATGCGTTGCTCTGATATGAACTGGGGGGTAACATCCAACATCACAGCACTAAGAAGTATTGAAACAGTTGACCGGGAAGAAATTAATTGGCTCATAACCTTAAGACAAATGAAGCAGATAAAAGGTTTGGAGTCTGTATATACTGTAAATATTGAGTTGATGTTTAGCAGCTGTTTGATTGAAAGCTATTTATAAAAAATCCTCCAACTGTTCAATCCAAGTGAAGAAGCCATGATTAGGCTGAAAACAGATTAAAAATAGAGGAGGGGTAGCCTAAAGCTTGGGTGTGGCCAAATCAACACACTGGAGCAATTCTAAAAAGACAGAAAGCACCGATGAGCTCAACAACATCAAAAGGCCTGCAAGATCACAGAAGAAAGCTAAAGTTCCAACAATCCTGTTCTTGGTGAAATAAAACCCCTCACAACATCGACAGAAGCCAAGAATACTCTGGAGAATGTATCTTTGACAAACTCTACAGTCTCAGAGACACTTTCTTGGATGCAAATACAGAAGTTTAACAACAAGGTGTGAAACCACTGGTAACACAGAAGGATGGGCCAGCCAGATTTGACTTTGTAGGACAACAAAGAAGCATCCCATCTTCTCAAATCAGATTCTTTTGGCAGATGAAACCAAAATAAACTTGTATCATAATGATGGGAAGAGAAAAGTATTGAAAAAGGAAAACCAGTTTGTGATCCAAAGTAAGCCACATCGTGTGTCAAACTGGAAGCGGTGTTGTAGCCTGGGCACACAGAGCTGCCAAGAGGAAGGACTCACTGGGGTTTATTGATGACGTGACTACTGATAGAAGAAGCCAGTTACTTTTGGGGTGTATAGAGATAAACTCTCACATTCAGTCAAATGCTGCAGAACTGAAAGGTACTGATAATGACTGATGATAGGTAACGGATAATGACCCTAAATATTTTGAAAGCACTGGTAAAAATCAGTTTTTGAAGGCATAAAGTGGAATATTCTTCAACAGGCAAAAACCATAAAAAATCCTGTTGAACTTAGTAGAAATTTTGCATATAGAAAATGTTCCATTGCAGTAAAGTAACTTTTATCATATATCTGTGAAACATGTTTGTGGTAGGATCCTTGTTTGGGCTGGTTACACATTAAATCAGTTATGTATATTAGCGAGTTTTAAAAAGGAAGTAGCAGTGCATATGTCTGTGAACCTGAATCTTAACCAAGAAAAGATCAGCAACACAAGAACTCCAAACATGAAAGTCTTTGTATCAAAAAAGAGATACAGAAGAATATAATTAAGTTAAATAAAGGTCTGGTTATAATACAAAAGAAATGCTGTGAAAGGTCCTGAAAGTTGGAGTTCATACGAGGAAAGCAACATCTAAGAATTTAAGATGTTGATGTTCTAAATTCCACCAGTTATATGAGCAGTACAGATCAACAGGTACTGGAAACAGATTTACATTATTTTATTTCCCTCTAAGAGTAAAGGGTGTCCTACATCTTCCAAAATATGATTATTTTGTTGCCTCATAGACCTGTTAGCAGCTTTGTGATAGAGAAGCAGAGTGGGATAGCTGAATGGGTTGGTGTATGATGGTATAATTATGTAGAGTGTGTTGAATCAACTGACATATTGTCAATGATGCCGTTTCCATGTTGCATCCTCACTGGTGCGGGTCTCAGCAGGCCACCTGCACCATCTGCCACGACGTTATGATTCATGATACTGTGGTGCAAACTCATAACTCTGCTGTGACGTGTGCTTGTGCGACGCTGCAGTGGTCGCTCAGGAGCAAGATGAGTCACGATGCCATATTCTTTCTGATTCTTAGATGGCTGTTTTACTGATGAGCACAATCATCACTTTTACGTCACTGATCAAGTTATATTGGAATTAAAATAGCAATTAAAATAACTTCAAAATGTAGTTACTAGTTGTGAAGGTTAATGCCATCAACTACAACCATGAACAGGATGAAGGGGTATGAAAAAATAATATACAAGGGTCAGGCTGAATAAATGCTCTTATCAAATATGTTGCATCACTTCACACACTCACATCTACTTCCAGTTAGTGGTCTGAAAAATATCTGTCTCTTGCTTATTCCTATTAACAAACTCCCAGAGCTCTTGTTCTCAGTCACCCATTCATAATTAGGATCACATTAAGCAAACTAATAAGCTCTGATAAACGTAACATCATCAGTGTGCATGGATCATAGTTACACTCTGGATAAGAAGTAAAGCAAATGTTTGCAACTGTTGCCACAAAACCTGTTTTTTCTGTCTGTGTTCCAGTGATGGGAACATTTTGGACAAAGAATCAATTAAAAACATGACTGTCAATACGTGCAATCTTCTCTTGCTAATGTATTCATTGGAAAATAGATTCCCGAGTGCTTCTGCCATCCAGCTCAGTCCCTGTGGACTCTGCCTTCCTCACTTACATAACTGTATTGTCAGCTGCACTGTATTTGTCAGCTGCAGTCCCCTTCTGATTAGAAAACATGCATACATTTGCTCTTTCCAGCTGCGTTGTGCTTTTCCTTTCATAGCCTTGAACTTTAGCACTGCATCATAAATGAGGTCCTAATAAATAGCAACATTAAAACTTTCTTTGATGTTTGCTGGCTTCACCACAATCAGAAACAAAAAGACCACAGACCTGCAGGTTGTCTGATATTTATGGCATAGTGTTTAGTGATAACGTTAATTGTCAACAAGTGTAATCAGAGATAAGCATTATTTAAGCCACAAATCTGATATTTGGGAGAGTTGGAGAAGCAGGTTTCCAACTTGAAAGTGACCATGGAGTGGACAAGAGTGTCCATCTCAGCTTTCTTTCTGCTTCTGACTTTAGGATCTTCTGGCGCCAAGGGTAAGACATAAAAACATGTGATGCTGTTCTGAACTTGTACTTCAGATGTGCTATTAATATTATTACTATTAGTGATTGTTTTTCCTCTGCATGCCTTTTATTAATTTGACAATGTCCTACTTCTTGTTGCTTGTTGTGAATGCTGGAGCTCTATCACTCGTATCACTTGGTAGTTTGACAAAACCATGTCACTGGTATTTCATTAAGATAAAGATCATAATATGTCTCCAATAAAGAACAACTTTATCATGGGGTAATCTTCACAGGTTTGAGGCTATGCACACTGTTGCAGCTCAGATATAATGTGAGAAAAAGAAAGTCCACCCTCTTTGGTATAAGGTTTTATGTCTGAGGGTGTGAATTAAAAACAAAAATCATAGTGTCCTTACCTGGTCTTATAATGAGGTACAAAGTGTTGCCAATAAACAACAAAACAGGCTCCTTTATTATTCACCTGCTGTATCAGTAGTTACCCTATAAAAGAATTTTCCACTATTTTTAATCATATAATCTTCAAATAGCAATGTAAATCCGTTCACACAAATTATTAAACAACACATTTCTCTTTCTCCTGGGGTGACATCTTCAGAGTCCTTCTTCTTCTTTTCTTTCCTCTTCTGATAAAACCCTCTTCTCTTTCTTCGCTGCTTCTGCCACGATGT
>JBAMYA010000005.1:11135947-11152363 GCA_037176975.1 Arrhamphus sclerolepis
TTTATACAAGTAACATAATATGTACATACTATTGAGACATTCGCTTGCAGTCTAATTTCTTGTAATGCCATTATACTAATTTAGTACTTTACAAAACAATACATACATAACAATTACATTTTAAAAAAGGGAAAAGCAAACACTGGCCAGATTAAATATAAACACCACACATCTCAACAACACTATTTTTTTCCCAACTTTTTTCCTTTTTTTAAATGATATAATATATTCATCAAAGAATACCTGTTGATTAGACACCCACATTTTACAGCTTTGGAAAACTCAAAAACATAGCTTGCTGTGTAATGTTAATTTTTCTGTTGCAAAGGTGCATGAAAACCTGCTGTGAATCTGACATTATTCATTATTTTAAAAGCTACAGCTCAAAGCACAGCCCCTTCAGAGTGCCAGCAGAAAAAAAAACAAAAAAAACAGATGTGTTCCAAGTGTATTAGAGTCACTGGAGATCTAAGATCAAAGATATCAGACAGGGAGTACAAAGAGACAAATTCATTTGCAGTTGTATAAGAGAAAAGCCATGATAAGGAGAAGTGTGTGGGTAAGGCAGAGGGATCACAAATGCAGAAGAAAAGAGCTTTAAGAGGGCTGGGCTAGTGTGGGCAGAGCTTCAGAGGCCTGAATCATCTTCTCATTAAGAGTCAGGTCAAAGTGATACTGTCTGTGTGTTTGTGTCTAATGTACTTGTGTATGAAGCCCAAAGATGGACAGACTATTCCTTGTAATTCTGATAATTAAGTTAGAAAAAAAGAGGTGAAGGCATACATGCACATGTTCATGAATCATCCCAGGTGCAAAGAGACAGAATGCACATCGATGTCTCTAAGTGTACAGAGATGACACTCACAAGGATATTTGAATATTTAAAGCAGTGAGACAATGGCACAAATGATAATCAGGCTGTTATGATAACAGTGGAATGATTTAAAATGACTATTGCTCAGTTGTATAAAAAACACAGCATGTATGACATATGAACCATGTTTAAATAGCAACAGGATAATGGGAGCATTGGTTTAACTATTCCAAAACAACACATTCAAATAATCAGATGAGCTTTTTGGTTCGACTTGACTGAAACGCAAACATCTAGACAAAAAACAAACAAACAAACAAAAAAGCAAAAACAAACAAAAACAGTAGAATTTGTTCTTTGATATCAATTCATCACACTTTTCATTAACAATATTAAACATTAGTCATCATTGACTAATGGTTAATATTATATATGATACAAAAAAAGTTGCATATGAGGATTTACGGTGCTTCAGTCTGATTCATTGATTATTCTCTGGGGGTACATTAGCTCACTGGTGTGCAGGAGTGTGTGGAGAACAGAGTAGCTGCATCTTAATTAGTTAATGAGCTATCTTATTTGCAAATATGAGCAATCAAATTTCTAGATCTGTATTCAGATGTTCAAATTAAGACAAACGGCTTTATATTTGTTCAAATTGTTTGGTACTTGTTTGATGATTAGGTAATGTATCTTACTATACATATTTTAAATCCAGAACATAAGCACACTCATAAATCTTACATATATCCTACATTATGCTTTACTTTCTTTCCCTTTATAAAAATAATTGTGAGTCTGCATTTATACTCCAGGTCATCATGGCCAATTCAAATTTCATGCATGCGTGTGATTATTAATAGTGTTAAGATGTTTTCAAGACTATCCAGTATATACATTAAAACTGTTTACCAGCTGGGGACACACTGTGCAAGGTACATGGATTTGACTACTGACCAAGAAAAACCAGACTAGTTTCCCTGAAAGCAGACAGACAAAATAGAAGATGTGGAATACAGGCCAATTCCAATTGACATACTTCCTCAGTACCTCACACTACATTTTTACAGTTATGTTGCCAGTGGTTCAGTAAAAGTACACAGATATGACAGAAGCTCCTCTTCATTATTCTTGAAGTTTTAAAGATACAACAACACAAGTTTTAAAAGATACAACAGATGATATTATCTGGAGATGAATGCTCTCAAAAGCATTCTTGGAGGTTAACAAAGGTTTAGGCATATTTGAAAACAGAACAGAAAGAGACGAGCCTGTCCACCAGTGTTGACGTCACTCTCACTTTTTCAAGGACGTCTGAGTCACATTAACAGAGAAAATCAGATCTGTCCACTTAGACAGCATATGCAAATGCACATATGCAATTTGTACATGATTTAATTCCACATATGAAAGAGGCCTGAATGAGAATATTTGAATCCATGTGTGTTTTTACTGCTTACACATCCACTGGTTATATCCAGTCTGTGTCACATAGGAGAGGAAAAAAGAAAACTATTGCAATTGGGTCACTTGAACCCTGCAGTGTCAATGCAGCCTAAGTGAACTATCCTTGTCCGTGCTTTATGCAGTGCAGCAGAGCACAATCTAACTAAATGGTGCAAAGGAAAAAAAAGAAATAAACCATATTAAATGAACACATACCATGACGTCTTTTAGAAACTCCTTAAAAGGCTGGAACAAATTTTGACTATATATTACAAAAAGTAGAACATGCTGAAAAAGTGTGAGGAACTTACCTTTCCAGCCATAAACTGTCCAAAGCCAGGAGGAAATGTAAGTGTTGAAATGAGTAAAGTGACCAGTGCAGGATACAACAGACGCCTGAGAGAGAAAATGAAGCACGAAGAAATTAATAAGAGGGAGCGTTACAGTTCAGACAGGTAAATTAGAATAGCAACACAACAACTAAACAAATCAACATTTGAAATGGTATTAGTTTGCACCACCTAAACTTTTTATCAGTTGTTTGGAAACTGGATAAAGTATCTTACTAACAAGTTGAAAGTGTGCATTTCAGCACCTATCATACCAGAGTCTGACATACATTCATCAGTAAATAGGATTTCCTCTCGTGTTTCTATAATGGAACACAATGAAATGGCCACGTTGAGCTATGATCATAGCCTGATGTGACTATGAATGCAACCAAACCGATTTGTTGGCGGCACAAATGCAGTAGTGTAAATGGTACATTACTGTTCCAGTTCCATAGTGACACAATTCTTTCTGACTGGGCATTGCAGTACGGTGCCTCTCCTATCAACTGGCTGCACCTACTTTTTCATGAGGAATCGGTTGATGGCCTTCTGTTTTCTTATGAACTGAACAATCAGCCGGTTTAGGTAGACAAACAGTGCGCCACCGAAGCCACTGGCAATGCTGCAGAGACAGATACAGGAAGGATGAATCTGTTCTTTTCAACCTGGCATGACAAAGCACTCATCAAAATGAAATTGAATTAAATAAATCAGTTCAAGCATATGCAAACCAAAACATCAAGTGCAACATTTTTCTCTGTTAACCACCTCCACAGGTTGTCCGTAGTGCATTTGCCCACAATGAAAACAATGTAAATGTAATGAGGCTCTAATGCACTGGAGGCGGATGTCAGGGATGAGAGCAAACGTGGTGCAGTGAAGCTGCAAAATGTGTACATCAAAGAAAAGAGAAAAGTTAGAAAAGAATAAAGATGAGACTGGAGAAAAACAAAAGGTATGTAATGAAAAAAGTAAAGTACTGGAAAAGAGACATGAATGGCTAAGAGTAAAAAAAAAAAAATGTGTGGGGGAGTCAGAGAAAAAGCACAGAGAGGTTTATATGAACATGCATTTAAAAGCTCAGCGGGAGTCGTCTTTATAGCAGTGAGCTAAGAAATAAAAGGGAAAGAGGTAGGGAGAAAAAGACAGACAACCTAATGCTTATAAATTTATCTTGCTACATTATTAATTCCATCAAATACCTTTTAATAAATAATGAACAGGATGATGAGGGAGTCTTTGCCCCTTGCTGCAGCATGAAGAAAACATGCACAGCTCTGCCTTTTGTTACAGATATACCATAAAAAGGGCCTATTTCTTCCCCTTCTGCTGCACCTCAGTATTACAATTCTTTTTAAGGACAAGCAGGGATACGAGTTCTGGTATATACACTAGCATGAATGTAGAAGAGTGTGTTACTCAACAACCAAGAAAAAATAAATAAATGAAACAAAGGGTTTTGCTAATAAAGGCATCTGGGAGGTCTTCTATTACACAATATGGGAAATTTCAAAAAAACTTTCAAAAGATGCAGAGCAGGTCACTGCCTCTTGAGCAAGTGTCAATGAATCATATCAACTAATTCATACAAGTGAAGTCACAGACAGTGAACAGGAGCTGCCATTGTTGACTGCCATGACACCTAAAACCCTCCTGTAGCTGCCAGTAAACGGACACCCTTTGGGTCTGAACCTTTGGTGTTCTGGCCACAAAGTCTGGTGGCTGGCAAGATGGATTCTCACGTGGTTGTGATCTTGCAAATCAAGACAAAATAAGCTGCCACAAAAGACTGGTTATTTTTCTGAAAAAGGTAAATAACAACGAAAAAAAAGAAAAAAATATCTTCAAAGTACGATAGCTGTGGAAAAGGATGAAGTATATTTGCATGTGCAGATGTTTATGAGCCACAATGAGGTATCTCAAGCATTGACTTCTACACTTCTAAAGCCTGAAGGTGTAATAAACAGTAAATAGAATAGAAAGAAACTCTTCAAAAGATGTGCCTTTAGCAGTACAATCTATTTTATGGCCTAGTTGACTGAGACACTGACCGACTTTTCCTGCTTGACAGCAATTGGCAAGGGAAGATGGAAAATAAGAAGATGCATCCCCCACATATCATCTTCAAAGATGTGCACACAGATTAGGCATGTGCACATGTACACATGCACAGTGAATAAAAGTGGGACTAAGTGTTCTAAGGCAAAGTTATTAATACAGGTCAATGATATATAAGTCAGGACTGTTTTTGTGTCATCTTTTTCTTTTTTTTCTAAAATGAGCAACAGAGAACCTTATGCACAAGCCCAGACATTCATATGAAAGGGTGTGATGGAGGAAAGGACGGGAGGGAGGCTGAGGGGGAGGAAAGCATCCCTCACATCTCGCCAACAGCTTCCTTCCAGGGGTGCATGGTCTCATTCAGGCAGGAAAGAGCCCTCAAGCTAAAGCAGGATAAAAAAAGGCATCCCTCAATGCACAAGGAATTGTTGCAGGGTGAATATTATCTACGTGAGGTGACTCATGGAGGCCACCCCAAGGTAATACTTCCACACGCTACAGTGTAGGAAGCTCCTTAAAACCTGAATTCATACAGCATTTATAGTAAACGAGAACACCTGTCGGAACAAGCAGATGGGCATGAAAAATCCCTTACTTATTTAAAGCTTCTTTTGACTCAAAAGGCCAATTACTCTCCCTTCAAAGGAAAAGGCCTGCTACAACTTCCTCAACGCATTTTGTTCATGCCTTCCAAATGAAAGTACTCAATCAACAGATTGTGAAAATCCTTTTCAACAATGTCCCCCTCCAATATTAATGGATGGGACAGATGGCTAGATTTGCAAGAACAAACACTCACCCAATGACAGCAAAGGCAGGAAGCTCCTGGAGGTCAAAAGGGAAGTCTAACCGGAAACGGGTTTTAAAGAGGGCTGTGATGGTTTCTGTACAGAAAAAAATAAAACACTGTGTTAGAAAAGACAACAAACAAATGTCAAATCATCATCACAATCACAATGTAGACCCAAAATAATGTCTTTAGTTCAGATGTATATGTCCAATGTTCATTTTTTTTTTTGTTTCTGATGAACCAAGTAAATAGAGGAAAATAGGTCCTCAATACACAACTTGCTGGATTCAGGCATTGTCACACCCCATATGTCTTCAATTAACCATATTTAGATTCCCCCTTATTCCTATCATTCCTGTTGTGAATAATGGATCGAACTGATACAAGTTGTGAAACCCTGAAGTAAAGTGAGGGCCAGGCGTGGGTAATGGTGGGTTCCACTGTATTGCTGCCTCTTAAACCTTTTTGCAGACCAATTACATCCAACAGTAGCAGCCTCTGCAAGTATGAAAGTACTCAAACTCCACAAAAACTGCTGAGGATGGAATCAAAGACAAAGAGCCAGAGGATAATCCAGCCTGACAGAATCTGAGTCAAGAAACCCAATCCACAGACTCCACTACACAAAGCCCCAAGGATCTATTACTGAGACCAGACACTCCAGGACACTGACTGGTCAGAGTGGTGAGGACATACAATACTAAGAGGGCATTCATAATGTTATGCTTAATTGGTGTACATACGTGCAGTGGAAGAGAATAGTATACACTTGTTTTACCTTCATCTCTGTTCCAAACAGCCAGTACTCTGAAGATGAATGCACTGAAAGTAGCTGCAAAGAAACCTCTCCAGTAGTTCCTCACAGCAAAGAATGTGGATGTTACTTCAATACTGAACAACACACCTGGAACAAACACCACAAAGTGGACGCACCATGAATAATAGTAAAAAGATGAACATCGAGCATCTCATAAAAAAACAAGCCCTTACTTCTTTAGACATAAAGCTTAATAAGTAACAATTGTGTTTTAAGTTTCCACAATTCCACACAGCTAAATTGGTTAGATTGTATATTGTATGCACTCAGCCATAATCTCGGTCGGTGAATGTAAATGTCTAAGATGCCTTCCTATAGTATGTCCTACCAGTTCAGAATTAGTTTAATTCAAAAAAGAAAATAAAAAAGGCAGGGTGATTTGAAACATAACTAAGCAAAGGCATGGGGAGGAAAACAGATAGATAAACAGACATGTCAGCCAAAGACATGTTGTAAATTCAGTTTCACATGAGAGGTATAAAGAGATTTTACCTTCACTTAAAGACCCCCTCTAAAACTAGAGCTATTGGTTACAATGACATATAGGCCATCATGCATTATGTACAATGTAAAGCACGTATTTAGTATTTTTTTGTCCTACAGTTACAGTATCTGACAGCCTTCAGTTGTTACAGTCTTTTTTCTGCAAACTCACCTCCAATGGGGGCAGCAAAACAGCACCCCACTCCCACTGCACAGGCTGCTGCCAGCATCTCGATGTTCCTTGACTCATTCTGAAATACACAAACACACACCGTTACGGTTCGGTAATATGTGTGGGTCAGTGTGTGGATGTGCCATCATGGGCCCATGATGCACCCCATGAAAGACTTTTGCATTTCAGAAAGGTTTTGACTATGTGATGGAAAGTAATGATGTGTCCTGAAGGAGTGCTTACATATTTCTCCATTATAAAAGAAAGGCTGTATTGGGTGAGTCATAACACCCAGACTGGTTCTGAAAACACCAAACTGCAGGTATAAATTCACTGTGTGCCAGAAGGGATAAACAGTATATACCAAACTTTTAAAATTATTTTCCAGTCAACTCATAACCAAATGAAAAATGCTGAACAGAATCATGGTTCTATTTTACTGGCTCGGCATCCGGGGAGATGTGGACCACGTGTGCCAGCTGGTCAAACCACCAGCCATCCAGTGAGAGCCCCTGTGGCCCCTCATATAAACGAAAGAGCAATTTCAGTGCTTGGAAATGCTTTTTTTTTCTGTGCGTTTCTTTTTAGCCCTGGTGGGCTATGCTACATGATACCCTGAAGCAGTGCCTCTGTGCAGCATCATTGCAAAGAGTTTCATGCAGGCACTGCTCCAGGTCATCTCCTGAATCAGAATACTAAAAAATGTTCTGACTGATCAGGGAAAGCTGATCATGTCTCAGACTCTTGGAAGAGCTTCATGAATAATGAGGAATTGAATTAATTCAGACCAATGTTTACTTCCCACAGACTGACAGGCTGAAGGAGCAAGTAAATAAGAGTTTTTCTCATAATCAATAGTGGACATCTATGAGATTGTCTTGCTTCAAAATGCTTTTTTGACAGAAATTCATGCAGTCATGAGGGGTGGAAAGAACAAAAATTAAATGCTAAATATAGAGGTGATAAAAATGCATGTAAACTGAAAAACTGAGTACTTAAAATGGACCCATGCTGCGCCTATATGGTGCAACTTCTTTGTGTAACGGGCAAAATCCAGATTTGCTGAGTGGTTTTCTGCATCATGTTTTTTAGGCCTGAAGTAACAAAAGTTATATGTTGTGATAAAATAGATTGAGCATTAAAAATTGTAACAATATAATGAGTGGTGAAAGTTGTAACAATAAAATAACACAGTGTCTCTTAGAACAACACAGTTTCAAATATCAACTGACAATTTATCACTATTTTTCAATCAACACATTTTAATTGCATATTCCTAATTTTCAGGCATTTTCATCACTTCCACTTTTCACTCATTTCATTGTTACTTTCACCCATGAGGCCTCTTGCTTGAAATGATAAATGGCAATGTTGTGGATGATAAAGCATAGCTTTGTTTTAATGACAAAGCCTTAAATTTATCAAATCACAATTCTGTTTTTAGTTCATCATTTTTACTGCTCAATTTTTCAAACCACATGCATTTTTAATCACCTCTATTTTTATCATTTAATCCTTATTTCCACCCCTCATGAGAATTGCCTTAAACCTGATTAAAAACAGCATCTAACATATCTTGGACTTAAGAGCAAACCTTCATGTAAGAAACTGCTCAAGGGTCAAAGGCACCAATGGTGCCTGCATAACAGAGAGGGAAAACTTTGACAATTCTCAACTGGACAAAAGGTGAACAAAAGGTTTTGCTTCCTTATTCTAACTTCAACTTACTTGTCAAGATTTTTTTTGTGATTAAAAGGCAATTGAGAGGCACTGACTATGAGGAAGTGTTTTCAAAGGGGCAGGGAAACGGATTTCTCATCTCAACTTCCTAAAGGCACGGAGAGGCAGTGCTCATCTCTTCAAGCAAAGTGAGACAGAAATAAACTGGGGCAGGAAAAGCCAAATTCCCACTCTGCTCCTTTTAGACAGCCGTCTTTCATCCCCCCCGCAAGCAGATGTTGCCATGTTGCAAAGTATGTTGACTGTGTTTCCCCCTGCAGGATACAAAAACCTACTCAAACATTATGTTGAGAAATTAGTTCATAACCCCACAGATTTCCTCAAAATCAGGAAAAAAAAAAAATCTATTTAAGTTGGGTGTAATAGGAAATTGCTACTCTCTCTCACAACACTGGATTTAACTAAAGGCTACTAGCAGATTCCCTTGTCTGCAAAGTAAAAAATAAAACCAGTTCTCCATATGGTTTACGCCAATTTGTGACATTTAAAAAGCTTCATGGACCCACACCCTGCATATACTGCCTCCTACTTGGAAGATATCTTCATCCATCGTGACACCTGGGTACAGGACACGCAGCAGCTGGCTGCAGAGCTCTTGTCACTGAGGTATATTGGGCTCACAGCCACCCTGAAGAGGTGTGCAGCTGGACAGAGGAAGGTACGGTACCTTGAGAATCACTTGGGCTGTGGGCAGGAGCAGTCGCAGGAAGAAAAGACCACAGTGATTGCAGCCTGCTCATGTGCAAGAATATACGGCAAAGTTGCTTTGGGGCTGTGGGGAGTTAGTTCTGTACTTTGAAAACCTGACTATTCACCTGGCCAACCAGGCCCTAAAGGACATCTTCCTGTAGATCTGGTATGCTAGATGGAAGAGAATCATCGCGTTTGAGATGATTAAACAGGCTCCTCATGGTGCCTAAGAGACTTAACTTCTTTCTCTCTTTCACTCTACACCCCAGTGTGAAGATAAGACTGGTGGTCCGTTTATCTCAACAGTGGGAAATGATGACAGAAAAAAGTGGAGAAGGAGTATCTGGCAATCCAGTTGGCTGTTTATGCCCTCTCTTTTCCTGCCAGAGGACAGGTAATACAATTTACCCTGTGTTTGGGCCATGCTCCACATGTGAATGATGGCAATGAATGGATGACATTATGGTATCAGGCTTTACAGCGTCATAGGTTCAAAGTCATCAAAAGACCAGAGGTGCATGGTGGGGGCATCTGGTGTCTGTTCAGATGTAGAAGACTTTGGGCAATGAGTCAAGGAACAATGTAAAAATATTGCAATTTAAGTATATTCTGCAGTATATTCCTAATTAGCAACTGCTGACCTGTGGGCTCTGCTCATTGTCTTTTGCTTTGCTGAAATAAACAAGCAAATACAAACAACTGTTGTTCCCACTGTGTGTATTAATATGTGTGCTAGAAGGACCATCTGTCATCACTACACACACAAATGAAAAGTAGGTAGATAACAGACAATATAAGCAGATATAATGACATTTTACAGGTTAATTAATGAGTCTTTAAAGAATTTCAATCTCAATAAGAAAAATAATATGAGGGAGGCAGACATGAATGGAAGATAATTTAGATTTGAACAGATACATTATAATGTCGTGGACTTTTATTTTTGTTTTTTTTTATTTACAGTGTTATCTCTTAGAAACTAGTTGTCGCAGACATTCACTTATTTCAGATGATGAGCGTTTAATTGTTATGCCATTAAAAATCTAAAAATGACACATTAAGCATTAAAAGTATAAAATGTAAACACAAAGAAAACAATGGTGCAGTATATTTGAGTTTCATGCAGAAACAATTTCTCAATCAGGGCAGTCCATACAACATCAGACCCCATTTATTTAACTGAGTTTTCCTACCTTTGTTCCCAGGAGACTGAAGTCCTATAAGCAGCATAGCAGTCGTAAAGAGAGGTTAGTATGTGCACGTGTTTTTTTGTGAATATTCCCTGTTATCACTCTGGCTTATCCTGATTTTGCATGCATTAATAGTACTTGAAACATAATTTACAATAAACACAAATAGCAAATAAAGCTTAAACTGACCTAAATATTGCTACTTTTGAACATGTGGTGAAAACATCAAAACTGACATCAGTGAAAAACATAAATTGATAAAAGGAATGGATAAGTTTGTTTTTGCCTTTTTGTCTTTCATTTTAATGTGCTGATCGTTGAACAAGTGTGTTGTGTCTTTTGGCAAAATAAAAACAAAGCTTAATGATGTTGACAGATGACTTCATGGTGAAACAGTTTGAAAATCCTTCTTTGAGGGGTTTAAATTCTTGTTAAACATCATTGACATAGACAGCTGAATGTGCAACTTTCCTGGAGTGAAAATCAATCTGACAAAATTTTAGCAGAAGGGAACTAAAGAGCATGTTTGGAATTGTGTAACTGAATTACCTTAATTCCTACCAGACCAGCCTCCTTCAGGTAGCATAAGAATTAGAAACAGAGTTAAGCTAGCAGAAAATGAATGATAAAACTGTGTGCATCAGTGTTTTAGCATTTAAACTCAATAAACACACATTCAGGGATCTGATTAAAAAGCATTCTTTGCAATTATATCTGCTCTTGCAGCAGCCTCTTCAAATTATGCCATTCTCCATGTGGAGCACCCATCATCTGAGCAAAAAGAAAAAAAAAGAAAAGAAAACTGATTTTACAGCCTACGGGTTATATTTGCACGATGTCATAATGTACTTAAAACTCCTGAGAGGGTTAGATATTGCTACAATGGGACCCTTCACACACACACACTCACTCTCCACATTAATATGCCATAAAACACAGTAGGCGAGAGTGAGTGATGGAAAAATACAGGGAGGTGGAGTTGGACGGACGGTGTGTTATAAACTAACTGATGCTGTATTTGCATAAAAGCTGCAAATGTGTTTGTCTTTTCCTGTTAGAAGTTGCAGTAAATATAAGCATCGACTGATGGGCAAAAGGGGACACTTTATGAAATGTATATTTACCTAAAGTATAATTACCATAATTAAAAATGACAATAAAATAAAACAATGCATTACTTAGTTGTTTTTTTTTTTTTTAAAGAAGTAAAAATAAAAATCTTTTGCCTGAGTCCCTTGAGAACAAGAGCTTCTTCATCTTCTTGGTGACTGACAAGCACATGCTTTAATGTCCACAACCCCATAACCTAATTCCCCCCAACCAGCCACTGAAGAGGCATGATACATGTGATCAATGTGTTTCATGGTGATTTAGATAAGGAAGGAAAGAAAATAAAGGACTATTTAAGGTCAGCATTTGGCAAAGAGCAAGCACAGAGTTTTTTATTTTTCATATATATTTTCAATGTAACAATATCTGTTTCAGTTTCTTTTGAAGGAATATTGGATTACTTTTGTCATCTAGCTCTCGTCGTATCCCATCAGTTTTTCCTCTGCTTTTCCTCAGTCTTCTTCTCATTATAATTTGTCTATGAATTAGTCAGCTTCCATTGCACAAAGACTTCAAAAATAAACCATAAAGGTTCGCTGCTGCTGCTGCATTACGTCCGTACATCTGACATACTGTATTTGATGTCACCTTGTCTTTCAGTAGCCAGTTCACACCAGAGCAGCCACACAAAAAAAGAAAATCAGAATTGAGCATTGAGACCAGTTTGAATTCTATATCATCCATTAAATAAAAAGCTGGCTTCACTATTCCTTATGTTGCTTAACCTTCCAAAACACTTCATGACTCAAGTCAAAACAAATAAAATTTTAAATCACTGAGACTGAAGCAGGAAACTATAGTGGTATGAATAGCTGTGGCAGTACTGTAAAGTGGGATTCCTGCTGCACCAATAGGAAAACCAATACTATTTACTACTACTATAATAATATTTAGAGAATTAATTTCAAATAAATATTGGAGGGGTTTTGGATAGTCCTCCTTAAACATTGCTTAATGTCTCTATGGAGGAATTTCACTGCGTCGAGGACAAGGACATCTCGGAACTTTGATCCCTCAGATGGCGTTGCATCAAGAGCCATAATTCATCAAGAGTTTGTGTGGAGAATTAAGAAGCAAATTATGCAACAACAACTCCATATTTTCACACCTTCAGACATGTTTGAAGAGTGCGACAAAGTAACAACTGAAATGCTTTAATGCTTGCTATAATGAATGCCAGACTTCTTTTCTAGTGTTTCGAAAAGGAATAACCATATAGAGTGGTAAAAGTTTTATTGCACCAACATTTTTGGACAAAATACTGTATGTCCAATAATATATTACTGGACATATTTGGCATAGTAACAAATGAAGAGAAAGGCATTTATCGTGGGGTCTGAAACTAAGTAAAGCTAAATTTGAGAATTGTTGCATTAAGTTTTTTTCTGATTAGTTGACATTACACAATAACTGATAAATAAAATTTATTATATATACTATGTGTGTTTTTCAGATGTTTTTGGATACAGTTATTTATTTAATTACATTCTTGGCAGATTATCTGTGGTTTTCATATTATTCAAAGCAACATCAGAATTATCAACCAAAATTAAGAAATAAGTTACGATTTAAAATTTTGCCATCTGTCAAAAGTCCCTATATATGCGTCTCAGTTTTTATCTGAACAGCTGTTGAGCTCCACAACACACTTGACCTGTTTAATGTCAGGTACCCAAGAGGGATCAGTGATTAGTTTGAGTGTTTTCAATGAACTGCTCTATTCAGCTCCTTCTGTTGTTTGTGTCAAATTCAAAATAACTACATATTTTCAAAATATCCATTTCTCAGACTTAACACTTTTGCTGTTGTTTTTTTGTACCATTTCTAATTTATTCAGTTCATTCAGTGTAAATAATTTGCAAGTCAGTCTATCTTTTTTCCATTTTACACCATATCTGAACTTTTTTTTTTTTTGGAATGCAATATTTATTAAAGTTTTAAGCACAAGGAAAAAGGTGGATGAAGTACAATAACCCCCAGCCAGTCCCTGACCAACACCTTGTCTTTGAACAAATAAAATGACAGCTGAGCAATCCGGCAAACAGTTTAAAATGTAAATAATGATTGTTATAGTTGTATGTTATTACTAAGAAAACAAAGGGAAAAACCTTCAAATAAACATCTATTTGGAGAGTAACTCCTTCACCAAAGCTATTCCATTCAACCAGCTGTTGACAGTTGCTGCCTTACCATGGTTTATTCTCGCTGAGGACAATTATATCCAGCAGGGTGTACAACTAGTGTTTAACTGAAAGGTCATGAGGCGGAAGCCATCTCTGAACCACCAGTTTCTTGGCAGCAGCACTACCTGCTAACCGCAGCTTACGTGTTTTCTCTGTGATGGGAGACCTTGAGTCATCAAGCAAAAGGTGCAGCACAGGATCCATTGGGAAATCAATGTTTGTCAAAGTAGATATTGCATCTACTATTTTAGTCCAGAAAGAGAAAATGTCCGGACAGCTCCACACAGAATGCATAAAAGTCCCCACACTTTCAAATGGTAAAAGTACAATATGGATTGGGGTGGGGGGATGAGGGGGGGCTAACTTCATCAGATATCGCTTATGGGGAGTCATATAGGAGCAATGACATGTATTTGAGTGAATAAACTAGTGATTGGGATTTTTTGATGAACCTGTAACATTATCCCATTTCTTTTCACAATCTAGATTCTAAATTCTGTCTCTTTTCCATACTTTATTGAGGTCGTCTGAACGTTTTGAGTGTGCAAACAGAAAGAATAAAGAAATGATACTATTATCCTAGGGGATTTTCGTATTGCCTCCACAATTGGGTGCAGTTTTAAGTTAGAACTCCACTGAATATTATGAGACTGAAAAGCTGACTGTAACTTAAGATAATGGAAGAGAGAGTGCTTTGAAACATCATAATGTATAATAAGGTCACTGAAACTCAATAAGAAGTCAACACCGTTTATATCACTCAAACCATATATAACCTTATGCACCCGTGGAACTGGTGTAAAAGGTTTATTTTCTGACAGTAAACTATGATTAGACCATAGGGGAGAGTTTATTTGCCCTTTCATGTCCACACCTATGTAGTTTTCTACTTCTCTGAATGTCGTCAAAAAAATAGGATACAATTGGACCACACCTTAAAGAGGACTGCCTAGTTGAAATGCCTGAAAACAAGTAATCATGCAGTCTTACTGGTACCACAAGACCCTTTTCAATGGCCATCCAGGAGGACTGTGCCTCCATTTCCAGCCAGTGTCTTCAGTTTTCTAGTGCTGTGCTTGAAATTAGGGAGAACCAAACCACCTTGTGATTTGGGTAGCTCTAACGCTGACCATTTTATTCATGGCCATCTTGTATTCCATACAAAGGATTTGAGCAATGAGTCCATCTTTTTCCAATAATCAACAGGAGGAGAGAGAGCTAGTACTGAGCTAATAAAATTAATTTGGGGAAGAACACTCATTTTAACAACACAGACTCAGGCTGGTACAGATGATGGAAGGGGCATCCAACTATTAATATCATTTTCTATTTTTTTTTTTAAAGATAAAGCTATAATTAATTTTGGCAATAGTAGACATAGAAAATGTTTTCTGAACACCTAGATAGGTCAACGTGTTAGCTACGGCAATATCTGATGGGAGAGCTAATCCACTTTCGTCCTCATTGAGGAGCATAAGAACAGACTTTATAAGCTTGAATCCTACCAAAACTATTCAGAATATGCATGATCTCTTGTAAAGAGGATTCAATATTGGATATGTAAATCAATGCATCATCAGCATACAGGTACATAATGTTCGGAGGAGCCTATTGATATTGGAGTTATAATATTATTTTGGCATATATACGGGGTTAGGGTTCTATAGAAAGATTGAAAAGAAGGATGGAAGTGGACAACCCTGCTTTGTCCCACAGAATATCCCAAATGTGTCAGAAGAAATTCCTCCAGTGAAAACTTTAATAGATGGGTTACTGTACAGGATTTGCACCATTCTGATAAGATTTGGTCCAAACTTGAATTCCTTCAGAACTCTCCATAAATTTCTCCACTCTAATTGATCAAATGCATTTTGTGCAGCTAGGAAAAAATGACCATTAGGCGTGCCACTTCTATCTGCACTATGAAGAAGGCATCTTATATTGCTGGATACTAGCCATCCTTTCATAAAACCTGTCTGATATACGCTTTGGCATTCATTTTTAGATATAGATTAATTAATGAGATGGGACGATAATAAACACACTCCAAGTGGTCTTTGCAACAGAGTTATGAGTGCAGTATTAAGGTCGTTAATACGGAAGCCCTAAACGGTCATACATGCATACATTTCATTCCGTTTTCCCGTGATAACGAGTTATTTTTCCTCCGTTTTCCCGTGATAACGACATCATTTTCCCGTGATAACGACATAACACCGCAGTTCTCTCATGTTAACGACTTATTTTTCTGCTTTTTTCTCGTGATAACGACTTATTCTTCCTCCATTTTCCCATGATAATGACATAACTCCGCCGTTTTCTCATGATAAGGAGTTATTTTTTCTTCCGTTTCCCCGGCATAACGAGATAATTAATTTGAGATCTCAAGGGCATTGCAATGCCCTGATGAAGGTCGATAGACCGAAAGCGTGGTGAAACATACACTTGTTTGCTTGGATCTAAGTGTGCAGAGGCTTTTTTTCTTGGTTTTCTTGAGATCTCAAATTAATCATCTCGTTATCACGGGAAAACGGAGGAAAAATAACTCGTTATCACGAGAAAACGGCGAAGTTATGTCGTTATCACGG
>JBAMYA010000005.1:11162187-11180967 GCA_037176975.1 Arrhamphus sclerolepis
TAATTAATTAAAAATGAAGAGTGCAGAATAAAAGTATAAATTAAAATTTAAAAATTAAGTATAAGAGAAAGGGGAAAGAGACAAAAACAGCAGTTAAAACTTGAGTGTATAGGTTGATTTTAGAACACTTGAGGGTGTCCCTAATATAAATGAGAACACCCCCTCCTTTGCCTGGTTGTTCTTATCTGAGGCAGACGTATCCAGGAACATTAATTATGTGAGTCGGTACATTATCATTCAAAAAGTCCAGGTTGGAGTTTGTTCGTAGATGTTGAATCTGATCTACCTTTGATAAAAATGCTCCTTATGTTTAAAGTGTCCTCCAACAATTCATTTAGGCTTGATTTTCTTGTCCCAGATTACTTTTTAGTATGATTAACAGTTTGGAAGTACATGCAGTATTTTTCTCCATGAGTAGAGTGATTTGTTGTTCCCTTTCCTCTCACCTGCGGAGGCTCTGCGCCAGTGTGTCGATACTCTACGGCTGATTGCAACTTGAGATTTTCTGGCGGCGTGAGGTTTCATTATTCCACATCTCCATCAGACCAGGGGAGCCTTCCAACCCCACCAAGAGGGTAGCAGACAACCGATCCATTGACCCTGCCAAAGCTGTCTCCATCTTCTGTGCGACGTGGGTATTCCCACTGACACAGATGTCAGTTGCTGATGGGGAATTCCTGTCCTGATATACAGTCGCATCTCCACCACCGTTAAATTGTCTTATCGGTCCTTGGTTAAGGTGTACGTCCCCACTCAGCAGTAGCAAGACCATTAAGACATTCAACAGGTACTCCTTGGTGTTTACCTGGTCAAGACGGTGCCGGTCTGGTGGATCAGCTCGGTTGGCATTTTGCCCGTTCTGTGAACCTGATTGTTGCCAATAATACTCACCAGCTTGATTTAGCATTTTAGCTTTCTGTTATTTGCATTAAACACAAAGCTGAGGCTAATGGAACGTCAGTGTTAGAATATCAGATCATAAAGAAGGGTATTACAAGAAATTACCAGAGTTTTGAGCTCACAAACACGGATGTACATGATTAGTTAATTAGATATTTCTGCTCTCACTTTTGCACACCAAAATTATAATTTTTTTCTTATTACAATTATTTTATCAATGTACAGTGCCAGTGAAGTGTTCTAAGCTGGTGCCTGCAGCCTTTGTCATTATTTGGTCTAAAATGAAAGATGATGTTGCTGTTATAGATTTATCGTCTCATTAAAAACAGTATCTTGTGTGTATTTTTCTTTCTGACCATCCATCTGTTTTGCTTCTATCTTTATTTAACCTTGTTAGTGGTCTCACTACCATTCTCTGCATTCAGTGACAGATTGCTGCTGCTGAGTGTTCAGCACTTTTTGCCTCTTAAGTCTAAAGCTGTGAGCTGATCTGTGGAAAACCCTGCCAGTCATTAGAGTTGTACTGTGTAATTACAGCTGGAATATTATAATGGTTGTTTATCTGCACAGCTTCAGGTATTGCTGGAAAATGGGGTCAATTACATGATCTCCCAAAAAGTGTGAGCATTTTCATTCAGTGTGTAGCTCTCAACTCTTTGGCTCTGCTGCTTATTTCCACTTAAAAACTGGCACACACGGACACACATGCATGTGGTAAGCTCTAAGTGGTGTGAATTGAGCTAATTCACTCATTTATATATTCTCTGAAGCCCATCAGCAGTCTCTAAGAGGTCTACAACAGTAAGCAGCGATAGCTTATTATCTGTGCAGTGTTTGCTTTAACTGATTGGGTCTCTTCATTAACTCCACATTTATTTTGATGCAGCTATAAAGTCTGAAGGTGCGTTAATGTGTATGTAATAACGAGGCATAATCATAGAGATCACTTTGGTTCATTTCACTTTTTAGAAAAATATGTCAGAATAATTACAGCCAAAATTACATTGCTGAAATGAACATTGATTACAAAGTTTTAGCACAAAATATACTTTATGCTTCTGGTAAAAAATTACAGAAATCTTTAGAAATATACATAAGTTATATGTGTTGCTTTCATGGGTTGTGAGTCTGAACATTTAGGCAGTGTGAGTCAGTGTATGTCACCTTATGGAGTGAGACTTTGTTATAGGGCTGGGTGATATGACCTTCAAATTATATTAATTAAACCTCATTGAACTTTGATTTTTAAATAACTGAAGGGAAATGTAGCTGAGCTCTAGTAGCTCATTGGCTAATGAATGAAGCACTTTATATGCCACTGTCAGAGCACCAAACTCCTACTGTTAAACGCAGTGCTGCCAGCTTGGTGACTTTATTGCTATATTTAGAGTATTCAGACCCCTCTAGCAAAATGCATCCTCCTTTGCGGGAACCAGACTACAAAAGTGTAAATGACGGCCTTGCTGGGGACATTTCAGAACATTAATACAATAACATGATAACAGATGAAAAAGATGATGCATGTGCTAGGCTAAGATTATCATGTTATACAAGAGCCAATGAGCTACTAGATCTTGGGTATATCCCGCCTCCTCTGCTGTCGATTGTTGGGACGAGCTGATTTGACACTCATTTCAGAATTGCAGCTGCAAAAAGAAAAAGCACAACTGAGAAAGACAATTGCAAAACAGGTGGTTTAGAACTGATAGCGAGGAAAATAAAGTGTAGCTGAAAAAGATTATTGAAGTTTTGGTTACAGATTTTGATTTCTTGGTTACATATTCAGGGTATTGGTTCTCAGAGTTTGGATTTTTGATGTTAAATTTTGGGTTTCAATTGACAATACAAAAGGCGCTGAATTGATGTCATACAGTTGTCTCTGTATTTGAGTTATCTTCCATGTTGCAATTAATGAGCACTTATTGTACTATTGCTTTTTGCCCTTACAGAACATTTAAAGTGTTTTTGCTGCAAAAAAGTGCAGCAATTAAAACTGGTATAGATCTATAATGAATGAGTAGATATCTTTGATCTTTAAAAAAATCTGAAAGGCAACACACTGATTAACTAGACTTGATCATTCATTCACTTTTTCAAAGAATGGAAATAATTGACATAATTGACATGTCATACTTTGGGTTTCTCAGAAGCGCCTAAAGACAACTTGTGTTGTATTAGACGCAATATAAATAAATTGAATTGAATGTGAGCAAGATTACATCAGTTACAGGTTCTGAATATCAGTTAATTTTTGATTAATTGCCCAGCCCTACAATGTTCACAACATATAAATTTTAATACATGAATGAAGAATTATGTACACAAACATATTATGCTTAGACCAAACATCAATCTTTTTCTTAATAAAAGAAGGAGAAGGCAGTAACTGTTATGAATTGGCGATAAATAAATAAACTGCCTTTTTATTCATTTTAATTGTATTCACAGGGCTTTAAAGAGTCTTGCTTAAGTGGTCTCAAGCATTTTGGTTTGTCTCATGAAGATTATTTGCTAATAACAAATTATTGTGCACATGAGAAATACTAAAACTAATTAAGATGTAAAAGACTAAAATATCCCCTGGAAAAAATATTTCTGTGTACACTGGGCTTATAATAGAATGGATATATTAAATCAGAAATATCAGAGGTTGCCATTTCTGACTAACCATGAAATTTTATATTTTTTTTATTTGATTCCTTCTGTTATTTTTTTGCAACTTTGCTTTAACGTTCACCTCTCTGTCTCTCTTGTTTTTTCCCATAGGCCCACCTTCCGATACTTCACCTGGCATACATGCGTATTGGGCATCATTGGTTGTGCCGTCATGATGTTTCTAATCAACGCCATCTACGCCTCAGCCAGCATTGCCTTCATGCTGCTTCTGCTCCTGCTGATTCACTACCTCAGCCCCACCTCCAGCTGGGGATACATCAGCCAGGCTCTCATTTTCCACCAGGTCTGACAAGCACACACAAACAAACTCATTCAGGCACACGCTCTCAATACTGCCCTGTCATTACTATAGCAACTAAAATCTCATCCCCTCCGCTTTAAAAGAGCCTGTACCTCTGCCAAGCAATCGTTCTATCAGGTTTATAGAGATACACGCGCTAACACACACAGATCTCCTCTACCCCTCAGCCAATCCTTTTGCGTTTATCAGACAAACACACACATTCTCCCTCTCTCCCTCTCTCTCTCTCTTTTTGCCTTCCATACACATTACACCTTGTCATTCCTATAGCAGCTATCTATCAAGTTTATATCAGGCTTTCCAGATACTAAAACACACACTCACACATACACACAGCTATATCTGCATCTATTCCCTCTGCAAAGCACATTTATGACACATGCACAAACACACAGAGCTTTACATCATTCAGCTCCCTATGTCCTCTATCTTTTGAGCCTGTTGCTTTCAAGGAGAGGGCCACTGTTGCCAGGAGCTGTTGCTGAGGTGGCCCTCAGCTGAGAGGAGCCTTTGCCAAGGCTGCAGGCAGGGGTTGTGGGCATAGAGGCCAAATTTGGCTGGGTTCTTAAGTAGCTTGACAGGAGGAAGAACATTATTACAACCACTTAACTTACTGCTCTTCACCAGTTGTCCTGTTCTCCTCATCTCTTCCTCACTCTCCACTTTATTTCATACACAGCAGACTCAACAGTGAGACATTCTCCATCCCCAAAAATCTGATTGTCCATCCTAGGCATCCCACCCTAACATTATCAGCTGGCAAAAAATTTTAATTGGATAACCCATTTTAAAAGGCATACCGGTATGTCCTTTTGAGTATCTTCTGGAGGCCCAACATTGAGACCAGCTAGTTGAGGTGGTTTGGGCATCTGGTTGGGATGCCTCCTGGACACCTATCTGGGGACATCCATCCAAGCAGAGGCCCCAGGGCAGACTCTGGACATGCTAGAGACACTATGTTTCTCAGATGGCTTGAGAACGCCTCAGTATTTCCCCGGATTAGAAAGAGTAGGGGGCTGGGAAGGCACAAAGAGCAGAAGGTTCAAGATGTTGCCCGAACTCAGATTTGCAGAAGTGGATGGATGGATATACTTGCAATTTGACCAAGTGTTTACATATGATCATATATGCGCATTTCACGTACGCGTCACATATTTCTTTGAGAATGTCAATGACCAACTCACCAAATGAATGCAGAATATCTGGGGCAGCCATGATGTGTATAACCTTTTCAACCTTGTCCTGGATTGGATTACATTTGATTGGATAATCTTTAAAGTCCCTTATGGGCATTTTGGTTTTCAACAGCAGTCATCATAAAATGCATACTCAATCACATTAAACAATAAAATGAGAACAGGGACACAAAAATACAACAGCATAATATACAGTCTTACATATATTATTACATGTCAAATATAATTCCATGAAATTTTTACATATGCATTAATACTAGCTGACCCGGACTTAAAGAAAACCAACAGTCAGATCTCAAATGATCTCGAATATCTGTTTGACTTGGTTTATTTAAGAAAAGTATATCTTCTTTATGAAAACAAAAGGCTGAATTCTGAATGGTGTGAATGATTAATTTCTGCTAAAATGACCTTTTCCCTCTAAATGGCTTATCTATATGTGTGCCCATTGCTGCTGACTTCAGTATCAATATTTCCTGACAGATTAAATGATTTTTCCAAGCATGCTTTTATTTGTTCTGCTAAATTTACCAAATCAGCACATTAGCAAAAGTTAAAAATCAATAAAATATTTTGTTAAGTGGTCTGTTAACATGAGACCTATCACCCACAAAAGAAAAACAGTCAACGATGTAACTTTTTTACAGATAAAGTCAGTGTTGTCACCAAAAGTAATGTTATTTTCTTCACATCTGTGCCACCGCAGAGAGTTGATGTAGTTTTAAGGGGGTTCACACAGAAGGAAGTGTTTTTTTTTTCTTGCTCTTGTTGAGTCTTTACACCATGTAATAAAATTATCCAAAACTAAGTCATGGCCCACCTCCAAGTCCTGCAAAACTTTTTCAAACATTGGTTGACAACTGTACAGTAAGTACATTTTTTTTCATACCTTTTATCATGTAAAATTATGTAAAGCTACAAATTTATTTATAATGAGATGTTTGCTCATCAGATTTACAGCCAATTTAGCCAATCACTAGCTGTCATTACTTTAGCTATTTAGCACTTGGCATTATATTGACTTGTTAGCATAGCCTCTGACGTGTGAATAAAAAAAACAGAGCATAGTCATAAATATATTAAAGAAAACATGTTGGGCTAGAAGGGTACAGGGTACGAGGATGAAGGTTATCTGAGCAGCAGTTGGTCTGTGTTAACCAAGTGTCACCTAAACTCAGCCATAAATTCTGACATTGATACTGTAACAGCATTTGAAACGGGAGGTCCCATTGCAGATGTCTTCCAGCAGCTTTGCATCTCCTGAAGCTGAGCTATGGCAGATCATTCCAAGGAGCCTCCCAGGCGGAAGTATGGTGCAGCCCACAGTCAATCATCCCATGATTTGTGGGCTGACAGCAATAGACTGGCCCAGCGGCAACACGTTTATGACCTTCCAGAGGGTCCTAGCAGAGTTCTGCCAATCCTTGTTTCAGCACTTGTTTCAGATGTTGTTTTGGTAGCCACGCTTGAAATGCATTGAAACAAAGATGAAAGACACAACAGCTCGTGACAACAACAACAACAAAAAACACAATTGAAAGAAAACGGTCAACAGCCATGTTTAGTAGAGAAAATGAGTGAAGAAAAAGACGGATGGGAGTAAAAATTGCCGATTGTATCTTGCGAAGAGGGGGGCGGGGAATGAGTGATCGAGAAACTAAGTGATTGATGAAACCAAAACAACAGTGAAATGATGATAGCCTGATGGATGAGAAGATGGGAAAATGGAGAGATAAAGAGAGACAGATAGGTGGATGCAGTTGCTCTTTGCCTATTGGATCTTTTTTTTTTTCAGAAACATTTGTGGTGATTATGACGGTAATAATCTTGGTTGCATCTTTATTTTTCATATATGGCTATGTGGACACATGCTCTCAGCAGCATCAGGAGATTGAACTCAACCTATAATGTTAACTAGGCCTTTATCAGAATGATTTTTGGGTCCTTTCAAGCTAAATCCTAAAGTGGAGCTGCAGCACAAGGAGTGTTGTTTTTCTCCTTTTTCCTAACAATGTGTCGTTACTGCAGTATATCATTACCACATGCCAATAAAACACACCCTGAAAGTAGTTTTAAGTGAGAATCATTTTAAAGTTGTTCTTGTCATTCTCAAGTGATGCTGTTGTGCAAAGAATCATTTCTTAAAGCCAAAAAATGCTCTCTTTAATTGGCTGGAAGAACTTGAAGCCCATCTGCCTTATCTGAATGCAAAGCAATAGTCTTACCCCACTAACATTCACTCTCTTCTGATCATATTTCTGACGTGTTCGTACCAGAGATGAAATTCTCACTAAATTTACCCTTATACGAGTAACGGCAGTTTTAATAGGGAACACCTAGATGAACACAAGTGATCAAAAACAGAACACTTAAAGGTTCCCAGTCAGCTACACTATCTCATAGTGAAATGTCATCACTGAATCAGTTCATATCAAAGGTGTCAAGTCAGTGTTAATTATTTCTAATATTCTGTAGGTTTAGTTCTAATGTTTAGTTGCACTTGGTTACAGGTTAATTGTGGTACCTTTATAGCACTGTCATGTACACATTCTCACGTATCCATACACTCAAAAAACTTTGCAGTTTTGGGTCAAAATGGATATTGATTAAGTGTTGTTGTCAGTTAGTTGTGATTAAGAGTTGTAGTTTGGTTACTGTAAAACAAATTATATACATATAAGGCAGGCCTACATACACCAAACTACCTTTAGACAAAATGTCAAGATGAGATTTGCATTTTAGTAATTGGACTTGTTAACATTCAAGATACGGGTTAGGTAAGAAGACTAAATCTCGCTTTACATTAATTTGGTATGAATGGTCTGTTTGATAACTCAGATATTCCTTGATTCCAGTTGCCTAACCTCATCCACAGAGTAGAGAGTCAGTTCTGTGATGGTTTGCGTGGCTATGTCATCTAACTCTGTTTTTAGAGCTACATAGTACGATTACTTCTGTGGAATATTAGTGGCGTCATCTTCTAAGTTGCAAATGCAGTGATTCAGTTAGCTAAAAGAGTTAGAAAGTGGTACAGTGGGGATGTGGAACACCCTGATTTTCCCCCAGCAATCGCCACATTTTAATATTGTTCATGTGTTATGGAGTGGCGAGTTGGGAGCTATTATAACCACCATAATCATAGAAAAAGCTGGAACAGATTCTGCTTCAGAAATGAAATTAGTTATTGTACAAATCTATAACTCAAAAGGTGCTTCTGTACTGAAGCAGTTTGTTGCTGCCAAAGGACTATCTCAATTTGAAATAATAAAACTGTTAACAGCATGGTTTTCACTTTTGTTTTGTGCAAATCCTATGGCAAGTGTACATGGTCAAGACATGAGCAGCTATTCATTTATTTATTTATTTGGTGCTTTATGAAAATTTTGTTGTAATCTGCAGCCCTAGAGTCCTGCTCAGGATTGCTTTTTAATCCTTGTCCAATCCGCTCCTGGTGTTTTCCTGACCCTTATCACCCACTCCTGCAGTCTGTGTTTTGCTCCCACACTTTGACTATTTACATTACCGTTCCGGTACCGAGTCTTGATCTCTGTAACACATAACTGAATGTATGGAAACAAACCCCTCAATTTTGTTCTGTCTTTAGTCGTCCTGGCAAACTCTCTAAAGTCCTACCTCAGTCCTCCGTCTGAACTGGAGTTAGTTGACTCCAGATTAGGTGTTACTGTAGGATTCACTGATTAGCGTTGACCACCTGCTCCCACCCATGATAACGTTAAACCCACCAGCGAGATTTGCATCTTGTCTTTAAAGATACCGATCTTCATACAGTTCCCTATTAAATAAAGGAAAAAAAATGAAAAACCAAATTAAATTTGGCTCCCTTTTTGTTTGTTTACTTGTTTGATTTTCCCAATCTATTTGGTTTGGTTCTATTTTATTCTAGCACATTCAGTTGTTCAGTTCTTGTAAAAATAAATTAAAACCATTCTCAAGAGATAATTTTTCATTGCAGAGAATTGCAGTGGTAGTGCTAGTTTAGATTTCCGTAGATAAAATCAAATGTCAAAATAAGGAAATAAATCTCTTCTTGCTTGTGTCCAGGTTAAGTTGGCTTCATGCACTGAAAACATTTCTAATTTTTTGCCTTCTACACAAGGCCGAAGTTGGTTCAGACCACAAGTAAAAAAATAAACACGCATTTCAACACTTTTTCTTATTGCATGTGTCTTTTTCCTCTTAAGGTACGCAAGTACTTGTTGATGCTGGATGTGAGAAAGGACCACGTCAAGTTCTGGAGGCCTCAGGTACTTCTGATGGTTTCCAACCCTCGCAGCAGCGTGGGCCTCATTACCTTCATCAATGACATCAAGAAGAGCGGCCTTTACGTGCTGGGACATGTCCAGCTTGGAGATCTCAGTAAGCAGACCACAGTTTAATGTTTCTTTTCAAAAAACAAGTGCCTCCTCCAGTGACTTTTTGGCACTTTACCTCTGCATCATTGCTCATGTAAACCAGCACAGCATGATTGAGAGGAAAATCATTATGTGCAAAAACAAATCAGAGCCCTTAATGAGATATATTTTTTTGCTAATTTAATATCATTACGATCTTTAGTGGCATCGATAAAAAAAGCAAAAAGCTTGTTTTTACCTGACCACTTAAACATAATTGCAACAAAAATGAACAGCATTGTTATATTACTCTTTAATGGGAAAAACATATTGATTGTATAAACCTTTTCCCAGTATGTTGAGTGTATGAATGGATATAATGATAAGTTTCATACTGAGAAGTGTGTCATTGAATGGGTCGTCTCAGAATACTTGATCTTTCTCTGTGACTTTGGCTCTTTTTCTGCTGTTTTATTTCAAGGGTAGTAATTGCTCAGACAGTTCTCTGGAGGTGTCTCATTTCTTTTCTGCAGAGGCAGTCTCTTGCATATTTTTAGGCAGCAGGGCCATTGATTGACTTTGTCTTTTGGGAATTTTATAAGGGATTTGTCAGAAGCGTTGGTGGGAGATGGAGACCAATCCTGAAAGGAGTACTAGGAAACTGAATTCTTTTGAGTGTTGCACTGTGAAAAAAAAAATATGTTCATTAGCCTCAAAAGAGCCCTTTTCACATTTTTCAAACCGCTTGGTATTTGCTGTTCATTTACCCAGCAACACGAAATTGGAGTTTTTTGTTGAGGATTCTTTAACATCACCATCATTTTTAATGTATCGCAGATCTTTTTTATTTATTTTATTTTATTTTTAAGGCAGCTGTTAAGTTGAGTAGAATTCTTGTCCATCCATGGGAGCAACTGCATTCAGGGCTGACATGGCTGAAACTACCAAAGAGCTATCAGTGCAGACGTGCCCTCTGAGTTTCTCTGTACACAGACACTGATTCTTTTAAGGATGATTGATCACCTGCCTGCTGAGTTGGCTTCCCTGTATCTTTTCCTCTGTCTAGCATTCTGTCTACACTGTCATTTGCGCTTGTATCTTTCTCTCCGTTTCTTTCCTCCCACATCTTGGTATCTTGTCTTGTATTTCTCCCACTGCTTCTAATTTTGTCTCAGCTGCTCTGAATTTTTTTTTTTTTTCATAATTCAATTCAACTTTTTTTGTATAGAATCTATTACAATACAAATTGTCTCTAGGTATTTGTCAAAGGTGCCTGAGAATAAAATTAATGGTATAGAAGTGATGGCAAGGAAAAAGGAAAGAAAAACTCCCTTTAAGAAGGAACAAACCTTGAGCAAGACCTGCCTCATCAGGGGGGACCTTCCTGCAGAAGGGCAGTCAGGTATGGGAAGAAAAAGGACTGTAATACAGAGGAAAAAATGTGTTAATATTCAGCAAGCTGAAGAATTTAAAGTTGCATTTACTTGTTTAATTGAATTTTCTTAATTTAATTCAGTTTTATTTACATAGCCTCTGTTCCACCACAAGTTGTCTTTAGATGCATTGCAGAAACCCAGAGCATGACCCAGCAATCCTAACAGTGTGAAGAGAGCAGGACCTATCTCATACGGGGGATCCTCCTGTTGAAAGCCAGCCGGGAAAAGGAAGAAAAGAGGAGAGAGACGGACAGAATATGAAGGACAGAGAGAGAAGAGGAACTAAATATAAATATATATGAAAAAGTGGTAAAAAAAATATATAAATATGTGGTACAAAAAATCTGAAAAACAACATACTTTGATTAAAAAGTTGATTTGAAAGGGAACATTAAAAAAAAAAAAAAAAAACGAGCAGAAAATGATAGGCTGCTTAGCATCCTGATATGGGGATATTTTTTTTGTACTATGCTGTTGGGCCTATTTATCGCACACCAGGAATAATTGGTCAATTTGAATATATCAAAATACTTGAAGAGTTCATGCTGCCTTATGCCCAAGAAGAAATGCTCTTGAAATAGGTTTTACAGAAAGGTAACAACCTCAACCTCAGTAAGCAGCATCATCTTGGTTTCAGACCAACTAAATTAGCATTCTGGGGTGGTCGGTCCAGTCTAGAACCGCAATCCAACACACAGCTTGTAGGGTGATATCAAAAATGCTGTTTCTGAGGCAAAACCAAGAAATTCTGAGGAATTGCAGAATGTAGTCTAGTCATCCTGCACTGGAATACCTGTTCACAGGTGACAGACGTTGGTCGACTCCAACGCAGATCTGAAGCAGTTTGCCGAAATAGTGGTTATGCAACTAAATATTAGTTCAGTGATTCAAGGAAAAACTAAATCTTCAAGCATTTCTAAGTTTATACAGTAGATGTCTGAGTTTAAGAAAAATGCAGACACTGCTATATTTTACTAACTGAACTATACACTACTTTTTTTGAACAGCCTAATATTCCCTTTTTCTCACTTTCTGTAAAATAGTTAACAGTAACAAATTTGAAAAAAGGTTTTCTTCATGATTTGATTTGTAAAACACAGTGCAGTGTTCCCAGTGCATTTGTGTGTTTGGAAATAACAGCTATTATCAGTATTCTGAGCTTTACTCACTTTTTTTTTTTTAACTCACAACTGTAAAAACCTGTGGTACATATCCTCATTTTACAGATAATATCATCAAATATTGATGTACAAATGAGAGAAAACCCATTCCCATTTTTCCAATAGGCATGGGGAATGTTTTGCTGTATTTGACAGTTGAGGTCAGCTCAGAGATTAAAGCTGCAGAAATGCTCACAGCTGCTGTTGGTTTGGCTTGGTTGATTTTTTTTTTATTTTCTTTTCCTTCCTTTAATTTTGAGGATTTTACTGTTAAGGAAGCTCATAAAGTCTTCACTCCTGGGAGCTGCAGGAAGGCTCGGCTCGACAGAGCTGTGACTCCAGCCTGGCCACAGTGTTGAACAGAAAATGTCTTTGTTTTCTTCTATAAAGGCAAGATGAGTTTATTTATATAGCCAAATTCATGTACAAGACTATTTTAAAGTGCTTTACATAAAAACATTGAAAAGTGCATTAAGAAAAGAGTTTAAAAGCAGAACAAAAAATTAAAGAGACATGAGTAAAAAAAAAAAAGAACATTAAATGCATGAAATAAAAGTTACAGTGCATTGTGGGTGATTACTGAAATACAGCAGTAAATGGAAAAGGTTTAATAGCAGCTGAGATCTCCTGATGCATTCTGGGAGCTGATTTCACAGGTGAGGAGCATAAAAGCTGTCTCACCATGTTTAGTTTCAACTCCTGACCCTGACGACCTGAGGGTTGTGGTTGGTTCATGATGGACCAGGTGATCAGAGATGTATTTTGGCCCTAGATCATTGAGAGCTGTATAAAACCTATTATGTGATGGACAGGAAGCCGGGGTAAAGGTCTAAGAACTGGAGTTCTGTGGTCCACTTTCTTGGTCTTATTGAGGACTCAGGCAGCAGCGTTCTGAACTAACTGCAGCTGTTCAATGGATTTTTCAGGGAGACCCGTGATAATTAATAACCAATAATAAGCTGTTCTAACATTGTGAAGGGCTCTTTATATATGGTCTTAGACTATTGTTCAGTGCATGGTGGGAGTCTACTGATTTACAGGAATACAACTTCATTTTCATTTTTCACATTTTTTCTTTAGCATTACATTGAGCATGCACTTTAGGAATACAATCAAGCCCACAGCAACAGTAAAATACAAGTAAACGCTGTTAAATCAGTATTCAGGTCATTCAGCATAGAGGCCCGTGCAGCTAGAATACGAGTTAAGTGCAGGTCAGTAAATTAAAGCAAGAACGCAGCTTTTAGAGTGCGGATATGTGAATTATACCAGGGAGCAAAGCTCCTATGGTTAGCAACCCTTATTTTCAGAGGGGCTGCACATTATTGACAGGGTGGTCAATATCTGCAGGCGTGAGTTTCAGGTCATCGCCCTCAACTGCTCTTCCATGTTTGACTGTCAGGAGTTGAGGAGTGATAACCTCCTTAAATTTATTTAAAGCGTTATCCGATAGGCATCTGCTGTATCAATACCATTTATGATACGATATAACATAACTTTACTGGAATTAGAGATGTTCTGATGGCTTTTTTTATTCTCACCCGTAACTAGGCTTTGGGTGTAGGCAAATAATGAGTATTGGTCCAATGATAAGATTGTCATTAAGTATCGGTTTTACAAAAAAGCGTTTATGTTTTGACATTTCACCACATCAGAGGTCCATATCCGCCCCACGCTTGTCCACCTGCAAATTCAAAACTGGAGGTTGCGGGGCAATATAACGCAGTTTCGTGTGCTGGCTTTTAGAGCCACAAAGAATATAGATTCTGTTTATGAAAACTGCTTGGCATCAGATGGTGCATAGATCACCAATACCGATCCCTTTATTTCCGGCTGTATCTGTGAGTGTTACTGTTAGTGGTATCATAAAAAAAAAAAAAAAGCTATTCAGATTTGAATATTTGGACAGTGTGTTTCATTTCCTACCATTGTTTCTTTCTTTTTCTTCACTCCCAGACACTTTACCATCTGATCCTCTGCAGTCCAAGTATGACTCCTGGCTGTCCCTAGTGGACCACCTGAACATCAAAGCCTTTGTCAACCTGACGTTGGCGGATTCTGTTCGTCATGGTGTCCAGCATCTTCTTTTCATCTCAGGACTAGGTCAGTACCTCCATAATATCCCAGTTTACATATTCTAACATTTCAAATTAGCCTTGTTCCATAACTAAACGAAAAAGAAACCTATATGTATTTCAACCCATGCCTTTAATTGTTGCCACAGAAGTGTCTTTTGTTTTTTGCTTTTTTTTTTGCCTAAAGTGGCTTATATTGTTCATTAATTGTCCTTTTTTCCCCTAACTTGAACTTAAAGGGAACATATTTAAACATTTTTGTATGCCTGACAACATTTATTTGTAGTCACAACCAGCTCAACCACTCATAACACAAGTCCTCATCAGAATTATTCCTCCAGCATCATCACTGGACTTTCTGTTTGGATCTTTACGTAGAGAATGAAAAAATAATATAGATGCCCATTTAAATTTTGATGAAACAAAATGGATTGTATATATTTAATTCTTTTATTTGCAAAGAGTTGTCTGTCGGGAAAAGTCGGGTCAGTGTTGACCCTCATTTTGCCTTTTTTTTTTTTTAATCTCTCCTTTTCTTCTACCCCTAGAAATGTGTTGGGTTTTTTTTGTTTTTGTTTTTGTTTTGTTTTTTGACAGGAACAGGAACTACAGGTTATGAGGTAATGTGTTTTTCTCGTGGTTCAGTCATGGTGCTCGTTGCTTATCCTTCTTGCAACTTGACTTTAAATTGTCTGTCAAGGGTGATACTTTGTAAATTATTGAAATGTGGGTTAAATACGCACTCGGCCAGCACAACTTTCTCTAATTTGACTGTACTGAAGTAGACTAAACATTGTGATTTATATCACCTCAAGTGGAACAGAGTTTAATTACAGTCTGTTCATCACCAGTGGTTTCAGTGGTGTTTTTATCAAAACAGACGTGTTAAAACATTAGGTTAAGCTGTTGTTTCGTATGCTTTCATTCATTTGATTTACTTTTTTTTTAATTATACATTAAAATGTGGTTAATACATATGGGACCTTTTTATACATCAAGAAATCACAAAGATTGTTATGATATTTAAAATACAAAAGCATTGCCTTGTCTCATTCTCTCATGTTTTCTCTTCTTCCTCTCTTTCCAGGTGGGATGCGTCCTAACACCCTGGTCCTTGGTTTCTATGACGACTGCCTTCCAAAGGACAAACTGATTGATCCTTCCCTGTCTCCTAGTCAGTCCTCAGATCCCTTGGGCCCTTCCCAAGAGCTTGAGCAGCCACATCTCTTCCACTTTGCCTCCCTGCGGGGGTCCAGTGACAGACAGGATTGTGGTGAATTTGGGGACGGGAAGGTTCTAGGGCCCCAGGAGTATGTGGCAGTCATTACTGATGCCTTGAAAATGCTTAAGAATGTAGTACTAGCTCGATACTTCAATGACTTCGACCGTGCTCAGATCCTTTCGCCACACTCGTCCACTCCAGGGAAAGGAACAGTGTTTGTTGATGTCTGGCCAGTGAACCTCTTGCGTCCCGACAGCTGCAGTTACGTAGATACCTGCTCTCTGTTCCTGCTACAGCTAGCATGCATCCTTAACATGGTGAGAGCTTGGCGCAAAGCTTCTCTGCGGCTCTTCCTCTGTGTGGAGGAGGGACGAAGTGTGAAAGGTTCAGAAGAGAAGCTAGGTCAGTTACTGAAGGATTTGAGAATTAAGGCCCATGTCTACCCCGTGCCCTGGGACCAAGTGGTGGCGCTGCACTGGCAACGCCAAAGCAGCTGGAACAAAACACAACAGTCTGCAGATTCCAATGCAGACGAGAAGAAGGTCAAAGTTGATGAGGATGAGAACGAAGATGATTACGTCAACAGCTTCCCAAGCAATGCCACGCGTCTTTCCGATGACTACCTGTCAGCTGTCAATAAGCTGATCCAGGATCAGGCCCAGCCACCACCGGCCGTGCGTTTCCTGTATTTACCACGTCCCCCGGCTGACACCCGCCGCTACACTACATACTTACACCAGCTGGAGCTTCTTACTCAGGACTTAGGACCAACACTCCTCATCCATGGCGTCACGCCTGTCATCACCACTGACCTCTGAATACTCCTTTTACTGACAAGTTCAGTGAAGCGTGCTTTACATGCTGAGAGCTAGTGAGTTTCACAGTGTCCCCACCAACCATATGTTGATTTCAACATTGCCTTGATCACCACATTCAGCAGACTCATTACTGAAAGATAAGTTACTATAATGGCCTAAATCCGCACCATCTACTTCTTTAACTGTTGCTGTATTTCATTTGTGTTCCTAACTTCTAAGAATTCCCATCAAGCACCAGAGGGCACAACTGAATGAACCCCGTCAAAGTTTTAGCACCAGAACAATCAGCTTATGATCAAATGTGCCATAAGGAAGAAGCTTCCAGAATGATCAATCCATACGTCTTTGGATCAAAAGTGCCTTGCTACTTATAGAATCGAAGTTGGTAAATGCTATAGCTTGAAGCATTTGTTTCCTTTTCCATTTTAGGTGCTTAGAATGAAGGAAACTTGAAGAACAATTGAAGCAGTGCTGTTGCAGCATGCTCTCAAAAGTTTTATTCCAAAAATGATTTTATGTGGGATGTCAGGATGACGTTCCTTTTATCCAAATGCACTTTTATCCTTGTTCTGTCCAACTGCATGTTGTACAGCTTTCCAAAAAAATACCGTCACATGTTTACAGTGCCAATCGCTACTGTGATTAATTCTGATGTTTTATTGATTTCTTTTAATGTCTTGTAGATACTAATCGCTTTCAGTTTCCATGAAGCAGTCGCCACATTTTCCGACATCTCTGTGCTAAATTGCTTGAATGAATTGAATTTCTGTTTTGCTTAGCTCTCAAGCCTTAGTCATTATTCATATTACTCTTAACATTTAAAGTGAATTCATATAAAAATAGTTTGAAAAAGAGAAATGGCATTCATCAGTTGTTTGTTGTCTAATTTTTCCGAGTCATCATTCTTATCACACAGTACACTGGAGTAGCAAACAGTGCCTTTTGTTCAATCATTATGCAGTCTTTCCTCTCCTTCCTAAATGGTTACAAATCTTTAATTTCTGACTGTCAAAGGTGACTGATAATAGCCGTAACCTGACCATCCTCACGTGGACGTCTACACATCTGTTGGATGGAGAATTTGGGAAGGGGCTGGTGCTTAGATCTTAGTTCAACTTGACACCTCTTGACTGCTTGGAATGAGACATTTACTTGTGGGCCTATTGGATTTACTGCGTTTCTGAAGATGGCTTTTTTTTTTTTCCTTTTGTTCTTCTTTTTTTTTTTTTTCTTTTTTTCTTCGGACACTACATGTCTCAACAAACCACTGATAGATTTCTACAAAGCTCTGTCCTGGATTTCAGTTCAAGAAAAACGAAGAATTGTAATGTAACAAAACAATAAAGAAAAGAAGAAGAAGAAAGATCGCAGGGCACAATTCATAGAAGAAATAAAACATTCAGTGTTTTAATGACTGTTGAAATATGTATAAAATGTAAGAGAGGAATGTTAAATTACAGAAATAAATGTTTTTGTGTCCTTTTTCACTCGCCTGTGAGATTGTTTACAGAAACCAGATGACACTTAACAATGGTAAATGTGTGCTTGTGTCTCCAAGAAGAGAGCTGAGGTTGGTTTTTTTTTCTTTCTTTTTTTTGCTTGCACACGTTTACTTGTGGATAACTTGGGTAACACGGCCTGAAATAGCTCAGCAGCTCAGAAAGAAGAGCTACAAGAGGGTGTCATCCAGCCAAATTACCTGGTCCCACAGTCTCCCGACTGCCAAACCAAGCAGAAACGGATTCAGTCTCTGAACTGAAGTGAACAACAGATTAGAGAAATGAACCCAAATAACTATCAATATGTGTTCAAGGGGAGGGGCTGACATTTATTGGTGAGTAAAAGACCCCAATCCTGGGAGAGATTGATTGATTGGAACGTGCTCACAGAAAAATAAGTCCATCAGTGTTTTTCTTGCATGTTGATAGAAAATACTTTCAGAGAGGAATGATTCTGTAACAAAAACATTCAGCAATCAGTGAACAAAAAAACATCACACTAGTTTAAATGAACCACTACAAAAGTGGGACAAACTGGTTTGTGTTATAACATTGTAGCTAGTTAGAATGAACAAATAAATGACAAAAAATAAAGTTCTCTGTTCAGCTAAGTTGTACAGAGAGCGCATGCATCTAACCATGTTCTCAACCCAATAAGAATAAAATAGGCTTTATTGTCATTGATCAATTAAGAACAAAAAAATGAAGCTCTCTTCACTGGTGCCCATCCACACACAACACAGAGATAAATAGAACAAAAACTAAATAAGTGATGTACTAATACTGCACATCAACACCATCAGCCTTTAGAAATTCTCAACTAAAACCAGACAAGGCCTTGAATTTCATGTTTTCTGTCCATTTTGTTGTTTCGACACCACACAAATGCTGCATCAGTACCAGCTGGATGCTACAATCAGCTTGATCTTACAAATGAGACTCTCATCTGTTCAGTTATTTACATGCGGCACCAAAATGAGTGCAGTGAAATGTTAGAATGCAGTTGCATCAAAGAGTACCCTTTTACAAAAGTCAAGTGAAAAGAGAAAGTGCTGCAGAACAAAGGATGACATCCATCCATCCATTTTCTATACCCGCTATTTCCTGTTCAGGGTCACGGGGGTCTGCTGGAGCCTATCCCAGCT
>JBAMYA010000005.1:11181067-11202578 GCA_037176975.1 Arrhamphus sclerolepis
GCTGGAGCCTATCCCAGCTCACATTGGGCGAAAGGCAGGGGTACACCCTGGACAGGTCGCCAGTCCATCGCAGCAAAGGATGACATGAGAATCATTAAAGGGATTAGGGCTTGTTTCAAGGAACAAGACAAGGTGAAAGTGGAAAGGAGAAACTTGAAGAATTAATAGAGTTGAAAGGAATGAAAGAAAAAAATATGCTATGGGTTAGGTGCTACTGTGGTCTATCAACACTTGGCTACTTACACAACCAAAGTAACAGCACTCATTCATCCCCACGGACACAAGACTTTCACAATGCTCTTGAATGAAAAGAAAAAGAATGCACCTGCACATCATAGCGAGCATAACCGCTGATGGGATGCTGATGTTACACTTGAAACAAGGCCATGAATAAACAGGACTGAGACCTGTCTGAGCCCTAGTCTGAAAAATAGAGACGTCCACATATCTCTGAAGACGGTGTGGTACACAGCTCTGGCGCCTCACAGAAATTAGGGTTTCTGTTTCGAATTCTGGCAGGTGATTCTCTGTGTGGAGTTTGCATGTTCTTCCTGTGTTTGTATGGTATTTCTTCAAGTACTCCATCTTCCCCCCACAGTCCCAGAACATGCATGTCAGGTTAATTGGTGATTCTAAATGTGTGTGGCTGTTTGTGTGGATGTGACCCTGTGATGGACTTGCATCACAGGGCCTGCCTTTCATCTGAACAGACCTGGGCCCATGGCTTAAAAAATTTGGTACATAATGGATGGATATCTCTGAACCATCTTTTTGTACCACATCTTGTACAACCTGGTTGTGAAAGGTAACAAATAGCTTCCAGTGGCACAGGTCAACAAAGGTTTAGAAAAACAAAACAGGCAAAAACAAAAGGGGGAGGTCATGGACTGTAACAAGGTTAAAGTGACATCAAATACCCAGATCAGAGTAGAATTATCAGCTGCTTCTAATCACCATGTAGCCTTTATGGTTTTATTTATTTATTGCTGGTCATTATTTAATCAGGTTAGTCTCATCCCAGTCATCTGACATGCATGCTCTTGGACCATGAGGCCTACAGTTACATGGTACAAGATTAAGAATAAGGGACCACAAGCCAGTATTCTCATAGTGCAGCTCACTTTAAATGTTCGCTCAGTGAAAATAAAGAGTAGAAAGCTTGCTGATATGATGCAGAGAACGTTGATACACATTGTATCCAGGGAACCAAGTAGAAAGGCAGCAGGACTAGAAGCATTGGAAGGGGAAAGAAATAGTTGTAGGGGTGATTGTGAAGGAAAAGTATGTGAAGAGGGTTTTATGGGTATCAGACATGTAGTGGGCATGAAGACAGGAATTGGAGGACTGATTACAAACATTGTCATCATTGTTTATTGTACCCTACAATTTGGTTATGAGTTGGAAAAGAAAAAAATATTAGCTGGAGCAAATTAGATGAAGTGATGTGAGACCATTCCCAGGGGTGAAAGTTGTGGTTAAAGGAGACTTTAAAGGTCATGTCGGTGAAGGTAACGTCCAGAAAACTTTGGATTCAGATATCATTTCCTGCATTCTGATTTTTTTTTTTTTTTTTTTTTGGGGGGGTGAAGGGGGGAGGGTGAAGGGGTGCTGCTGGAGATTTGCAATACCACTCTGTCTCTGGGCAATAGTCAAAGCTTTATTCTTTTTAAAGTGAACTCTGCCTTAATTGCTAACTTTTAATAAGAAAAGTAGTGGCTGGGTCATTTTGTAGCAAACCCAACGGGCCGCAACGAGACTTTGGGTTACGCCAGTACAACAGAGACGGGCCTCCAGTCTTCTCATGAACACTGTGGTGCTGTTTGTTCCCCAACAGGAAGCCTGGGTGGTGGAGAGGATGGGTTAGGGTCATTGAATATTAGGGGATTAAACTTCCTCATCCCGATACGTGACAGAATTTGTTATGTTCTCATTCAGATTCATGGACTACATCCTGACTTCCCAGGGCTTCATACTCCACCTGAGATGAGCAGTCAGCTCAGAGTTACAAAAAATTAATACAGGGAAAAATATCCGCAGGAAGACACAACAAATCCTTAGACACTATAGAGATGTGGAGCGTGCTGCAAGAAACATTTCAATAAAAATGATTACATATGAAACAGTATTTTCACAAACACACAGGAGTGTCCTTAAGTTCTGAGATATAATAATTTTGAATTTTTAAATAGTTTATTTCTATTCAGTTTTTCATTTTAGTTTTAAACATGTAGTGTCAAAGGTTAAAAGCCACTGGTAGCAAGAATGCAGCACAAAAACAATGGATGTCATCAAAAAAAGGCAACATTTCTACCTAATCTTAATTTTTAAGACAACAGTCTTTGCTTGAAGAGGCAGAATGCTTAAGGACCAATCTTGAAAAACAATACAAGTCAATACAATAAATACTTATTTCCCACCATGATTTGCAAATAAATTCTTTAAAAATCAGCCAATGGGATTTTTCTGGATTTTCTTTTCTCATTTTGTCTCTCATAGTTGAAGTGTACCTATGGTGAAAATTACAGGCCTCTCTCATCTTTTTAAGAGGGAAAACTTGTACAATTGGTTGTTGACTAAATACTTTTTCTCCCCACTGTATGGCAGGATAGCTGAAGTTTACAAAGTTGCAAGCAAACATCATGAAATATGTCTTTGGACCATTGAGACAGCACCACATTTGGCAAAAAAAAAAAAAAAAAAACCTCAACATATCACCACGTTATATTAATTGTCAAGCACTATGGTGAAAGGATGGTTTGGTTTTGAACCTAGCCACCATGCAATCATTGAGTCAAAGGTGAATTCCCCTAGTCAGATACATCAAATCCAAAAGCTAAAGCATGGCTGCAGTCGGATCATTTAATAAGCCAATAATCAAAGACACCTTCAAATTTACAACAGAAAAACAAAAATTAAGCCATTGTAATAATTCACAGTTTAACAAATATTGAAATGCAGGACAAATTTGTCTGTCATAGTCATTCTGTATGTTGAGGTTACTGAAAGAAGACAGCTTTATTAGACATTTGACAATATAAATCAGTGTGGGCTGGATATTTACAGTATAACAGATCTTACTGGTGTGTTGTCTCATCTACTCTGATTAGCATCATGCCTCCAGGTGGTTCTGTCCCTGCCTGAAACAGTAAAATCTATTTTCCCAGTCTTCACCAACATTCTAATGCAGAATCCTGGCAAAATATTTGGTTGTACTGGGGTGGGAAATGCCAGTACTGGGATGGATCTTGGGTCCTCTGAGCTGTCACCATCAGTGATTGCTGGCAGAAACAGCTTGCGTCTTGCTGTTGGGTTTGTAGCCTGAGGCTCACACTGTGCAGATGGTCTTTCTTTCTGTTTCAGTCTACAGCCATCATGATCATCAAGTCTATCTTTAGCAAGTTCAACACAGATCCTCAGCAGTAATGTTGTTTTTTTTACTGAGACAGTTGTTGCCAGGTGAAATCCCATTAAGATTTATAATAGAGGTTAATAATTTTAGACTTTTTAATCAACAAAATAAATTAAATTGAAGCTTACATCTCACCTACGTATAATTGAAATTAGCAGAAAAACAACAACAACCTAATCTCACTCCTTTAGAATGTAGTGGACTTTGATGGCTGGTTGGCTCTGGAACTAGCAGATCATTGGTCTTTTGGGGGGATGGCACCTTTACTTAAATGTTGAATGGAATGTATAATCAGGGGTTACCTCAACACATGTTGAATTATCTGCCAGACAATTACTCAATCAGAAGTACAGTTAGGTCCATATATATTTGGACACTGACACAAGTTTTGTTTTTTTTTCCCCTTGTTTAATGAAACATATTCCAATTATATAATGAATTTATATAATGGACATTGACATAAAGTGCAGACTTAGCTTTCATCTGAGGGGATCAACATTCAAATTGGATGGAAGCTTTAGGAGTTTCAGCTCCTTGAAATTTGGCACCCTATTATAAAATGGACCAAAAGTAATTGGACGATTGTCTCTAAGGCTACTTCATGAACAAGAGAGGGCAAGTCCTCTGTTATGTCATTATCAATAAAGGCCTGGAGTTGATCTGAGGTGTGGTGCTTGCATTTGGAGGATTTTGCTGTGAAACAAGCCATCCTTAGGCTGCAAAAACAGAAAAAAGAAAAAAAAAAATCAGAGAAATTGCTACAATATTCAGAGTGTCAAAATCTACAGTTCGGTACATCCTGCGGAAGAAAGAAAGCACTGTTGGACTCAACTACGCAAAAAGACCCTGGATGTTCACAGAGGGGGATAATCGCAGAATCATTTCCATGGTGAAGAGAAACCCCTTCACAACAGACAAACAAGTGAACAACACTCTCCAGGAAGTAGATGTATCAATATCCAAGTCTGCAATAAAGAGAAGACTGCATTAAAGTAAATACAGAGGCTCACTGCAAGGTGCAAGCCACTCATAAGCCTCAAAAATAGAAAGGCGAGGTTGGACTTTGTTATAAATGATCTAAAAAGGCCAGCACAGTTCTGGAAGAACATTCGTTGGACAGATGAAACCAAGATCAACCTCTACCAGAATAATGGCAAGATAAAAAATATGGAGAAGGCGTGGAACAGCTCATGATCCACAGCATACTGCATCATCTGTACAACATGGCGGAGGCAGTGTGATGGCTTGGGTTTGCATGGCTGCCAGAGGCACTGGATAATTAGTGTTTATTGATGATGTGACACAGGACAGAAGCAGCCGAATGAATTCTGAGGCGTTCAGAGACAATGCTGTCAGCTCATATTCAGCCAAATGCAGCCAAGCTGACTGGGCAGCATTTCATAATTCAGACGGACAATGACCCAAAACATATAGCCAAAGCAACCCAGGAGTATATAAAAGCAAAGAAGTGGAATATTCTTTAATGGCCAAGTCAGTCACCTGATCTCAACCCAATTGAGTATGCAGTTCACTTGTTAAATACTAAATTCTGGCCAGGGAGGCCCCCAAACAAACAGCGACTGAAAGCCGGTGCAGTGAAGGCCTGGCAGAGCGTTAAAAAGGAGGAAAGCCAACACCAGGTGATGTCCATGAGTTCAAGACTTCAGGCAGTCATTGCCAGCAAAGGGTTTTCAACCAAGTATTAGATTTTATTTTCAGTTATACATACAAGAGTAACAGTTAGTATTTCAATAATTAGCTTTAAAGCAGCCACTAACACACACAGATCTCTCTGTAAAGACGCACCAGTGATCACCCTTATTCTGCCTCCACTCTCCAGCTGTGCATTCACAATGGTCCCAGAAAGACACAATACTCCCTCCCCAGTGTATTCTCACTGTTCTCCATAGTCTAAATACAGTCTCTTCCCACATTGTGGTGCACTGTCACCAAAAAATCCCTAATATCACTGATCAATGAATATATATATAACATGGATCTGAAAGAAAAAAAAAGTTTTGTTATTTTTTTGTTTGTTTGTTTTTTACCTTGTTGCTCCTGTGGGCCAAATACAGCAGTGCTGGCCTCAAGTTTCCCTTCAGTGATGGAGTTTACCTTTTTATTGCAGCTGTAGAAGAAAGCTTCAATGGGAGGGAGCTGCCAGCGGGGCCTCAGCTGTTGGAGGCTCCTCCAGGTTGCCAAGCACAACAGCAGGGCTCTTTGAGTAGCCAAGTCGAGTGACAAGCTTTGAAATATCACCTGTCCAGCCCGTCTCTCCTTTATAACTGTGGTCGAGAACTCTATCGTTTTTTTGTTTTTGTGCAGACTGATTTAATCCTCATGGGGTTTGCTGCCATCCTCGTACCCCCATTACACCTTTCCACATTTTTTTTCCATATTTCACAAGATGAAACAAGCGTGAAACAAAATGTTACACTGTTCCCTCTACAGTGCAGCATTACAGTACGGTATTACTCAAACGGGCCATTTAACAACTATGTAATAAATGTAAATTATAGTTGCTGCATGAACACCAAGCTATATTGAGAAGGTGCAGAAATCTCATGTAACAAATCCTGGCACGTGCACATTTGTGGCTTTATTAAGCATACCATGAGGCTGGCCACAGATTTCCTGATTTAATTCAGTTCGTTTTATTCATATAGCATCTTTTTTTTTTTTTACAAAAAGTTGTCTCTAGAAATGGAGAAGATGCGTGGTGCTTATTTTGCACCCAGAAAGCAACTCTCCAAGTCTTAAAAGGCCACACTAAAAGATCTTATTTGCAAAATAACTTCTTAATGTGGGTGATTTCAAAGTTGGATGCTTTTGACCACATTGAAATTTCATTTTAAGGAATAGAGGTATTCTAAATATAAACCTTTGAGCATTGGGAACAACAAAATATTCTGATAGTTTTTAATAATATGCCTCCTGGGGTGATTTCACACAGGTAATAGCAAGATGTAGAATATCAGAAATATTGTGTCTTTGCCATCCTCCATTCTCTGTCAGTAAAGTAATGAAGATCTCATTTAAAAATATTGTTATCTGGGAAAAATGTTTTTAATGGAAAAAAATATGCATGGAATTTTGATGGCAAATGTTTGTTTTTTCAAATGAATGGAAAAATGGTACCACATCTGATATGCTAAACTTTTTGATAAATATAAAAAAAAAAGTTGTGAAAATGTATTGGTCAATCAAATTTTATGGCAGTTTATTTTGCTGGGAAATTAACATATCCACAACCAGAAATGTTTACATCAAAAATCAGGCTTTTTTTTTTAAAATCTTGTTTGAACATTTAGAAAACCTGAAACTTAGTTCAAAGTCCAAAGATATCAAAACTGTATTTGCCATCCAAAAAACCCCTCAAGCATTTTAAACCAAATTTTGTTCTTTTTATGTTATAGCTTTGCACATTTATTTGCCCTATGTATTGAGGGGTAAGACCTCTGTGAACTGGAACTGGTTCCTACAGATCTCACCAGGATCCACCAGATTAGTGTCTGTGGAGTTTCGAGACCAAATGAACATCTAAGACTCTGCTGTGAAGCTGTGTTTTACGAGCACTTCCTAAATAATTTGTAAAGGGGCCAATGGCTGTCCTGCTGGGGGAGTCAGCCACTGCAGCGGTACAATGTTGGCCTTTTGGGGGTGTGATAGATCTATTTAAGGTGGGTGGCATGTGCCAAAGTAACATTCACTGAATGCCAGGGTGCATAATCGTCCCAGCAGAACATTGCATTATAGCAAAATGAGCAGTGTTAACTCGCGCTACTTGTGGTCATGATGTTATGACTGATTCGTGAATATAATGATTATAATATTGCTGTGTCCCAATTTGTCTGTAAATTGGTGATGCGTGCTAATGAAAATGAGGTAATATACACACAAAAGATCATGATTAGCTGTTAATAAAATTCATTTCCAGTTGCAGTAACAGCAGACAGATCAGATAGAAAAGCAGGATAAAGAAACTTCTCACTGCTTTTGTGCAACATAGTGGAAGTTAAATTCAGCCAGGATAACTCACATCAGGCCAGCTGTCAGTCTTGCCTGGGCCCAGCACAGATAATGTTAAATAACTCTTAGGTTACTTAAGCAAGAATTGTAAATTATAGCAGGTGAGGATGCCTCAAATAACAATATCCTAAAAGCCTCATCTTAGTCACCTTCTTCCCTAAACCCAAACTGTAAGATACGTTTAGCAGATATGGGCGTGGTGCACATCTTCTAGTTCAGCAGACGTGGTTTTAAAATTTTTGGGTTAAAAGTAACTATTATATAGTCCTGGATATTTTAGACTTTTAGACCATAAAAAAGATGATCATAAAATAGACACAATGGTTAAAATGTCTATTGTAAAACTATAGTAATAGTTATAGACTAAATAAATTAAGTTAATGTATTGAACTAATATAATATGAGTTGACATACTATTATGTGCTTAATTCCAGATAGACATTAGTCTGAAGAAATGACTCAATGAGATGAGATAAAGATGTCAGACTTTTTTATTTTTTTTGTAGTTTGCTTTATGAGATTTTTAAATTCATGGAATATGATGTGAGTTAGATCTGGATGTTTATAACACTTTTACTTAGAATTAAAAATCATAAAAATATTTCGAATGCAGTAACAATTCAGTACCAGTTAAATGCGTAAACGTACAATGTTCTACCATTATTAATTAATTAAATATTAATATCAAATAAATATTAATTATTAAGGTTGCACCATTATTAACTGTCTAAAGGTGGGATTTAAAAAAAAAATCTTAATATTATTTATTTTTAACCCCATCTATTTGTATGGCCCTGGAAACAGAATTGGGAGCTATTAGCTCGCTATCTCTGGATAGCAACTGGTTGCTGGTAGGATGAACTCTGGTTGGAAACAAGCTGATGACCAGACAGCAGCTCAATGGAAGATGTGATTTAGAGTGGCTAAACAGAGACAAACTGCTAATCATCAAAAATTGTTTTTGTTAATGTATTGTATTAACTCTGTTAATGGTCCAGTTAGAGGATTTTGAACTCCTTGGATATCACTGTTTAAACATGGGCTTCAACTTTCTGCAAATCTGAATGCAGACATGATTCTGAAGAAAAGCCAGGGGCACCACCAACTTTACCTATTAATGAAATCTGGGGTTTGGTGTGACAAAATTCTGCTTGACATCTCCACTTTCATCTCTCTTTCCAATCCACCTGATGACTCTTGATCCGCATGTCATATACAATTAAGTGGATGTGAAAATGCAGAGTGGGGGATGAAATTTAAAATGCTGTCAAAATTCAAAGTGATGACATACATGAGTGTTTGCTGTCCCTGATGGTTAGGACTCTGACAAACCAGAGAAATGGCAACGGTGTGACAGATTTACTCCTAGTGAGGATGCAAAACCTACAGTAAGTCCCTGACGCTGAAGACACTGAGCCTTATGGTCTTCATCTTCACTGTGTGTCTCACACAAATATTTTGGAATTTTATTTTTATTTTGTATAATACATATCAAAATTTAAATACACAGGTAATCTACAATAACAAACGGAAGTGCCATGCTCTGGTCTTGCAGTAGTTTTGCTCTGTTTATATTGCAATCTCAGGTCCCACCGATGGCATTTCAGAAGCAAGCACTACCTGCCTGGCAGGATTCATGAGTTTATCCTGAGGTGTCAAGGTAAGAATCACTTGATGATTTATTTAAAAATCTGTCTCCACACTTCCATATGTCAGCTGACAGATGAGTTCCCTCACCACATGGCTGCTGAGTCACTTCATGAACTGTGTTTTCTTTTTTCTGTGTTGCTCCAACCTACCTGCAATTAAAAGGCCCTCGCTCACCAATCATTTTTGCTCAGAGGTCAAGCTATGGATCTCTGAACAGCACCTACAGACAAACTGTATGGCAAATAGACTTTACAAAACAGGTTGAATTGAACTGAATTGAATTTAATCATTTAATAATCTTTTCCTACTAGTGGTGGTAAATTCAGTTCATTTTATGGGCTCGAGTTAATTCGACACACTCATTGATGTGATGCAGTTCATTTGAGTCATTTGGTGTTGTCCTCACACCTCCCTCCCCATTTAAAACTAATAAAAAATATGTCTTTCTCTTTTTTTTGCATTTTTAAAGAGATTTTGAAAATTGAATTTATTTTGAATGGGTAAAAGAATTCACTCAAAAGACATTTTTGAGAAATGTTTTGATTAAAAAAAGAGAAAAAGGACCAGGCGGACTGTTATTAACATACACAAATGTATTTAAGTACTTATTTATTACAATATGTAACTTATTATTCACTTAAATCAGTGACGGGAGTGAAGTTCTCAGTCAGCGAGTCTGTGATACTCAACTGGAAAGTCAGATGAACCGAGTCGTCTGAGAAGATTCGATTCATCTGACGTTCTGGTTGAGTCTGTCATTCATTCAGTTCATGTAAATCATCTAAATAAGCGGTGTTTCCACTAGACCGCAGTCTGCTCTCACTTACATGTCCTTTGTAGTTAACGTAGCAGCTACTGTTAGCATTAGCAGCCAGAGGACTCATGGGTTAGTGGAGACGTGGGACTCATGATTCGTGATTCACTAGGAAGATTTGGCTCATTAACCCGAGTGAATCAGGAACCACCCACCACTAGTTTTTCCTACCAAGGCTCAAGCTCTGCAGATAATCTATTGGAAAGTACTTTGGAAAGTGGCTCTGACATGACCCAAACTAAGGACTTGGTCACACAGGCAATGGAAGCAGGTTAGGTTAATGGTCCACCTGTACTCTGCCTAAAGTGACAGAGAAGACAAATTAAACCTAAAAAGAAATAAAAACATAAGCGAGAACATCCTCCGAGAAGACCACACACTTGCATACATGAGCAAAGGTTTTTTCATGAAGTTGGATGCAGCCTCCACTCTCTGGCTGTCCCAATGCTAGAGGAGAGCTAACAGATGGAACATTGGAGCAGCTCATGTTCCCCTCTAGGGGACTGTCAGACACAGATAAACATTATGCACAGGTAGTAAAGGAGGCTTTTGCAGGTTATGAACGCTTGACATCCTATCTCTTGGGACTGAAATTTGGGTTAGGAAAAGACCATAAACCACTGGTGTTACCACTCAGTACCAAATCACAAGATGAGCTCCCATCAAGAGTGATGAGGTTCTGCTTGAGGCTGCTGAGATTCTTGTTTGACATTGCACATGCATCTTGATAACAGCAGACATGTTATCAAGAGCCCCTGCAAAACACCCTTTCACACAAGACAAAAAAGAGGACTAGGCAGAGGTCAAAGTATTTGTGGATGCAATCCTTCAAAGCTCTCCTGCCACAGCAGCCAGGTTGACATCAACAGTAGGGAAGCAGAAAGATGACCCTGTCTATACCAATTTCATCAGTTAATGCAAGGCAGAGTGGCTGGAAAAACATACACTCCCAACAGAACTGGAAATGTATTGGTCATAAAGAGAAAATCTCACCTTTGCTGGAGAGTTGATACGCAGAGGTCAGATGATAGTGATGCCCCACTGCATAAGACCAGAAATTCTCCAGGACCTTCACAGTGGGCACCAAGGCATTGTCAAGTGACAAGCTTGGGCCCGTCAGTCAGTATGGAGGTCAGGTCTCTCTGTATATATCAGTCAGATGATGAAAAACTGCAGCGCTGACTCTGGCACTGAGTTGTTATGGAGCTCTTTTGGGAGAAAAAGACATTGTGGGATTTATGTGATTTAAGCTTAAACAACTCCACAGCATCTCTGGTGCAACCTTCTCATTGACTTGAATGGCTGCGAATCCCAACAGCTGTGACAGTGCTGCGGTTTCATGGACGTTCAGCATTCTGGGCGACTTCATCTTAATTTGGCATGTTATTTGGGTGACGGTAGTCTGTGTATCTCAAGTTCATGTAGGTTCCAGCTCAGAGCAAATTCTGCAGGGGTTTCTTGTTGAGCTGCGCTGAGAACAAATCAGAACTCCCGGATCCACTGGTCCCACGTGTTATGGTGTTGGCCACTGGATGAGGTCATCATAGTCATTAAAGTTCTTGTTTGCGTGTGTGAGACAGCGAAAGAAAGCTGCTTAGCTAATTTGCATTATAAAAGCACCTTGAATGTTTCATGGGCTGTATAATAATGTTGTTGTTGTCACTAAGCTTAGTGGTAGTGCTTTTGCCTACCATGTGTGATGGTCCATTTTCAAATCCTGGTTGTGTCAGGAAAGGCATCTGGCATAAAATGTTTTGCCAAATCAATCATGTGGATCTCTCCACTGTGGCGACCCTGAACAAGGAGCAGCTGAAAAGGAAGTCTGTTTGTTTTTGTGTAGCTGATTGTTTGCTTCTGTGCGATGCCTCATGCTTTGCAGAGGTCTGACTGCTGGTAAACTGTGGACAAATGTCAGACATAAGATAATGTGGAATTCTCTGGCAGGTGAAAACTCCCCCTCTGAGGATTCGAATAAAATGTGGTCTTTCCTATTTCTCAGATGGAACATCGCAGCTCACTAAAAGAAGAAGGCTATGATTACATGGTGCATGTGTGAGCCTTCTTATTTCTAGAGAATAGCCTCATGGGACCAATCCTTAACGTGCCTCCAGGTGACTACATTGCTCTGAAGACCAGTTGTCTGCCTTGCACTTTTGGCAGGTCTCAGAAGCTTTAGTGTACTCACACTCCTTATGTCCTCCAAACAGAGGCAGCACAAAGCCCCATCAATGTGTGTTTACATACAGCTTACCAGCATGGAACCATCTGAGTGATAAACGTGCTGTTGGTCTGTATGCTGCTTTTTTTCTTTTTTTTTGGCTTTGAGTTACAGCTGCTGAGTCAGCTCTGTGACCACATCCATTGACAGCTCAGAGGTGAATCAGTTGTCTCTTCCAGATAGCATTTTCAAGACATTTTGATATTCTCCCTTGCTTTGTATACAAGTGATCCTGAGGCAGAACAGCAGGACCTTGTCACTGTGGCTATGTTTTGCCATAGTGGGTTGTAAAAAAGGGAAAATAAAGGAGATGTGTGTCCAAAAGAGCATAGAGGAACATACTGCTCTTATCAACACTCCACAAAGCCGGCATGTTGTGTGTATTCACACAGCGATGTGGTGCTGTGGCACAGCAGCAGCTTAAAGAGGACAGCTTTTTGGCATTGATATAGCACAATCTCTGTTTGAAAATGGTTAGTAACGCATCAACTTTGACTCCTCAATCTGTGCCTTCAGCCACTGGACGCCAATGTGCAACATCAGTTCTGCCCTGATTCAAGCTGTGTGAAAAACGCTAATAACAAGAAAAAATACAAGTCTTCTTTTGTCTGTACCAGTCAGAGATGTGATGGAAATAAGGAGAAATAGGAACAAAAAAGAGCTACCAGACCTCATTGCTCTTTAGCCCTCAGTCTTGCTGCAGTTTTCCACCTCTGTTTTAAACTGCGTTGTCTTACTGCTTTCTCCCCTCCTCTGCACCACTCCTCTACCCAAAGGTGTAATCACATCTATTCAGTGCCAAAGATGAAATTGCTCTCCACCTCTTCCTCCACCCACTACTTTTGGTTGAATCCCGTCATCCTTTTGTCATCAAATAAATTATGTCTACTTACACAGTCAAGAAAGGAGTGATCACTTGAAAGGAATCAGACAGAGAAAAGAGGAAGCAAGGCAGAACAGCTGTGGCACAGTAAATTTAGTAAATGGTTATGAGTGTTTGTCTTTGTGTGTGTTTACAGCTGTAATTAGTGCATAATGCTGCAAGCAGAATGTTCACACCATGCAGTGGGATGGACAAGTAATGGAGTGCTTCCTATGCCAAAGCACACCCACAGGGTTCATTCAGCACGCACAACCACACACATAGCTGTTGGAGCACCCACTAAACACACAAAGCAAATGTCAAGCAAGCTAATTGGAAGTGTTTTATGTAAATGGTAACAGTAATTAATCAGAATTTAGAAGATGAAAGACAACTTAAAGTCATGTAAATTAATGGGAATGCTGCTGGAAATAGAACAAGGTTTCTGTAAGAGTGAAGTTCAGGTCAGTGAAGAGTCCAATGATATGTGGTCATGGGACTGGTGGCCAATGAGGCTGCTCAAGCCTTTAATGGATGCAGTAATGGTTCTTTAATGTACTGGGATAAGTATGTTTTCTAACCTTTACTTCCTACTAGGTTAAATATATTTCAAGAAAGCGACGCTGTCAAGATAGAGGTCTGAAAATAAATAAATAAAAAATTATAATGACATTTTTCAAAACTAGCCCCTAATGATCACATGTGCAAAAGCCTCAACACACCTATCAGTCAGAATAAATGGCTCCTGGAAGCTGTATGTGCAGTGGTATGGTTTATGTTTATGATTTAATTAAAATCAACATTTTGTTGGTTATAAGTGTTCTGTGAAGACAGTATAGCTGCTAACACAAAACTCAGGCTAAAACCTTTTTTTTTATGATTGGACACTGAAAACTTGGACTTTAGGTCTCCTTTCACTAATATACTTAATTACATCTGGTGCTAAATTTTACTGCTGAGCTACGCAGTAAAGCGACATCATTAGAAACTAAGAAATATAATTCTGGAGCTTGTCTTCATGCTTTGCATGTTCCAACTGTGTACAAGTGGTAGGACTAAAAGTAATGCTCAGATGAGCTCCAGGGTACTTTTGAGGTAGTTTTAATTGTTCAACTATTCTTATTTGGTGGGAGGTGGGAAATGAAATTTTGAAATTGCATAATCTTATACTTACACTAACTTAAACATTCCATTTAATGGATAAAACAAACATGATTGCTTGAGTTGATCACAAATTATAATTGTGATCAACTCAAAAATTAAGTTCAGAAATATGACATAGATCCAAAATTTCAGTGCCATGATCTCTAGGCCACTGTTAAACATGGATTCAGATGGTTGTAATTTGCGATGATTCAGCTGCAGCAATTTCAATTGTCTTCAAGATCCCTAGTGGCTAGACAGCCTAGCTCCCAGAGACGGGCATAGATCTTCCAGCATTTGTTGGCTCATGTCATGTTAATTTATAACAGTAAGCAAGCAACTCCACAAAAGTTGTGTAGTAAACATACTAAACCATATAAAGTCTTAATGAGGAGTATCGCAATACCTTACTCCTCTTTGTATTCAGTTTGTCTTTTGACATGGTGCTCTATCATGCAAGGAAAAGTACAGATCATCACCAGACTGCTGGAGAAGGTTCTCCTGTTGGACATTTTGATACCTTTTGATTTTTTTTTTTTTTTTTGTATAGATGAGGAGCAATCATAAACATGGATGCTTTTGGAATATTTCACTCTAGGCATGACGCAAACAGCTGGAAAGGGGAGCTTTATCAGAGAAAATAATTGTACCAGTTTTGTGGTGTCCATTAATTGAATTTCCATGAGAATTTCAGCCTGTGCTGGATGGTTTATTTTTTGTTGTTACTGTTTGTTTTTGGGAATAAGTGCCTTCTTTGCTCCCCTTCTTGACACCAGGCATGTTCAAAGGTTATCAATATAACACGCACTAACGAATAAAGTTTTGTACTGGCAGTGAATGATTTCTAAGCTGAATCTTCATAAGGTAATGGCTCAGACGCTTGCTGGACAGACTTGGACATCCTGAGAAATTCTTGGTTTCAGCTGAACCTCTCTCTTTGAAGTTCTGGTTAATTTAGTAAATGGTTCTTTTTAGGTGCAATATTTTTTGCAGCAATTTCTTTACACATGAGATTACTCTGATGCAAGGTTGTGCCTGCTGCAAGCATTTCTTTGGAGGTAATTATCTCTAACACCAGAAGACCATAGGCATTTTCAAAATTTCACACCACATACTGTGCATTCAGTGTAGTATACAGTAGGTAGTAGGGGTGGAGCCGAACCCCAATACGGTATTCGTAAAGGCAGACATAATGTGTTTTTTACGAATACTTATTTTGAACAAATACTTTAAAAAAATATTTGTACTCGGGAACAAGAAAAACTTTATATCAAAAGCTGCGTTTCCTCATGAGACCACAGTGTCCAGATGAGTGAGTGAGTGACGTTCAGGAGTCGGGGGAAGTGAAACAGGTGACTGTTTGTGAGGTGGACTGGTCAGCTGCACGTTGATAATTTACCTGGAAGTAACAAATCAGTCACCTGCTGTTTGCATACTGTAGAATAAGCAATTGTTCACATTAATTTCAATTCAATTCAAAATGTTTTATTTGGGAAATTCAAGTATTGCAGTAGTCTCATGATTGCTGCATGCTATCCACAACATTTGGTAAAAGCAGCACTGGTAATGTAGTAATATGATGGGTTTCATAATTTTAGTTGTATGGCACTAAATGTATCATTATTTTCTTTCCACTTTGACCTTTTCATTCAGACAAGCAGTGAAGAGTTTTTGTTTCTGAGAGGACGCAAATGTTTTTTCTAGATTTTATTTAGAAAGATGTTATCAGAAGGCTTGAGGTTGGGTGTATAGGGTGTGGCAACAGTGCTCAGATTACCTGAAATTACATGTTTACACCTGAGACACATGCATTTTGTTGCACGAGAGACACTTCGTGAAAATGGTTCAAATAAAATAAAAAATTGTCCAGACTATCAAACCACTGCAAGAACTGACACAGGATTAGCTTGGATGATTTTTTTTTCTTGGTGAGAAAGAAAAAAAAAAAAATCCAAAACTGATTATAATGAAGTACTGCATTTTTGTTTAATGTGGTACCTGCAAGGTAGTCTGACAACGCCTGACACTGTAATAATGTGTTCCTTTGACCCTGTGGAAAATGGGAGTATTGTATAAAAGGCACTTGTTTACAGCAGAGTTTATACTCAGAAGAAGAAGAAAAAGAATTAGATATAATCCAAGCGTTGGGGAAGGAAGGCAAAGCAAAAAAAGATTCAGTGATCGTGAAAGAAGGAAAGAGAGAAATTAGATGGGACATATTCATTTTGTTTTAACATCTACCTAACTCTGTGCAACATGCTCTGCTCAGGCAGGCAGCAGCAGATTCAGCATCTCACATTAACAGATGAATTTAGACTTTGAGACTCATCCGCTTGATAATATTCGCTGCCTCAGGTGAGACTTTAGAATTTGGTGTTGAATCAAGCATATCAAACCAGTTTTGGGATATGAAGAGTTGGTGTGTAAATAGGATTTTCTTTTTTTTTTAATTAGTCAATTTACTGCCATATTCTGGGGTCCCACATGGGAGGTTTGTGCCTGGAGGCAGTGAAATTCGTACATTTCTTAATAAACTTTTATGAAAAAAAAGGAGGACAGCATACCGAAAGACAGCAACAGCACCTGAGCCCATATTGTCAAATTTCACTTCTGGGCTGTTATCAGGGAAAAATACCTTTATGCTACATCTTCCATCTCTCAGTTTGTCATTTAGGGCCAGATTTACTAAAGGTTTGCGTGAAACAAATTAAAATTAGTTAAAACTCACTGTACATGCAAAAAAAAAAAAAAACACGTACAAACTGATTTACTAACCGTGGGCGCAATGGTTTGCCTGCAAAATAACGCATCTAATCCAGTTAGTACGTCCACCGCAATGAATATGCAATTTGGGGCATTCACGCACAATTCTGTGTGTGTTTAGAGGAGAAATATGTAAATATATCAATTTAGCACACGCAAAGGGATTTATCAAACCTGAACACTATTTTGCCTAAATTTAACACATTTCAAAAGGATGTGCAAACAGTCTTTATGCGTAATTGCACAATCATAGCTGTGGTTATTGACACAAGAAGGAGACATCAAACAAAGCAAGGAGACACAGAACACAATATTCACCCTCATGTGAAAAGTTTTGGGTTGAACGAGGAAACGATCGTTAAAACATATCTCTGATCCAGCATTGCCATTTTGCAGTTGTTGGAGGAACTCAGAAGGGATTTGGAGCCAGCCACGAGGAGTCACGCAAGAGCTGCAATGACAAAACTCCTGTCTAGTTTATACTTTTAGTTTGTACACCTTTTTTGTTAACCTCCGCATCCCTCGTACGGTAGCTGTTACAAGTGGGAGCTCCAAATCCCATTTTTCAGATGTGCTGTCAGGAGTCCCAAACGTCATGCGGTGCTGGATGGCCAGGGTGATTAGGTTTCCAAACACTTGGCACTTGTTGAATGACACCAAACAAGGCTTTTTTTTTTTTTTCTCTCCGCAGTCGCTACATTTCTCAGAGTGAAAGTGCTTGAATGTGAAGCACATTTGTGATGCCAAAGACATTAACTTTGTGGCAAAATATCCTGGGTCAGTGCATGATTCTTTTATTCTGAAAAACAGGTTTCTGTTTTTCAAGTTGCGAGATTGGAGATGGTGGTTTGTAGGTGAGTCAATTTGTGAAATTACATTAGAAACAAGAGCATGTCATATTCATGTTTGAGAAAAATGAAAACCAGAACCACAAATGCTGGAGAAATAAGACACAAGGCCACACAAGGAATATTGAGGAGCACACCGTTGGAATCCTGAAGAACAGGTTCTGTTTGAATCATACTGGTCGAGCACTGCTGTGCAGGCCAGAACCACCACACTAGACCCTCATTTAAATAGGGCATCTCCAACACATTTGCACCTACCATTTGTGCACTCTTAAATGCACAAAATTCTGGATTGTGCAAATTACTACACAAACTGGGATGCTGATAAATCTGGCTCTGTGTTGGTTGTGGTTATATTAGTGATTTGGAAAAATATGTCAGTTTTACTTTAAAACTGGAGATTTGTAACCAATGAATTTTTGATTCAAATCTGTAGAAAAGTTTTTCCCCACTGAAGATGCCAACTTTCAAGCCCTTCAATTCCAAACTCTCCATAGAACTCATTACAGTTCAATTCAATATAGCGCCTATTTACGAGTCATCTCTAGGTGCTTAAGAAACCCAGAGCTTGACCCCTGAGCACATGGCAACAAAAAAAACTCCCTCACGGGAAGAAACCTTGAGCAGAACCCAGCTCTTACAGGGACCCTCCTGCCAAAGGCCAGCCAGGTAAGGAGGAAATGAGAATTAGGAACACTGGGAAGGAAGGGGAGATGTATAGTACAATATATGGATTCAAAAATATAGGACAAGAAAAAAAAAAAAAAGCTTGCTTCCACAACACTGACATGCCACTTGCACCACACTCTTGAAACAGTTTTGGGAAGAAGCCAACAGTTTTGTGGGCTGCCTTAAATCTCATCTCCCCTTAATCTGTCTGCTAGGAGATTTAACAGAATTTAATTTGGGGACAAAAGTAGACGTTTCCCCTCATAGCTGTCATGATTTTACAGGATGACTCGTGCAGGCGACAATTACAGACAGCAAAGATAATTTTTATTGAAAGCTACACAATGGAATTGGAAGTCTTCCATGAGGGGCACCAGGTCAGGACTGGAAAACAGGCAAATTTTTTAAGGTTATTTGATGGAGCTGATTATTGCAGAGGACTGAGTCAGAACTGCTTACTGTGGTAAAGAGGATCATCCTGGGAATGGTGAAGTGCATCCACAGATTAGTTGCCTACTGGAGGAGATGGATTGTGGAGACCATTACTTGATACCGTTTCCAGAGCAGGTGGGTATGGAACGTTGGAGGGTGGACAGGCAGGCAAGCATTGAGTCATAAGTGGATATCTTACAGGAGGAACAGCAAGGAGCCCAAGAACAAGACACTGGGAGGGATCCACAGAATGGTGGAAGCAGCATGGAAGTTGAAATGCTGAGGATCCAGGAAACTCCTTCAGGGAGACAAGGTCTGCAAGCAGGAGAGAACACAAAAGTTAAAGACACTGAAAAAATGCTTCATGAGGCCACTCAGCAGTTACCACAAGTTGTCATTAACCATCTGGCATCTGTCTCTGGAAATCCACTCCTCTAAATACTGCTCCTTAACGAGGGCTGATGAGCACCAGCTGGATGCTACACCTGCCAATCACACCCTGCAGAGGAGGAAGGTGAGAGAACACCAACAAAACCAGCACACAAGTCTGTGGATGCAACAGTGGCCTTACCTACTCAAGGTTACTGTGGCTCTTTAAAAAGTCCTAAAATAATAATAATTTCTATTATAAAAGGCCTTAAAAATTATTCAAATGTCTTGAATTCAGATCCCAATGACCTTAATTTTTTTTTTTCTTTGTCATATTACTGAAAAAGAAAAATCATTGCATTCTTAATGCCTTATTACATCATCAGGGATGTCGCAGACATGTGCAGTCCACCTGCAAGAAGATAGTTAACAATTGGTATATGCAGGTTTAAAGAAAAAAAATGGTTTGAAAACAATGGGTTCTTGGGGTGGATGAAGCCAGTCACTGGAAATGACTAAAAGGCAAACTGGGCCAAAAGGTTTTAAACTCAGTACAACGGGCATCAAGGCAATGGAATCCCATGTGCAGAGCATAAAGGATAGGGAGTATGTTATCCATTCTTCTCTCTTACACTGCTACTAATGCCAATGAAGAATTTATCCTGCACCCGTCTCTCACCCCTTCCAGTGCTGAAATTCTGGTTCACACCCTGGTCACATCCTGTAATTCTCTCCTTTAAGGTTTGCCTGCCAAGTCCATCCATAAACTACAACTGGTTCAAAACTCTGCCCGTGTCATCACTAGAACCCTCTCCATCAGTCACATAACACCTGTTCTGCAGCAACTTCATTGGCTCCCCATCTAACAGCACATTATTTACAAGATCCTTCTCCTCGCATTCAAGGCCATCAATAATCTTGCCCCTCCTTATCTCTCCGAACTCCTCCATATCAAAACACCTGCCTGATGTCTCAGGTCCTCTTCCTCCAAAGGTTTGCTGTTAGCAATTAAATGTGTTGGCTGTTGTATGCTTAATGTCTGTTTCTGTATCTCTTTAATTCCTTGGCGTGTGGATCTGTGAAACTTGGTTTCTGTCTCCATGGATGGACCCAGAATGCACTGGAATTTTTTGAACTGCTCCAGCAGGAACGTGCAGAGGCATTTGGAGGTGTCCAGCTGACTGGTGAGCTGTGGACTACAAACAGTCCACACATAGTGGAATGTGTGTAGTCAATTGTGAACGAACTACATAGAGTCTTCCTTAATAGCTCTGCTAGAAGAAATTTCTGCATGTTGACTAAATCATCTGTGTTTGCCCTACCATTCTGTGGCCATCGTTGGACAGAAATCTCACCAAGACTTTTTTAATATGGTCAGTGATTGTGATGTACATGGATGCAGTGACACAAAAAAAGTCTTCCAAAACCAAGATCATCATCATATGACTCCTTTGCAGGGAAGAGGAGGATCCTCTCATAATGGCCAAGTTTCAATTTTTCATGGCTGTCATATTTTACCGCTGTCCTGACAAATATCTGGTGGAAGAGCCTGTGATGCCATTCATTGAGAAAGACTTGGTTGTGCTTATTAGGGTAATGAATAACATGTCCAGGATTTAGTGCATGGTGGTTTCATTTAAAATCAATAACTGCCACCATAACTTATTGGTGTAGTGTGGCGTCCCGAGAAGGGGACAACAAAAGGAAATTAAGAGGGAGATCACATATTTATGCTGTTTTTCATGTGTTGTACCATAAGCATTATGTTCTGGGAATGTGCTGATGATGTGTATGAGGGCAGAAATCTTTGATGACATCATAGACAGACAGACTGGACATAACTGACAAGCAAGGAAACCACCAAAGGATGTGGACATGGGATGAGGAGCAGAAGCAGTCCTGAAAGTATTGACAAATATCAAGCAGTGGCAGTGATTATTTCTTTCTTTCTTTGCATACCTCATGATTAATGCATCATTCTTTGCATTAGTCAGTCTCACCGTCTTTTCTCAGCCGATGTTTGGTAGCTCTAGAGTAGTGCCAAAACCAACGTTAGAAGAGCTCATTATGTTGGCATTTAGAAAGGATTGCATGGACTTTTTGACTAAGACCATCCAGAAAATGTAAGATGAAAGTGAAGTGTTGTGAGGCAGGTGGCATGTTTGGACCCAGTGAACATGTCCTCAGATTCTAACTTGTGCCAGGAAAGAATGAAGCGACTTGCATTTAGAGGATGATATGTGACTGCCTCTGCCTGTGGGAGCGCCTTGAGTGGTCTCTGGACTAGAAAGATGCTACACAAGTG
>JBAMYA010000005.1:11222244-11233664 GCA_037176975.1 Arrhamphus sclerolepis
TATATATACATATATGTATATTTCCAGAGCACTGAGTGGCTGACACAACAGAATATTAACTTCCATTGTTTTGTTCGATATCAGTCAATGTCAATGTGCTGTCTATCTTGGATAATGTGACAGTATGAACAGTCAGTTTTTACAGTTATGCAATCATTTGTGAACATGTCTAAGACTTACACAGCAGCATACAGGCCCCCAACAGCGGAGTGGATGAAACCTCTGACAATGGTGTGCAGGATGAAAGACAAGATCTGAAGAGAAAAATATATATTGTTTTCCCCATAAAGTATCAGGTCATCTGCTCTGTCTTTGCAAACAACTAGCTTTCATCTTTCATTTAAAAAGACCCAGAATCAAATAAATAACCTACAATAAACACTTTGTCCAGTAGGTGGAGCTATAAACTGAAAAATAACATGGGCTGCATTGCCATGTGACTGCTTTCCTTTAGAACACTCGTTTCTCTGCAGTGTTATGGGTTCAGTACTCCATGGACAAGTAGGGCTACAGCAGCACAGAGGTGCAAAATATGAATTCCCACAACCTGACACATCTTAGCTTATTAAGTACACTGAAATAAACACCGTCAACATGAACAATCAACAACCACAAAGCAACATTAACATGCAAACATACTTGAAGTGGCAGGTTGGGGATGATGCAGGTGACTCCAAAGCCAACCAGGAGAAGATTGGTAAAGATGAAGGCTCTGGTGGCATTGACAATCTTCTGGATTCGTTTGTCAGGGCGACGGGGCTGACCAGGCTCACTAATGAAAAAAATGGATTTACATATCAAAAAATAAAATAAATTAAAAATTATAGATATGTTTTTTTTCACTTGTTTCCCAGCTTCCTTCTCTTCAATTTTTTGTGTCTCACCTCTTGATGCTCTTGTCATTTTCATCCTCACAATCTTTGAGTCTCCAATCCATGACATAGCCAATCACAGGAGAGGTGAGCAGACACAAAAGCTGGAGCACGCCAAAGATGGAGGTGTAGATACTCACTGAGAGACAGAGTAAAGAAAGTGTTGGGATCATACTTGAATACAATGCAGCATGATGTGAACAATATGAAGATGATGAATTGTGTGACTGGCGAGAATTTAAAGAGTGCTTTATGATCCCATTGGGACTTTTTGGGGGTTGTGACAAAAACATTTTACTTCAGATTTCATGCTCTAGACAAGACAGCTTAAGAGGACAAACAAAGGAAGAGATGAGGAAGTCAAGTTAGTTTGGCTTCAGGTTTCTTACCCACTTGCATCCTTTCCACTGCAACAGCAGCAAGAAGCCAGCATGATAGGAACGTTAAAGAGGTGTTAAAGATAAAAAGCAACCACACACGCAAGATGGGATCTTTGTTTTGTTGCAGGTGATAAAACTACAAACTAATGACACACACCTGCATCTAGGTCGCCCTCTGTAAGCGACTCCAGGATGGTGTTCATGGCCCCCATATAGAAGATGAGACGCAGCTGAGTGACACACATGGTGATGAGACTCAGCAAGAAGATGGGACTGAAGACACTCTTCATGAAAGACTGAGCTGTGGAGGAAATGAGACCCGAGAAGTTATAAAAAGGCAGGGCTAGATCAAATCGCTACAGTGACACATCCCAAAGGATATTAAATATCAAGAAGTTGTGGGATCGTCTCCATACAATTACGAAGTGAATCAGTTTGACAACAAATCCCACAAAAACCTGGAGGAAAATATACAAATCTCATTTTCTTATTCAGAGATTTTAATTACACGTTACATAAATGAATCCCTTCATTGTTATCAGTCACCTGGTGGTCTTTGGGGCAATCTAATTAAGTCGGCATTTATCTTCGAAAAAAGAGAGAGAGAGAGGGAGAGAGAGGGAGGGCACGAGAGATGTTTTTCTGTCCAGTCTGATTCTGAGCAACACTTCAGGAACCAAAAACAAAAAGATAACAACAGCCAAAATTCAAGGCTTCTACGCAGTCATAATGAACCAGTTGGTGATGTCACTGTGGCCTTAGACCTTTCTTAAACTACAGCACTTTGTGAGGCAAGGTCACCATCTCCCTGAATATAATCTCTGTAATCTCTCTCCATATAAAAGGCCTGGTGATAGCGTTAAAGACGTCTACCACATATTGTAGGATTTGTTCTACGGGGACTGTAGAACAATCCTGATACAGTACAAGACTTCCTGGCATTTGGTTTAAGTTTCATACGTTGGTCCAATAGAATTCCTACATAGAGCAATCATCCAGACATCTATTCCACGGCCATAACATGGCAACAAGTAAGAAATATATTGTTAACTAAAACAAAATTGGTAAGTATAACTATATTACTCCAACATACAACCAAATTAAAATGATCTGTTTGATGTCTCAAGTCTGCAGAAGCAAAACAATGCAGACGCCACAAACCTAAACATGCCTGTGCTCCTCAGCATTTCTTTTCATTCTCTAAACTATTTTTACATGATTAAAAGCTGTCAGCATGCCCTCCCTTGGTGTACATCTATTGCTGCTGCAGAGATTGTTTACGAAATTCTTCTCTTGGCCCTGGGTGCCACTGTAACACAGATTAGAGTTAGTAGTGTTTGGAGGATTCAAAGTAAACCAGGTTCAAGGAGAGTTGATCATTAATCAAAACTATTAATAAAAATGGACAGTGGAAACATCTGTCCATATGGCGAAGAAGCCAAACAACCAATTAATGGTGGGTGCACAGATGGAGCAGGTAGGTTTATTACTTTAACCAACAGGTGTCTATCTCGGGGACTATTTGGTCATGCTTCCAAGGCACTTTAATGTTTTACAAACACTTTTAGCCATTTGCTATTGGTATCCAAGCATGATACAGTCATGTGAAAAATAAATTATGCCCTCTTTTACCTCCAGGGGTGTCACAGAATATAACTGCATAAAATCTACAATAGTGGGCTGATAACGTCATACAGAAAAGAGTTAGCCTGTTTTAAGGTATTGGTGCTGATGGTGATTCTACAAGCTACTCAACCATGCAGTATAGTCAGTTTTATTAAGTTTATTTATATAGCCCACACCACCTCTGCATTTTGGCTTAGTTTCTGTGAAATAAATAATTACGCTGTGTAACATGTCATGTGTTGTTGCTCATTTGAAGGTTTTGGAGGGTTGGGGTTTTTTTTGCCTTAATTTTAAGACCATTTTATCTTGTATGTCTTTTTTGCTTGACTACATATGAACCACAATGTGTAAAAATTAATTGGAAATAAACAAAGGTAGTACACAATGTATTTAGCTGCTATAATTCTAGAAATACAAACATACGGTTTTATTTAGGATGAGTTTCAGCATTCATTTCAGGAAAAAAGTCTCCTCTCTCGTCTATCTTAACTGTTGTAGTGTAGCTTGCATACCAATATAACATACCACTGTGGCTGCTACAATGGAATGTGTCAGTGCAGCCACAGTATTTGTGTTTGTTTTCAACATAATACAACACTTTAAATCAGCCCTTTCAGATCTCAGAGGACAGAATAAATCAAACCAAAGCCTGAAACATCTGCATATTTGTGTTCCTGTGGACCTTTTTTTTAAATCCCTGACAGAAAATACAGATCAAGCTGTCATAAAACCAATTATTGGCATCATCAATGCACTTTACACTCAAATAAACAGAAGCACATACACAACTGAACCAGCTGTTACTTAAATCCACAACTATGCTTCTCTAGATCTCCCTGTCAGTGCATCACACACCAGCTTTTCCAAGAACACAGCCCGAACAGATTCCATGGTCTGTTTAGCACCAAAACACAGACAGCAAAGTAACGAGCCACCTTCTGAGAGTGTTTGACTCTGATGAGAGAGCCAGGAAGGCCTGCTGAGACCTGAAGGTTTAGTGGTAACAGAGGCTGACTTAAAGGGACAGCAGCAGGAGTAAAGGAGTGTAAGCGTAACAAAGACGGGACAAGTACTTTCCTCTAACTGTTGTGTAGTTGTATTGATTATTATATAGGTCGAGACTTATTATTATATATTAAGATAAGACAGCTATTTCTGTACATACATAGTCCTCTCTACTTGAAGATGAATGTAGATGAAATAACTTTTCAACAGCATACAATCACATTTCTCACATATCACTGGGAAATAAAACCACTGCAGAGAAACTCTAAACTGCATGAAAACCAGAATCTTCCAAGATATATACTCTACATTTAACTAAATCTCATCTTTAGGAACCAGTTTACACTTACAGCTGACTTTGTATTCCAGACATTACAGAATTTGGATTATCTGCTTCTCACTTACTTTTGTCCTCGCCTCTGCATGTCACCTCCAGGTCAACGGTGGACAGGCACATCTTGCTGGCATCCTGTGTGGCCAGATCTTTGGATGGTTGGTGAGACTGCTTGATTGAGTGGCCCACACTGAGACGGCGGCCCACTGTAGTCACCTGCCGATAAAACTGCTTCCCAGTGATCTTGTGGTCAAAGCCCAGCCAGCTGAACTTGATCTTCACTCTGAGAGAATGCAGGCAATAGTCAGCGGACATGAAGACAAAAGGAAGCCCAAAAGCCCCAGGTAAATGAAAGCAAAGCCAACTGATCATTTGATCTTATGGTCTTTCCTCTCTCAGGCTCAGTGGGCACTGCTGAGTCCAAAAATCCACTGTAAGACCTCTATCTTACAGTAGGATTTGCTATACATATGGCAAATCCGGTGTGTAAGCATGAATGCTTAGGGAATCTGGCCCATGTGGTAATGCGGACGTTTCTGTGGACTATGAAAGTTGTTTGGGCTCAGAATGAACCAATTTAAAATGTGTAAAACCTGAGATTAGGTTTTAAAAAGCATTTCAGTGGCATATTATGACAATTGGAAGATATCAATGTGTTGTATGTATATTGTTTGTGTGCCAGAGTATGATTCTGTCTTACGTGAAGTCCATGTCCTCTGGGCCTGGGAAGGGCTCCAGAGGCCAGTTGACAAAGCAGTTGAGGAAGACAAGGCAGGCACAGCTGGCCCAAGCCAGCAGGATGGAGATGAAGGTGGCTCCCAGATCATAAATCACCTACAAGCAAAGAGAAAGAACCCGTGGGGGGAAAAAAAAACATAATGGAGAATCAATAACCCATTTTCTGGAAGTAGTCATACTTTCTGAATGAATGTCACCTTTTCAGAAAAACCATTGTTTGACAGAACAGAACAGTATTAATAACTGAATATTTTGGAGGTAAATCAAGAAGTAAGCTCAGCAGATTTCAGTAGTAGTACAGATGAGATGTTACCTTGATGGCTGGGAAAGTGACAGCAGAGGAAGCATAGGATCCAATCATCAGGGCAATGAAGGTTGACCTTAGGTCTCCAAACATGTTTGGTAGCTACGAAGAGAGCAGGCACAAGTGATCAACTCATTTAATGATAGCAACTGATCTTGATCTTTTATTTATTTCTTTATTTATTTTTATGTAACATTTGGATTAGATTTCCACTGTCAGGAAACACAAAGTGTGTTAAATGGAAAATAATCAGGATCTACACGATTCATGTAGGTCACCTATTTTGGATTCAAAATGGTGAATTTGGCTCAAAGATGAGTGATTTTCATGCATGTGTACACACATGCTCCACATCACTGGCTGCTAAGGCTCTTACCACCAAGCATGCGCTGTGATGCCTCCATTGGTCTGTTACTTGCACTGTTTTGTTTTTTTCCTGTTTGCTTTTGCAAACAAAGAGACAAAAGGCAATGGCACTCAACTCCAAGAAACCGCTCACATTGTTCTTAACCAACAGTTTTCTTTGGAAAGTCAGAAAAGTCTAGAAATAAGACATCAACATGTGGTTTATCTCCTCTGTCACAGGTAGGCTACATGTCTTCCTGTGATCAAACTGAAGATTTTTTTTTGTGGTACTGTACTTTGAATGATCAAGATAATTCAATGAACTAAGAGGCGAGAAAAGGAGGTAAATGGTATGCAGTTAAAATTACACAGAAACTTTTTATGGGTCACGGTAAGCAATGGTACGTCTCCTCCTGTCCTTTTCTTGTTGTTATGATCGGTCCATTCACCCATCCATCCAGATGCTGTGTTCACCACAGGGGTGAAGCTTGTTAACCAGCCACCTGAACCTTCTCACCCCGCACTCTCCAGACAAATTGGAGCAAAGGTGAGACAAAAATTACTATGTCCCCTGCCATGACATAAAAAAAAGGCTGCCCAAATTCCTCCACTTTCTCTGCAGTGGCACTCAACCAAGAGTTCAGTTTTGACTCATTACACAAGGCGAGGGAGTAAGATGTCTCACCTTTGGCCCATTTAGTGGAAGTGACTTGAGAAGAGACACAAATTGCAGATTTGGTGTCATAATGACAAATCAAAACCAATTCCATGTACGTAAGCAAAGTCAGCAGATTCAGATTACACCACTGGCACTACGTAACGTTGTCAGCTTCTACTCTGCTGACTGGTTTTTTAAATGCCCAGTTTCAGGAGGTTGTGAGCATCAAAATAAATGTATTAGGGAGAAGGGTCTCTAAAAATGTGAAAAGTAGAAAGTGCAGTAAATGTTGTTGTTTTTCCTCAATATTCAAGTGGAGAGGAAAAGCACATTTACAGACCCAGCTCTGTGGATAAGTTACCCCACAACCTTCCTATGATGTTTCTCCCTCTAAAATCCTTTCTTCCTTTGTTGTTTACGCTACAAGTAGATTACTAGTAGTTTACTTAGAAACACTTATTTTGTCTGCCAGTATTTCTGCAAACGCATGAGTGAGTGGGGAAAAAACAACAATCACAAAATCACAGACTAACAGACTAAAAGCCTCTAATCTAATCAAAGGAAAAACTATTCACATTGTTTTGGATGCAGAAAAGCATTGGTCTAATACTGAGGTTACGTCAAACTGGGCTTTTCTGGGTTACTATAGGTCTGAATCACAGTCAGCTGCTGAGACCTAGTTTTCCCAAAACCATGTGCAGTCCAAGTCTGGTCTGCTGCTCCTGAAGAAGAGGGTCAGCAATGTGAGGAGAGAGTGACCGTGTTCATGGGAACAGTAGCTGTCAGGCTTGAGAAGGTGCAGACACCAGTCAGAGGGACAGGTTGATTTGTTAAACACACAAGGACAAAGAATCAGCTGTGTTTTCAGGTACAATAATAGACGTGCCATTAGCATAGCGCCAATAGTGTCATAACACCACAGATATGATCACTGATAGAGAAGTCAGCTGAGACTGAAATGTTACAAACACACATTTGAGGCTGCAAGAATTTGTCTGGTTCCATGCTGTTACTCGTGATTTCAATTAAAAAGCAGCATAAAGCCTTGTTACTATGACAACAGAAAGAAATGTACTTTTTCAATCATTTGCTCAAGTAGCCAACTATCATTTCAGGCGTTTTAACTGTTGAAATATTTGCCTGACAGGTGGTCAGTATTTAGCCACGTTAGGATCACTAAAAGCATAACACAACATTGTGGATGGCAGCTAACGTTCATATATATCAAGTAGGCTACATCTCACATTTGCCTCTACACTCCCATTCTCAGTCAATATATGCTAACTGTGAATAATAGCTACATTATTAGGCAACTATAACACCCACCTAATCGAGCTATTTTTAAGTTTGTTTTTGTTCTTGGTTTTTTTTTTTTTTGATTTCATTGATTCTTCAGAATCTCACATCTTTGAACTTAGATTTCAGAGTAAAAGCTAAAAATGCCATACCTTGCTAATATGGATAACAATACCGATGTGTGGACGTTTGAGTTTGAAATAGTGTCTTTTCTCATAAATTACAAAATAGTGCACATATACTATACTATTTCTGTACAATTTCAGACTATGACTAAAAATATACACTAATATTTGATTACTTTTGATGGGACCTCAATATTCGGACATACAGAAGTGTTTTTTTGTTGTTGTTTTTAAACTTTTCCTACTGTAATTAACAGCAGGATTGTCAAGTGTTATTACAAGTAAAATAATAGTATTTAGGCAAAATGTGGGGTACATCCTAAAGGTTGGCAGTCCATTTCAGGGTCTACTTATAATGTACAGTAATGTTTAATATGCTAAATTTAATTAAAATTGATTATTGGGGCACATGAACAAATACTGGTACTAAATGTACAGTCATTCCTCATATTAGAAGTCTGCAGAATTATAAAGCAACTCATCCAGCATTTTTATGCAGCATAGTCTGGATTGAAATAAAACAGTACCTGTCTTTCATGCCATCTTAAAATGATTTTGTTTTTTTATTTCACAATCCTGCAAGAATTTATTCAAGAGTGTGCTGGGTTGTTCTGGTAATCTGGACTCTTTAAAAGAAGTGCTGCTTGTGCTTCTCAGCTTAATTAACTATATAGCAACACAGTTGCTACATAGTTTTTTGACAAAACATTCAAAGTGTTTGTTCTGGAAATGTTGCCTTTTTTTCCTTGTTTGCCCTTTTCTCCCCCATTGATCTTGGAGTTTAACAAGCCCTAACTTCACATAACTAAATATCTGGTGACATCTCAGTATCATAGCTAAGCAATCACCCACACAACAGATTTGGTTGTTGTATTTGATCAACCACTAAACAATATTTTTAGCTTCAGAGCAGTCATCTGAACCTGAAAATAAGAGATCAGGGGCTGTTGGCAGGGTAGAAGCATTCTTTTAAGGTATGCAGGTTTGACTGATGAAGGCGTAAGAAGAAATATAATAATTTAATATTATGTCCTTCTGAGACAAAAAAGATGTCTGCAATGACAAGTCATGCTGTTAAAATAAGAACCTGTTGAAACCTAGTGAGCTGTGGTGCAGTTGTTTTTGGAGACTTCTGAATGTTAGAAGTGCAAACAAAGGTAATGTATGCAATGTGCATCATGTGACACCTTTACATATACTTGCTGATGATATTGCAACAGTGCTAGAGGCAAGACCGGCATTTTCATAGCCTGGTTGTATCTTAGCTTTTATCTCTGAACTGGGAACATGTTTTGCTGGTCATTCCAACTTTTTGCCCATCTTGCAATTCTACACATACTTTGTAAGTCACTGCAGATAGGAACATGTGCTGAGTGTTGAAAATAAAATAGAAACAGCAGAATGTGAGGCGACAAAAGAGACTGGGACTCATACTGAACTGTTCGAGCTGGGCAGGGTCAAAAAAAGAGGAAACTGGGCAGAGTAGTCTGAGAGGAAAGAAAAGGGAAATGAAAGAGGGAAGAGGGCTTTTGCTACAGCAAGTGGAAATTTCAGCTGCCTGCTACTGGACCACTGAGAACCAGCTCTGACCAGTCCTGACCTGACGCACAGGATAGGACTTATTCCATCATTTTTAAAAAGTAGCTAAGTGGGCTTGAACATTTCACCACAATCTCATTTACCATATGTTTGCCACTTTAAAGTTTGATTTTTTTTTTTTTCTGAATCCAGTGAATTCCAGTGCCAAACAATGAAAGAAATATGAACGCTTCCATCAAAAATAGATCTTACTTAGGTGGGCTTGTTCCAACCACCCTCTCAGTGCTGCTCTTTTCACCCTTTTGCAACATAATACAGGGAAAATGAGGCTTCAAAATCACTCGGTAGAAAAAACAAGGGTGACGTCACATGCTTGCAATAAGATGAAGATGAGGTGGAGCCGCATGTGTTTCTGTGAGTGGGGATACACTGTGTGTATATTTTGTATGTGTGTGTAGGCGGGGTCTGTTTGAGAACATTTAAAAGATAGATAAGAACTTCACTGAAACATTATGCCCTTTTTTCACAAAGAATGGGAGGAGGAAAGACCAGAAAGCAGAGAAGCACCCATCCCTCCATCATCCCACCCACCCTTTCTCTTCAAATTAACTCCCCGTTTTCCCATGACACCAAATGTTGAGTGCTCATCCACAGAATGAGGAAGTGAAGCAAAAAAATCAATAACATGGACAAACAACAGACACAGTGGGGAAGAAGCCAAAAGAGCAGCAACAAAATAAAAAGGTAAACCATAAAACATGTCTTCCTCCACTCCCATGTAACTAAAACTGCCACACGATGGGTCTCACGAAACATTAGCAGAACAGATTTGTGCATAAACTTTGAGCAGAGCAAAATTTACATCTTTTGGTGTTCATGAAAATTTGTAGTTCTGAACTTTTTGTAGCTATGATCAAATTCACACATTCTTGTGGAAAAATCTGAGTTTTACAGAGCGTGCATGAATCCAGAGGAGGTGATTTACGTGCACATCTTCTCACAGATTTATGAAGATTACATGAGGAAGACCCTGTTGGGAGTTGCATCGGGTTTTTATGAGCTGAGAATTATCATGGGCCTACGAAGCCCCAACCTGAACCTGTGTGTCGTACTCTGTTATTCTCTACTGGAACAGCTGAAACCCAAAGAAGGGGGAGTAAAGGGAAGGCCAAAGTAAAGCAAAAAGCTTCATATAGACAGTATTTGAAAATGAAAATAAATTAAACTCTCAAGGTTACATTTGACAGATCCAGAAAACCACAGATACACACAAGCAATAGCAGCAATATGAGGAAAACCTTCTTCAAGACTTGCAGACATTTGTAATTCAGCTGCTTTAGGTTAGAGAGCCAAACATGTTAGCACAGCACTGACATATGGAAACACAAAGTAATCATGCACGTGCTGGAATACGTTTTAACAGTTCTGGGCAGGTCCTTCCTTGCCAAGGGGAGGGCAGTTGAAACCAGAGAAGATGAAAACAACAAGACTTAAGATTGGGTGGAGGGAGGAGTGAAGCACGGTGAAATGGTGAAAAACAGCATGTGCTTCTGTGCGTGTGTGGGTCTGTCTGCTTGTGTGTGTTAGTCAGGGTCCCAACAGGCTGCTTGAAAAGGAAACAGCAAAGCTGGGTGGGGAAATACAAATGTGCTCTTAGTTCTCCAGTTGCAGCTTCCTGTTTATCTCTTTCGGACTAGACTGTTTCTGTGTTGTCATAAAGTTACAGACTGTTCAGACAGCTGGTGACCCAGAATTAAAAGCTACCATTCAGCAACAAAGCAACACAAAACCTGAGGCTGAACAACACAGTTCTGATATAAATAAGAACAAGACGATCAGTTTCTTAAAAACAGACACCAAATGAGCTGTAAAAAGTGATTCATTTAACCCTGGAGTGTCAATGAATTTCCATACACATGCAAGTTATAGCAACCCATGTGTCCTTGTGTGGCTGAAATAGTAAATAAGAAGAGTTTCGTCCAAAAGTATCAGAGAGGCAGTAAATAATTGATCACTAATGTATAGTATCTCTTTTAACTTTCCCCATGTGTCTCACACATGCAGGACAGACACAAACTCTATAAAGCTACAGATATACATACATATATATATATATATATATATATATATATATGTATATATATATACACATATATATATATGTGTACACATAAGGGTTTTCTGCTATGAGCACATAA
>JBAMYA010000005.1:11240898-11289367 GCA_037176975.1 Arrhamphus sclerolepis
TTTTAGAGAGAGAGAGAAATAAAAAAAAGCTAAGCCTGCTGCTGCTCATGAAATCCTATGTACTGTATTTAAAAAAAAAAAAAAAAAAAAAACCCTCTGCCCAGTTTCCTGTCTAGCTGCTGTTAATAAAAGCCACTAAAGCCCAAAAAAACAGCTTTAAATAAAGAAATGAGAAACGTAGCTTGAAGTCCTGGCTATGTTTAAAACGTCAGACAGAATCTATTCTGGATGTGTGTAAGAAGAAGGATTAAAAAAAAAAAAAAAGAACATTTCCTTTTTTGACATAATTCTCTTTTTTTCTGCAAAACAAAAAAACAAACCCTCATTTATACGTTGAAGTTTTCGTAACTTGGGGCTGACAGGAAGTATCGTGAATGTGAAGCAATCAGTTTGGGGAAAACTAATTGTTTTCCGTATTTACAGTTTTTCCATTATTTATATAAATTTTCAAGTGTTTAGATCGTTTGTTTGGGGGGTTTATAAAGCAGTGGTGTCTTACCCTGGCTAGGTACTTTATCTGTGTGTCTGAAGTAATGCACGCAATGCCATCTTCTCCACCGTACTGTACATTGCCAAGGTGAAGCACGCTGGCGATTATGTTCAGTAATTCCTGCACAGAAAAAAAAACACATAGGAGGGATCAAATATGCAAAATGAGAAAGGCAGAAGAACGGGAAGAAAATAAATGAAGGGAAAGAAAAGAGCAAAGGTGAAGAGATCCTATGCCACAATAAGAGCACAACCTTAAGAACTAGACTATCTTTATGAGAAACTGAACTGATAAGGCTCACTTTGATTAACATCAGGATAAGATTAAAACAGGGAAGAATTTAGCAACCTTATCACCCAGTACTACATACAATGTGCACACTCTCACACCTGTTGTTCACTCTCTGAGCAGCGTGAGACCGAAAAGAGCTTTCAAAACAAGCCCAGACTCATGAACTTGCCGGAAGACTCCCAGGCCATGCACAAGTGAGGTCCAGGTATATAACAACAACTTCACAGCGATCTTTCCAACATCCAGAGGGAAACAGAGACAGCCTCAAGATTGTTGTGTGGAAATTAATAAACACAGTTCAAGTGGCCATGCTTATTCCGGTTTGTCATGGATTAGATTAATCTTTACCTTGCCAAGAAATTAGTAGTAGTTTTAGTAAAAAGTGCTGTTCTAAGCTGGAAACCATAGAAACCATAAAGTGGTGCCAGAAATTCCAACTTTAACACTTCAAAACGAAACCTTGATGAGTATTTCTTTTTGCTTGTAAGATTACCTATATTAATCAAATATTTAAATGACAAAAGACGGCTTTGTTTTCTTATTATTAAAATACATTTTTCATTTGTAGTCTGTCATTGCTATGAACTGCAAAGCATTATGGGTAGTACTGATTTAAAATGTCCAAAAGTCAGGATGTTCCTGGTGTGTGGACAGTACAGTGACATTAATGTAACTTTCCTTTGTCCTTTTTAATTTGCAGCAGCAGTTGCTGTGCAGTGGATGCGATTTACAATGAAGGAAAGTGTTGAGAGCATTAAAAGCTCCACCTTCAGGGATCTCTTAAACTCTGTCTCCAGCAAATGCTGCATTTGTTTTGGGAGTAGTAGCAAACAATATTACTGTATTTACAATTATGTGGTGTGTTAGAGTATATGAGGAAATTAAACAAAGATGCTTTATGAGCTGCATTTGTACATCTACATTATTCGCAAGAGGGCTGGCTGACAAAATCAGGCTATATTCACTGTTTAGATGCATTCCACAGTTGCTATGCAACACAACGGTAAACATCATCCACACCTTTTTTGAGATGTGTTGTTGCCATCAAGGTCAGAATGAGCTAATATTTTACATGAGATGGTGAAATGTCTTAGTTTCAACATCTGACGTGTTCTTTATGTTCTACTTGGAATAAACTATGGGTTTATGAAAGTTGTATATTAAATTCTGTTTTTATATGTGTTTTACACAGCTTCCTAACTTTTTGGGATTTTGGGCTAAATTTTATCTCAACTTCTATTTTGTGTTTTTTAAATGCAGATTTGACTTGATATCTGCCAATATTTAGATTAAGGATCAGAGAAAATTGCAGGTATCTGGTTTAACTCTTCCTTTAAAAACTAGCACCTGTGAACCTCATCTACGCAGCTACAATGAATTAAAAACATTTAGGAAGAAGTGATAAGAACACAGTCACTGGTCTTTAGCAAGCTGTCTTTGCCCACAAGTCTCTCAGTCAATAAGACTTTGATTAGTTCCACTGATGCATTTACCTTGAAAACTATAACCAATAGTAGCATATTGTCACACTGCAGAAATATTATAACAAACCAGCAAAAGTTGCAACATTTGTATTTGTGACATTATGATACTTCTGTTTACTTCACAGAATGAATGGTACACAAGAAGTTATCATGGGCTCTGTAGTGCAAAACATGCGATAAACTTTGCAAACCTTTTACACATATATTACTTTTTAATCCCATATTTGTTTTAGAAAAGGGTTTTAACAGGAGAAGGTTTCTCGTGAAGTCCTGGCCAGGACTAACGTTGCTCTTATTCTTGCCTCCTCGAGAAAACAAACAAATTTCTCTGATTTTTGCATTTGAGTTTTTGAGTTAAGTGATTTACAAAGCTTGGGCCTTTCCTCACCTCCACCTCATCCTCACTGAAGCCAATCACAGTCAGGGCCTTTCTCACCACCTTCCAGTCACTGCGATCGTTGATGGAGCTCACTTTGGGACAGTTACCCTGTAAATTACCCACAAAAAAAACAAAACAAAACACCTGTAAACATAGTTAAGCACTTAGCTAATCATTTTCCATCTAGTTCAGCTTGTCAGACTCTTCCATTGTTGTGAGCATGTGAGGATTCATCAACAGAGTAGGTGGCATTAAATTACTGTTTACAGGTAAAGGAAACACCTACTTATATGTGATGTAAACACCCATTTAGGCAAACACATGTTAGGTATTTTTGTTTAACAGCTGTTAGATATATATCGGTTCACTGAGAAGGAAGCTTCAGCTGGTGCAGATTTATCTCATGAGGAAAGCTCCTCTCTCTGCAGAGTCCCCAGCTGACATGTGAACCACACACACACACACATTACAGATCAATGACTTCTGGCAGTTTTGAGAGGAACTGTATGACTTTTTGTGTAAATGGGTGAACACTGTAGAGCACAAACTCAACAAGCAGTGTTTTAAGAACCAGATCTGCTGAGGCTGTTGCTGGTACTGTGTGGTATTATCACATGAATCCAGCTCAAACACTGCCGTGCTGAATGACGTGCATACTTGTAAAGACCAGTAGCAGATAATGTACATGGATGAGGAGCTTTAAATTCTTACTTTAACCAGGTACTGATACTGTTGAGGGTTCCTCTCCAGGCCGAGACGTCTCAGCAGGTCCTCCTCACCTCCTTCAATCAGCTGATAGAAAATGTGGAAGTTTCTCTCGCCGTGGTTCTGGTGAACCACCCGGGACTTTTCGAGCAAGTAGTTGAGGATGTGACCTCCTACAGGGGCACCCTGCCGACGGGCCAAAGGCCAGGGATGGAGAGGAAAAAAAGGGGGGGAGGAGAGGGTAAGGCTAGGGTACTGAGGTGTAATATTGGATAGATAAAACATGCAGGTTCCCAGGAAAAATATCGTGTACCCTCAAACAGAGATGCAAGAGGGGAAGATGATTATATGAATTTTGTTCATCAAATATACAGGCCGGTAACAACATTTCAGACCAATTCTTGTTGAGCACTCAGTAAATGATTGCTTTAAGTGGCTGCCTCGATAAATATGAGAGTCACTCACCTTGAAGTCAAACTGAATATCCATGTACTTGCCAAAGCGGCTAGAGTTGTCGTTACGCAATGTCTTGGCATTGCCAAAGGCCTGGAGGGAGACATAAGGGATAGAGGTAATGGCAGCGTGGAGGGGAGGGAAAGTGATACACATGGGATGACAAGTAAAATTAAGCAAAACACAAAAGAATCCACAGGTGAATTCATGTCATGTTTGCTGGAGGGTGCTACAGATTGCAACAAATACTGTACAGAGAGACACACCCATGCTTTAACATAGGACAAGTTCACTTGCTCAGAGAAGAAGACAAATAAACAAGTGCTTTCTGTCAACTCTATACCTTTCTACTGTATTCACTCTTTAGTCTAGTGTTCTGGTGTCAACCATAGAACCATTTCCAAAAGTAAATCAAACTGGATTTTGAACAAAAAGACTACACAAATGTCTATGTGGACTTGCATAAAAACATACGTTGGGATATCAGCTGTGTTCAACTAGTGTGGTTTTTCTATTGTATAATTTCAGATGACTATTTTGGTAGTACACAACCCAATGACAGGATTGGAAACAAACAAACAAAAAAACCCACACTCAGTATGGATGAAATGGTTGTGTTCTACCAGATAAATGTGAAACTGTGGCATCTCACCTCCAGAACAGGGTTGGACTGCAGGAGACGATCTTTGACGGTCTGCACCTGCTCACTAGCTGGACACGTGAAAGCATAGTACTGCAGGATCTTCTTGGATGCCTCTGTCTTCCCGGCGCCGCTCTCCCCTGAGATCAGGATGCACTGGTCCTTCCTCTCTGTCCTCATGGAGCGATAAGAGTTGTCTGCCACTGCGTAGCTGGAGGAGCAATGAAACAAGAGGTGAGCAGCAAATTTGATATATGACAATGTTATGACTGTCAGGTGGAGGATCAAAACTGTATTTCTGTCTATTCAAGGCCGCCAATGAATAAAATCACTCTTATTCACCTTGAAATGTTTAAGACAGAACTTCTAACCTGTGCTGTTTTCTTGAAAAAGCCAATAATGAATATGACACTGAAGATAAATGAATACATGTACAGTTGGTAACTGACTGATATCTTATTCCCTATTGTCCAATATGGTTATGTACATGTATCTATAAACGTGAGTCTGTCACAACCATCATACACTGAACCCTCCTCAACATTTTATTTTCACTTGTCTGGTTTTAGAGCTTTTGATACTTGTATTTAGAACTATGTACTTAATTCATGAGGCTCTGATTAATTGCATCAGTTTGTCACAACAAGCCATCAACTTTTTCACTGTTAATAAAGAGCAGCTTAAAATGTGGTATGAAAATGAAATTACTGGAATTGGTACAAAACAGCCTATTGAAAAAAATTCTATTAAAACAACCACTTTATTAAAAAGGAAGAATGTTTAATTATGTTAAATTTCAGAAACACAGTTTTTTATGCCCATAATTAATTCTTTAATGGGGAAATCTTCTCTGGTTAAACTGATGTTAATGACTAACTGATGTCCAAATAAAGCATCCAAATCTATGCAGATTCTCGAAAATGGCTTTTTAATAATTTAATACGTTTGAATAGGTTAGAAAAAGGAAAGAAGTTTGTCAATCAAAAGGAAATAAAGGGCAAGTGTTTTCACATATTTAATCAGAATGTTGATCTATCAAATAAATGTTGCCTTTGGAATGTCTTGGAAAATTCTTGTTTGAGTTATGACATATGATAGTCCTGCAGAGCACATCTTGGTGTTTGGACACAATTCTGACACCAAACTAAACACTGAAAAATAAAAGGCAGCAGCTTGAGTGCAGCTGTGCATATTGTGTTATTATTCATGTTTGATATGAGGAGCTGAGGTGGTCACGTTGAGGTCACAGGCATTCCCTCTCAGGGGAGGAAATCTCTCGCCTGGTACGATCATTTACTCACTATTATTTTCACCTGTCCCTCCCATGTTCACTCTCTGGAAACCCTCCTTGCTTTGCCAAGGCATATCTTTCTTTCCGCTCAGTAGAAAAGAAAACATTTGGCCACATGCTCAACTGGTGAAGTCAAGAGCAAGGAGAATAAAACTAGCAGCGGCTGAAGATGGGTTGGTATTTTGATGAAATTCCCGTGACTCTTTACAATGAACTCATTTGTGTTTCAGTTGATTTATGGGGTTCTGGGAAGATTTAATGAGGAAAGACCACAGCAAATGATGAAGTGAGCGTTTGGGCCAGTGAGTACCATAAGTACCTGCACAATCAAAATAATAATCATTTCCAACTGAATTTTGATTAACTCTGTGGAGGTAACAGCCAGTTTTAAGAGCAAACTAAGAATTCACTCTTTTTACATGACAAAACGTACATATCACAATGAAACTGGAACATTAGTTGAATGCATCGATACTGCATCAAAGACCTGGCCAGAGCCTTCCAACGTACAGCCTTTACACTGCAATACCAACTCAAACAACATCATGCAAGGATACTCATCAGTTTTTAAATGACAAACATTCAAATAGAATAGAATAGAATAGAATATAGAATTATTTTTACATCACTTACATGTGAGGTGAGACTTCATAGAAGTTGACCCCTCTGTAGCGTTCCATGTGGTTCTTGTTGTAGATCTCTAGGTCTTTGTATGGGTTAACAGACACCAGGACTGAACCAATGTAAGTCTGATGAAAAAGGATGAAAAAGGAACGTCATTGTTACATTGCTGCATGAAAAATAATCATGATTAATGAGCCATGGTTCTATAACAACTACATTTATGAAAATCCTGTACAGTCTAAGCTGAAAGTGACTTGCCATCGAAGCCTCCCCATTGCATTTACTCACATAGATGAGATTCTCTTTGAAGCGTTTGCGCAGGTTCTCTATGAAGGAAGCTTCACTGGTGAAGTTCTCCAGCAGGACAAAGTCCTGCACACCGACCCGGTCTCTTGCTGTCAGGGCCGACTCCATCATAGCCCGCACCCCGTCACTAGCCACCACCTGGAGGACAAGCAAGAAGGGAGGCATGGTTAGAGAAGGAAATCCACAACACGACCAGTGCGCAGTAGTCCATTAAAAACCCAGCCACATGCAGCGAGAGACAGATGTTTCACATCATTTACATTTGATACATCTTTAAAAACAATGGAAACCTAAGAAGCAACAGCAACGATATTCATAAATCAAAGCTGTACCAACTAGGATGTTTAGGCCTCTACAACCCACAAACATCAAAACAATTAAATCACCTCAGGGTTAGGGGAACATCTTATTTCATCTGAGAGCCCAAACTGCAAGACTTTTAGATTTGCAGTCAAATATAACACAGGACAAAAACAAAAATTCCAGCATAGGCATTATCATGCAGAAGTTCTCGTCACTGTTGCCAAAGTAAAAACAGACTATCAAGATTAGTGCCAAGAAAAAGTTCTCAGTCTCAAAGCCGCTCACTGACCTGACATTCATTCAAACACCAAAACAAGGAGATATCCTCTTTGTAAAAACTTTTCTTCAAAACTCTAACTCTAAAAACAGTAACTGAGCCAAGCCCAGCTGTAAAGGGGAGAAGTTGTCACTTCAGCTAAGATAAAACGTGCCCCACCCGTTTCACATGTTCAAAAATATACAGGACAAATTTAGCGTCAGTCAAACCATAACACTTACATGCTGAAGTTCGTGAACACTTTTCTCCAGGAAGCCATTTTCTAAAATAGAGGCTTGAGTTTTTCGTAAGAGACTGCAAAGATTACCAATATCCATGTTTCAGATGTTCAGAGCTGGACAGAATTAACAACAAACTCACTGAAGTACAGCAGGTGTTGTTGTGTTATAGAGTACAGAAGTCTTGTCCCAAAGGAGGCGACATTGAAAACACTGATTAAGGTAGGGAGGACTTGAGGGAGGAGAAAATATTAATTGGAGCCAAGTGAGACAAGAGGGAAAAAAATAAAAGGGAAGGGGGGTAAGGAAGGAGATAGTATGTGATGGATGCTGGGTTATGACTCCAGTTCTGCTGCATCACTCCATTTAAACTCTAGTGGAAACTTAACAAGACTCCCTGAAATTCCACACAGCAGTGCCCTCCACAACAATACGAAGACCATTAAATCACATCCCGAATCATATCAACTTTTCAGCGCAGAGCAGACACACACGTGTACAACATCTTGTTCAAGTTTCACCAGGTATGCATGGACAGGTTTGATCCTGACTTTTTAGGAGGGGCTGCAGTGCCCCCATCAGGATTAAACTCTGGAGAAAAGATGTGATGCTGATCTACAACTTCAAGAAAGGGAAGGTTTCTAAGTCAAATAACATTAGCCATACCTGAATGTTACATTCATGCTCTTTCATTAATGAAACTACCTCTGTTTATCTTTACAACCTTTGACAGAAGAAAGAGGCCTGTCTCTGAGAGATGCTAGAACAGACCCACCTGAAGCTCTGGCTGGGATTCAGTCTTTCGCCATTGCAGTTTTTTTTTAAACTCTTAAACAAAGTTGTAAAATGGTGTAGAGGATGCGTGTTTGGATGTACGTCCTCATAAGAACAACACCAAAGTGTGAACTTGATTAAATTATAAAAGATTTTCACAACAGATTTTTATAGGACCCTTTTTTGTAGGATTTTATATGATTTAAAGAAACACACAACAACAACAAAAAAACAACACTCATTAAAATAGCTAAGCAATGAATAAGCAGTAAAAAATTAGCATGTTATTATGCAGTGGCCACATTCACTGTAGACTTTTTCAGCACTTCTTTTTTTTTTTTTTACAGTAGGTCTAAGGCACACATGAGCAACCTGTGGCCCTCGAACCATGTCAGTCCAGCACACCCTAATTTAAAAAAAATTATACACAAACATGACACTTTACTACCCACTTTATATCTCCATTTAACTTCAGGCAAAAAGCCAAGTTAAATGTTAATGTTCATTCTGTGCTATATGTGTGTGTATCCACAGCGCACGCACAAAGTTCCGCGTGCACGTGTTAGCAAAAATACATGGTGCATTGACATATTACTTTTCAGTTATCTTGAAAAGAAAAGATGGTCAACATTCCAGAGAGATACTTCACAAACAAGCTGAGTGCCTCATTAACGTTGTCGGTTCAGCTGTGATATATACTCCGCTCCATCTGCTCCAGAGCAGATATTGTACACAACATACTGGAAGTTGCTCTGCTGCACCAACTATTTTAAAATTGCTTCAGTAATTTTTAAGTGGAGAAAAAAATTAAATACTGCTACAACTGTGAAAGGTTCATATTCAATAATATCATACAAAACCATTAATTAGGCTTAGCAAGTGCCAAGTCCATTCTCACGTCAAATCCACTATTAATGAACTGATTACATGATGTACAATTTGTTGTCTGTAACTTTTTTTCCCGAAACATTTTTCCTGTAACAAGTGTAATTTTATAGATATAGTCCTTCTTGGAAAGACTGAACAGACAGCGATGTTGGACTTCCTCATCTGAGCATAGGTAAAGTCACAAAAAACACTGAAAACTGATATTCCTCTAAATTACGGCATCACTGTTTATTACAAAAACTGCAGGGAGGAAGGAAACCACAGCTTTTGTTTCCCCACCTCTTCCTCTTTCACACATCTTCATTCTTCACTTTCGCTTCTTGTTTCAATCTCTCACCCTCTCTCTCTCCATTACCTCATTGTTTCCCCACGCTCCTTTCGCTGTTTGGCTTTTCCTGATGCTTATGCCACACGACGGGCCTCCACTATGTCTCAGTCACACGCCATTACGTGTACACCCACCTCGCACATGTCGTCATGTTTTCCAAATCCTGTGCAGCAAACAAGGCAGCTTGGAGCCAGGTTAGCAGGAGGCCTGAACTGCTCCAGGTCTCCACACCAAAGGTGTGACTTGTTTGAGTTTCTTGTAAAAGCATTGATCAATTCATGCTTTTTGTTCAGTTTAAAATATTATCTCCACGATAATTTCTACTAATAGTCATGGTTCTAGAGACTGAATCATACCAACGTCGGTGCTTTCCACATTTAACCGTACCTCTTACAATGTTTCCAAAGAAAACTTACATTTCCAAGTTCAACTGAAACATCTAGAAAGATTTGCGTGACATATGACCCAGGTATTGATTGGAGGTGTGTAAATTCTTCAATTCCACAGCTTACAGAACTTTAAAGTTGCATGCTAATACTTTATGTCTGGTTATGTCCAAATATCATGAAACACAAAACAAAAAGTTTAAGAAAAAGAGAGGTCATAGTTACTTTATCTGGCTCCAAGGTCTTGCTGTCGAAACTGTGAGTTAAAATGGCAGAGCTAACGCTCAGCAACAACAGTTAAGAAGAAAAAACTAGCTTCACTTACACTTCTAAAGTTAATTCATTCATAATCTTGCTGACATTCAAATAAACTATAACGTTTTACACAAACAAAAGCAGCACAGTGGTGGAATTTGACTTGTATAAAAAAATCAAATATCTGAAATGATGTAAACTGATTGTTAGGTTGAAAGGGGCAGATATTATAAGATTGTTCTTCTTTCTGCTCCTTTTCATTCAAGCCTAAAGGACTTAAGATCATTGTGAATGTTTTTAATGCCACTCTTTTGAATGAAATAAATAAATAAATAAATAAAAATCACAAAACATCCTTGGTGACGGTAATGAAAGTGAGTTTCCTAACCCACACCAGCTCTAGGTCTGATCAGAAAGACGTCAGACTCATAAAACTTCTAAACTGTTGAGAACACTACATTTTCTAAGTACCTGAACCGACTGGTCAACAACTAATCTGTAATCCTCTTTTGCCTCAGAAACGTCCATCAAATATTTTAATCGGTGTCCTGAATCTTTACAGAGCCTACTCGAGTACTGTGAAAATGCTGACATTTTTATCCACATCAGCCATCACACATTTCATCTGGAACTTTTTGCAGATGAGACCACTTCCAGTAAATAAAGCAATACAATAAATAAAGCCAATACAAGCAATACTGATCATGCAAGATGGACGGCACTTATTCACCTATGAGTGGAAGGACAAAAAACGGGAAACAATGTCGACATTAGAATCAGAGAGACTTTACTGCCAGGTACCCTAAAACAACAATTAACAGGATTAAGAAATGTTTGTGGTGTATGGGGCAAAAAACACAAAGTAAACAAAATATTAAAAAGTGCAAAAAGTCAAAAGAAGTAGTTATACATAGACTATTAAAATATGTACACAAATAAGATAAGGTAAATAAGTTATGGGGTGGTGGGGGTGTCAACTGGGGGGTGTTAACCACTGTTCATCAGACTAGACTGCAGCAGGGAAGAAAGTGTTCTGGTGGCGTGAGGTCCTGGTCCTAAAGCACCAGACCCCTTTTCCAGAGGTGAAGGACTGAAACAGTCTGTGTCCAGGGTGAGAGGTCTCTGGGTCCTGGAGATATAGAGGTTGGAGGTTGCAGCTCATCACCTTTTCTGCAGAGTGGATGATCCGCTGCAGCTTGGCCTCGTCCCTGGACGTGGCTGCAGAAGACCAGACTGTGATCCTGAATGTCACAAGAAATTCCAGGATATGCTCCCATCATTCCGACCAGACCAGGACTGTCAGATACACCAGTGGTGACCCTGTCTACTTTGTTTGGAACAACTGGGGGGAGCCACTAGCGCGGGGAAGACCAGAAAGGCACACATCTGCAAAGGCCTGGATCAGTGCGTGCACCCTTACGTGTCACGTTCCCCAGTTCCTGGTTAGGCTCTATTCTACTCTCACCCTTCGCATCACATGATTATTCATATCAACCTGCGTTAATCACCTCTGTCCTGTCTCGAATGACAGACTGAAACAATGACCACATCTAAAAGAAGCATATAAGTGAAGAAAGCAGAAGGATCTGCTGACCGTGCCAGTGTGAGAACAAAAGCAGCTCTCTCTCCTTGACCTTTGCATTAGCCCAGGCTTGCTCATACAGCTCAGATGTCACACCGTTCATGTATACCTCATCTACTCTGCTACTTTCCATGAACCATGCAGTGCTCATAATGGAAACATAGAGGGAAAACACAAACATTTGAAAATATGATGGAATGGATGAAAATGAAACAGACCTTTAGTGTTTATTGTTATGCATACCTGTCAATAAAGGCTATTTATCTGATTTATCCATCTCTACTATAGATACAACTAAATTCAAATTGTTTCCAGGGCAACAACTCAAAAAATGGGTGTAGCTCTTTCAGATTGTTCAAGTCTGTTTACTGCAAGCACATACCATATTACCAACTGACAAATACCAACAGGGGTCAAAACTTTTTTTTCTTCTTTTCATTTCAGCTGTCCCCTCAGGGATTGACAAATCATCTGTCTCCATCTAACCCTACCCTAAACAACCTATTCTTTCACACCAACTAACTGCATCCATAAATCTCCTCTTTGGCTCCTCCTGCTTCCTCTAGGCCTCCTACCTGGCAGTTCCAACTTCATTATCCTTCTTCAAATCTATTCACTGTCTCTCCTCTGTCCACGTCCTAATCATCTCAGTCTGGCCACTCTGACTTTCTCTCCAAAACATCCAACATGTCCCTCAACATTATAACGTCCCTCCAACTCTGCCTCCTGTCTTTTCCTCAGTGCCAAGGTCTCTAAGCCAAGCAACATGTGGGTCTCACCACCATCTGTCCCTCTGCGTTCCTGTCATGGATACCAAACCTGCCCATCACTTCCTCGTCACCTCTGTTGCCTTCTCCAACATGTCCATTGAAGTCTGCCCTGATAAGCACTCTTTCATCTCTGAGGACACTCTCCATCACTTCATCTGCCTCACATTGCACCAATGGAGCATAAGCACTAGCAACACTGAACATCACACCTTCCATTGCTAGCTTCAGACTCATCACTCTACCTGATACTCTTTAAACCTCCAGAGAATTCCTAACAAGCTCCTCCTCTTCCACTTCTCCCATCTACATCGTGATAAAAAGCAGCTTCTTGCTGCTCCTAAGCTTCTAGCCTTGCTACCTTTCAACCTGGTCTCCTGCACAGACAGAATATGCACCTTCATCCTCTGCATCATGCCAACCAACCAACTCTGTCGTTCCACCATGTCAATATAAGTGAAATTGCTGTAAACCCCAGAAATTTGGGGGACTCAGCAGAGATAAATAAATAAAAAAGATGACTTTATTTTAATTTTTGTCTTTCTCAGAACACCCAAAAAATTCTTCAAATATTAGAAGTTGAGACGTTGAAATGAAAACTGTAACAATTGAATAAAAAGTCAGGTCCTGGAGCACCAGAGGCAGTAATATATTTGTACATCTAAGTTTGATTTGGACAGTGAAGCAGTTACTTATGTAGAAAAATAAAACAAAATACAATATATAATTTAAAAGAAAAAAAGCTGACGCTTGTCTTACATGATTTGTAAACATTCTATAATGATAACCAAATGAGTGGGATGTGTGGTTTAATCAAAATCACACATCCCACTCATTGTTCATCATCCTCAGACCGTTTTGCCTCATTTTCAAAATTTTCCGTCATGAATCAGTTCTCTGGCATCGATTCCTGCTTTTCTCTTATCACATTCTGCACTAAATGGTAGAGAAGAAAGGGCATGAGTGAAGAAATAATGACTAAAATCTGAAAACGTAATATGGCTTTTGTGAAAATATAGAGGAACCTTAATGATGTCATCAGAAGCTTCTTGATGGTTTCTTGTTGGTGTTGAAGTGCTCAACAAATTGAAACAATCGGCTACATGTGAAACTTCTGGAGAGCGGTCAGAGACCAACTTGGTGGTTGAAGTGAAGCAGACAACATGTTAACACAAGCGTATGCAGGTAAGACCACTGAGAACAAATTACCCATCAACGTTGGGGCAATGCTACCATTGCTCACGTCTACAGGAGAATTCAAGCTTATTGACCTTTTACTAATTATTACCATAGAAACACACCACCAGCAGCTTCCTTGTAAGCCAAAAACTACACGATATTTAGCATTTTCAGTCATTAAATTAATAAGAGGATCCACCACGAATCCCAAAGTTCACTATTTTTCTGTAGTCTCATCAAATCCAGGTGTGACATTTGAGAGCTTTCCTTTTATGTCCATAAAAGCACTGGAGAGTCCTGAAAGGACATTGCTCACAAAGGACTCACAAAAGTTACACATTTTTCTATTTCTACAGTTATTCTTGTGATATTGCAACAAAAACTGCTGTTCCTTCATTCGGAGCAGGTAGATAGGAGCATGCACAAATACTGTCTTTTATGGCATGCTGGTTAATATATTACTCTAGTTGACAATAGTTAAGAAGACGAGTTACATCTTTTTTTTTTAATGAGTTGGTACATTCACTTTAAAATGACAAATTACTGTTTTGTCATTATTTGTGAACCCTATAACAGTCAGTCCGTAATAAGTGGATTCATTTACCCAACCCAAACTCTACTCCGTAGAAGAACAGCTGTGCAGATATGCTTGTGTGCCTCATAGGCTTGTATTCCAGGTATAATAAGTAACATTTTCACTTCAGTTCAACAGAACTCAGTACCGTCTAAAACATGAAAAGTGAGGAAAACTTGAAAAGAATGAGATAAGTCCAATATAAACTCAAGTCAGATGCCTTGCAGGCAACACTGACAGCTGTCTCAGGAATTTCTTAGTAAACTCTCCTAACTTGACATGTGTCAGTCGTTATTCTTCCACGTGCATACACTGCAGCAAGCACAGACAAATCTTGTGATACAGATGAATTCTTTATATATCCATATGCACACGCCAAACTATGGAGTATCTCCTGGACAACTAGTTCAACAGAATCCCATTAAATAGCAGTTGTAAGTAACACATGCTGTACTGGAGAGGATTCTTCATTAACATGTAATTTCAGTGAATGCTGAAGAATGCAGCATAGCCACACAACACCCACATGTGACTGCCTTGCCCTGGAGCAGTGAAAACACACACATCAACAAACAATGACCCATGGGTGTAAAAAGATCTAATATAACTGCAACAAATACAAAAGATGCACCAGGACGTTGAGATCAGGGGGGCTGATTAAAGTTGAATACACAGAGAAGAGGCAGGACAGGTGAGCAACAAGTGAGAAAACCAGCAAGTCAGTACTCTCACCTGTGTCCTTCAGGTTCAAGCACACACTATCAAGGTTGTTCTGCAGTCTGAATGCCAATGTATGGACATGTTACTGACTGATCAGCTCAGGAAAACTTATCCCTCAACTTCAGCTCTTGCCTTGATGTAAACAGCCCGAACCAACTTCATTTTGAAGACAATATCTTACCTCCAGCTCCTGAATGCAAACCTGCAAGCCAAAACTTGACTGCCTCCTTGGGTATCAATGAACCGTGAAAATGTCCTGATTTCCCAACATTCTCAGCGACTGTTCTCCACAAGACGGCTGAGTGTCTTACCAAAGGTCTGTACTTCATGACGCCTGCCCTGCTCTCCGGTGATAAAGGCTTGTTTCGTGTTGTTGTTTTTTTGAGGTTTTTTTTTGTTTCCTACTGCTGCTGCAATAGCTCAGCTGTAAGAATGTGGCCTCCAGCACTGCCTCACAACCACTATTTAGCTGAGAGTTTGTTTTTAGAAGCTCTCCCCTCTGTCCTGAGAGCCAGCTGCCATAACTTCTCCTCTTACTGCTGCTCACATGCGCTTAACCCACGCCTCACTCAGCCTTTCTAACTCACCACTTGTTCACTCAGTTTTTCTTCTCCTCCCTTCAGAGGAAACGGTCCCTGTATTGGGTGACCCCCACCCCCCATTCCTCTTTTTTTTTCCTTTGCTTATTTTCCCTCTCAAGCCTTCCTTCAATCCACTGAGCACAAAACTCGAAAGAAAAAAAAATTGCATGCTCTTTCTCAGACTTGAAAAGAAGGGAAATTTAAATTACACAGTGCATATCCTTTATCTTATTTTAAATGACTGAGAAAGAATAAGAAGGTCAAAAATGCATTCTTAATGCCAGAGTGATCATGTACGTGCACTTAAGTGTAATTATGTCAGCGAGAAACTCTTACGAGAAACTCTTTAGTGAATGGAGTAACAGACAATCACCTGTTCACTACAATCACTCTTTTTTAACCTTCCCTTCTTCTCCTACTTCCTGTTTTCTTCCTCTCAGGTTTACAAATTGGAACACATGCATGATGCACCAGGGGTTAGCCTCATTAGCCCAATATCATTACGAGAACTCCAGACCCATGTTGGACCCACACATGCATACCCTACCACAGCAGATCAAAAGCCTCAGCAGTCCAATCCATCAGCTTGTTAACACTAATAACAACTGACAACTTACAGCCGAGGGGTGTGCGCCGCTGTGAACAAAGAGTAAGGCAACTTTCCACTACACTTGCTAGACTAACACAAAGAGATTTGCAAGGGCTGGTTTTGAAGTTTGGTGCTGATCTCAGTCTTTGGAATCACATGTTTTTAATCAACAAACTCATCACAATATTCCTTTTTTTTTAAAAAAAAGAAAAGAAAAGAAAGACAAACAAAATAAAACATACAAACCTGTAAAATAATCCCTTTCAATCCTTAGTTATGAGCCACTAAAAGTGTGTGCTACTACTCTGTGTGTAACCACACACCATTGTGTGAATGAAATAAAAAAAAAAAACCCCAAAGAGGTAAAGTACAATGGTTACTTTGGTTTACCATTATCACCTGCCAATGGACAAGGTTGCACACTGCAAATCGCACTGCAGCACAGGGAGGGGGGGTCAGATTTGAATGCAGGGTCTATCAAAAGAAACCCCTGAATGTTCTCTAGATGGATGTAGCGACCAAAGGTCAGAGACTAAGCCAATGTGGAAGTGCAAAACAACCGACACTAGACACTGGATCCAAACATCTTTCTCCAAAAAGTTTCTCTTCCAGAAAGTATAACTCCATATCCATTTTCTTGTTTGAATGTTCCAAATGCTGAACTGAAAGCCCATGTCTGTTCAACAGAACCAGCTACCAACAGTTTCAAGTCACCAGTTTAAAAGAATATAAAAAAAAAAACACAGTTGATAAAGTGGAACATTCTGTCTATACTGGAGGAGGCTGCATGTTTAAAGAGAGGAGAAGCAGCAGGAATGTTGAGCTTTATAGACCTCATTAGGATGACTTGCTACTTCCTGTGGATCGAGGAAAAACAGACCGATTTTCAGTCATCCAAGTCTTGGTGATCCTAAGAGCCTGAACAGAAAGTGACTTCTTTTCTTAGTTCTTGAAGACACTTCAACCTCTCATGCTTTTCTCTAAAAGTGTCCCAACAACAATGGATGCCTGAAACTTCCAAGTCACTGAATGGATGAGCTGAGAAAGAACAATAACCATAAAATAAAATAATATAAAAATGAGTCCAGCTTTCTTTTATTTAAACACTCAGCATCTAATGGAATAAGACTGTAAAAACAAGGAATTGACACTTGTTTTAAATATTGCATGTCTTTACATTCCTCTTTGGGATGAAATACTGAGTTTTGAAAGATTTAAAAGAATGAAACAGAACAATGAAAGAAGAAGAGCACTGGTGGAAAAACAGAAAGGGGTTAGAATGTAAAGGAGTGAAAGAGCATAGAGATAATTTGTGAAGGCTTTTTGTTTTTCTTCTCTTTAAATTGCCCTCTCAACTCCACCAGCTCTGATAAAGTTAAAGTCATGTCAAGGTGATTCTATTCATGCGTCCAAATATTGTTGTAAGTTGAAGCTGCTCAAAACAGACAGAGTAATGAAGAATTTTGGGATATCAGGTGGCACAGAGGCTCCACTCAAAACTGGTCAACTAAGCAAAAGAAAATTTTAAATGTTATTTACTTCTTGCTCATCAGCAGCATACACCACTTTGCAATTACATATTGTTTACTAGTGCACTGGTTGCAACTGGTTGTAGGGGGGTGGGGTGCTGGGGGTGGGGGTGGGCTATAAACTGGATAAGATTCTAACCAAGTCTTTTCACAGATCACTTTAAGGATATAGTTGGAAAATGAAACTAGCTGACATTTGCACCCTCTATTGGTCATCTCATGTCTTCAAATTAAAGATCCTTTTTCTTTATGCAAGTACAACAGAATCTGAAAATAAGCATCTGTATTTGTGTTCTGTGGAACACTGCAGCGCATAAACCAATGAGTGTGCGGAATTTAATTTTACAAAACCCATTGATGCCACACCCCTCTGTCTCCTATCTCTCTGCTGCCATTGCCAGTATAACCAGAGCTCCTGCTCCAGGAATCTGAGTAATGTTTTCCAGACACCCTCACTCACTTCATTTGCTGAGTGCGTCTCCCTCTCACCATTGTGTGAGAACACGATGCACCGCCAGCAGGGAGCAGGCAGAGATACAGCACTAGATAGAGGGCCACACTTGTCTAACACCCAAGATATCTGGCTCGATTCATCCGTTTATTCGTGTCAACTAATGCCACTCGCTCCAACCATTTTTGGCAAAGCGTGAGGACTGTAAAGGTGTGTGGTTCAGTGGGGGCTTTTGCAGGCTCATGCTGAGGCAGCATGTTTGTGCTGGGTTGGAGGGAGGAGGGGCTGTATTTGACCACCGATATCTTGTTCAGCTGTCAAGCTTTAACCCTTTAACACTCTCTTGTTATTATGCACACTGACTACGCACACAGCTTGGTTTCGACCAAAATGATCTACATGCACCAGATGGAGCATCCGGCCTGACAGACCATGTTTCTCTTCGACATGCAATTTATTTAGTATGTCTTTTATGATCCTGAATCTACAAAGATGTACCATAAAGCGTGATAAGAGGAATAAATCCAAGGAAACAATACAAACATTGTTTTATAACTGCAGTTTCATGAAGGGTGGAGGCTTTGATGCCTTCTACAACCCGCACCAGGGCAGGCGTGTCCAAATTGATAGAAATGACCTGGGTCACTGAAGGTTAATCATTATAGGGTTTATCATCGACTCAACACCATTGCTTTTGTCAGGTTTAAGAGGGAAACAACAAATCAAACATTACGTTGTTTTAAGAGAATTTTAAAAAGAAAAAAGAAAAACAACATGACAAAAAAAAAAAAAAATCATAAATTCCACTAACTGCTTTCAGGCAAATGCATGTGATCTCAAGTCCGTGGGAATTCAGAAATGGGAACTCAACTTTCCCCTAATGCTCAGGTCCTCTCCCTCCCTACCACTCTCCACTTCAATGTTTCTTTCCTCTCAGTCTTCCTCTTCACCAAAGCTAATCTGGGATATAAAAAGAAATTTTCCACTCCCCCGTCTCTGCCCATTTGATCCAGAATTATGGCTTTTGAATGTGATTTAATGTAAAATTATTTGCACCAATCTGTCATCTTCCTAATGAATAAACACTGCAATGATCCAGGAAACACTTTTTGAAGACGACATAACAAGAACATCATGTAGAGCCACTTCTGCCTTTGCTAACATTGCTCTAGACAATCCCCTGGTTTATTTAACTGAAGAAAATCACAGCATGTGATGATACATGATACAGCATATTCAGCTGAACTGTTACTAAAAGTGATGTCATGCAAATATTTTAAGATTTAAACATCATGCATGTGACCATTCAAACATGCCAAAACTATGGACGCCATTTTCACTTTCATGCACCAAATACAGACTAATACATTTTTATTTTCATTTCAGGAAGCATGCAGATTCACAACTCTGGAAATAACCAAACCCATCTTAAAAATGTGTCACAGTTTAGGGTTTCTGTTCATTTTGGATTTCCTGTCAAAACCTTTGCTCTGTGTTTAACTCTTGCTTTTTCTCTGTGCTTTGGCTCGTAAAAATATCTTACTACTATGGTTCCTGAAGTCTGTCAAGGAGGGAGAGGGAGAAAGGACTGATGGACATCCAACCATGGCAACATCTTACCAATAATATTAAATATGTACTTTGTGCTATTAGCTGTTTTTAGGTACGGGATCAGTATTAAGATTCAATCACAGCAGGTTCTGGGTAGGATGATCTCAGTATCAGCGTCGCACTGTTGTATCATGCTGGGCATGTTCCTGGTTGCACATCTCATTACCAGGTTTCATCACACTGATGGACAACTCCTACACTTAAAGAACGTCCACGGATACCAGGCAGACTAAGACATCAATAACACAACTTGGGAAGTTTCACTGTTTCTAAACAACAGCATAACCTGTAAAAAAAAAAGAATAGCAAGGGACTCAGTTATGGTTGAGCAGCGAAATAAGATAAAACAATGGATTTATGTTTAGTTTTTTTTTCATCCGAAACACAAACATCATCTGCAGTAAGATCGTCTGTTATATATTCTGTCTGTATGTCCCCATTCCTCTGTCATTTAACATGATTTAGAAGATTAAGGAGAGGAATGAACATGTCAGCTGAAACCTCACTCCCAGTGTGAACATCATGCTGTAGCTGGCATTGATCCAAAAAATATTTGCACTCTTAAAGTGAATAGTTTCACTTGAATGTCAAGCTGTTGTCATATCTAAGTAAGAAGGTTTGGCAAAGATTTGTTTATCCCCCAAAGTATTATAAAGCACCATGTACATATCATATATTAAATACACTGCAAGTACTCGCACTGCATCACAGTTCTCTGCTTGTGTCAGTGTACTGCTTCATTCAGGAAGGTCTGGCTTTTTCCATGACAATCTGAGGGTTCAACAACAGATCAACTTGGTACAAGCACCAAATATTAAATAACTTTTCACCCTCATTGTTGCTGTCAATGTGAGCTGTAAGACCAAAGTAACAATCTCCAGCTCATTCTTGGGTCTTGTACTGAATTCCTGGCTTAAGTGATTGTAAAAATGTGCAGATATGTCACTCCTCCAACCACATCACATCCATATAAACAAGATCTTAATATTTGCCAGACTCCTCCTTCCATTACCAAAGCCTGTGTTTAACCTTTTACTTTCCCTCCCTGTCCCACTCTCTCACTCACTCTCTCTTACTTTTCTTTCTCTCTTGTTTAAGATTTGATTGCGAGAGAAACATAATTACCTTCACATCCTGCAGATGTGATACTATCCAATCTCCACATTAATCACTATGAGACAATATCATGAGAGAAGGCAGTGAAGGATAAATGAGTGAGAAAGGAGGCAAGGAACACTATAGAATGAGGCATAAGAAGAAAAAAAGGTTAAGGAGGGCGGCTGTGATGTCAAAGCAAAAGAATGCAAGCCATGTGGGCGGCAAACGACAGTCGGGAACCAGTGAAAAGGAGGCTAGAGACAGACAGGGAGAGAGAGAGAGAGAAAGAAATATGGCAAGAGAAGCATAAAAGGCAAATAATGACCAGGAAGTGGGTTACAGATGGTGAAAGTGTCAGAGTAAGAATGTCTTAAGTTATTAAATGAGAGCAAATGTGATTGGTTTCGCAACATTTGCAGGATTTAAACACTTGGTGCCCAATGCACCCACAATGCACCAGTGGGTTCAAAACCACACATTTCCATTAAGTCAGTGAAGAGTCCTTGCAAATGCATCAGGTGTGTGTGTGTGTGTGTGTGTGTGTGTGTGTGTGTGTACTCTGACAGGTCTCTCAAGCTAGGTTGTCTTGCACTATTCTTGGGCTTTCCAGGAGCCAAATACACTCAGGCTTTTCTTGTTTCTCTCTCTGCCACTCATTTAGTATCTGTCTCTGTCTTTTTTGCAATGCTCCTCTGGGTTAAATGAATCACCACAGTGGGCATGTGAATGTATGACTGTGTGTTCATGTGCATTACACGATAGGAATGTGACATGTTGCCATGAACACTGAAGCAAATAAAAAAAAAGAAAGAAAAAACAACAGGCCTGAAAGTAAGTTAATAAGGGAAACTGCTGCTTTTTTTTTTCTTTAGTTCCCACACCAAATATGGAAACAGTGTGTCCTTCACACAAAAACACACCCACTTTTCCACTGTGGCAGCACTTTGGTCATGCAGGCATTTCCTAGTCTCTTATGTCTTTTAGAAAAGCACGATCCTAAGCTGAACTGAGGAGGTAATTTTGCAGAGAGCCTTTCTGTGTGAATGAAAAGAAACTTTGCTTCCATTCAGGCTACTACCGAGGGCTTTGGTTCATGTTTTATTTTATTTTAGTTTTTATGTCAGTGTCATACAAGTATGTTATAAAATTTGGAGTTGAATGTTGGCGTGGACAGACATGGATGTGTGCGGGGATATCCACCAAGGTCCACATGCAGTTAAGTTTTATGTCTGGTGGATGAATAAATTGGGGATACTTACCAAGAAACAGGTCAATAATTACAAATTGCTGTTATGCTTAAAAAAAGGAACAAAAACCCCTGCTTAACATAACTGATAGGAAGTCAAGCTGCCTAGTATTTCCTCATTGAAGTCCCTGGTATATCATAAGCTCTATAATTCCATGTTAATCCTTTATATGGAACCAATAATAGTACATTAAGACATCTTAAATGTATAAAGCACAGGTGTCCAAATCCAGCCCTCAAGGGCCGCTGTCCAGCATGTCTTAGATGAATGGGTCATTACCAGACTTGTGTAAACCTTGATGAGAAGCTGATGGTGATTTATTAATTTGAATCAGGTGTGTTATGGCAGGGAGACATGTAAGACATGTAGGACAGTGGCCCCAGAGGACTGGATTTGGACACCCCTGGTATAGACACACTACACTAAACTAGAAGGAGAGACATTCTTTATTTTCAGCCTTTATTTTCTAACAGTTATTGCTAGCTCCTATAAAAACAAATTACAAATAAAATACACAGACAAATAGATTGTGATCTACAGTCAACAGACAATTCAAATAAAATGGCAGGTGGTGACTTGTTGAGCAGCATATTTGTCTGTTTCTCCAACCCCGCCCTCATTTTATTTTAAAATGTGGTGCATATCTGTCCAGTAATTCTTATATTCTACAAGACCCTCTTTCTCTCTTTTTATTTTCTTCTGTTTCGACTATCACTTTTCCCAGCTTTTCTGTTGTTTTTTGCTGTGCAGAGGTCCACCTAGTCTTATTTATTCTCAACAGGCCATAAAACAATGTCACCTGCACCTTGCAGCCCTCTCTGTGACACATACTGTATCGTTAGGATAGGATGCGCTTCTTTCCCTATTGCCACTCGCTAACCTGGATTTACGTTTTCTTTAACTTAAATTTTTAATTTTAAATAGGTCTAATTTTCTTCTTCTATCTAAGCTTTTTATGATTGCTCATATTTGCTTTATGTGATTGTGTACAGCACTTTGGTCCTGTGGGTGCTCTATAAATAAAACTGGTATGGTGTGGTACGGTAAGCTTCTGTTCGTTTGCAGCCAATGTTTATACATAATCAAGTCAATCAGGAAATATTTCATCAGATTTGAATGATGGCAAGAAAATTGCACACATCAACAAGAGCCCTATTGTACAGTATTTGCATTGCTTTACAACAACTTGGGCTAAGTTGCTAAGTTTCCAAACAGTGAATTTCCTGTTTACCCTAACCTCTGTCTGTGCGCGCTGATTTAGCATTAATAACAGCAAGGCTGTGGTACAAAACAAAGCAATGAAATGAAAACAAATGCACATGACAGCCATAGCTTTCCTTCTGTTTTGGGGACTTTTCTTGACTATCAGTGCCTCTTTGTTTCCTCCATCTCTTCCATTCATACCTCTGTCTTTGAAAATGTGGCAGCATGAAATTCCCTTCATATGTTTTTAAATCAACCAGAAAAAGGGTGTAGCAGCTAGAGCTGCACATTATATCGCGAGAGCATCGCCATCACAATGTACACACTGCATGTCCTGCGATGCAGGAGGCAAATGAACTCAACGTGTTCGCATCTAATTTCAAAGGTACCTGACAAACACTGCAAACCTTTGTGGTAAAATGCAATTCATGTTTTTTCACACAATAGAACATGTACTCAGGTCTCAGCACAATAAAAGCAAGTAATAAAATGGTAACAATAAAAATAACTTTCAAATATAGACAAAAAACGTACTTGTAGCATTCACAAAAAGAGGTAAGGTCAGTGCAGGTTAACTGTCAACAAGATGGCAGGAGTGCAACATAACTTAAAGTGTTATTCAAGTCACGTGTTGAAAATTCCTATATTTTTTTCATATCGCAGTATATATTGTAGGGTTAGAAAAAAATCACAATTTTTTTCTAACATCGTGCAGCTCTAGTAGCAGCCCCTTCTTCCATCTTTTACAGCTGCACCCTCTACTGCATACAGACACTCAGACTTGGAGATTCACAAAGACTCATACCGACAATAACTGAACCTGCTAACGCAATAGGATAGTTCAACAATTTGGTCCGTACAGTTGATAGCAACATCAAATCTAAATCCTTAACTGAGAAAGAAGATGCATACAAATGCTCCACAGAAACACACATGTACGAGGTGCTGCAGCTGAACAGAGCCATAGAAATCTCCACTAAATCATGCTCGCTTTCTATTTAAACTTACAGAGGAACACATTGAGAGCATCCAGCAAATACCATGGAATTAAGCAGGGAATAATGCCTCTTCAACACTCACACACGTGCACACACTAATCATCTGGATGTAGTAAGTCATTTGGCTACAGTCAGCCAGCAATGTTTAGACGGGAAGCTCTCATGATATAGACAAACACGACACTCGAAGCCCCCTCTATGATAATGATGAGATGTTATGCATTGGTTGGCATGACTAGAAGCAGCACAGAGACAGGGAGGCATATTGAATGAGGGTGAGACAGTGTGTGTTATCATGTGGGGGTCAGAGGAAGAGGATGTGTGTGGAGCTGAATAGTCAACAATAAAAAAGCTGCTTCATTGATGTCATGAACACTAATGTAGTTTTATTAGAAGTCTCATTTCTAACATTCAAAGAAGTTAAAGAGCGTACGCTCTAATACATTTACATCCAAGAACAAGGATTTATGGGAAATGTTGTGTGGGGCTTAGTAATGTTTTCAGGAAAAAAAAATACTGACTAAATACTTTTATAGATAATCTTATAAGTTTTAATGAGTGAGCTTTCCATTTAATGTTTAAAGTGCACGGCGTAAGCATCTTTCTAAGAATTTCTCTTTCCTGCCAGGCCCCCAATAACTTGATCCTGCAACTGGGAACTGATCTAAACCAAAACTTGTTTCCAGTTTCCCTTTAAAGCAGCTGAAGGTTCTCTCCCCCTTTCCTGCATCCGCCCTCAGTCCCTCCCTCCCTCCAGTTTTAGATTTACTTTGCTAACAAAAACAAAGTCTCATCAGCAGATATAAAGTAAAAGTATTTGTCTAGTGATTTATAAGATTAAAAATAACAAATGAATAGTTTGCAAGTGCTAAGATGCCTTTTAGAGAAACAGATAAAAAAGCAAAAGTCAAGGTTGACAAGTCTTACCAAGGAATTCGATTTTTGTGAACTGTTTCTAATTATTTGTTATAGTAGGTGATAAGAAGTTCTGATTTCCCTGTGGTTAATAAATGAAGATCTCAATATTTCTGTCAAGTTTTTTCCCCATAAGTGATTTGACTGAGTGGAATAAAATGTGTTCCTGATTACCTTGCAGATGTGCCTCACACACATACAGTATGCCTGAAAGCACGAGGTCTATTCATGATTTTAAAAAAGCCTCATAGTTCAATGGATTTTACAACCCACATTTCAATAGAGTTGGGACACTGTGGAAAACATAAATAAATAAAGAAAATAAAGAATTTGCAAATCTCATAAACCAACTTTAATCCCAATAAAACATAAAGAACATTTCAGATGTTGAAAGAAGTTGGAACGGTGGCAACTAAAAGCAGAAAAAGTAACTGGAGCAAATCAAAACCAAATCAAGGAGAATTTGACAACTCATTAAAAAAGGAGCATTTCAGAGGCTGAACCTCTCAGATATAAAGATGGGCAGAGGTTCGCCAAGTGGCACAAAACTGCGTCTGAAAATTGTGAAATAATTTCAGAAAATGTTCCTCAACATAAAATTGAAAACACTTTGAATCAAATCAAATCAAAATTTATTTATGAAGCACTTTTCATACAAAAGTAACACAAAGTGCTTTACATAATAAAAACAACAACAGCAAAAAAGGATAACTTAAAAGCCACCACACACCAGTGGTTATAACAGAAATTTTAAAAAAAGCACCCACACCCAGTCATCCTCTGTGTCTCTGTCTCTCTTACACACACACAGACTCAGCACACATAGCAACCGGTTCTTGTTGAGAACTGGTTACCAGTGTTTCAATTCCTTGGAATCATTTGCCAAATTTGTGCATGATTCCCTTATCGATTCCAGAGGGCGCGAATGACATCACCACACACATTGCATAGCTTACGCAACGGGCGGGGCGAGTCCAATGCAGCCAGCAGTCAATAGTAAACATGGCGCCCAAGCGGTACAAACACTTGAAAGTCTGGTTACACTTCATTAAAAAAGACAAAAACAGGGCAACTTGCAATACTTGCAAAGTGGATATCTCATCAAAGGGAGGAAATACTACAAACATGCAGAAGCATTAGCGCACACAGCATGAAGTAACTATTAATGAATGTCACATTTTTGATCCGCTCCAGACTCACGTTAGTGATTCATTGGATTTAACGTAATTGTTTTTGTCACCTGACGTAGTTTTATTTTTGAGTGCTGAGCTCATACTTCCTTTTAAAAAGGAGAATTTTAATCCCTGTTGGACATTCTTGTGGAATTGCCGCAGAATTATTTATGTCTTTTTTTGTTAATATCTACAGAAGATTATTTATTTTATTATTTTTAAAATTTTATATTGGTGATGCTAAACAACCTGTTTGTTGTCCTTTTTTTCCTAATGAGAATCGATAAGGGAATCGATAAAGAACCGAATCGTCAAGCAGAATCAAAAATAGAACTGGAATCGTAAAAATCTTATCAATTCCCATCCCTAACCAGAAATCACTGTGGCGCAATCCATAAATGCACATTAAAACTGGATTATACAAAGCCAGATGTGAACATGATCCTGAAACACCGCCCTCCGCTCTGGGCCAAAACTCAATTAAAATGATCTGAAGCAAAACGGAAAATTGTTCCGTGGTCTGATCACTCAAAATTTGAAATTCTTTTAGGAAACCATGCACAAGGTGATAGCAGATCAGGTTGTCATCAGCAGGCCAAAAGTGCATCTCTGATGGTATAAGGTTGCATTAGTACCTATTGTGTGGAAAGCCTTACATCTGGAGTACATAGAGGTTTGAGAACAACATATGCTCCGGACAACATCTCTTTCTGCATCCATCACAAATCACAACAGCATGGCTTCCCAGGAGAAGGGAGCAGCTCCTGAACTGGTCTGCCTGCAGTCCACACCTTTCACCAACAGCAAACATTTGGAGCATCATGAAACAAAAAATCCAGCAACAGAGACCCGGGACTGTTGAGCAGCTAGAATCCTGCATCAGACAAGAACGGGACGATATTCTTCTCCTTAAAATTTAGTAACTGGTCTCTTCACTTCCCAGATGTTCACAGGCAATTGTTAAAAGGAGAGAAGCCACACAGTGGTAAATATCACCCAATTCCAACTCTTTTGAGATGTGTTGCCACCATCAAAGTCAAAAGGAGCTAATATTTTCCATGAAATGGTAAAATATCTGTTTCAACAAATTATATGCTCTTTATGTTCTACTGGGAATCAAATATGAGTTTTAAGAGATCTGTTATTTACTTTTTATGGTGTCCCAACGTTTGGGGAATTGGGGGCATAAATTCAGTTTTCATTTTAAAGACATTTGGTTCATTATAAATTCTAACCATTTATGTATAATATAGGACACTAGTTTTCATAATGAGAATGCTTTTTTTTTTTACATTCTGTGTCATTTTCTTAAACACCCCCTTATTTCCACCAATGCTAAGAATCCAGGGGAAAAGACTAACTCTCATTTTTAAGTGAACACATTGTGTATCAATGCAAGAGTGTTCATTTGTTGGACCATGGTGAGTAGTCAAATGTGAGGCTTGTGACAGTAAGGCAAAACACAATGCAAAAAAGGAGTGACGTTGCAACTGGTCTGGCTCCTAAATGTTTAGGGCAGCAAAGTCAATCTGAAAGACCGCACAAGGTTGGATATGTTGTTTTGACAAAAAAATATGAGAGAATCTATATGAGACTGCAAATTCAAAATCAATATTGCGTATCTAGAAGTTAATATTCTTGACAGTATCAAATATTTTGGTTTTAGAAGAAACTTCTAAAAACCTGTGACCCAGGTGATTGACAGTCTACACCAGCAAAGAGAAAGTGATCTGAGAGAGATCTGCTCCATGTAACAACCTTCTATCTTTACTATGTGTGTCAAGAGTGTTACCCTGCTGATTTATATCCAGTGCATGCTGGGATACATGCCAAAGCAGTTTCGCATTTATTATCTAGGAGCATGTTGAGGCAGGGAGTGACTGAATGCACATGCTCAGATCCCTGTATTAGACATGAGCAACCCTTCTCAGTTAAGTCATCCTAATCTCATTCATCACCTGTTGTTTGCATTCCTGCCGACTAGCTCAGTTTTTTTTCGATTCATTCTCCTTGTGGCCATCATTTTACATCACACAATTTCCCTGACAAATTAACAATTTCTTACATTTTACTGAAATGTTCATTGGCTCACACTGATGGCCATGCCAGCCTGTACCATTGTCGTCATTATTCTAGCTCCAAGGAAAGACTAGGTTAAAGGCCAACAAAGTCGTGCTTAATGACAAAGAAAATCTTTAAGGAGGACACGGTTTTAGTCACTACAGTCAAAGCAACAGAAAACAAAACCTTCTCAGTTCACCAGCTCTCCACAAAACTGAATATTGAGTCCATTAGAAACTGAGATAAGACTGTGCCAGCAGACATAAATAACATAGGTGTGATACAAAACTCAAACACAGAGCTGTTTTAACTAGTATTTAACAGTATTTAGTCTGTTTTCACTTGCTAAATAGTTTGCTATCAGTTTGTCAGCTATATCAACACCAACTGCTTCAGTCAGTGAATTTCCCATTGCTCTCTTGTAAAATATGTATAATACTTACAGCTTTCTATATAATGAGAAACGGGTACATTCAGTTCACACTAAAAACATAAAAACAGAATTAAAAATGCATTCAGCATCCTAGATGTACGACCATTGAGTATGAAGCAGCTATGAGTAAAGCATTTAAAAAGGTCTGCTATTGGCACAATGTCATTTCATCCAGCTCAGACCATCTAACTTTTTCTCCCATCTGTAGTCAACAGAATCAAGTTTCTCCAGACAAAAGCACATCTTACTTTCTTTACATCTACCCATCACTCCCTCTCTTAATGTGAACACAAGTAAACATAGAAATGCAGCGAGTTAAAAATAGTAAAAATTAAGTGTGTGTGTGTGTGGGTGGAAGGGAGGTTGCACTCTGGCTGATGAGGAAGAACAATAAATGTTCCAGTTTGCTACAGAGTCACGCATTAATCCAGCGCGCTCAAACAGTGACATACCAACGTGAACCCTTGTTTCAACAAACACAGTGATTTGCCTATGGTGTGGTGTCATAGTAAGCAGGTGGGTGTCTCTCAACGCTGACAGCGGACACCAGCACAGGTACAACACATAGACCATATACTACAAAATCCTGAGGGTACTGTGGGTAATTTTGCCATGACTGTAAAGGGAGGAGGTGTAATTACACACACAAAGCAAACACAAATGGATGCAGACTTCACATGAAAGACGTGTTGGCTTTAAGATATGTATAACTTTATCCATTACAGGGAATACATTTTATCATTTTGGATACTTAAAAACACATTTAAAAATGTGTCCTAGACCTATTATAGGATGGTTTACACAGGTTCTGGGGATGAGCAGAGTATTTATATTCTTCAGACCACCTACCATCTCTGTGTGTGGGAAGCAGGGCTGGGCTGCTATGACTCATCAAATAAATAAATATCTATTATTGCACACTGATTATTATTTTTACAACTATTATGGTGTTAAGTGCTTGAATAACATGTAACAAGTACTTAAAAAAACAGTCATGCTCTAATGGACCAGTAAAATCCTCCAAATATTACAAAAAGATTAAATAAACCTGCTCAACAGAGCATTCCTAAAAACAGGCCCACAGCACACAAACAGTCACAGAGCTCCTACCACACTGGCCAGGAACTGAGCACATATGGTGTGTAAGAACAGATGAAATGGGATTACCACTTATCTTGTATCATCAGGTTAATCTGAGTTGAGGTGTGGATGTGTGGTTTGAGTACAACAGAGGAGGATTACGAAATTACTGAATCAGCACTGTGGGACGTAAACATGAATGAGCAGTTGCGTCCTAAGCTGACGTCGACCTCACCCTGCTCACGGTGAATCCATGGTGCAGGATAAAGTCGGTCAAAGCCACTCATCAAGTGGACTGCAACAGCTTCTCAAGTGTATTCAGTTTATTTTCAATACACCACTTATATATGTGGCTGTAACTTGAAAACCATAACATGACTTCATGGATGGTAATATCTTAGCTGTTTCTGTTGTTTCTCTGGCGAGGCATGTCTGCAAGGAACAACACAGCTGAGACTTTATAAAACAGAAAACTGTACTTGCCTCAGGTCAAAGACAAATGAAATGTGATACAAAAGAAACATGGGAAAATTTCATTCTTGTATATTGTTTATAAGTTATTCTTTCAAATCCAGTGATTTGTTGGCTTTCCAGCTCTTCCAGGGTATGGACAAAAATGGCAGTGATGCTTGGCCTGGATGTTGATTCACATTCAGGGCGGCTTCCAGTCCCACAGAAGTAAAGGCTGTAATAGTGGGACGGCAGCAGAACAAAATCACTCAACATTTATTCTCAGCTGGGTGGTGCTCACTGTACCACTTGGCTGGTTTGGGGATGTGGGAAGGGATCCTGAGGAATTGCTAAAGCAGCTGCCCACAGCAACTGAAAAACACTAGGCAGGCTTTAACATTCTCTGTGTACAGTGCTTAGCCTCCAACTCAGGTAAAACATACTCTAATGGCCAGGTGCACTCCTCCAGTTATTTCCATTCTGCTATAATGTATCTGCTTCATTTCAACAAACTCATCATCCATCAGTCAGCTCATCCCCTACAGCTGAGGATCCTTTCCTCAGGTCATCCCTTATGAATGACAAAACATTAAATTGGGCTCTTCTAGTTTTCTCTTACAATGTTTTTAAGTTTCAAGTTTTTAAATTCTTAGTTTAACTGACACTTACTTTGAGTTTATCCATTTGAACTGTCATCATTCTTGTATCAACTACATCTTCTTAATCATCACTTCACTGTACTTGCACTTTACCTAAACACTTTTCAGGTCTTTATGTCTACCCATTGAAATATTGAACAACTTTCAGGGACTATACTTTAAATGCAGATAGGAAAAGAAAAGATTTCTACATTTTTTTTTTAGATAAAAGTAAATTCATATTTTATGTGGCTGATTTCACTGTTGAATGATATCTGATTAAGGATGTTTAAATTGCTTTTTGTCACCTCTCTGAAGCCTTAAAGCAACACAAAGGCACTCCCCATAAAAGTTTCTAAAATTATTTTAGCAGAAGTTCAACTTATAACAAGTTGAATCTCACCTCCGCCACAGCCTAACTCCCCCCTCTCCAGGAATGTGTAATTTCACACGCCGCCTTGCTGCCGGAACTCCTCACAGTGTTTGTTATAGAGTTATAAGAAGTCAGTTAACATACGTTATCGCTACGAACATCATGGCAGAGCCAGCGAAGAAAGTGAAGAGGGTTATGTCAGAAAAAGGAAAGTAAAAGAAAGAGAGAGCGCAATCGTACAAGCTCCCGTACAGGACTCAATATGGACCGCTGAATGAAACAGCAGGTCAGATGGCGTCCTAGTCTTGCTACTATTAGATTAGCAGGTCTTATTTTTTTTACCTCCTACATCCTGTGCATTTGAGTTTGGTTCATATCAGACTGCATTACTAAAGTTCTTTGTTTCCTCACTGGTTCATAGTTTATTTCGTAACAGAGGCCAGGAAATTAGGTAATGCGACCGACTTTGATATCGCATCCAATTTTGTTATTTCTATTTAATAATCCTGGGAAGTTACCAAGACATTCCCAATAAACTGGGAGGTAGAATCTCTCCAGCATGTCTTGGGTCCATCTCCCAGTTGGGCATGCTCGAAAACACCCCCACCAGGGATCATCCCGACCAGGTGCCCGACCCACCTCAACTGGCTCATCTTAATGTGGATGAACAGCAATTCTACTCTGAGTTTTTCCCTGAGGGAGATGCAAACAGCCCTAAAGAAAAAACTAGAGATGCTTGTATTTGCTATCTCACTCTTTCATTCACTACCCACAATGCATGACCATAGCGCCATAGGAACAAAGATGAACCAGTAAACAGAGAGCCTCGCCTTTTGGCTCAGCTCCCTCTTCACCACGACACCAGTACAAAGTCTGCACCTCTGCAGATGCTGCACCAGTCCTCCTGTCAATTTCCTGTTCCATTCTCCCCTCACCTGTGAACAAGACTCAGAGATATTTAAACTTCTCCACATAAGGCAGGCCCTCACACTTAAGACCTCAGGAGAGATCATTCCACCCTTTTCTGCCTGAGAACCATGGTCTCAGATAGGAAATTCAAATCTCATCCCTGCCACTTCACATTTGGCTCCTAACCACCCCGGTGAGAGCTGAAGACTCAATGAAGCCAGCAGGACTACATCCTCCACAAAAAGCAGATATGAAATCTGAGGAATCTGAGGTTCATCAGTCACCTGGACTCTCTTCTCCAGCACCCGTGTGCACTTTTTCTGTCATTCTCAAGAAAAACTGATAAAATACCAAATTAGTTTCCAGACATCATTCTTCATCATTTTAGACCTTAGTTTGTGTAGGTCACCAGCTATGATGGACCTTTTCCATAACCACAGCTTACTGAAGAAATAAATCACAAAAAAGAAATACAACACAGTTGCAAAACAACAAAGAGTGGGCCAAAACTCCTCTGTAACAACATGAAACTTACAATGTCATCCACAAAGTTATTACACTGAGTTATTGCTTCTTAGAGTGGTTCTACAAGCTACTAAATTATGGGTTGAACTTTGTTGGTTTTTTTCTTTCATATCCCCTCTGCACTTGGGCTTAGTTTTTGTTTAATAAATAATGAGACTATGCAATATATACTTTGCCGTTTCTCATACAGGTCTGTATTTTTACATTTTCAGACGTGATATAGACCAGATAATTGAGATTTCTTTTTTATTACTGACCAAGTGTACTTTCCTGTTGATGGGACTCACAAAGAAATCAAAGTACTTTCACAAGGACAGTATTCTAGATGCCTCTGAATCAAACTCGCATTTAATGTAGAACTTTCATAATCATAATGGTCTACTAAGAATTTACAATTATGAAATGTATAGATTACCAAATTAGTTATCAGCCGTCGCTCATAAAAATGCAATTTGGCACTAAAATCTTATGACCCAGCTTTGCCATGTCTTCAGAAATGAGTCCAAAGGCTACGTATCCACTTTCAGCTGCTCTTCCATTAGGGCTTTATCCGTGGTTTAGTCTGATGCAATATCTGTGCTGTTCTCTGTGCTTGCTCTTATCAAAGCAAGAAGTCCAAAATCCTAGATATATCTTTGTGCTCTGGTTTATAGCAGTCCACAGATGCAAAGCTTTAAGCAAAACATGTCCAGCTTAAAGTGTGAGACAAGGAACAGCTGGGCCTCAGTGATATGAGCAGGGAGTTGTGCAAGCTAGTCGTGACTTTGTACACACAGAATGTGACATTTATTCATTTTCTCACGGTCATACTGGTTAAATTCAAAAGGCAATATACACAATAATTTCATGTTTTGATCAACAACATTTTGAAGTTAATTGCAAAGTGGCTTCAGTTAACAAAAACATGAGAATTAAGGTAAGACGGGTGAAATGGTCTGCCTACGTCTGCCAAGTAAGTAAAACCACCTGTATAACCTGTATCCATGAATGTACTCAAATGACTTAATAACATAGTCTAAAATGGCTCGTTGATGTCAGAGGTCAGCGGACAATGGGAAGACTGGTTCAAGATTATAGAACAGAAACAGCAAGTCAAATAACCAGTCATTATAACCAGGTTATGCAGAATACCATCTCCGAAAGCACAACAAGTCGGACCTTGAAGCAAACGGGCTGGAGCAGCAGATGACCACATGAGCTGCCACTCCGGTCAGCTCAAAGCAGGATCCTGAGGCTACAACTTACATACAGACTCACCAAAACAGTAGAAGACTGAAAAAACGCTGCTTGGTCTGAGTTGTCTCAATTACAGCTCTGCGACATTAAGACATGGTAGGGTCAAAATTTGTAGTAAACTACATGAAAACATGGATCCATCCTGCCTTGTATCAGCGGTTCAGGCTGCCAATGGTGGTATACGGGCGTGGGGGATATTTTCTTGGCAACCTCTGCCCCGCTTAGTACCGAGCATAACTAATAATTAACCCTAACCATAACCCACAGCTTTCCTGAGAACTGTTGCTGACCATGTCTATGCCTTTACAGTCCCTGTATATGAGTCTTCTGATGGATACTTCCAATAACATAAGCACCATGTCTCAAAGCTAAAACTATTTTCTACACATTTAGAAAGTTTTAGATTTTTAAAGTGTCTGGTGTAAGTATTTAAAGTGTAAGCAACTCTTCAAGCTGCGGCCATGCTGTCTACCATCTTCCCACCAATAAACCAGTTTTGCCCAGGTCTTTCATTTGTGTGAAGTGTAAACTTTCATCAGTGACAAAAGCCTTGAGCTGGTGCCTCCAAATATGGCAAAACAGATCCACATTACAAGGTCACTAATGGAGAGCTAACCCAATCCAAACGTTTCCTCTAGCAAAGTTCAAGAGCATGAATATGAGTGTGACTCCCTTTCCTGTTGTGGGGATGATGGTCTGCAACTGTTGCCAACAGCCAGTCAGGTGTGCCCCCTTGGGTTTTTTCCCAGGATCCACCTGACATGTAGCTGAGACTAGACAGCCTTCAACCCATCAACAGCAGGTTACACATCCACAACAACAGAGTTGTCACGCAGGTGCAAGACTAAAAAGATTTATGATGCACAATTTTTTTGTTTTCTAAAATCTGATCTGTATAAATCCAAATTTGCCAGGAAGGGTTCTGTTATCATGAACATGTGAAGCTGCGCCTGACTGATATTTTATCAGATAAATAGTCAAACAAGTCAAGACTCGTTAACGTGATTATTTTTCTCCTTGTGAAACCCTAGAAGCATCCAGGACAGAAACAAAAACATGAGCAAGATCATCTCAATGGCCTTTGTTTTTCCACCTATAATTATCTTAACCATCTAAAACAAACATATGACCATTTTACAAAACCCCTGTATTGTGTTTGAGTTTACATAAGGAAAAAGGGAAAAAAAATCGTTCCATGTGGAAGAACACAGATGAAAGCACACCTTTATAGAAAAATGGACCATTCCAACCTAAAAACTGTTTGCAACAAGCCATAAGAATAAACCCTGAACCACAGCACAAACATTAACAAACTGCCCTGACGTTCATCAATGAAATCAAAACTAAATACCACTAACTGCACACAATGCAAATGTGGGACTGCTTTGGAAAAATGTATTGACAGAGCAAATCAATGTATGCTTTGCTACTACATCAGGTTATAAAGATAAAAGCAACCCGTGGAAGTGAATGCACTTCCATCTGTGCAACCCCTGCTCCATAGACAAGCATCTTCCATGGCGAGTTGTCCTTTTAAAGTGGCTTATATCAAATGTTTCTAAACTTCTAGTTTCACTTCACATGTACCTTCTCCACATTCACCCACTGGGTGAGTTGCCTCACTCCACAGGACTGGAGTGAAAAAAACAAGAATGATTAGACCTGGGTAAGGAAATAATGTCAGTTACTAGGTGCTGCCAGCTTGTGGACTGGTATTTTGACTCATAAACTGCAGACCTATGTTCCAGACCCAGTTAGACTTTGGCACTCGGTGACTAAATGCAGAATGTGCTGGACCTGAAAATAGTTAACCAGGAAATGTTAGTGCTCCTGTTGCATCTTCTGATGGCAACAGAACACACCCCAACAGGTTAAATAAATCAGGTATTATCATTAAATGTATGTGTGCGTGTGTGTGTGTCTGTGGCCTAATGCATGACAAATGAGTATATATATTTTGTTGGTCTTTAATTCAGATTTAGCACTGCGTAAGATTAAACAAAGCTAAATATTAACATATTGTACATGTAGGGTGAGATATACCTCCTTGTGATGAAGAAATTACTTAATTTCTAGCAAAAGTGCACCTGTATGAGGTTTAAACAAAGAAAAACAGATGTCTATTTAGATACATCACATATTTCAACCAAAGTGCTTCAAAGAACAAAAAGGTAAAACATCAATATATTGGTTAATATGACATTATATGAGGACATTGAGTTTCTCTTAAACCTCAGCTGTAGATAAAACCTCCTGCATAAATGACAATAGATCTACAATTAGTGTTTAAGGTGTCTTATGAGTTTTAAAGGAGTTCAAGCTTTAAACCTCAGCTTTCCTATAGCCTGGCTGGCCACAGACAAACTCACAGGGTCCTTTAAGTTTCAACAACAGCTATGGTGAGGTCAGTTTAAACAATGCTGTCAAGTTTGCCTGCATTTTTTAGCCTGTTTTAACATGTTAAATGGGGATTTTTCAGATGAAAACAGCTGTGCACTTTGGAAGATTTTAGCAGCCATCCAGTTGATGGACTACTCCACCAAGTTACCAATCAGCAGGCTTTAAAAGTAGCTACTGCACCTTCTCATATGGTGCTGTCTTAATCTACGTCCGACTACCGTCTATAAAAAGACAACCTTAACCTGAAGGATTTGATGAACAGATGTCAGTTTGTCGTTTTAAGGATCAAAAGTAAAGTAGGCCCAAACCGACCAAGAATGAAAAGTGGGCAACTAGGGATGATAATAAATAATAATAATGGTAATGGAATAAATAGATGTCATCGCCTACCTGGGAACAACAGAGGTCAAACACAGTTGGCGCTAATCTCTGACTGACTTCTCCCGTCCAGACAGACAGACCGGTGGAGAGTTTTAGTTTTTACTTCAGTCCTTCCGCAGCGTCAGTGTCAGCCCGGTCAGTCTGCTCCCTGTCAGTTGATATCGCTGTGTGATAGTCCTGCCGGTTTTCTCCTCCTGACCCTCCCACCACTCCCAGCTCAGACCAGCGCTCCCACCCTGGGATCTACAGCTGTGTCTCCTCTCTCACTGCCGCCTCGGCGGTGGATGCACAGAAATTACGCTCGCATCAACTGAAATGTAACGGTGTTAAAAGTGCACGTTTAACCAGGACTCACTTCCCCTCAATCCGCTGTGGGAGCAGTGTGGTTTACCCCCACCCCCCTTCCTCCTCTGTCATTGAAGGGCAGCACACCCTGCAATACCAGGAAGTTCACTAAAAACCCGTCCCGCTGCGTCTCCACGACTAATACGACTTCATGTTATCCGGCATTTTTACGGGAGGAAGCCTTCTATCATTCTCATCTAATGAATAAAAAAAATCTCTACTTTCTCCTCCCCAAGTAGTAAATGCTGAGCTTGTGTGAAATAACACACACACCTTTTGAAACGTCAAGAGAAAGCTGTAGTCTAAACATATAAATTTATTGTTTGTCAGTTCTCGGCAAATTGGACACAAGACTTAGTGTTAAAGTTAAAATCTATTTGCAATTTGTTTGGACACACACACACATAGCCTAAACACACTTCCGGTGACTACAGGGTGTAGTCTGCAGTTCACTGCTCTTGTCATGAGTGACTGTTTGAAGGAGGTCTTCTACCATCTGCTGACAATAAACACGCAATTGCACCGAGTAGCAGTGGTTTACTGTCATTGCAGCGTTTCTCTCCACAGCAGGAGCAGACACTACAGTATCGGTTGATTTGGTGCATGTTCATTCCCTTTTCCCAAGTCTGTTGAACTTTCTGGCTTTTTTAAAAAAAAAACAAACAAAAAAAAAAAAAAAACAAAGTTTGAAGTTCCAGAACGAAACTACAGTCATGGCAATTTTCATACCAATAGCGGTTGGCAAATAGTCGGGGATGTGCTGGGGGGCGTTAGAACAAACAGATATTGTCTTTTCAGATATTTTTGCACTTTTGTAAAATGTGAAATGCCCATGTAGAGGTGACCCCCAACCAGATGGACACTGGATGCCAGAAATAGATTGTAATATGGCTGCGCTGCCAGAGGGGGGAGTGATCGATTCGGAATTTAACAACCTACAACCAACCAATAATAATCATTTACACACACACACACACACACACAAAGTACTCTCACACACAATTTGTTTTCTGTTATCAAGGCCATAATAGTCTGACCAGACTGGACAGAAGGTAGCTCTTGTCCCCAGACCAGAAGTCCTTTCTCCTCTTGACTTTACTTCTTTGGAGCCCAAACAGATAACAAGTCAACATGAGCTTTCTGAGTTAGTTAACACCATATTTTATTAGTTCATCTTGACAACAAGAAATCACTGAGCTGATGCAGGGCCAGGCACATGGAATTTAGTCAAAAAAGTATTTGGAACTTAATTACTCATCTGTGAAGAATCTAGAGAAATTTGACAAATACGGAAATATACAAATGTTTGATTCCAAATATCTCAATCTACATCTAACAGAGCTTTCACTGAATCCCAGAGATGCAGGGTGACCTGACCTTAAAGGAATGTGGGACAGGGAACATGTACAGGAATGTCTTTGTCATTTCCTCTCGTCCAGGACACAGTACATACCACACCTCCCTAATCACCACTAACCAGGGCACAGCAGGCTGGATTCACCATTTCAAATTCCTTATACTGTAATTCTTAATCCTGGGTCAACCCTCTCTTCAGCTGTACCAAATGGCGCCTTATACCACGATAGGAATGCTTTTAAAAAAGCTCACTCCCTTAATTCCTTAGATGCCATACATATAGATATAAGAGAGCAGCTGCCTTCAGCTCCACCATCCTACAAATTTAGACGTCCTACATATTTAGACTTTATATTACATTATGCAATGACTGAGAGAGTGCTGCATGAATCTTTGTGGGTGTGTGTGAGAGAGAGAGAATTACTTTAAAAGCATTTTGACTGGCCAATAATATAAATACAGTCTATTAACTATTATATTCATTTAGCGAAAAACATTAATCCAAAAAAGATGTGAAATTGAGGAGCACATTGTGGGCAACGTGGCTTGATGGGCAAACACACTTTGAGACGCTTTAAAAAATGAATGAGGGATCAAACAAGTATCCTGAATGAAGGACAAGCATTCACCAAGCACTGGAATGTTCAGCCACTAACTGGGAACGTGAGCTGGAATGTTCAGCCACTAACTGGGAACGTGAGTTGGGTTTAGACCATGGTGAGACAGGTTAGTTTTACCCTGCTGATGAGGTGTTGTTGCAATAGTAATCCTTCAGCTTGTCATGTGCTCTGGGGTCATGCTCTGGGTCTGTCTGAAGTGCCTAGAGACTATATAAATACAATTGAATTGAAATGGATTATTTTCTGAGCAACAGTTCTTCTGGGAGGACACCAAAACGTTCCCTGACCAGGCAGAAGATGTAATCTCTCCAGTGTGTCCTGAGTCTGCATCATGATCTTGTCATAATTGGGTATGCTTAAAGCAGCTTCCTGGGAGGCATCTAGGTGCCCAGACCACTTCAATGGGCTCTGAGCAGCGACTCCACTCTGAGTCTCCCAGCAGTTGACTGAACTTCTCGCCCTATCTTTAAGGATAATTCTGGCCCTGTGGAGAAAACCCATTTCAGCCCTTTGTATTTGCAGTCTCATTATTTTGATCAGTACCCACTCACCTTAGGTGAGGGTAGGAACAAAGATCAACTGAGAAATTTAACTTTCTCAATGATGCACCAACTTGGTTAATTAAAACTTTGTGTTCCTGTAGTGTTTTAGATGTTTGTCAGACGACCCTCAAACACTGAATTGAAGCCACAGTACACTACAAAAGTAGTGAAGCATGTGTGAAGTGGTGGATGGACTGTGGTGTTGAGTCTATTCATCACATATCAGGGATCATGGATCACTTTGACTACATCAAAATACATGAAGAGGGAGCATCTTGGTTCCAGACCAAGAAGATTAATGTTATGGAGTGGTTAACCCAAATCCTTGGACCTTGATCACATAGAAATCTTGTGGGTTACATCAAAAATCTTGTTTCTGAGGACAAACCAAGACATGCAGAGGACTTGTGGAATATAATCCAATTGTCCTGGACTGGAGTACCACACAGATGTGAAGCAGCTCTCAGAAAGAGGGATTATACAACTAAATATTAATTCAGAGATTTACAGGAAAACTAAATCTTCAAGCAGTTCTCAGTTTATACAAAAAGAATATTTGAGTTTGGGAAGAAGAATGCAGACATTGCTATTTTTATGCAGCCTAATAGTCCCTTTTCTTCATTTTCTGTAAAGTACACTTAATATCTATTCTTCTTGACTTGTAAGCAGCACTGACCTGAACGCTGACTTAACTGCACTTACTCATAATTACTATGTTACTGTGACTTGATTGGATTTCTCTGTTGTCTCTGGACAAAAGTGTCCGTGAAATATAAAGTAATGTAATGTACACAGTAAACAGTAACAAATTTGAAAACAAATGTTCTTCATGTTTTGATTTGGAATGCATTCACAATGCATTTGTGCATTTGGTAATGAAAGCTGTTATAAGGATTTTGAGCTTTATTCACTTTTTATAAAACACACGGCTATTAATTTGAACACAACTGTATATTAGCTTCGTAGGACATGAAGCGGAAAATGTCAGCATTATTGCCATGATCTGATACTACCTCCAAGAAACCACCACTATGATAAAGAATAAAAGCAAAGGTCTGACCCTACATTTGTTCTCAGATGTTGCTGCAGTTTTTCAACTGACCTTGCAGTTATGGCAGTAGTTTTCTCCATTCTTCCCTGGAGGAAGGATGATTTCTCCTGTGGGGATAAGCTGGATCTTCAGTTCCATCATTGTTTCCTCTTTTCCTGTATTCCTTTATCTTGAAGGAATCCCTTCTCGTGCTCACTATTCCTCTTCAGTTGTTTTTTTGAAAGTGTCAAAATAAAATTCTTAGGTCAGAGAGAAGGTGTCTAGAAAACAATCCCAAGAGATCCCTGAAAAGCAAAAACACAACTGTCAGAGAGCTTTACTTACAGAAAAAGCATTCCAAGTTTGTGACAAATTTCTCTGCTGAAGTGACTTATCTTCCCTCTAAACAAAATAATAAGCAAGCAAAAGCAGAGATTCTGTCATTTTAAGTTTTGGTGCAGAGCTTTGCGCTGAGGGTGTTACCTGCTGCAGAGTGGAGAGTTTTAGTGAAACCAGCTTCCCCTCGTTTTCGCCAGAGGATGTTGCCTCTCTGGCTGAGGGATTACAGAGAGGATATGGAGACTGAGTCGAGATGGATGTCACATGTGGAGGATATGTGTCTTTTGTCTTACAAGTGTGACAATGTATGTGTAGGTGTGTGTGCGTGTGTGTTGGTGGGATGGGGGAGATACATATTCTTAAGAAGTGATAGGCAAATTTTTGTCTTGAAACTAGACCTGCATGTATTTTCTTTTCATTTCTAACAGCCACTCTTTTGTTTGCCACTCTTTTATTCCTGTGATGAGCTGATATAATGTCCAGGGCGCACCCGACCTCTCGTCCAATCACAGTTTCAATAGGCTCCTGACAGTCCCACCTGCCCACTCAACAACCTAAAGCAGATATTGAAAAGGGGTTGATGAATACATGGATTACATTTATTGTGGAACATATTACAAACTTTGTCCAATGGTGCCGGTAATTGTGACACACACACGTATACAGCACACTTACACAGGACTGGTGTGCGCAGGGTTTCCTCCTCAAACCAATATCCTGCCTCAGACATTCTCAGTAACCACCCAGTAAATTTAGAGCTTGTGTGATGTATAGGTATATGATGGGTGTGTGTATGATGGAACCCATTTGTGCCTTCCTTTAGATACACAACAGATATCCTTTAGATATACAAAACAGAGGCACAATAAGAGAGTTGTGCTCTCATAGAGACACTTACTGTCCCCGAGCATGAGAAAAACTCAGAGCCTCAACACTCAACAAACACTCAACCACTTACACACCAATACACATACACACACACAGGGAGAAAGAGAGACTGATTCAGACATACACCACATATTGACAATTTGGAGGGTTTCCAGGGTCACGCACTGTCACACACTGCTGACTGCATGCCAGAAAAATACAGTCTAAACAGTTCCACTCTGATGGACAAACTTGCATTGGTCAGACGACCCCCTTGAACATCTGATTGCTCCATATCGGCACTGGTGAAGTACATCCAGCTGTTTGTACACTTTGTGCACTTTGCTGTATTAATTGTAATTTGTGAGAGGAAATCTGGGCTAATCACGTACTAAGGGAGCTACAGAAGATAAGATAAGATGTGCTTTGTTGATTCCAGGACTGAAAAATTATTGGAAGAAGGCAGCCTTTGAATCACAATTTCAGATCTGACATTATGATCTTTCTCTGCTTATGTTGTTATTATTCAGGGGGGAGGGAGAATCTGCCTTCCAGTTTGAGCAGTATGGCATATGCTTTTGTGCGGAGTAGGCATTACATATAGTTGGGGGGGGTGACAGAGACACATCCTGTGAACTCTGAACCTGGCTTGTCTGCTGGCATCAACAGGAAACATTTGGCCCTCACACACATATAGTCTTGGAAAACACAACTCAGTTCAGTACAATTTTTAATAATTTAATAATTTCTTTCAGAATAAGAACACATAGTCAGTGTAATCAACTTCTAAAATAAAGGCATGTTGTTGAATATCATAAATTAAAGTCCGAGCGCCTCAACAGTGCTGGATGATCTGAAGGATGTGGGCAGGACAGAGGTAAAGATGACAGTTACACACTGCTGCATATTTCTGGGGTGGTCCTGTAACCCTGTCTCATGTGGAGTCTCAACTTGGAGCAGGTCAGGCCGTGGCTGAGTAAATCTCACAAGTGTTGGTTGAAAATAACCTTGGATATTAATAACTGCTGTCTCTGTACCAAGAGAGGAAGTTCCTAATATTTCATTGACGTTTGTTCCTGAGGTCCCACTCTGTGAGCAGTAAGGTTACTCCTACAACAGAACACTGGCAGTTTCCAGTTTCCACAGGAAGCCGGACGACGTTGGCCATGCTGAGACAGAAAACTGGACTGAGTGGAAGGTTGCTCTTTGTTTTGTTCATTTACAGCACTTCCCAGAAACAATTCCTGTGGAAATATGGATATGACCATCACGTTAGCTGAAACCTGCTGCCCTCTTGAGGTTTCATATTACAACAGGATGTTTAGTGGAGAAGACATCATGAGGTGTCATGGAAACCTGGCAGTCAGTCTGTACCTGACAGTTTTATGAGATTGCAATATAACTCAAAATCTCATTAATATGCCAGATAAATAAAAAATTTTAAAAAAAGAGAAAGGCTTTAGAAAAGGTTTTTCACAGAAAATTATTTCTATCAATTGTGCAAAGAAATCATACCGTTTCTCACATACTAGTACCCACACATAGAAACATTTATTCTTGTAGCAATTCCAGTTTTATCCTGGACCTAACTCTAGTTCTAGATCCGAGCTGGCTCGCTAATTAGCTGTCATGTTCACAACAGATTGGTGGTTTAAATCAGCCAAATCACCTTTGACGAAGAGGAATCTCTTCTTATCTGAAACATAATGAGATTTTTCTGTAAAGGAAAAAGCTGAGATGGACATGCATCACTGATACGCATATTAGCTGCAGACCTCAATGTCTGGCTGCAACTGCCACTTTAAAGAGCAAGATAAAAGTAATTGACAGGCGTGGTCTCATCTTAGACAAGAGTCTAAGCTGCACATTTGATGAGTTTAGACTAGAACTAATTTCAGCTAAACTAAATGAACTTTAACTGACATTGTAACACCCGTGACTACAGACTTCACTTTCAGTGCTTTATTGAAAGTCTTGTGGATGAATGGTTTGACCAGCAGAGGGCACTAGAGGAGCTTTAAATCAGCATTTTCTGTTGAGAAAAAACACATTTCCACTCAGTGGGTGCCCAGGAAAGTCTTATTTAAAATGTGTTTTAGAGTCTTTAACAAATTTGAAAAATGTGTGGAATCATAACTTCATGCTGTGTTGTGATTATTTAAAGTCAGGGGATGACTTCTTGTCATACAATTCATTGTTATTTCAATATGCACTTTGAAATCTCTCTCAAAGTTTAAAAAGACGGTCTTCCATTAAAAATCACAGGTTCACAAGGTATTAGGACCACTCCTGTGGGGACCTTTGCTTCTCTGAAATCCATTCAATTCAGCCATTTAGATTTAAAAAAAAAAAAAGTAAGATCCTGCATGAGGATGTAAGTAGACAACTGTAAGGAAAAAAAAAAAGTTCAACCTGTGAGTGACACTGAAAAGTATTCGGAGAACATAATCACACCAGAAAACAGAGCATTCACTTATCAGGTTTCTTCAATAGGAAACTCAACAAGCTGAAGGACCTTATACTGTGGTAATGATGCCACTTTGTGTGTCGATGCTTGCTGCCTTCCCTGAATCAGACAGGCTCCTTCACTTTCAGCAGGGACTTCAAATTTAGACTTCTGGGATGACATGGACGATGTAATGGTAGCTCAGTCTGCAATGGGAACAGAGGTGGAGACTGAAGCTACTAGGCTAAGAGGTTATGGGCTTAGGATCTCCTTCAAGTGTAGGTGGATGTTTAGGCTGAGCTAGAAAAGATTTTCTTTTAGTACATGCACGCAAAGATTTTTCCATATTGATCAGAGTGAGAGGGGGAGGACATGTCAAAAAGGGGCAGAGGATGGGAGTCAAACCTATGTCTGCTGCATGAGGACTGTAGCCTGTGTATACGGGCTGCTTTCTCAGCCAAGTAAGATATCTGGCAAAACTGCCCCCCAAAAAATGACATTTTTATGTGGTTTCAAATGCAGGTTGATTACCTCTCTCTTCATGTCACCACACCTCTGACCATCATCTCAATCAGCAGCTTACATGGTAGCAGAAAACGCCACCACCGCAGAGCCACGGGCAGTAAGATCGAGCTTGTCAAAAAGCATTAAGGCTAGAACCAAGTGTTTAATATTCATAGTTGCTGACTCAGATTCCTGTAACAACATCTACTTCGCTTGGCATCAGGTTACTGAAATCTGTGCATCATGTATCCAACTCACTCAAGTCTTGTTGGTACCCTTCCATTAAAGAAAGAAAAACCCACAATAATCACAGAAATAACTTGAAACTAGCAAAAGTAGTGAAATAAATAAATAAATAAAAATTTGTTGGTCATCTGAGAGCAGCTGGATGTCCCTTTAACTACAGCTGCACATATTATTCAGAAGGTTCAGGTCCATGGTACTGTAGCAAACCTCCCTAAACATGGCTGCAAGAGGAGGATCAGTGACAAACTAAAGAGATGGATCATATGAATGGTCACCAAAGAGCCCAGGACAACTTCTATAGAGGTCAGAGGTCAAGATACATCAGTGGTGACTTCTGGTGAGGTGTGGTACCAAGATGGCCGTGACGGAGTCCAAGGTGGATGAGCAAGATCACAAACCAACAACACCTGAAAACACGATGTCCGAGCTTGCCAGCATCGAAACCTGTTGCAAGGGATAGCAGCCGATGTGAGCAGTGTCAAAACGAGTCTGGAGATGTTATAAACTACTGTGGAGCAGCTTGGAGTGCGAGTGACGGAGGCTGAGGCTAGGATTTCAGATCTGGAGGACGTTGTTGGGTTGAAACTCATGTTGGGCAGTATAGCTATGTTCATATGCTATTCTCATGGCCGTTTTAAAGCATCGGACTTGTAGAGTGTTATTTCCACATCCTTTAATTTGTCTCCGTGCCTGTGTGTACTGGCATACTTTTATCTTCAAAAGACACTTACATTTATGTGCAGTTAATATAGGTTTTTTTGTTTGTTTTTATGAGCAGCCTATGTATTTGTGTATGGGGTATACACATGTATTTGTGCCTCTGCACAGTTTCTCTACTGAATATGTCTTTTGTTGTCTAATTATTAGTAGTATACCTGCTTAATATGTCTCTTTGTTTGCTCGCTTTTTTAAAATGATCATTGTTATTCTTCTATCTACCTTATTTAATTTTACTCCTAGAAAACATGATATTCAGTTGTGGTTAACGAGTTATCATGCACCATGTGTGTGAAAAGCACATTGATATGTTAAAAAAAAGTTAAGGAAAAACAGAAATAAAAGATAAGATGGGGGAGTGAGTTGGGGAGGAGCCGAGGCAGACCAGGTGCCTCTTTCATGGGTGCACTTTAATGTTTTAGTTAGAGTTCGGTTTTGGCTCACTGTTGTTTTCTATAAATGTGATGTTAGTGTTTTATTTATCAGTGTGGAGTTTTGTGTCTTTTCAGTTGTTTCGCAAGAGAGAGACCCAACAAGACAAGAGGTCTTTAAGTATGTTTGGTGTTTTAGCTGGTCTTGCTATCCATCTAGTAACAGACAATGGGCAAATTGGTTAGATTGTCATCTTTGAATGTTAAGGGTGTGAATTCAGCCATTAAAAGGAAGAAGATGTTATTGTTTCTTAAACAGAAAAATCCAGATCTCGTGTTCCTGCCAGAGACTCATTTGGAAAAGAAGGATTCATTATTGCTGCAAAGAGACTGGGTGGGAAAGTTCTTCATGGCCATTTTAATCCAGAAGAATTTTCATATTAAAATACTTAAACAACAATGCGATGAAAAGGGGAGATGGATAGTTATGGATGTTGAACTGTTTGATATTAGTTGTGCTTTTATGAACATATATGCTCCAGCTGCAAACCAGGTGTCAGGTTTCTTTGTAGATATTAGTAATGCCATTACACAGTTTGGATATTCATATATAGTATTAGGTGGGGACTTTAAAAATGTTAGGGACCCTAAGGTCGATAAAACATACAGATGGGGTGTGACACAACCCTCACGGGCCCAAAAAGCAATTGATACATGGGAAGAGGAGCTGGATTTGATAGATGCTTGGAGGTTTTTCCACTCTTAAGAGAAGGAATCTACCTTTTATTCCCATCTGTACACTTCCTATGCAAGAATAGATTATTTTCTCATTTCAAAATCATTGCTTTCTATTACTGAACAGACTACGATTGGTACCATCCTAATATCAGATCATGCACCAGTGGGGACAGCCAGAACTACGGCCCGGTTATTAGAGGTTGACTCATTCAATACTGTTTGTATCTGAAGAAGAGATGTTCAACGTCTCCAGGACCTGAAAGAGGGCATTTAAAAAATGGAAAAATCTGCTCTCCACCCAATCTGACCACTCCATTCTTCTCCAACTAAACAAATCTAAAGTGGAATACAACTCTATATTACATAGAAAAGTTGAATACACCTTATTCAGAAGTAAACTCAAATTTTACGAGCAAAAAGATAGAGCAAGGAGGTTTTAAAGCAGTATACTCAGCTATACCACGAGTGAAGAATAATAGAGGTGAACTGAAAAAAGACGACGAGAACATAAATGCTATTTTCCCAACATTCTATCAAAGCTTTTATAAATCAGACAATCCTATTACTCAAGATTTTTATCCATTGTAAATTGTCCAACTCTATCACATGAGGAACAGGGCCAAATTGAAGCAGCCATTACATTGCAGGAGGTTAAAAGGGCTACACAGGATCTGCAGGTGAGGATGGCCTACCAGCTGAATTTTATAAAGTTTTCTCAGATCTTCTTCCCCAAAAACTGCTTTTTTTAACCTATACCCATGCACCCAGACCAAGTGGGTTTTGTTAAGAATAGGACATAATTTGATGACCAACGAAGGCTACTTCATCCTTTGCGGCAAGCTGGAAACGAGACGGACATAACAGCAGCCCATTCACTGGATGCTGAAAAAGCATTCGACAGGGTGGAGTGGGCATTCATTTTTCAGCCATTAGAAAAATTTGGTGTTGGTCACTCTTTTATTGATTGGGTTAGATTTTTATATTACAGTCCCAAGGCATCTGTGGCAACAAATGGCAGAAAGTCTCCCCCTTTTCAACTTCATAAAGGGACAAGGCAGGGTTTCCCACTGCCCCTCCTATTATTTGCTCTGGTCCTTGAATCGTTAGCAATTGCTATCAGGAAAAATAATGTTGTCGGCATTAAGGCCAGTGGCAAATTGCTTTTGTATGTGGACAATGTTTTGGTTCTGTGCAGATGCCCATCAGCAACTGTACCTCACATCCTCACTTTGATTGACTCATTGTCAGGTGTGTCTGGTTATAGAATAAACTGGTTAAAGTCTGGTGCAATGCCCCTATCAAGAGTCTGTCCACCTGGTATTGGTCAGGAATGGCAATTTCCGTGACAGCCATCTAGCTTGAAGTATTTGGGCAGAAAGATCACTCAGCGGTTAGATGATATTATCAAAATCAGTCTCCTCCCTTTAATTCAGAAAATTGAGTTTGGACTGTCTCTTCTGGGTAAAATGAACATTATAAAGATGGTAATTAATTAAATTATATATATATATATATATATATATATATATAAAAAATTTTAATAAAATTAATTAT